>CM062231.1:27239168-27984694 GCA_031216185.1 Syzygium aqueum
ACAAACCCACGTTCCATGATGTTCTGAGAAAAACCGCAAAAAGAGCTCCTCATGCAATATGAACATAATTTATACATCCTTGACCTTGAAATACGCAGCATAGTACTTCTTGAAGGCCCTGGGCATGTACACCGGCAACAAGAAGGCGAACAGATTGAAGCACCACAGCGCCATGTTCGCCGCCGCAAGGATCCTCCCCACGTATACCCTCCTCGCCGGCCCCCCGCCGCCGCCGCCGCCGCCCTCCTTCCGGAACTCGCTCTCCAACCAGTCCATCAGCGTGAAGATCCTCCTCGCGTTGTACGACACCGGCACGAAGACGCGGATGGGCGTCGAGAACTGCGGCGAGAACGCCACGCCCTCCATGAACACCTGTCTCGGCGGCGGACGCAGACGCTTAAATTAAAGACGAGAGATTGAGAAGAAAAAGGAAAGAAATTACCGGGAAATCTTGGTTCGTTTCTGGGTGGGTCCGATGCTGACCTGGCTGGCGAGGAGGAACAAGTGTGGAGCGGCGGCCGCGATGCCCTCCTTGTCGCCCTCGTAGATGCCCTCGAAGATGTAGGCGATGGGGAGGAAGAGGCCGACGACGGCGGCGAAGGAGACGTAGAGCTTGAGGACCCGGTTGCTCCTAGGGTCGAACACGGTGGGCTCCCGGGCGGGGCCGAGGGAGGGGAAGGCGACGACGGAGAGGACGTGGATGTAGGCGAGGGAAAGGGGAAGGAAGGCAAGGTCCTGGTAGCACACCAGGCCGCTGGCGGCGAGGACGACGTTGACGGCGAGGCAGCTGAGATGGCGGAAGCTGAGATGGCGGAAGCTGAGGAAGCTCCTCTTGGCGGTGGAGGTGGAGGCGGGCGGTGGCGGGGATGGGGATGAGTGTTGCTGGTCGTCTTTGGGGAGGCTACCGTAGTTGATGGGACCATCACCGCCTGACATCGTTTTGGCCTTTCAAGGAAAAATCAGGGGCGGTCTAGTTGTGGAGAATCAGTATGGATTAGAGCATTACGAGAGCAAAAATGTTTCTCTGGTCTTAAGAGGCTAAGGAAGACGGGAGATAGGGGAACGGGACGGTATGAGGTGCAAGAGCGCACAAGTGGCAGTGGCACCTCCTCAGGTGAAGGGCATCAGCGACGTGGCGTTTTACTGTGTTTGGGACTTCATGGATGTAAGCGTTCGGCTTCACGTCTATTGTGTTTTCACGTGAGCAGGGGGCAAGAAACTTTTGTGGAAAAATGGTGGGTTAAGTTGCAAAGCCCATCTTAGATTTTTTTTATGAGAGAATCAATAAGGAATTAGGCCTGCTTTACAATTTGTTTACTAAGAGATAAACCTATTAGCGACAATTGACAACCAATACCCTTCCGTTTCTTCCGTTACAGTTTTGCAATGTTAAACCCCCATCAAGACAAAAGGTAAAAGAAAACCATCTTCCCGACTCGAGGGAAAAAAGAGAGAATAGATTTACACTTTGCGAGTCACTACTACCAGGAATAGGTTGCAATCGAATTGCACAAGTCAAATCCCCAAAGTGGTAAAAGAGAGCGTACGATCAAAATGAATCTTACTGGTTTCATGCGTTAACCTGTTCTTAGCTTCACAGGTCATAATATAGGACCAATTGAGGACGATTCTCGGCTGATTACACATCTCACGCATCCCAGTTGGTTATTCTTTCTTGGAGAAATTCACAACATTATAGTTTAAACAACGAATAAAAATAACTCAAATAAGAATTCCATTCCAAAGCATGTCAAAGTTGTAATGCTTTCCATTCTCTGCCGCTCTGTCCTGGCCTTGAACCAGATAGCACACGAGAAAGAATGATCGAGGGGGGGAAGGAGAGAGGAGCAACAAAAATGGTGCCAAATAGATCTTCTCAATGGCACTAGACAGATCAAAGTTTATTCCAGAATGATAGAAGAAACAATGAAAAACTTTCTGTGTCATTTTGCTACTATGCAACAAAAAGAAAGGACGGAAGTATAAAACGAATTTCCGGCCAAGCCAACCTTGAATAACAACACAGAAGACCACCGGTAAAACTGGAACCTCTGCTGAGAATACTAGTCTGGGATAATCACTGCACACCTGTATCATAAAATATGCTAACTCCAAACTATGTACCACCTCTTTGTTTTGGAATATACTTTTTCTTAAAGCTCTTGTCGAGTTTCACTCTATTGCCAACTTTAGCAATTCCAGATGCCAAAGACCCAAAATTACCACCATTTACTATCCGGTTCTCTGCATTTCCAAGAATGCTGCGTTCGCCAAATTCTGGAGATCCTTGGCAGTCAGTTTGGGTCTCAGGGGAGCCCGGAGGTTCAGATTCAGGAAGCAAGAACAACTTTACATGGTCTGCTGCAATAGCTTCCTTCCATCCTGCAAGTTTAGACAAGGAATATCCCATCTTAGAAACCCCGGCAAATGGATATTTAAATGATAGACATAAGCACATAAAAAGAGCCATCTGCTCTGACAAATTGATCTGTAATAGCATGTTTTTTTTTTTGGTAAGGGATCTGTAATAGCATGTTAAACTCACTCTCCGCAAGAAAAGCCCGTGCAGAATGGCTCGAAAACTCCAAGTTTCCTGGATTTTCCGAACCAGCCTGTGCTGAACTATCCTCATTTCCGTGATCATTACCATTAACCCTGGCTGACATAAGCAGGTTTTCGTCAGCAAGCGTTTGACAATCACCCTTCACAGCAGTATTCTCATCACCTTCAGAAGCTCTATTGCCATTCTCAAGAACAGAATCCTTGACTCCATTCCGGCTCACTGGCCTCCAGAGCTTGCCCCTTGGCTGGTTAGTGCTGCATTGGAGAGTGTCAGGCCTGCTGGATAAAGAATGAATGTCCTGCTTCTGAACTTGGCATTCTACTCTATAGCCATTTTCTATCTCACCCAGATTATATGAATCTTCTGGGCTACAAGGGCTTCGAAGAGCAACAGCTATAGAGCCAATCAAAAGTTCGTGTTTCTTATCAGGTCCAGCTGGGCTGAATGCCTCATGGACTCTAAAGTTCAAATTCTTGTCTTCTTTCTCAGGTTTTAATTTTCTACTCCATACTTTCTTGTTGTTAAATGTATAGGCAGCTCTCGAATCCTGGTTTACATGCTTATGCTTGAACTCAGGCTTAGATGAACTGGATCCATGGAATTCATGCAAAGCACCAGATGCGGGACGCTGTTTTCGAGGCACATGCCAACTGGTAATTCGTAGGTGTTGATGACTGCCTCCGTGTACCCTTTGTGCTTCAACATTCTGAAAATTATTAAAGTCTGCACAATCACTGCCAAGCCCTGACTCATTCTCAAAGTCTGGCCCTTCTTCACAATCTGGAAGCTGGGGTACTTCATGCAATGACGGTACAGGATCTGAAGGTGCATCTGTAATGCGCATGTCTAATTCTGATGAACTCAAATTTCCAGGCACATCCGATGAAGCGTCGTTCTCTATGATATCAAAACTGTCCTCCAGATTAACCTTCTCCCCATTCTTGTGCTCCTTTGCTTTCTGTTCTTTCTGCCTAAGCCTTTTTTGTCTCTTTCTTTCCAGAATTTCAGCTTGCCTACAGTCATCAAAGCAAATCGTACCATGTTAGATGAGGATCTACCTTCAAGAACTTGACCACTTAGATGAGAACTTCCTCCAACAGCAACCCCCCACCCCCCCACCAAAAAAAAAAAACCCAACAAAAAAGCAAAAAAAGAGGAAGAAAAAGAACCTCAACAAAATGCACAAAGTTTTTCTAGTGTATAATTAATGTTGAAAAGCACCCAAGCAAGGATTACAACATTTCCTAATTTTTCAAGTTACTCCTATGACTCAAAAAAATAACATCCATTGAAGCCGCATAGAATGCTTAGAAAAAAACAGACCTGAATCAGAAACGTGATTCCCAAATTAACTAAGGTTGAAGAAAGAAGAATGGCATGATGAACAACCAATAAAAATTCAAGTAATCTTGATAAGCTGAAGTAGGAAATGACTCCAAATGTTAGCAAAGCCAAAACAGTATAGCAAACTAAACAACCACAGCCAAATATCAAGCAAAGCACACCTCCTCTGAGCAGCTTCTTCTTCTTCCACCAGCAACTTCTGGAACCTCAAGGCTTCAGCATCTTTATCTGCGAGCCACGCTTCGACCTGAGCACAATAAAAAATCCAAGTAATTAGACTATCACACCTGTATTCCACATCAATCACAAATCTCAGAGTGTTCCAGAAATTTCTGGAATGACTAACATGCTGAATTCAGTGATAAAGAGATGCAAAAGAGCACAACCGATAAATTGAAAAGCTAAAAGAAAACTCATTTTACCAGTTTTTGTTCCAACATGAAACAAGTGAATGCAACCATGTTCTTTGTTTCCAGACCAATCTTTCCAACTTCCTTATCGAAAATGTATCTTTGCATCAATAAGGTCGGTCCACTTAAAAAGGTTTTTTCACTTGCATCGTCAAGGATGGCAAACAGCTCTTGTGAAGATAGAGGAAATCTCAAAGGCCTAGCCTGGACAATGTCCTGCAAAAGTATTACTTCTTAGATAGAAGACTATTACATGACAAGATCGATATCACACAGGATACAGGTCAGGGGCCAAAAATAACAAAGATTTTCCTCACCAAAAGAGATGAACCAGCTTTTAGGCAAAATTGCGGCATTACAGGAAATCCAGGCTTCCGTATCAGTGATGCCAACGATTTTATAACTGTAGCCCCAGGAACATCCTAAAATATTCGCCAGAACTTGCGTCAAAAGGAAGATTACAAGAAAAAGAGAAATGAAAGTGGAAAGGAAGGCTTAGTAGATGTTGCACATCATGCCACAAATCGTAACTCCTCAGCAACAACAAAATAAAGAAAGAGGAGGAAAAACAATGACGTAAGAAAAAAAAGAGGGCCTTTAATGTGTGCATTCAAATTTCATTGGAGTTTTAGCACAGATAAAGGAGATTTAGTGGTATTGGTGTAAATAAAACTATGCTAAGTGAACAGCGCTCCATCAGTGGTTTCAGTTTGGCATATGAATAAGTGGTTTAGACACACGCTACAAGTTCGATTTCAACAGCATCAAGTGCAAACAATCCCTATTTGGAAACTCACCTGAGTTTGGCTCGCATCTTACTCATTTCATGAGGTTAATGAGGTATTTCATGGGCTCAGAGTTTATCTACCTGAGGATGGCTTCATTGATATTATCAAAAAAATGCTCTATGCAACTCTATGATCACAGTACTAACAAATTCAATTGATCATCCTCCTAAATTTAATTGATAGAAAAGATGCTGCTAATTTATAGCTTTACCTCCATGGTAGAATTTTTCACGGATACTATTTCCATTGCTTCATCCGCAGATAGCTGCAGTAAGAATACCAAATGAGCTGGAGAAAACAAGAAAGCTACTCCATCACACAACTTAAGCACCGCAAGAAAAAAAAAGAAAATAAGATGTTACCTTATCCCAGAAAGCTCCTAGTAAATCTCTATTTTTGGAGCTATCCTACAAGATGGAAAACAAACACCGTTGTAAAGCCAGAGGTTAAGCAAAAAACAGCGATTAAGCACAAAAGCAAATGCAGCATGTAGCATTTACAAAATGACAATTTGCTGAAGCTGTTAACACTATAGCAATAGAATCTGCATCACTAACTCAACCTTATCAGATGTTAAAAAAAAAAAAAAACTCAACCTTATCGAGCTTTCTCAGCCGATGATGCACACGTATGTGCCTTCTGTAGTTAATGGATGAAAAGAATTCTCGATTGCACTTATCACACTTCTGCATAGGAATCTTCAAAGGAGAGAGCAGTGGCCAACCAGGCAAATCTGAAACCAATGGACAGAAAAATATTGAATTTATACAGTGAACTTCAACCCCTGGAGAGGGCAAAGATTACTGATGCAGTTTTTCCTTTGACCACTACCCTTGGACATGTCCTCACAAGCAGCAAGATTAACTACTAAAGACTCTCTCTCTCTCTCTCTCTCTCTCTCTCTCTCTCTCTCATTCACGTGGTCATTCTGTGAGGGAGAAAAGCTAAGTGACATAGGTAGGAGGAAAGAAATTGTAGTTTTACTTAGAGCAACAACTAACCCATTTTAAATAGTCTCTTGATAGGTGGAACAAGGCCCTGAATAAATTAACAGGAAGTACATACACAAAGAATAACTCAATAGAGCCAACTTTGATGACAATTAATCTTTAATTACAACCAACACAGATGGTACCTTGATGATCTAAAGCATGAAGTAGCTGGATCCACTGAACTGAGCTATCTGCGGACCTTGGCAGGGACAGAAGAGGTTCTTTTCCTATAGCTTGCCTGATGAATGTGTTTAAAGAATCATTTCCGTCCTCCACTTTCATCCCATCAAGAGCATTAGACGTTTTGATTTTTGCAACTGACATTAATACACACTGAGCCTGATGATGATTTCACTGTGAATAAGACATAAAGAAAATCAGAAGAACACAATGTACTCAATCGCACAAAAATAATCGCCAGTTATACATCTCCACTTAGATGGGAAGCCCAAAGATAAATGTAGCCAACAATGCTTCTGTTTGACCTAAGAGCATTAAGCAGTAAACCACACTAGCTAGGACACAAAATTTCTTTCATACACTCTCAACATATCAAATTCTATGTCTATCGCATTACCTGATGCATGTCAATTCCGTAACACTTTTGAGGAGAAGAAGTCATATTTCCCAGGAAATCCTATGCAATATAAGACAGGCTGCCATTCTTTACAACGTCATATCTTCATGAATGCACCATGTACTAAATGGTGCATAATTCACTTATGAATTTCCAACTAACCAAATGGAAATGAATCCAATTACCACCAAACTTCTCAGCCTACATCACGAATATTTCTATCACATTGTCACTGACCCGCAAGTTCGCTGCTATTTACAAACTCACACTGGGAGAACTAATACCTTGGATATAATTAAACAAGCAGCTTGAGGGAAAAAAATTTGTAAAAGGAAAAGGCCCAAGAACTTAAGAGCCATCACCTTCACAACCAACATGATGAAGTCACACGAAAATAACAGGGTATGTCCGGCAAACAAAATTACATCCCTCCCACATCGTGAGAAACTAAGATATGGCCATCAAATCTCCAAGAACAATTGGCACAAATACCTTATCTGCGTGAATGACAACTTATATACTTCCAAAGGCAAATTTAAAGTCACCCAGTCTTAACCTAAAATAACTTGAGCATCGATCTTCAGCCAACCCGGCAGCTTTATAGAAAATGATGAGCGCACAAAACCTTCGCGAGCATCACATCCGCTTGCCATTACACAGAGTCTAGGATTTAAATTAAAAAAGAAACACGCGGTCATATCTACATTAAGCAACATAACAACGAACCAGCCACGATTCAACAACCTCTGCGCACGACAAAGCCTATCAAATCGCAAAAAATCTGAAGATTCTCAGATTCCTCCCCCCCTACATATCCTCCTCCTTTCGTTCTCCCGACCGGCCGCCGCGGAGGGCACAAAAATTTGATCGAAAATCGTCAAACCAGATTGCCGGAGAGCGAGCTAAGACGGACTATCTAAGCGCGCGATCTAGCCCAGATATATAACGCGAAACGGAAACAGACAGATCGGAGCACGTACGAAAAAGCGATTCGCGTAGAGCAGAGGGGGAGGGGGGGGATCAGTTCACTCACCAGTCCGTACGCGGGAGGGGAGATCACTGAGCGGTGGGGAGGGGGGGAGGCGACGGAGATCGGCGCTCGCCGGAGGGACGAGGTCGGGGAGGGAGTGCCCGGAGCGCGAGAAAATCGCCGGAAAGCGAGAGGGAGCGATCGGCGGAGCGCGAGCGAGTGAGGCGTTTTTGAGGGGGCGGGGGGGAGGGGAGGGGAAAACATTTGTACGAGGGGAATATAAAGGTGACTGACCGGAACCCTCTTCGGCAAAGGGAAAAAAAAAATGCAAAAAAATAACTTTGAGCAAATGAAAATGAAAAAATTGCGACATTTCGTTGATTCTGACTTGGCAAGGTTCAGCTACCCACGCGCGCTTCGACGCGTGGGGTCGTGGCCACGCGGCGTTGTGAATTTGGTGAGGGCGACGGATGGTCACGTTTCGTTCGTGCGGAGCGCTGAGGGCTCTTGCCCCCCCCCCCCCCCCCCCCTTGCTGACGTGGAGTCCCGCCCGAATGCTCGCTGCGGTCACGTGGTCAACGCTGACTCCGCTCGATAAGCTGTCTGAGAATTTGTTTTGAAGAGAGAGAAAAAAGGGCGTGATTTTTCCTCTTGTCCGAAACTAGTACATAATTGATAATTCTAAGGTGATTTTCGCATTTTTGACTAATTCTTTTTTGCCCCGATAATAGCTGGTCAATGCATGGCCTTACTATCCAACACTCGATCTTGCATAAATAGATGATATCGTTGCCATTATCCGTTCAGAAAAAAAAAAAAGAAAATCAATTAATGAGATGACGATCCGAAAGAATCCTAATAAAATTCCCTCCATTTAAAAATTATCGATGCCGAATTTTATCGAAAATTAACTTAATCGGAACTCCTTACGTTCACACTGCATAGAGATGAAAATTCCACTTTGTCTCATGAATACGATACTTGGCTCATAAGCACAGAATATGTTGCTTGTTTCTATACGATTTTTAGACGGAAATGAAAAGGGCATCCCATCTTGGGAAATGGTATTGCATGAGGATGAGGATTAAGCTAGGTTAGAAAAAGTGGTCGCCTTCCCCTCTCCATCCCAGTGCATTCCAAATCGCGGCGCTGCATATTAAAAGAGCCTAATGTATCATCAAAATGCACTTGCCTAATGTTTGTTACGGGGATGATGATGCTTTTGTCAAGCCATTGTCATTAACGTTTCCAGGTATATATCTCGTGTGCTTATTATTCAGCTATAATTAGGTACGAGAAAAAGAGAGGAAAACACGCGATAATGTTCGGGAGATGTATCTGGAAGAACATTGCCACTGAGAGGAATTCATTTTGCTATTCTTTTCTAGAAAACATGAGCTTCTATTGCAGACTTTAGACTGAAAAGGGAAATAACAGAGTTCAAAGAATGGCTGCAGTTATCATTCCTCATCCATATCTTTGCTCGTCTCTTCTTCTGCCGACACAAACAAGATGCTGTAGTTAACAGAGATATCCTTCAATAATCCGTTTGTGTTAAATGCCTCTACCGGCTCTTTGATTGCACTAAGAATTGAATATGAAGTTCGAAATTAGCTGTCCTAAAAATTGTGGCCACAGTCCACGAGTACAACGTGTAAATGACAGCAATTCATGGATGACAACTATCCCATTGGTGTAAGTAAAAGAATTCTTTGTTCTGTACAACAAGATATTTAGGGAAATCAGTATAACTAATTTGCATCGAGGCCCGCGGGATCGTATGAGAAGATTTTGGGTAGACAGGTCGATGTACATGAAGGAGGAAAGATTTTACAGTAGCTCTTGCCATTCTTGAATAGCATAGAGTAGGGCGTGGTTCCGGACTAAGTTGTTGTGCTCCAACGCAAGATTGGTCATCGGTGAAGTGTTATGACCGCTGTGCAACCATCCCTGTATTGCTTCTGCTTCGTATGTAAATCCATCAGCCGCTATAAGTGGATCTTTCATGACTTCCTGAAAACTCATGGAGAACCCGTTACTCAGAAATTCACAAAGATATGTACCGATGTTTAATGCAGATGCCACTTTATTCCACTGATTAAACTCATGAATGCCCCAATTACTACACCCTACAACAGGGCAAATTAGGTCTCATGACCAGATAGAGAGAAGTTGGACTTGTGTGTTTCTCTCACCCTTTGCAAATTGAAAATTCTAGCTTCTCCGACTAGATGAGTCACCATACGGTGTACACTGAATGCAAATGGAACAAGAGCGTGCTGAATCATTTACCTGTAAAATGGGACAGACAAAATGAGAGGGTGTTTTGCCAGGCTCCTTCAAACGAGAAGTTGATGCTGATTCAATAGACAAAGCCCTTATTGACTCAATCACGCTGGAAATTTCCGATACAAGGTCTGGGCGGTCCAGCTTGTTCTGTTCACAGCACCTTAAGCCCAATTCAGCCAACCATTTGGCTTGATCGAGTGGCCAGTCCCCAGCTGAAAAATCGACTACTTTATCGAAATTTCCATTGTCTAGTGCACATTTCACATCTTTCACAGTACTTAAAGCTGATCTTCCAGTTACAAGCTGTAACAAGATGATTCCAAAAGAATACACATCTGATTCAGGAGTAAGCTGTCCGCTCACTAAAAATTCTGGATCCGCGTAAGGTGAATTGACCTCAGAATCACTCTCAGCATCTGATTTAGTGATCTTAGAATTTTCATACTTGGGAACTAAGCAATAGATGCCAAGGTCGCCAACTTTGGCCACAAAATTGGCATTGAGAAGGACTTTGGAGGGTTTTAAATTCCCATGAATAATTGTAGGCTTATGGGAGTGAAGGTAGACAAGAACAGAGCAAATATCAGTGGCAATTTGGGTTCGAATATTCCATGGAAGTGGGGCAGTTTTTCCTTTGCGTGAAAGGCGCTCTTCGAGGCTGCCTGCTTTTAGGTACTCATATACAAGTGACTGAGATTCTGGACAAGTTCCGATAAGTGTGACCAAATTTGGATGCCTCACCCTACTTAACACCTCTACCTGCAGTTGAATCAAGAAGCATAATGTAAAATCAGTGCTAGTGCAAAATCTTAGGGTGACTACATTTAAAGTCTCATTAGATGGTTTAAATGATCATTTTTTCTCAAAAGGAAAACAAAAATAGTTGTTGATGCAATCGATTTACCCCATGTTCGAAATCCACTGTTCCTGGAGTACCAAAAGAGGGCAGCATCCTTATGGCGACATGTAAATGTCGAAGTAGGCCTTTATAAACAGTTCCATATTTTCCTTCCCCAATCCTTTGAGATGGGTCAAAATTGTGTGTTGCCTCAATGATCTCAGCAAAAGAAAAGGAGAGGATCTGTGGGCCACACAAGCTTGAAGTTCCAACTAGTACTGATCTCCTCAGATCTCGTACATGCTTCAGGGCATCTTGATGCTCTACACGTAGTTTGTCTCGTCTCTCCTTGAAAGTGATCAAGAGTTCTACAGCTGATATGATCTTCTCCTCCAGCTCCTTCACCACTAACTTGGATTCTTGAACTTGTTTCTCAAGCATTGAGTTCTGTTCCCGAACTGCTAGGAGTTCTCTTGTTGTCTCATGGTACTGATTTTTGACCATATCCGATTCTTGTCTTTTGCTTCCCAGCATTTTCTCCAACTCTGCTCTTACATTCACCTCCTTATTATATAAAATTTCCACTGATCGGGCCTGCATTGGGATGCGATGTGATGCAGAATTAATCAACAAAGTCCTAGATCTTTAAGTAGGCTAATACCTTCAAGGTATCCAGAAGGTTAACTTTTGCTCGACTGTTTAGTACACTGGTAGCTGATGGTAAAATGTATCAAGCAAAACAAAGCTGCGAGCTAAGCAAGCCGAATTCGTCATTTATCTTCTTTAACAGACATATAGGTGCAAGAGCTTAAAACCATCGGCAAATCTTGAACAAATTAAAAGGGAAAATTACCGGATGCAGAGAGAGAGAGAGAGAGAGAGAGAGAGAGAGATTGCCTTCATTTTAGCATCCAGTGCATTGTCTTCCTCCTTCCATCGCCTCACTGCCTCATCAAACTCTTGTCGCCTGGAACTCTTACCATCCATGATTGCCTGTTCCAATCTAAAATAGAGGTCTCCAGCAGGTTGCCCTTGAATTTTCTTGTTCTGAGAAATCGACAAGTATGTTATGATCTACAAACATAATATAATTTTCCCAAGAAACTCTAATTGCATAGTTTATGGAAAGATCCCCATACAAGCGGAGACGAACATTAATTGCCAAAAATAGTAGGGTTATAATAAATCACTATTTGCCAGATGTCACGAGATTCAAATTCTTTGCATGTAAAAACATCATGTTAAGACAACCAAGAAAGTGTATTATCACATTCTGCAGTCTCTGCTGATTCAATTCTTAATATGAGTTTGGCAAGGAACATAGTGGTCCATCTAGACAGCACGTACATGCTAGTGGAAAAGATGAGACATGACAAAGATCCTCCTGAATGGATCTCTTACGAGGTAGATATGTAAGGCAACTGTTTTGAATGATCTCACCTCACATCCAAGCAAAGACGATTTTGATGTGCTAGCTGGATGTTCTAAACACTGTGACCTGAGCCTTCTCAGCGGTGGTCCTCTGTCATCTTCGCTCTTATCAATGTACCCGTCAGACAATTTCAATCTGCTAGAACTCCTAACCAATTGTTCAATGCTGAACTCCCCATATCTTGATCGCTGAATGATCCTGCATTCTGGATTCATGAGCCGATCAAGAGATTTTTGCTTAAAAGTTGGACGTTCTGATTTCAAGCATTCTGGCTGCCTGGTGCCGATGTCTGAAGTCAGATGCAGTGAAAAAGTACAATGGATGGAGTTCTAATGGTAAAGTATACAAGAAACATTCAGATATAAATAGAGAACAACCAATTTCAGAAAAAGCAGTGACCCAATTATCACTTTCAAAAGAATTAAGCGCTCCACCAGATACTGCAGAATTTATAAGCTTTCGTACATGTAACATTCTTCGTTGCCATGATGACCAACTTACTTTGTGTATATGAGGCAACCATTGCAAATGAACCAAATCTGAGAGAAATCCGGTGCATTCTGGCAAACAAATACAGCTTTTCTGGAGTCCAACCTGGTCAAATTTCTGCACTTTCAGCAAATTTTACATACTTAAATTAATTACATGCTAGAAATAAGAACCCATCAATACTCGTGTAAGAATTTGTTTTGTAAGTAGCACGTATTGCTAGGAGAATGTCGATAAGTAGACAACTATATAGTCAATAATGATGTTGCTCTTTTCCATTTACTGGAGTTATACGTGGCAATGACTTTAAGTAATGTTCCTTTGTTAGGCATCCATAAGTAACTCTTAAGCTTTCTTCAGCTTAAAGAAACATAAGTAACTCTCTACACTTGACCAGCCGTCAACCAAAATATATCCAAGGAGACAATGTTGGAAAAGATATCAATGAATAAAAAAGAATTCTAATAGCCAGAGAAAGTTAACTTTACCACTCTTCACACTATAATGAACCACCCTTTTTTAATTTTCAAGCTCCAGACAAATTGACAATCATAGACGTCAATGTTTAAGGATTATTTAGAGAATAGCAGCATCGAGACTCAACCACTACAGTAAAAGCTTTCTACTAGCATGAAGAACCTCTTGAGATACATAAAGACTTCTGTAATTACAAATTTGTAAAGTGATACGGATTAAGTATATAACTGCAACTATGTAACTAAAACATCCCTACTTAACAGCACCAATGGCACGAGTAAATGACATAAAAAGGCTTACTTAGAATTGTCTTTATCAGCCGCTGCTCCCATCACAAGCCATCTAATATTGTATCGAGAAATACTTTCTAGGATTCCCTTCTCAATGCTGTCCATCTCGATCCACACTTTATCCGAGTCTACCTGCATGAACGAGCCACTCTCTTGATTATAGACAATTGGGGTGACTTGATATCATGAGCTGTCCATAACACGAGCACTTTATGAAAGTTTTTTTAATATAATGAGTTCTGGCACTGAGAAGTTTCTTCAGTTTCTTTGAGATCTCCTCTTGTTTGGATCTACTTGAAGAATTTGAATCATATAACTATGAAGCAAGCTACAATCTTAATTTCTTATATTAATATCAGAAATTTAGAACAAGCAAATCAGCAAGAATGAGAAGACATACCACTCCTGCCTGCGCAAGAAACACAAGGTACTCATTAAGAACTTCAGGCATTTTTTGCATCTCAACTTCATGCAAATCGTGAACTGCACACTGTTTTGGTTTATTGGTGGCAAGCTCGGTGTTTTCTGCACATAAAACAACGCGCAAATAATTTCAAAAAAATCGCACACGGGAGAGATTATAATCCTATGAAAATGAGATTAACAAATGCGTTGTCGATTGAAGTCGTGAATGGACCCAAAATGATGGCAGACTTTACATGCCGTACAAGTATTAACCAAACAAAATATGCTGACAAATCCGAGCCATGACTCTATAGTTTACAAATATACAAATGAATTACGAAAGCAAAACTCAAGTTCTCAGACACATATTGAAGGCGAATCCTCTGTCTACTCGTTGACTCACTCTGAAAGAATCAAGACGAGTTCTGCGAACTGAACACCTCATTGCCAAACAGAAAAGAGATCAACCGGAAAACTACTAGGATCAAGCAAATTCAGTCTATTTCAGTCTACGCCATAAGCGCAAGCGAAACGAACGAATTGGAAGCTGTTGCTCTTACAGAGAAACGAAAATTCAGGAAGAAATTTGCGATCGATCGATTCAGTTTCCAGTGTACATAAAACTGGAAGAGCTAATCACGATCAAAGCCACTCGCGAATCAATCGCACAAATCACGCAAAACTCAAAACTCACTCATCGGCTGGTGCACGTGGAGCAAGCAAATCCGCATCCCGGAGAAGTTCCGCACCGCCCAGCGCAGCGTCGCCTTGCACTCCTCGACGTTCCGGCCCACCGCGACGAAGACTGTGTCGTCGTCCGCCGCCGCCGCAGCCGCCGCCGCCGCGGCGTCGCACCCGCCCTCCGCCTCGATCTCTCCGACGCGTCCCATCCAAACACGTCGAGCTCGTGGGGGAGCCGCCGATGGTGCGTATACGAACGGTTGCTTGACCCGCCGATGACGCAACTACGGAAAGGTCCGGCCGGCTACTTGACCCCGCCGCGTCACCGTACTGACTGAGGCATCGCCGCCTCTTCAGGCAGAGGAAAAAAGAAGCAGAGAAGCCTTTTTCAAAGTTGGATGGACCCGTTTCTCCTACTCCGAGGAAATGCAAGTTTTGCTTCTAGCGAGTTTCAGTGATTTAAAACCATAGATATAATAATAAAAACAATAATAATAATAATAATAATAATAATAATAATATAAGAAAATGGCACTAACAGTCCTTGAATTTTGATTTAATTTGTGATATAGTCCATAAATTTTTAATTTATTCAATATAATCCCTGAATTTAATCAAATCTGAAATATAATTTCTGAACTTTTAATTTATTCATTATCGTCCCTAATTTTTGGTATGTGTCCATATGAAAATATTCGATACACTAGAAATCACATTAAATAAATTAAAAATTTAATGATCATATTTAATATTATGCTAAAATTTAAGGATTATATTGAACAAATTCAAAAATCACATAATACGTTACATCAAAGTTTAAAGACAGTTTATGTCATTATTCCTAATAATATAAACAAAATTAAAAACTGCTGGAAAGGAATGCGAGGGTAAAGAAGGGAAGCCGCCGTGCCGCTGGATTAAACAATGATCAATTTTCCGCCGTTGATTCAGAACCTTTCCAACTTTTTTTTTTGCGTAAACTAATAATGATTATTTTATGTAATTTTTATAAAAACGGGGAACTACTCTGACATAGACAGCTATTTCTCTTGGCCGAATGGAATTCAACCTACTGCTTCGCCCCATCGTTGCTCTAATATATTCAATTAATATATGGCTCGAATTATATAATAAAGCAGGAAAACTTTGCATCACCGACCACGATGCGATGACGGGACAAGAAGCTATTATTTTACCTGTGATAAATTACTAAAATTGGTGTGTTTCGATGGGTTTTGGTGATAAGATTTTCGTGGATAAAACAAGATATCAAAACTTAAAATGAGAATTCTATATTCCGTGAATCTCTAACGCATTGGATACTTGTGGATGCAAATTACTAAAATTGGTGCATTTGAATGGACTTCAGCGGTAAGATTCCCATAGACGAAACAAGGAATCGAGGCTTACGAATGGGAATTCCGTGTCCGGCGAGTCTCTAACGTGTTGGGCGAGTCTCTAACGTGTTGGATACTCGTGTTCATCCATCGCCCATGGGAATCTGATAGGCTTTTGGTGATTAATTAATAAGTAGATGCAGTCAACTTAGAATCATCAGATAAAATCATCCTGGAAATGCAATTTTATCGGACAAGGGTCTAGAAAAAAAAAGTTCGAAAATGATGATTTTTTTTAGCCCTTCCGTGCGGTGGCGTCTTGTAATGTGAGTGCCCATCGAGAAAGCACGAAAAGGACACCAACGTTAAAACAAAATCTTAACTCAAAACGGCATCGTTTTTGTAGAATTCGTCCATGAATTGGAGGAATCCTGGTGGACCCTGAGAGCGACGTTGATTGCGATGTTTTCACCCAAACGTAAGGCCCTTCTTTTAATTCCCTGAAAGGATGAAACTGCCTTTAAAAATTGCCCTAATCTCCTAAAAAAAACTCACGTTTTTAAATCCGATCTCAAATCTGTCCTTGGAGTGAGTTGGCGAAATTTTTTGACCATAGTTGTTTATTTATCTAAATGAAGACGTGAGCAAAACTCCGAGGCTGCTCAAACAATCAATTATTGGCTAAACTCTAGAAGTCCCCCAATAAATTAATTGTCCACGGGGTTGGCCGAAAGTACTAGAATAAAAACTTTTGACGTGCCACTTTGATGTCGTTAAGCGTACGTTTGATATGATGATAATCAGCAGAAAAAGTCTTCCGCATCCCCCTCTATTTATTGCTACAACTGTTCGTTGCAATCCACCAATCACCGTCACCGCTCCATCACCGCTCCAAAAGTAGCACCACCAATCCCCGCCGTGGCTCCAAGAGTAGTCCGAAGGCACCAACATTGGCCGTTACCACGCCACCGCCACTGACTACCAAACGACCACGGTTAGACTTCGCTGGAATGACCACAAATCATAATCACACACCAAATTATATGGCATGTCGGATTTGGGGGTACAACCTTGAATTCAACACAAGGCAAATTTAAGATCGCGCAACTAGTGAAAATAGTTACTTATATTAGGGGTATGCAAAACGGACCGCCTGAATTAGGAACCACTCAGATCGGACTCGATCAGCTAGTTTGATCTGATTTTCGGGAGTCTCAGTTTAGTCTCTAGTTCTTAAAAGTTTTTCGGGAGTCTCAGTTTAGTCTCTAGTTCTTAAAAGTGGAATCAATGTCTGGTCGGTCCGATTCTCGATTTCAAAAGGAACTGGACGAACTACCTATATATATTTTAAATAACCAGCATGCTTTGACCAAAAAATAATAATAATAGCTAGTGTGCCATTGAGAGAAAGCTGTTCCACTCATCATTTTCATAGAAACTTATGGAGCTTTTTGGAAAGTTGCATATGAAAAAGCAACTTTTTTTTTTGGTCAACGAAGAAGCAATTAGGCCAAAAAACTATCTAATCCCACTCATAATTTTCACACGAAGGGACTTGATAGTTTTCCTCAGTCAGGCAAGTGCCATCTTCTATAGTTTTTTATGCAATTGATTTAGACGAGCTCTGACTTCATCAAGCAGTGGGCAAAAAAAGTTACCGGTTCCATTAAACTGGACCGATGATTTGATCCAGTTTCCGGTCCTAAGACCAATCGGTCCGGTTCACAATTCCTAATTTTGGGAACAAGTCATTCTTGCCCGGTTCCTGGTTCCACCTCAAAACTGAATCGGATCAAGAAGCAATCACCCGCTAACTTATATTACTTTTTTCTAGCTTAAAAAGCCATGCAATTATTTTAATTGCATGCTTGCTTTTCTTACTATCACGAAAAGATAGTTATCAAAATGTAAAGTTTCTTAATTAGAAAAATAATTTTTGTTTCTATCAGTAATTGACGATATCATGATATTTTTATTAATTTTTCACTATTGAAAGTTTCTTTAAACTATCTCAAATAAATACCAAATTGGACATTGAATAAGTGTTTTAAGTGCTATTTTTTTGGGGGCATCCCCTCCTATCTCTCTCTCTTTTTAATTTAACAAGCTCTGGGCCTAATCCATTCTCGCCGTATCCCCGTTCCGAACAATTTCTTCGGCTTTCTCCGCAACCAAACAGACCAAAATCGAAGAAGAACCCCGCCAAATCCCGACCTACCCGTACTCTCCTCTTCCCCTCCATTGCTTTGACTGTTAGTTTCGCGGAATCCCCTCCCCACATTTTCTCGCTCCTTTTCTCGGAAAGCTTTCCTTTTGTGCCCATGAAACTCCCTCGTCGCTCAACACTCTATGGACCATGGAAGCCGCCACGGAACCACCGCCCGATCCCCACACCGACGGCCCTGATCCTCCGACTCCCGCTCTCGCCGCCGCCGCCGCCGCCGACGACTCCGGCCATGGCGTCCTCCTCTCCTCCGAGCTCGAGTCCGCCCGCGAATCGCTCCAGCACCTCCGATCGAAGTCGGCGGCCATGGAGGAGGACTTGGCTCTCGTCCGGCGGCAGCGAGACGAAGCGATCGGCCGAGCCGCGAGCTTGAGCGAGGCCGTCGATGGCTTGTCGAGCGAGAGAGACTCGCTGCGCCGGAGGATTAAGGAGCTGGAGGATTCGGCCGCGGAGAGGGAAGAGGAGTCCGTGGCGAAGTTTGAAGAGGACTTGAGGGAGAGAGAAGGGCTTAGGATCGAGATTGAAGTGTACAGGGAGAAGTTTCACGGATTGGAGGCGGAGAGGGAGAAGCAAAGGGAGTTTCTGCTGAGAATCGCGGATTCGGTAAAGGCGGTGAAGGAGAGCTTGGCAAGGATAATAGAGAGTCTGGATGATGAGAAGGTCGTCGAGAGAGAAGAAGATGAAAGCCTAGATTCGGGGGACGAACTAGACCGAGAATCGAGATCGGTGTCGGAAGAAATATCCGAAATTACAAGGCTTGTTGATGTGGCAAGATCAAAAGTCAATGATTATAAGGAAACGAAGAAAAAGGAGAGAAAGCAATTGGAGAACAGCGTGGTGAGTTTGACGGAGGAAAACCGCGATATCAGTAGCCTGTTGAGGGTTGCTCTCGTTGAGAAGGAGGCTGTGGAGAGGAGTCTGAATAAGTTGAGAGGGGGTAATGAGCAGAAGAGGGTGGCACTGTTGCAATTTGCTGAACGAGGGTTACGGGGAGTCGGGTTCGGGTTTATGATGGGAAGTGGGAATGCCGAGCAACCAATGGAGAGCTCGGGCGCATCTAGTACCGGGAGTAAGTCAGATGGTAGCGACTGCGAGGAGGAAGTTGTTAGTCTGGTATGTTTAGTTCTTTGTCTTGCTCAATCCATTTTGAACATGTACTAGTTCAATGTTGTTTGAACTGTGTGGTATCTTAGGTAAAATCTTGCCAATCCTAATTCAATGGTGCTCAGCATAAATCGTTTGGTATTACTTTCAATGCAGCAAATTCTATTATTGAGAGGGCAAGCACGAGGTTATCAAAGATGATAATACACAATACCACATTGAAACTTCCTGATTCTGTAATGTGATTGTTTCTAGGGATCATCCATTTTGATAGTGCATATGAGGACCTGTCTCCAGAAACACATAAAAGATAACATGCTTTGCTGAAGAGAAACTTGAGAAACATTCTTCTAGGAGGTCTTTTCTGTTGTCACGAGTCCTGACGTACTGCAACCTTCTGCCATAATAAAGTTATAAGCTGGAAACGTTGAAAAGGATGATCTTCTCCATTTAAGTTTCACAAGGTAGAGGAGGCATTGCTTTGTGTGTGCATGGCGCACTTATATGTGTCTCTATCTGCCTATTCATCTGTGTTTTTTGCATGTGTGGCTGCTGTCGGCCGACATTATGTTCCTTCTAAAAATTAGCATATAACATCATTATTCATTATTGTCCTTTTATATTCTTTTTGTTGTTTTTGTCAATAATTACTTTGCTAATTTTCAATTTGGTGAATTACTGGCATCCGTTTCGACATTTAAGAAAAACTAGACTGGCGAGAGAATATTGTGAATGGTTGTCTGTAAAGAATACCGATAGTGAGTCTCTATGGGAATACCCTTGTCTGATTTGTTTCTTTTGACCAGGCTTCAACTGTAGAGAGAATAATGAAGAATTTGAGGCAAGAAATCACTCAGTTGAGGAAATCTTTAGAGGAATCAAGGTACAACAGGATGGATGGCACATTCCATATTTGCTTTCTCCATTCCTTTCCTTGTTATATGCTCTCTCTTCCAGGTGGAATAGGAGCTCTCGAGGACTATTCTTGATTTGTTAACTTGTTAAAAGATTCCAGCCATGCTAAGGGTGTTTGCATTTGTTGAGTACAGTCACTATTTAAAGTATAGGAAAGATATAACGCAAAAGATCAGGTGAGCATTGCGTAAAAAAGGTAAAAATTCACAAAAATGCTTCTTGGCTCAAAACCTTTTCCGGGCTTCATGAATGCATCCTTTGGAAAACTATGATATGTCTCCACGCTTTTAAGTTTTGAGTACATTTGAAATCCGTAGCAACAAGTGAGAACCTAGGCTTTACATTTAATAAATAGCTTGGATAAGGGATTTTTTCAAAACTTCTTGCACTCTTGCTGGGAAAAGTGCTTTCTGATTTCACCACATAGAAGTCTCTTTTACTGTGGATGGTCATTGATTGAATTTCCTGTATTGAGTTCCCTTTTCATCCGGTTGCATAGATGCTTCAATGCAGGGAGACCAGCTTTTTAAAGGAAGTGCTAAAAAACATCTAGCCCATATGTTGAAGTAGCGCTTTCTTATGGTTAAACGTGTGACTTTTGAGTTATTACTGTTGTTCCGCTGTCAGGTCAGATACCGAGCGTCTACAGAGCCTTACAAACAAACAAGCTCAGGAAATTGCCGAAAACACACTGTACATAAAAGAATTGGAAGAAAGAGAGAGGCTATTAGCTCAAAATGTAATGATGTGGCTCATTCAAGTGATTATATGGGTGCTCTGGAAGCATCTGCAACATGACAATTGTTTGCTGACTCAATTTGCTTGTTCATTGTGGAAAGGTTGAGGAGTTATTGAACGAAATTAAAGAAACAGAGGTAGAGGTTGCCAGATGGAGAGAAGCTTGTGAGTTGGAAGTGGTAGCAGGGAAGAATGAAATTGAAGAACGTGATAAAGTGGTAATAGCTCTCTCTCAGGATTTAATTTTTTTTGATTTACAGGCAGTTTCTGCTTAAATTTCCTCTTAGGCTGTTTGAGATAGTTTGCACAGCGCCACTAGGAAGAATATTGCTGACTTCTTTTTCATTCACCCCATGGAAGAAATTAACTTAATATTTGAATATCATATTTGCCAGATTTTGTTTGAATTGATCTCAGGTGATGTTAGCTTGTGTGTAAGGCACTGAACTTTTATAAAATGAATGCAGTGGCTGATCAATTATGCATTACGGCTGTTTATTCAGAAAAGAAAATGTATCGAATTTGTCCACGAGGGAAAAAACGATGGCATGATAACTTGTATACAAGAAAACGTAGCGTAAATGATTCTGAATTGTGATAAGCAATGTTATCCATCTCTCTTGTTTACTAAGTTTCTTCAATTATAAGTTGTTATGTATTAGCATAATTCTTGCAGTATGCCAACTCATAGACCATCATAACCAAATTGCATTCTAGACTTCCAGCCTCCCTGATGCAAAGCCATATACTTTCACAGTTTCAGTGCTTTTGTTCAGGAATTGTCTTCCATCATTTTTCAATTGTAAAGAGATTTAGATCCACAGTGGTCAAGATAACACCGGTTTTTCATATGGAGTCGATGTTGGTAATTGGTTATGGTATTCACCAGTCCATGTTGGTCAAAATAACACTGTTTAGGTCATCATCATGAAGCAAGAACTGGAGAAGACCAAGGCAGCTTTGGACATATCGAACGGAAAGCTAAAACTGAAAGAAGACCTTGCAGCCACTGCAATGGCTGCACAGGAGGCGGCAGAAAGTTCGCTTCAGCTGGCTGATAGCAGGGCGGCAGGGCTCCGGGAGCGGATAGAAGAGCTGACGAGACAGCTAGAAGAGGTGGATGGCAAGGAAAAGAAGGGCCGGCGAAGGGTTAGACGTATATGTTGGCCGTGGCGAATCTTTAAGATGAACCCTGCCGTCCCTAACGTGAGGAGGATGCTCCCGGAAATGCAAGCCTTGCTTCATTCTGGCGCTTAACCAGTAGCTGTTTCCCATTGAACCGGATCACAGTCTCTACCAGGGAACTGCACCTACCATGAAGAGTTCCCCGGGCAACTAAACCCCGGCTTCCTCTCTTTCACCAGCGAAGCGATAGTTACACGAGTTTGCTATTCATTGGTTTATTTTCCTTTACATTTCTCCCCTGTACCTAGAATATTTTTACAGCACTCTAACTAACCAACGGTACGGATAGCACACGACACTGTTTTTATGGGATTCATGTAGAAAGCTTTCGTGTTACATTTCTCTCTAGAATTCCTGCCCCAACTTTCCACTCGAAACGTTTCTTGGTTTCTTTATGTTCAAAGCTCAAAATTTGTCGATGACAGTTTTTCCCTGAGAATATCATACTTCTTTTGTTGATACATCTTACAAAACAGAGTTGGAAATGGAGCTCTTGCTACGGAGTCCTAGAGCATTTAGATAGGGGTCAAAATGTTGGTCGAACTGTACATCAAATTCCGGTGTCAAAAAGAGTTTCACCCATCGCATCTTAAAACCCAATACCCGTTTGTTAATGTTCGAAGCAAGAAATTATTTACGGTTGGTCTATTTGATTGACAATGTCTTTTTTACCCAAACAAACTGAAAAAAATCTACTATGAAAGCAATTTTCTTTTGACAATACAACACAAATAGTCTCTAAACTTTGGTCTAATGTACAATGTTAGACTTGAACTTTTAATTTTGTTATTCCTAAACTTTTTATACATATTCAACTTAGTCATTAAATTATATGAAAATATTTAATATTGTCTCTGAACTTGAAGTAATTGAATGACAACATTGAACATTTTTATTTAGTTTAGGAACTAAATAGAATATGTATCAAAAGTCGATGGACGACATTAAACAAAATTGAAAATTCATAAATCACGTTGCACATTAGACTATAATTCGGGGATCATATTAAATAAATAAAAATTCACGGGGGCACATTACACATTGAATCAAACCTCACGAATCATTTAAGTCATTTTCTCTTCTTCTTTTGGCGCAAGAGTTGTACTCCCTCGGGTCGCGCGTTCGGATCGAAAGAGAAGTGCAAATTTACCATTACGATTTCGGAGGATGAATTTTAAACCCAACACGGGGGAATGCGACTCCGGCGAGAATGAACGGACCGCTCAAAAAACGCAGCGTTTCGAGTCTTGGCGCATCGCCCCGTGAAATTTAGATGATTTCTAGGCTCTCGCCGCCTTCGTCGCTCACGCTCTTGCGGCAGCCCAAACCAAAGGAAGTTCTGGTGTGTTTTTTCCAGCTTCGAGAGAGGATGAAGGGGGACGAGAAGGCGGCGGCGAACAATGGCGCGAAGAAGGTGATGTCGCCATGCGACGTGGAGGCTCTGAAGAAGTGCCTGGAAGAGAACAAGGGCGATTACCTCAAGTGCCAATCGCAGATCGAAGCTTTCAAATCCGCTTGTTCCCTGAAGGAGCCGAGCTCGGTCCCCTCCGTCGAATCTGCTCCGTAACTCGACCTCGCGAGGGGGTCGGCGATCGAGTGCGCGGCGCTTCTCGGTCATGAATCGATCCGCGCGTTTCGAATCTCTCAAAATCGCGATTTTGCCGCTTGAAGGCGAGTTAGCTTGCGCGCCTGTGAGAGATTATAAGTCGGTAACTTGTAGATTGAAAGATGCCGTCGGACCTAAAAATCGTTCACGATCCCAAAATCGATTAGGCGATCGTTTTGTTTCTCAATTGATTATGAAATAAAAGCTGCTCAAGTTTTGCTTCGCTATGGTTGCGTCTGATGGCTGAAGGCGTAACGCTTTGTTCTTGACCTTTTGGGTCGTTTTGATGTTTAGGACATGATGTTAAATCTGGGAAAAAGGGGACAGAATTTTGCTCTGGCTGTCAGCTGTAAACCGTCAAAGCCGGTGATCATCCAAGTTACGGTGAGAGTACACACGTATAAGAGTCGACTTTTGATGAAGCTGCCAAACGTTTTTACCGAGTCAACGTCGTGTTCTTGAGGCACCTGGAAACCTCTGCTTTCAAACCCATCACCTGCCATGTGATCTTAGTATTAGTTTGATCATGAATCTAATGCGCAGGGATCTTGGGATGAGCAGATTATTTAGCTGTTTGTTATTCTTATATCAAGTGGATCACGAATACAAAAGAAGAATTACAATGATGGGATCAAACCCCATTAAGACCAAATCCTTGTATAGATTCTGTAACGTGATTAGCTTTGTCTCGTATTGGCAACTGATTGCTATTCTAAAAGATCCTGACATGAAGACCTCTCTCTCCCCTCCCCTCGACGACGTAGACATGAGAACCTGAAACTCTCTTTAGCATCGGATGGAGTCGATGAGAAACTGAGTCTATTCCCGACCATTTACATTTGCCAGTTCGCTTTTGCATGACACACAAGTGAAAATCAGAACCTCAGCTTTCGGTGCGAAGCCGGGTAAGGGTGCCATCAGCATGCATTGCAACTCTTCCTACATGACCCGGAGTAATCTGGTGAGCCGACCATGTATACAGGATTCTTTTGGCATTCTCCGGTGGCAGCCCATCTCGGACAATTCTCATCCTCATCAGTGCAGCCGTCGCTGTCAGAGTCCAAGGATATCTTTTCACTGTCTAGGGGTCGTATGTGAAAGAGCTTCATTGCACACCACATTTCACCTTCAAGGACGGGGCACCTTGCGTGGGTGCTTCTCGTGTCAGGAGATGCATCGAGATGGAGAGAGAAAAACAAGATAGCATCCCCTTTCATTGGTCTCAAGATGTCGTCACTCTTGCTACAATCAGACCAGCTCTTGCCGTTCAGCTGAGATACTCGAATTAAGGGAAAAAAGTGAGTTTGCACTACAATTGCAGAAGCACTAGGGATAGACTGAGGCTAAGCTCTTCTCACCTCTGACTCAGGGAAAAGTATCTCCCCACCCCGAGTGACATTTGAAAGATACAAAATAACCGTTGCCATCAAATTCTTGGCCTGTGTTGGCATGGAAGCATTACCGTAATAATCATAATTTAGTTTACCTTCTTCCAACCCGAAATGCATTATCTGTATGTGCCTGCCCATCTCTGTAACATCGTGATAGTCAAATTATCTTAGTATAGATGGTGTACACAAGGCAGCCCTTCAAGGACTTAAGACAGGGACTACATGAAGCAAGTACCTTTCGGGAGAAAACTCCAAGCTGAAATCCTTTCCTCGATCCTTGTTACTATGTCATCCTAAGAGGAGCAAAGGTACACTGTTGGTTAATTTAACTCAAATCTGGAACAGCTTTCCAAAAGTTTTCACTACCCTTATTCTGCTAAGAAAGAAACTCCCCCTTTGGAGTTTAGAGGAGCCAATCGACCAGAAAAACATTACGATACTGAGGATCTAGGATTTTTCTTAACTGCCCCATAATAAATTGCTTTAACAAAGCAACACTCTGACCAAAAAAAAAAAACGAAGCAACACTATTTTCAGTTAAGTGAATTCCTAAGAAATGTGGAAGATTATGAAACTTCTATGCACTACAAATATTTTCAAACCTGACCATTCAAGCAAGAAATGTCGAACTGACACTGCTATGATGCTTTACATATGGATAAATAATAAGGAATGCATTAGCGCATCTATCTGATACTTCTGAAGGAAAAAAAGGAGATACCTTTCAAAGAATGATACACCTCACATACCATTAAATGCTATAAAGTCAACAATCTACATGTGGATAAGAGCACAATTACAGCAACTGATATTGGTATTAATTGTCACGTGCAATAATTAAGGACTTCAGAGTTCTAATGTCATCGAATTCTCAGGTGCAACAAATGGTAAATTATAAAATAAATAACAAGGTTTTAAACTATCGTGCACGATCAAATTCTCAGGTGCAACAAATGGTAAATTATAAAATAAATAAAAAGGTTTTTAAACTATCATGCACAATAGGTGATCTTGACTAGAGGAATGTCAACACAGCAAGTTGCAGCTAAAGAAGTCAAGAAGACTGCAATTGAAGCATAGCCAGCATACCATGACATGACGAGTGTCCATAAACCTTAATTATCCAGACATCTGCTATAAGCTACAGCAGCGAATCAAAAACTTTAACTGCAGAATTTATTTGAAATGAAGATGCATAAAAGTCAAAACTCACTGTCAGATCTAATGGAGTTTCAGAGCTCAACGAACGCCTTTGCGTAGCAACTTTCTCCAAATCACCATCCCTCCTCACGTTCTCATTTGTACCATGGACCTACCAACAGAAGTTTTTACATATGTGTCCATATTGATCAATAGTAACAACAGGGAAGGACGAGATATACCAACGACTTAAGGTGATCACACTCTTCATCTGTCATAAAACCCCTGTACAAAAAGACCCTGTCAAGGGAAGGAAACTTTAGCCCCTTACAGTAATTCAATATACTGTTTAAATCAAGAAAAGTTTGCACCGTGAATCATTTACGCTCGCATGAGAATTGATCCGTATAAGAAATCCTATAACCAAACAGTTTAAAAAAATGCTACACATGTTCGTCCTTCTCGCGCAAGGAAAAAGATATGGAATGAACGACGATGCCAAAAACAGTATATTGATGAAATAAGGCGCTATCCATCTAACAAGAGTGAGACTTCATGGAAATACCTGACCTTGGTCGCCACGAGAGCTGGACAACTCGTGAGGGGTTAATTCTGTTGGAAATCAATGAGTTCCCCGTTGCAATGGCCATGTCCCTGTCAACTTCCTTATCCCTGAGCTCCTTGCGGCTGCTGAAACATGAGGATAAGCCAAGAAATGTCGTATCAAAACACCAATTTCTTTGAATTAAACGGCACTAAATAATCACGGATACAAAGGTCCAGGGTCCAGAATTGGACAAAGAGAAAGGAAGAAAAATTTAATCCAATAGCGGAGACATCATGTACAGCTAAAACCTGAAACTTGATCAGCCAACGGCTACATCCAAAGTTCATCCTCAAGAGGAATGAATCAAGACAAAGAAGTGTCACATTCTTCCCTGGAGCAATAAGCAAATTCTAAGCAATACCAGGATATTGGCAAATATCCCCTATACCCAACTCATCGCTTGTGTCCTGGACTTAATTAGTAATAGCAACAGAGATTTCAAAACAAATTTCGCGAGGGAATCACCTCTGCCGGAAAATAAATCGAACCAATCCAAGCAAAATATTCTCTGGAGAATTTTGCAAATGACTTCAAATTGATAATTTTTTCCAGTTGAAAGAGAATCCGGAGCAACCAAACGAATGAAGACAAGATCCTTCACTGTTATTGTGCTCACCGCTCAGCAAATTCGCAACACAGCGAGATTTTAAGCAACATCATACCGTCATCAACAAATATACCTAAACAACTCGAACAACGCCCGCGACACAACATTACGCGCGAAAACCAGAACGCTCCGCCGGCGAAAGGCGATCCGATTCAAACCTCTAGAAACCAAACCACAAGTACGAGGCGCCGAAGCTGACGGCGACACGGATCGTCGGAAAATGTCCGAATCAAGGAGAACCAGCACGCGCGTGTCCGCACCGGATCAAACTCGCTACGAAAGGATATGACAATGCGAGAAACGACGGAGGCTGCTTCTTACCTCTCCGCGGAGCAGCTAGACAGCGGAAGCACGAAGGCCACGAGAAGAATCGACGGGAGAGCGGCCATCGGCGGGCGATCGATCGAGCGGGAGAGAGAGAGAGAGAGACCGAGAAGCCGCAGAAGGCAAAAGCCGAGAGAAAATTGGAGACGGAAATGCTTGACACGCCCTCTTTCGCTCCGATCGCGGTCTCGTGCTGAAGGAGGTGGCGAATGTCTTTCTCCTGTTCCTGGTGCTTTTCGTCGTTAGTTTGATGATGATGGTGATGTTCTGTGTGCTCGTATCGCGCTTAGTAAAGATTAATTTCTTTGAATTATTTTATTGGTAATTTACTTGGACGGGTAATAAATCTCCCGTTAATTTCCTCGACTTGATTAGCAAGCGCCCCAAGGTTACGAAGATTTCAGATAAGACTATGAAGTGAGACCATTCTTTCAAAAAAACTTGGCCAATTCTTCGCCGGTTACACAAATGTTCGATGAACTTTGATTCAAATGCAATATGATCGATGAACTTTAACTTAATGTGTAATGTAGTCCTTAAACTTTTAATTTGTATAGTATGATTCCTTGAATATAAAATTATTTAATATTATCCCCAAATTTAAATTAATGGAAGGACCACATATAACATTTCACATAGTTTGGGAATTAAATTAAATATGTACTAAAAACCCAATGACCATATTTAACAAATTAAAAGTGGAAAGGCAATATTCTACATTGAACCAAAGTTTATGGACCATTTATGTCATTTTCTCTCCACATATTTTAATTTGGACAATATAAAAAAAATGAACTAAGAGGCTCGGTTATTGGTCCAGTTGGGTCCTGTTCCTATAGAGTCGAATATTAATGCATCGTACAAATGAAACCGTCACTAACCATCAATATTAAGCATCCTAATCCCATTTACGAAATTTTTATCCAGAATTTTTACCCTCTTAACTGTTATATATAATTACTGAATTCTATAGCTTAGACTCCATGTTTTTCATGTGATTCATCCGACGATATGTAAATCAAATCTTATTCTTTTATTTAGAGACATAGTGCATATTTCATGCAATTTTCAGTTGCGCACAGTAAGATTGAAATTACATATACACACGGTTATATGTAGCTGTATGTTTCTAAGAGAATTTTCTCCTTTAGCTGCACTTCCCACGTTGGATTCTTACTGTTTAGATTTTGTCTGCTGAAAATTTCTGCAAGCATGCTTCGTAAGGCAATCAAAAGACCAGTAGAAGCATTGCCTCTCAGCATGATTCTCTCTCTCTTTCTTCTTTTCTTGCGGTAGTGTGAAATTGCAGCTGACTTTCAAGTGCTTCACTTTTTGCATACCTCAAAGATCAGCTGGAGCTTGGAAGAAGATGGACAATGAATCAAGATTTCTTAGGGGCTAGTTGGTAACTTATCAAATAATACCCGATTCTATTCTTTTGTTTATCGGAACAAAAAAAGAATAGAAATCCGTTTAGTAAATTTTTTGTTCCCGGACACAAATTTGTTCCCAAAATCAATTTTGGAACAAAATCAAGAATAAAAAAAAAAGTTGATTCTTAATTATGGGAACAGGAATCAGAAATGGAAAAAAAAAATTCTTCTTCTTCTTGGTTGGTCTTCTTCATTTTTTCTGGCCTGTGGCCAGTCGCCAGCGAAGGCGAGGGGTGGACCCTTGTCGCCACCCTTGCCGACGAGCTGGCCATGGGCCAAGGAAGGGGAATAAGAAAAAAAAAAGAAAAAAAATAAAAAATATTTTAAAAAATTAAAATATTATTAATAAAAAGAAATTTTGTATAATTACCAAACGTATTTCTGTTCTTTTTCTATTTCAAGAATAGGAATTTTAAGCAGTTACCAAACGCTTTCGAATGCTTAAAAATCATTTCTAGAAATGGAATAAAAAAAATTATTTCTAAGCAGAAATTGTTTTCGAGAATAGAATAGTTACCAAACGCACTCATAGCTTATCCATAAAACAAGGAATAAAAAGATGGCCAGTAGATCAAAATGACCTGACGCTCTTAGACTCCAAATAAGGTCGAGATCAAGCACCACCACTCTATACTACTTGTTCTGCATTCTCTTCATCCCGTTTCGTACATGATTGCTAAAAACTTAACCAAGTAATTTTTCTGTTCTTTGGCCCGCACTGTCCTCTAATTTGCACCAAAGCTCAGCACCTCGATGAGTGCCCAGGCAAACCAATTTCTCACAAATATTATTCCATATGAAGTACAAATAAATCAATGGAAGCATCAAACAGGACTCATTTACTCACAAGTTGCGTTTTCCCTCAAATTGCACAATCAATCTTCTTGATGATGAGATTTCTTCAAAATCATGTGACCTGATTCATCCTTGTCATAGAGACGCTCAATCAGTACATCCCAGCTTTCGTTCTTTTTTTCCCTTTGGGACGAGCTCGCAGATGAGCCACCATCAGATTTGTATGAATCTTCTAGCTCATCGAAAGTGCCATATTGAGAAGGTGAGTAAGCATGTGGAACATCTAAAGTAACTGCCCTCTTCAAAGCAGCCTTGTACTCCTCTGTGTGTTCTCTGACAATTGTTTCCTGCCGCTCCATCCGTTGCTCTACTGGAATTTCCATGAGATGATCTTTCTCAAGCATCAGCTGGAGGGGAGAATTGGCAAGGTGCTTTCATCAAAATTCGAGATGGCAGATGGTAATTTCTTGTATGGACAAAGCAGTTAATAGGGAACCACACCCAGAGTCATCCACGGGACTGTCTAATTTATTATTGATTGGCTAATAGGAATAACCCAGTGATGCTTCACCAGCTTGTCTTTCTAAGGACTCCAATCATATAATTTCACATCCATGGTGCACGCACAAACATCATTAAGTGACAGATACAAGTAATATTTGCTTACTATGTCTGCCAGTTCCACGCCTTGAAATATGTCATGACTGGTACCTTCTAGACAAAATCAATAAACGGTACCCAGTAATGCGATATGCTCTGGTTTGAACTCAGATGCATATATACATGTTGATGCACATATAACTTAGTTCGTTGCTAGTCAGTGCAATTTCACAGAGAAAGGACCAGACACGAGGGAGGAAAGCAAAAAAGAGCCACGGTTTTCCAATGTATAGAGGTGAGACCGCCACATACGCAAATCTCAGGATGTCTATCTTGAGCTCAAGATCTCTTCCACATTTCATAGGCCTAGAAACTCATGCTTGGCCTTTTACTTTCTTGAAAAGTTGTATCACAGTCAGTCCACAATCCTAACATTTTTGGTTAACCATTTACCACCTCACATAAAAGACCTTCTAAAAAGTTTTGATTGTCCAGTAAGGTATTATCTATTAGGCAGCATCTCATATATATGCATTTCATGCTATAGGAAGGTGACTAAGATGAGTAGAGACAAAAAAGAGTACACTTGGCTTCACAATCACAGCAAAGATAGGAATCGAAACTTACATTAAGAGCCCTCTGTGCTTCTCTCTCTATCCATATGATTGCATGGTCAGAAGTCGCATTGCAAGATAGAACTATGTGCTCGAACCTCCCATCCACAGGCACTGCTGTCCTTACAACTGGGGGAAATCGTCCCATCCTAGCATAGTAGAAATTAATTCCTACCTTCTTGAAACCATATAGTATCATGCACTAAGGAGCCAAATTTCTATTAGAGATGCTGCATATGATGAGGACCATAAATTCGTCTGTATTGCCTTAAGTCAGAGTATTACTTGGACAATCATGCAAGGCAATGCTTTAGTTTACCAGATAAGTTATTCAACTTATGTGCACGTGCTTGACAAAATCAAAAGAAAAAATCTCTATTTGCAGTTAAAATGTATGACAATGATTTGCACAAGATATATAACATACTTGAAAGGCTTTCTCTCAACTATATGATAGAGGCGACCGGGTGCATAAAGTCTTCTGGGATCTTTCAGCATCTTTTCCTCTGGAATACAGGTATCCCTCATGCACCTCAAGCACAGGAGGCATGGCAAACTGTCCAACAAGAGAAAGAAGATCCATCAATACTTTCAAGTGAGAGACCAAAAAACAAAACAGAAAAGAAAGAGAAATTGAATTTAATGTCCATAATCTTCGATCTGTATCACTTCAACATTCTTTGCTAACCGCATTTGTATTGCAATCGATACTCTTGTGATAAGAAGGAAGGGAAGTTCTAATTTGCCTCATGGAATTAAAGTTCTTATTTTGGTATATTGCAACTCAGAAATGTTGCTGCAGCCCCTACCAGAAAAGTGACTTGAAGATGTCTTCCAAAGGTGTAGCTGTTCGAGGTAAAAAATCATCCTGATCAATGGAAAAATCTCCATCAGATGAATAAAAAATTACTTGTGGCAGAATAGCAGACACTAGCAGAGTGTAGCTACATGATGCTATAGCTGCTGACAAAATGCTTAACCAAACACGTTCGATCTAAAAATCAGTACACCTAGACAGTGCCGCTACGATGATTCTTAATGAATAATTTGTTAAGGGCTTTAGAAAGTAGCAATTCACCATCTCACACCTTTTTTATTGTTTACATCTGTGGCAGAAGCAGTTGGATTTCATTGAGGCAAATTTCCATGAGGAAGATGGCATATCTCACCAGACTTCAGCAAACATGAAGTAGTCACACTCTATATTAACCTCACCAGAAGAGATGCTCCCGTGCTGTCTTTTTGAGATTGCAAAAGGGAATAAAAGTATGAAAGAAATCTGGAATCTGACAGTGCATCCACACAGCCGTATACAGCGCCAAGAACTTTGAAGAATGGCCGTTGTGGCTTAACATTTTAAATTAACCAATGCGTAAATAGAAATGAGCAATGCATGCCAAAGTTCCCATAGCAAGTAAACTTCAATAGGCATGTCTCTATAAGTCGAGATACTCGAGTTCTCACTCTCGTTCAACTTACAACAATGAACAACAAAGGGACTACGAACTTGCCTGGAGCACAACAGAGTTGATGACATCCGCATATCTGACAGCCAAATTCAGGGACATGCACCGGGCAGGTGCAATGGCATAGCATCTGACTCGCTTCCTTTCAATATTACCCAGCTTGTCAAGATTTCGCACAACCACCATTGACAACAATGCTGCAACACCAGAACCTAACGAATGTCCGGCAAAAGTCAATGTGTAATTAGGGTGCTTCTCCACCAATTTCTTCAAGACCTCACATTCTGCATCCAATACCCATGCAGCAGCCTTTAGTAACCCATTATGAACATAGCCACCATCAAACTTCCTTTTCCCCAATCTATTATCCAAGAGCACTGCATAATCACTCTCTTTTGCCATGTTTAAACCCCTAAAGGCAAGAACTATGTCTGCATGACCGTGATCAACATACAGTATATAAGGAGGTGCACATCCTCGTGTGTCCGCATAATCTTTTCGCAGAACCAACTGATCCGGGTTTATTCCATAACCTCCTGGGGGTTCCCAAAGGGGGCTCCGCAAATCATCTTCATAAACAGCTAGAATGTAGCGGCAAAGGCGAGGAACCGGCTCAAATTCTTCAGCACTGGCATGGCCCCAAGTTTCACTGTCATGACCTGCAGTATGGAGACATCGCTTCCATGCCCAACGAGCACATGCCAGACAGTAGACACACTCAAGGAGAGGAAGGCCGCATATCAATGACATGGATGCCTATGCCTAGAACCCAAGCATGCCAGGACAAATAGCGAGTATTGAAATCTCCACCGCAAATGAATTAAACGACTCTGGAAGCTTGGACTCGAGAATAACCGGAATTGGATTACCCAAGGGACAAATCAATTACTATGTGACCGCTTTTCCGGTAACGAGAGGGTGCTTACTTTGACAGGGCACACAAGATTCATTGTGTACACAGCAGACAAGCCGTCAGAGGATGCACAATGAATGGCAATGTTAAGTCGCGGGAGGGAAACTTTCGATAGAGAACTCACAACACAAGTAGCTTCCCTCCCCAATTCAACTAAATTCGCTAGCAAAACCACTATCGGAATCGAGCAAACATCTCCAGATAGACTGTCCTAGGAATCTCTAGGAGGCCAAAACCACCGCTCACCAGAGCAAAGCCCGAAGCAGACTACGACTACGACTCAGCCACGCGTCAAAGCACGGATCCGATCCCGTTCCGCGCGGCGTCCACGATCGGAGCTCCTAATCCCAAAAAATCGGACGACAGAACTAAAACCAGAGATCGCCAGTTGAGAGAAAACTTTCACTGAACGGGCGCGAGAGCGAGCGCTGGGTGATCTAGAGGACCAGGAAGGACTTCGTGGGCAAGAACCGAAGCTCGAAACGCGAAAGAAACGTGGGCTCTCGACCCCATTGTCGTGTTGCTGCGGTGCGCAGATGAAGGGGGCATGGTGTGCGTCTGGATCGAAAGTGGGATGTAGGTGGTAATGGCCCTATGGGCGGTGGAACTATGAATCGAATCGGGAGTAAACAACTGAGGAAGATGACGAAGTCACGAAGGTGAGAAGAAAAGTGAACGAAATGGCCTCTACCTGCAAGTCAAATCCCCAGGGTCCGCGTTGACGGTGGATGAAGAGGAGGAAGAAGAAGACGAGAAAGGCATGGCGGTGGACAGTGTTGATGTTTGATTGGCGACAGTTGTGCTCCTTGGGTGGTGATGACACGGCCGTTGACGGTCGGACGAACTAGTGTCTCCTGTTCCTTCTCGTCGTTGCGCACATGCAAAGTCCCACTGCTCCGGTTATTCATCTAAAAGGGCATTTGGTTCGAAATTTTTGGGAAAATATGTTTGGGAAAATGCGAAAGAGGAATTTTTTAAAATGCAAATGGTATTTAGTAAATTGTAATTTTGAAGCGCATTAGGTAACAATTTTGACTTAATTGATGTTTTGGCAAAATCATATTTGGGTACGTGATCCTAAGCAGCCGTCATCTTGGGTCGCGCAATCCCCATGTGGGAATCGTCGATTGTGCGACCCCTAGGCAGCCTACATCTAGCTCCTCCTACTCCAACGGTGGAGGGAGTGAATAGTACCGATGAACACAGGATAATGCCAAATTACATTCTCAGTATTTTACTTTTCAAATGACTGTCAGATCTGCCTTGGCTAAAGGCCTTTAGATACCTTTAGAAATGAAATTGTATTTGTCCAAAGTTCTCCAAAAAAAGTTATCAAACCCTATTTGTATTTGTCCAAAGGATTCTGGGGCCTAAAATTCTTGCAAACGTTAAACCAAAACGCACCCCTAACGATACACAGGTTAATATAAAGAGCATATACACTTTGCAAACGCCCTCTCCCATCTAGATCTGTTTAGAAAGGGCGGGTGAAATTTGATAAGCAAGGGCCGCCCACGCGAAGTAAACTGAGACTAAAGCGGCTGTGATTTCACTCCAAAGGTCAAGTGGATTTTGACTTATTAATCATGCTGACCTCTAGGAATGGGCCAAGGGCCCGAGAGTTGGAAACTGCAGAACGGTGTCGTTGCAATGGACTCCGCGTGTTTTACCGAATTACCCCTCGATTCGTCTATTTCCGCCGCACAAGCTTCCGGGTATAAACAGGCGCAGAACCCGCGAGCAAAACCCTAGTTCTTCCCTCGCCCGCCTCAGGCCGTCGCCGTCGCCGTCGCGTCCGAAAGGTACGCGTAGCTCCGACAGGATGAAGCTGAAATGCTTGCTTGCATTTGTTCGAATCGTGCACGTTTTAGGATTCGTTGTATTCGAGAGTTGCTGAGTCCGAGATCGCCTAGTCCGTGTACTCACGCGTCTTTGGCTTGAATTCGTGTGCTGTAGCTGTAGTGTCGAAGCTGGTATTTGATTTTCCCGTGTTTCGGTGATTCTCTCGCCACTGTTATCCGCGTGCTTTGTTTGAATTCTAGTCGTATAAATGGTTTTTAGTACATGTTTCCCGACATTTAGAAGCGCGTAATCTGTTGTTTACCGCGCTGCTCGGCTCAGAATGAATGAGCGAGTGAATGATGCGGTAGTTTATGGGTTGCAAGTTCCTGTCTTTGTCCTGGTTATTCCGATCTTCCTCTGAATAGATTTGCATTGCGATGCACTGACGTCGAATTTGTTGGGTTGACTGTAGCGGGGAAATGGCTCCGAAGCAGCCCAACACCGGCCTTTTCGTCGGATTGAACAAGGGCCACATCGTGACCAAGAAGGAATTGGCACCACGTCCTTCTGATCGCAAAGGGGTAAGTCTGTGCAATGCGATTGGTGTTTTAAGTATGGATTGGGGAATTTTGAAATGAGTGGACGTACGGAATAGATGTTCCTGAGCTATTCTCATGATTAAAATGGATCTTCCCTAAAAGTTGATTTTGAGTGTGCATATACTTTAAATGCTTTGGAGGAAAGAGATGTGCTCATGAATGTCACACTAAGAAAGGAAGTAAATTGTCTGTACCTTTGAAGTTTGATCTTCTTTATGTGCGACATATATACAGAAAACAAGCAAGAGAGTCCACTTTGTGAGGAGTTTGATCAGGGAAGTTGCTGGGTTTGCACCATATGAGAAGAGGATCACTGAGCTCTTGAAAGTTGGGAAGGATAAGCGTGCTTTGAAGGTAGCTAAAAGAAAGCTGGGCACTCACAAGAGGGCAAAGAAGAAGCGTGAGGAGATGTCAAACGTTCTCAGAAAGATGAGGTAACACTTAAGGACTTGAGTAATTCCTTTTGGACAGTGAACGTTGTTTTCTTTTATTTAGCTCGACTGCCCAAGTGGAGATCCATTCTGTTTTCTCCTGATCATTGTTGGCGTTGCCTTTGCAGGTCTGCTGGAGGCGGTGAGAAAAAGAAGTGAGAATTCATTTCCGAAACAACTGCTGCGGAGATTTTGTTTCACATGAAGAAGCTGATTACTTATCTTTGCTTAGTGTTCTTATGTTAGTTCAAGACAGAAGCTCAGAAAATTTCCTTCTTGTTGTAAGTCAGTTCGAAATGACAGCAGTGTCCTTTTGGCCTGATGCTTGATATTCTGATTCTGGTTTGTGATCTCTTGTGGTTTAGTTTTTCTATTAGAAGGTTTCCATGAGGATGGTGTTAACGTCATTTTCCAAATATATCTCATTTACCAACAGGTTTACTTGATAGATGATTAAGTGGGTGTCAAAGGATTAGTTCATTGCTTATTTCAGCAGCTAGATGCCTTTGGTCATTTCCATTCATTGGGAAACTGTGGTCTTGGCCGGGGGTAATTCCGTGTGCTTAGCTCTTTTTTCTCTAGAATTTGAAAGATTCTTTTTAAACTAATCAGGCTCTGAGAAAAGCAAGTTGTGGTGTCAATGCCATTTTTATTGTAGTCATACTGTACACATTCAATTTGATGAGCTCTCTATACATTAATCAGATACGTTGTTCCCCTAGAGCGGCAGAGTTGGCAGCAACGTGAGATAGATATTTTGGGCATGTGGGGATTGCCTTCAATCGATTGTCTAGTGGTGGGCTTCTTAGAGGAAGTAGTCTGCAGTGGTGTTTGGTATCCACGATCGTCTGTTGTTGCAACTTAGGCAATTGGAGTATTGTTCGTGTTTTCACAGAAATCTGGTGATTACTTTTATGCCCTTAGGCTGTTGTTTGAGGTGGATTTTAGTGACGGCATGGAATTCCACCATCTTACACGTTTGGACCGGCTATAAACCCTTCCTTTGTGACAGAAGAGGGGTTCGCATGGAGGGGCAGTGAAAAACGTGATGATGCCTATACATGGACGTAACACAATTCGTGAGACAAAACAGTCTAAGATACAGTTTGCTTCTTCAGACACTGTGTAATCAGAGTTTTCTTTTGGTCACAGAAATCTGATTACGAATCATTTTCACCGTTCTTTTATGGGGAACTCAAATAGGGCAAGATGAGGGATTATACTTAACATTACCAAACACCAACAGTAACGAATTAATTATAGTAGCAGTGCACCATCACTGTCCGCAATCTTGACTCGAGACATTTGAACGAGTACATACTGCCATTCGACCACCGTACATGCATAAAGCACAGTAGAAGCCAAGCCAGATCATGAATATAATGCGGAGTCAACTTTTATTGAACATGATTTATTCTACACAAGATATACTCCCACTAAACAGGTTAAAGAAGTGGGACTTCAAAAACATGGATCCTGGATTATTGAGGTCCATCTGCAACCAGTACCCTAATTCCATTATGGTAACTTTTGCTTTTTCAAGGCCGCCATAGTTAATTACCTCACGGGAAAAATGAAGAGACTTTCAGGAAAAGGCTATGCGCTCATGTCTTGAATCTTTGGGTGAGTTTCTCAACCCCTTCCTTACAGTCTCCAGCAAGTCTCTTTGCTCCCTCCTTGAGATCAAGGCTCACGTTTGCAATGCTTTGCTGCAACCCTTCGGCTGATATCCTCGCCTTTGAAACAGCAACACATCTAAGTTCTCCAGCTCTCTCCCTGGCAGTAGAGGACCATCGCTTCAGGTTTGATATGAATACAAGTATTATCTGGACAATCTTATTGATCAAGTCTCTGGATTTTTCCCCAGCTTTTGCAGACATGTCCTTGAGCTTAACCACCAGAGTTTCGGCTCTATTTACAGTTTCATCAACTGACAACTCCTTTCCAGCATTGATCCATGTGAGACCAGCAGAAGTCTCCTCTTGCAGGTCACTATCAACCACTACTTTGATACCTTGTCTCTCCCAGCGATCCCTAGCATCCTCTAGAGCTTTTGCATGTTCTCTTGCTCTCTTTGCCTCATCTTCAGCCCATGCCCTGAGTAGCAAAATTTTGAAGTTCCATAAGTATATGATTGCTAAACAACACGCGAGATGCAAACTTGAGTTCAGTAGTATTTGGATGAAGAGACTGAACTGAGTCCAAATACAATTTCAAAGAAGGCAACTGTGTGATCATCACTTTCAGCATGAAACAGCAGTGGCTGCAGCGCGCAGTTCATCACCGACATATCTCGACTCCTCAAGCATAATGAATGAACCAGGAGTGCAATCTTTTCCAGAATGCCACACAAATTAACCAGAAAGGTGATACATGCAGGTCTAGAAGAATCGATGGATTGGCAAAGACGGTTTAAGAAACCACACATAGATGTTCGACACCAGGGAAACCATCTAAATTGAAAAAGGTAATTTACCACGATTGACTCCTTAGTTACATCATGCTGTACTTACCTAGCCATTGCCAATGCTTTTCGCTCAACCTCCAGCTCATATTGTAGGCGAGCAATTTCCTGGCTTTCTTTTTCCGCTTCCAACCTAAGTTTCTCGATCTTCTCCTTCTCATATGAGACTTTTATCTTGTTACTCATTAGACTCTCCAGCTGTTCTTCCACTTCTCTCCTCAGCCTGGAGAGAACTACCATCTCTGATTCCACAGCAGCACGTTCTTTCATCATGACAATAGTATCTTCCTCTCTCTTAGCCCGTAATTTTTCCAATTCTAGCCTTGCTTCTTCAGCCTTCTTTTCCACTGCATCAATTTTCTCTCTTTCTACTGAGAGCACCTTTTCGAAACTTGCATTTATATCCTTTTCAACTTGAGCCACTAAGGCACTATGAGCAGCAACGGCATTTTCTGCCATTGCCTCTGCTTCAATGCGTGCAAGCTCCTCACTTACTATGTCTGCAGCTTCACCAGTTGCAAGAGCAATAGCTGCTTGGGCTTTCGTAACCGGCTTATCTGGCTGAAACAATTTTGTGTAACCTATCTCGAACCAAAAAGTATATACATTACCAAGCTGAAATGAAGGTTCCACACAAGCAGTCAAGGTCATATGGCTCACCAAATGCGAGGGCTATTATCCCCTGTTCTCCAGCGGACAAATCAGCTACTAATGCAGGATATGCATCGTGGTTAATCTTGTCAATGTCTATAAATCCAGAAACGCGGCCCAGGCCCTGTTTATGTAAAGAGAATGAATTCTCTAAAAGTTGCTAGTGAAGTCACATAAGTGGCCAGAAACCAAAGTATAAACCAAAAACTTCATATGAGCAAACCTCTCTGTTGGCTTCTGGGAGCTGTTTCTTCTCCAGGGTCATCTTCCAACTGACTAGATCTTGCCGTGATAATGGGCTGTCAGATGTACAAGAAAGAAGATCGACAGTGAAAAAGTATGTGGCATAGAAAAGAAAAGAAAAGCATCACAAAAAAATTTGGGAAGTCATTAAACAGATTATAAGCATCACAATATGCTTCTTGTATCTATTCCACTTAATCTCCCAAAGCAGCATTATCAAGTTTGTGTATTGAGGTTGAACGGCTTTACTACGATCACTATGGTCTGATAAATAGAGACTAATATCTCAAGAACAGTTTTTACTCACCTTTCAGGAAAGAAATAGAGACGGTCCTCAGTTTCATTTGGAGATGACATCATATCTCGTCTTGAAAGCTTACTTGAGATAAGCCCAGCTTCTGCCAAACCTGATATTTCAGAGCAATCAAAGAAGGGAGTGAACATAGAATTATCTTCATGCTGAAGTTGCAGCCAGGAAAGACCATTTCTCACCTTGAATGGAAACAAAATCAGGGTCTTCAGGTGTTATATCATCAAATGCAAGCTCAGTGACGTTTTCTATGTACATGGCAGGATAAACTTTGGAAATTGTATCTCTACAAAGAGGCAGAGGTCATTTAAGCAGAAGTTTAGTCATCTATTTTAGCAATGAAAATCGACAGTTGAACTTTTCGATTTAACAAATCACAAAAATGTGATCTCTACACCTTGAAAGAGCACTACTTGCCGACACCAACCATCTAGCATATTCACGACGTGTACAAATATCCCCCGCTTGGACATCAACTTCAATAACCTGAATGGAGTGGTGGAGCACTTAGATTAGATTGCTTGCAAGGCACAATAATACTGTCCCCTGGGAAGATAGACTATTACATCAATCCTAGAGGTCAAAGGAAAAAGGTTTCTGAAGAAGACTCAATGGTAGAACAACGACTTTGTGTATAAAATAAGTTATAGAAATCATATGACAAAAAGAGACAACTTTTCCGCTACTAAAGTTCTCTGGAAGAATGGATCTCTTTAAATTATTTATTTGAACACAGCTATAAAAAGTAATACAGATTATCATTATAATGAAAATTTGAAATTAAAAGATGAGCCCCTGGTTAAAACACAAAAAACTCAGAACAAAGTTACTCTATCAATTTTCTAACTGCCCCAACAGGGACAGTTGCCCTTCGTAATTGACCATATCTAAGTGAACAAGCACGGAGAACTTCCTTTCCTTGATTTCTACAGCTACCAACACCCCCCCCCCTACCTAACAAAAAAAGAGGAAAACAGCACTTGTGCACTTTTTTAAATGGAAAAGTACACCACTGAGGTCTTGTTTTTGCCTTTTGTTTAGTCTTTGCTAAGGTATTTTTGACCCCACTTAAACATCAAATGTTCTAGTTGGGTCGTTCGATGTCTTTGGCTTTAGTTTGTAATTGGTGTTTGTGAAAAGTAATACAATCTCTTACCTTTACCAAAAAAAAAAAAAAGTACTCCACTGAGGTAACAAATTAGCTCACAATGCAATGACTCGCCATCATCATCAATTCCAAACCCAATTGGTGGAGCTAACAAAGAGTGCAAGGAAGTACCTTCAATGCTTGTAGTGCAGCCAGAGCCTGTCCTTGAACTTGATCGACTGTGGGAGGAACCAAAATCTTCCCAGGATTCACTCGTAGAGCTTCAGAAACAAAGGATGGAGCAGGTATACCAGCATAGAAAAAGGTGTTTCCCGAATTTGATGTTGCAAAATCTGTTCTGCTTCCATCTGTTGCCCCTTGCCCATCTTTTTCTTGTCCATCTGCAAACGCATCAACTGAAGATGCCCCAGATTCAGTCGCAGATGAACCATGTTCATTTGAGTCATGCTCCTCCAGTGCTGAATTTATGCCCTCAACCGACACCCGAGGTGCTTTGTCCACATCATGATTTTCTTCAGCAGATATTGGAACTAACTTCTGCAGCTCAGTGTTGGGCACAGCCTTTGGTTCTAAAATAGTGTCCACGTGTGAACCAAATGAATCAGTCAGCGCCATAGACTCACTTTGGGTGTGATAAAGCTTAGTAGATTCATATAGAACACTTGAACTACTAGTTTTCGATGACTCATCCCCCTTGTAATCAGCAGTGAAGTTTGTGAGACTTTCCACAGTTGGATTATCATTAATCAGGTCCCCTTTCTGTCCAGATGCAGATTCTGGTACAGCGTCATCGAGGCTACCTCGTGCCTCTATATTGGCCAAAGCAGCGACAGTATCATCTTCTAGGAGTACACCAGCACCTAAACTTGTTTCAGGAGCAATTGAGTTGTCACTAACGGGCGACTCATCTCGCGGATCATCTTCCTTGGAAGAACTATTAGCATTTTCAGTACCAGAGTAAGTACCAGTTTGGATCCCATCATGAGTATCATCTTCCGTTTTATATCTGCTCACAGAGTCATTACGTTCTTGGAGGGAAAGAGAATCGCCACTCATACCTGACTCATCACTCAAATTGACGTCGTCGTGCCTAGCACGAGTACCCTCTTTATTGTTAGATTCAAGCTCCGCGTGCTGATCATCCGGGGCGAACAGTGCTTCCTGCTGTGTAGTTAAGGGCTCCATCTCTGGTTTAGGTCCTGTTTTCACCAAGATTGAATACATCATGATGGAGGCAAATCATCAACTCGCATTCCAATTGCAGTGGCAGCTGCAATAGGACGAGATGAACTAACAGAGCAACCCCCGTGGGAGACAGATTCGAAGAGGGACAGGGAAAGAGAACATATCCTTAGGGCCCAACAAAGAACTTCCAGCAGTCCCAACAGTATTTTCAAACTCAGTCCTGAAACTGTATTTTCAGAAGAGGAACTGAAACTCACTCAAAGTGCTTCCCTTCCCTGCATATATCGCTGCAAATGTGATTCCAGCAGCAAGAACAACTCCTGCTCCAACAATCCCTGAAAGCAAACTACTCCAAAGGTGTTATTAGCACAGAATAAACTGTAATCAGTGACCGCAGAAAAGAAAGAAAACTAGAAGAAAAGGCCGAGAACAGTTCGCAATGAGCCAAAATCGTCCCGACTACTAATGGACGGTTCGACATATCCAGGACGCAACTACTCGATCAAATCATTCTCTCACGAGAACAGCAATATCATCCTCAGCAGTACGGACCTCAATTTTTTTTCCTTCTCGCTGTTTACGGACGACTTTCAATTTCCACGAGACATCGTACTCAGAGCAAGCATAACACAAACAAAATTTCTCCCACCGTACCTCCGAACCATCTCTTCCGCTCAGAATCCAGAGATCCCCGGGGGTCATCGGAACCGGACCAGCCGGACAGCGCGTCCGCGCCATTGTCCGAGCCGGTCCAGGAGCCCAGATCCCGGGGGCGGCTCTCGCTCTGGCCGACGCAGAGGCGGGGGAACCGGCGGCCGAGCTCCCTCGCCCGCGCCGCCCTCACGAGGATCCGGCGGGACGGCTCCCCGGAACCGCCGCCGCCGCCGCGGCGCAGAGCCAATCGGAGCTGCGGCGAGCTCGGGGGCGACGACGCGGTCGCTGAAGACATGTTCGAGAGAGAGAGAGACGGAGGTGAAATCCCCAAGGGCCAAGGGCTTTAGCTTGTTGTGTACATGAAGAGAGAGAGAGAGAGAGAGAGAGAGGGACTGATGTGTTTTTATCTCTGCCTCTCCCGTAGGCATTTCTACTCGACTCTCTCTCTCTCTCTCTCTCTCTCTCTCTCTATCTCTCCCAAGCAATTGACGGACTTTGGCTGCTTATCCCCGGGCGAGCGGACCGGCGACTTTTCCGATTCCGACCGCCGGAATTTCAAACGGCCAACCTACCTAACCTCTTTCCGGGGGCTCTTTCCTTTCCTTCCCCATTTTCCACGTTGGAATCTGAGGGGTTCTTGGGCCCTTCGTACTTCGAATGCCCATTTGGGGGGGCCCAAAAAATTGTCCCTTTCGAAGGCTTGCAAACCTCTAACAACGTGCCTGACAGAAATACGGCCTTACAGGACAAAAGAATTGGGAGGTAGGGCCGGATGGTACTAGGTACGGCATAAGCACCACATACACATGTACATAGTAAATAGGATAAGACCAAAAAAAAAAACCTCAAATAGCATATCTATAGTGATAATCCGTTTATGTTAGATGTTTCCATATTATTAATGTTCCGTTCATTTCATGGAAAATTAATAATTTAATAAAAAAGTTTCCTAAAAATGATCACTTTTACGTTTGACGTTAATGTCTATGAAAAGTACCTTCATTATTAATAGTCATTTATGTAAACATTTTCATAGACGATAAAAAATTTTTCGTTCGATAATATTTATAAACGATATGAACGATCATTTTTAAGAAAATATTTTTCATCTCATTTGTTTTTCGTGAAACAGATGCCCCTAAAACGATTGTTAACATTCCTCACATATACTAAGATCATGGATTTGACAGCTCAGAGACCCGTTTAGACTCCATGAGCCCGCAAACCAATTTGGATGACGACATCTATCAAGGGTTACCCCATCTCAAGCCAGACCTCCATTAGCTTGAGCAACTCGGTAAACCCAATTCAAAAACTCGATCTTATAACATCCTATGATCAACTACAGTGCAAATTATGATCCGGCATAAGAAGGAATCTGCGTTCCAAGGGCCATTAATCATTGGCCTAAGTTCGACATGGGAAAATAAAATCGATCAAGGGACATTTAACTGTTGCTACGGAATGCTCTAGTTTTATATCATCGAGTAGTAGCGTCCATGATTCCATCCCTCAACAAATCATCGAGCGAGCAGGATCAAAAGATCTACAGATTACTCATTCAGCTCAGCTCGTTTCCTCGCAGAAGCTCAAACTGTTGACAATGTCATAGAGATTTCAGTTGGCCTCGGTCTAGTTTATAAGGCATTGAAGATAATGAACATCCAATTGAAAAAAGTGGAGTGAAGGACTGTAGATGATTAGTTTGTCGAACACCAAAATATCTTCAAAAGTAAACCACAGAGTGCAAACAAAATCGGATTTAGTTAGTATTCGAGATGAATATTTTTTTTTTTGGTAAAAAAAAAGGGGGGGGGGGAGAGAGAAATAAAATTCTCTCTCATCAAAATAATAAAGCCACATTTAAATCTTGATCATCCTACACGACTTCAATTTCATTCTTCAGGATTAATTTGTTTAATCTTCTAATATTGTAGCAATAAAATTCTTCTCAGAAATCACGTTGTAAGTTATTACAGCAATGCATAAAGGGTTTTTCGCAATGTCACCAGCACACTACCGATACATAGCCCTTATCATTAAGACTACTAGTATTTTCCCTAAAGAGATATGCAATATGTGGAGTCTATTATTATTGCCTTACTTAAAAACCTAGTGCAATCCAAATGCTGAATAGATAAAAGGAAATTTCAGCTTCATGAAGGTGCACTGGGCTGCTACCAGCTTCCCCAAATGTTTATACATGAACATTGGTTCACATGCAGAAAAAGATCAGATGTGAGGTATTAGAAAATGCGTTGCATGAAATAATTTGGTCATAGAACATACTGTTTCATGCAGTTTAGAAATCTCTTCTCCAAGAAATTATCGGTGGTGAGGATAGTGGTTATTATGGTTTAATGAACATTATATGGTCATAAGATGAAAGTACCAATTTTCGTGGACATCATAGAATGATGAACTATCTGTCTCTCAGAATATTCTGCAATTTAGCTGTCTTCCAAATATCATTCGTCAATTGTGCAATTTTGCAAATCCACAGTCAACTAATGGATGCTATCTTTTCTCATTTTCTATGACGATTGATAAGTAAAGCTTCATCGCAAAGAAGTCATTAGCTCAGATTGGTGTTTTAACTAATGATAACTGATAAGCATAGTAGTCAACCTTTCAAATAACTTTACAACTTCGGCGACTCAAACCTCTTCTGAGCGCCCTTTATCACTCATGCTCGGTGTAGTACCTTCCCACAATTCTGCTAAATCTTTCCTCAACCAAGAAATGAGAACGACCGGCCCAAGTGTGGAAGGAACCTGAATTTAACCAAAGATCATATCAATGAGTTTGGTAGCACTCGGATTCACATTTTGCCAGAATTATCTCAGCATACAAGACATGTGGTATGCCTACCTTATTCAAATCAAAATAATTTAGCAGTTAAAATGCCAAAGTATTACCACCCAGGCTAACTATAAGAACAAGATGCAGAGAAACAATCAGACAAAAAGTGACATTGTCCACACATATCCACAGCAAATTTTTTCAGGAGATTAGATCAAAAGGCGTACCAAATAGAGAAGGGCAGGTTGAGGTGAATGGGTCAAAACTCCAGCCGCTAAGGCAGCTATGAGCCCAATGGCATATCCAGGAAGGGCATACCATATGTACTTGTTTGCCTTAGAAGAGTGAAGTTCCAATAAATTGACTATATCCCTGCTTTTCCGATAATCAAAACAGAGAACTAGTGCCAAAAGCATAGCAGGAATAGCCTGCAAAACAATCATTAAAACAAATTCTCAGAGGTAGACCTCGGACTAAAATTTTGGATACACTAACATCAAACAATTTCTTACTCGATAAGGATCTGTAGAACGGGGAAAAAAATAAAAATGACATTAGAAAGGCTGCACTACAGAAGCACCTAACGGGCTGAAGAAGTGTTAGCCATAAAATAAACACAGGCTGAGGAAGTGACATGGCTCTGCGAGAACATGCTCACAGTACAAGTACAAGGTAATGGAGCCAAACACAAACTCGATATGAATTTTGCCAAAAGATAAAAAGCCAGAAATGAATGAAGGGTCAGGACAACATAGAGATGCTAAACCAAAATGCCTGAGAAAAAACACTGGCGGTGCTGCAAATCAATCCCAAGAAACTGCAAAAATATGTTAAGAAAAATCAAATGACCAACCAGAAGTCTCAATCCCTCATAATGGAGGACTCTGTCATGGTGAATATCTGAAGAAAAATGCTAATATCAAAGCTGTGAATCCGGTCCTCACACCTGTTATTTATCTGATGGATAAACAAATTGCATCAGATGATACTATTGAGATCCATCCATGTTGGCAAGAAATAGTCCCAAAAAGCACTTTCAATCCATTAAAAACTCTAAGAAGACAATCAGAAACAGGCAAACAGCAAGCCACTGAAATTTGGGAATATCTAAAACCTCAGATCTGAATGACATGGAGTAATTGCAAAAAATAAATGAGATTGGAAAATGCCGTACCATGTCACCGAGACCCAGCATCATATAGTCTGCAGAACTTCCTCCAGGTACTACTCCACCCAGCAAGTTCCTGGGGAACATAATCTTCACAGGCAACTCCAATTTCTTTGTAATCAATTGCAGCCCGGGAAGGCTTAAACTGTTAGCAACAGTATGAACAGGATTTGAAGCTTGTTGTGTGGCCACTGATACCATGACATTTGCTCCAAAGAATCTTTCCGAGTAAAAGACCCAGAAAATGTCATACACAAATAGACAAACAAGGAGCATGGCACATATCTTGATATTTGGTAGGCGCACATGGCTCACGAATGCAATACAAATAGAAATGCCCAGCAAATTGTTCAAAATCCAGTGCCCCGAAACAAGCCAAGCAGCAACAGTACCAGCGCATACCAATAACAAAAGCCCCTGTGTTCTTGTAAACGACTTTGAACAGCACCGTGACACAAACGGGTCAGCCAAACCATATTGGGACTTCACATAGGTCACATAGGGAGATAGACAGAAGAAAAGGGATGAGACGGACGCTACAGCAGTAAAGGCAGTGAGCAGCTGGGAAACAGAAGAAAACAGGTAGAACATCAAAAGCAAGCTGCAAGAGCTCATGATTGGAATCATCAGTGCCTGGGACCTGTCCAAAGTAATAGATGCCTCTGATAAATCGCGATTGCGCTCCATTTCTTTCCCATAATTTAAGGCTCGAAAAGCAGATCCAAATGTTACAGCTATTGCTGTCAAAATGAGTGTAACTGGCGCTGGTTCGAACAGATATAGTAGCTTCCACAACGACTCCATCAGCAAAGGAAATTACTAGACTTGTGCCTCAGATCTAGTAATCATGCTCCAAAACAGCGTCCAAAAAGAAGTGATTACGCTAGGCCCGCTACCAAAGCTGCATCATTTCCCCTACTACCAGTTACAAGGAGAAATTCATGCAACCTGTAGGAAAAGAGACAAAGCAAAGTGGTAAGACACAAAGATACCAACCTGCAAAGATCTAAATATACACGCCAGCCTATGAACTACTGTTTAATTCAGCATGGGTAAAGGAGATGTAAGGAATAGAATTGTCTGTCTTCTCCCATTGAATTAAGCAAGACACGAACAGTTACGTTGGTACGTTTCCGGAAGGGAAAAAGAATCCATCTTTCCAAGGAGCACAGTAAGGTGACGTGCTTGGACCAGAAACATCTTACATAGCACAACCAAGAGCGCAAAATACCGTCTGTGCATTTTCCCTTCTAATCAAATATAAAATCGAAAATGCCCAAACTATCAGAAAGTATAACGTCGACTCCGGTCAACCGTATCGTTTGTATATCTGATTTCATCTGAACAATCCCCATCGATTTCAGTCATGGAGGCAGAATCACGAACCGTCCATAGTCTAATTGAAGAAAGTAGCGACATGCCCTCCATTCACCAGCTCAGTCTTTCAGTTTCCAGCAAGCTACAATCAAGATTTCAGTTCGATTCCTCCTCGGCGACAAATCTACCCGGCCAAAAGACGAAGCACCTTACTCAAAACCGACCAGTCAAGTCAAGCTTCTAGGGCTTCGACACTGGGCATACACAAGCCTCCGCTCGTGTACAGACATCAGGAATCGGTGTTTCTACGATTACAGCTAGAAAAACACGAACTTGAGAAGATTTGGGACAGCGTCGTACTAGGATTACGGTTCATTGACTAACCTTGGACTTCGAAGAGTTCCAGGAAAAAGAGAATCCTCGCTTGCTCCGAGTCTCTCTGATCAAGGGGGCTCCATAATCGGAGAAGCGTTTCAGGGAAAAGAAGATCCGGAGGGCGTCAATTTTCACTCCGGCCCTCGCTTTTTCGAGAGTTTCCGAATTTCCGCTCCGCTTTCTTATGTTTTGTTGCGGGCACGCCCTTTCATCCGAACCATCGAGGGACTGGACGAGGAGGAAGTAGTTGGGCCCGTTTGACGACTGTCGGCCTGGCCCAATTATGCTTTGGAGAAAACAATTTCCTAACTAGAAAATTTTGTAGAGGCTAATCTTCGTTCTCATGGCAGAAGATATATTTTTCCTCCTTTTGTTTTTAATAATGTGAAACCCTATATAGTAGGTGAAGAAAATTCATATATGAGGAAATAATAGTAGTTCTGGTGCACGTGCAATTCCTTTTAAAGACGATGTTGTGAATTGTATTTGCTGCGTTGATTTAGTGAAATCATTCTAGGTATGAAACAAGACCTTCATATATATAAAAAAAAATATATAGGTTAGATACTTATGTGATATTCCTAGATCAACACTCCTGAAAAATGAGAAGAAAATATGGTTATATTCGCATAAAAAGAAAGTGGTTGGTTGCTTGCATTATACCTAGTAAAGGCAATTTTGGAAAGTAAAAACCGAGACAAAGAAAGTGGGCGGTTACTCGATGAATGGTATTATACAGCAAGGGCAATTTTAGAAAGTAAAAGTTGAAACCAATTGTGATTTTGACTTAGATATATATAAATATATCCCTCTAATTTCATACATCGATCAAAACATAAGTCGAAATATGAATGCGTAATGTTTGGGAAAAGTTTTACATCATACAATAGAGAGAAATATATAAGTATATCAAGTTTATTGTCTTTCTTGAATCGCTTAATACGCTTGACCATTATTTCTCCAAAAATTGGGAAGCCGATTTTACCCACTCAACGAGATATCCGTGTTAACTCTTCCCAAAAGGGCCAAATAAAACCCGTAACTAATGAACTAGATTATTATTGAAAGATTTAAATTTGGAGATTTCTTATATTAATCTAGTTTCTTTTATGTAAGTCATATATTTGATCATATAAAGTTTCTTATTCCCCGCGAAGATCCTAATATTAACATAATACTTTCAATAATTTATTCCCTTTTCTCGTCATTTTTCATGGAGAATTCCCAAACTAAACTTTATGATTTTAGATCTAAGAATTCCAAATTCGTGTTTTTTTTGCCCATAAATTATTTATTTAACTTGCAAAATTTTTCCCGTACTTATTGCATAAATTAAGTCATGCTCGTCGAAGAATTTTATCAAAAACTTATAAGCTAGACGTTATTATATATGGGGTGCATGGGGCTAAGAAATTTGCATAGCCACTAGAATTGGAGATGAGCAGCATAAATATGACCCGTGCGGGGCACGTGGCAAGGACAAGAATGCGACCCTATACCTGCCCCGCCATATCCCTATTGAGAAACATAGACTCGCCTCTCTGGTGCAACTTACTTACTAGATTAATTAAATGTGAAAATGTAAATTGAGCTTGTTTGATTTTGCTTTAAAAAGTCAAAACTTAGCTTTCGCTTCAAAATTTATCAATACAAATAAGGGAGAGGTGAGGAGTTTTAATTCCCACCTTCTCAGGGGGCTAGGGATGGGGACGTATAGTTTTGGATGTGGATTTCGACTCTCACGCCCTCCAAGAGATAAGACAAAAATTTGAGAGTGAGTTGAAAGTTGGAGTGGGACAAAAAAAAAGTAATTTGAATTTCAAAATGGGAAATCTAGTGACAATAAAGTTGAAAGTCCAGCACCTATATGACCTTAAGTATCTACATTTGAGAGCTTCTAAAGATTTGAGGTGTCTCGCGATGAAAGAAAGGTGACGACGTTAGGTCTCAGTCATCAAGTGCCTAATCAAAAGTAACATTGAAAAGCAACCTAAAGAGGCGTAAGTTCCTCTAAACATATTAAAACGCTAACTTATAGCTTGTGCGGAACTTGCATTAATAATGCTACCAAGCGGGATTTTATCATTCGGTGTCTAAAAATATGGATTTTTCTGTATTGACAAACTTCAATAAAAGTTGGTGAGTATCAAAAAAAAAAATGTTAGTAGAAAAAACTAATCAACGATTCTTCTTTTTTTTTAAAATAACTCGTTGAGAACTTGCTAACTTACCCATATTTTATGAAATTATCAACTTCTAGTTTGCAAATCACTAAGTCTCATGCTAACTTTCAAACTTTTATTTTGCAAACCTTACTAATACTTTGAATATACTAACTCTTATATGAAATCTTTAAACTCTTGCCGTATCAATTACCGGCTAGTTTTGGATTACACTCTCGTTCAGTTACTTATCAATGTTAAATTACCAATGTCGAGTTACTAACTTTCACCCGTGTTATTTAGCAAGTTTATCTTTCTTTTACTTAGCAACTTTTCTTTTTTTTTACCAACTTTTATTTATCTTTATAGCTACGTTTTATATTTACCAACTCTTATATAACATTGCCAATTTAATTTAAGTGACATATAAACTTTTTCCGACTAAGTTATTGATTAATTCTAAGTTTTCCACTTTTACCTGATTTACTACCAATATTTTATGTAGCTTTGTAAAATAAATTACTAACCATTCGGCGGGGTAACTTGATAGGAAAAATTTTGGTAAATCACTCAAATAAATGTTAGTAATTTCACATAGTGTTCAAAACTTAAAGCATTGGTGAAAAAAGATAAACAAAATTTGGCATTTTAAACAAATTAAGTTGGTTTCGACCAAAAAAAAAACACAAATGAAGTTGGCAACCACATCAAATAAGAGTCGACAATGCAAAACTAATTGGTAACATAATTGCGAGTAAGACAAGCAAAAACTAGTAATTCAATTAGAATTTTAGTAATTTTTTTGCAAAAAAAAAATCTTAATAAGCAACTCAAATGAGAGCAGGCAATACAAAATTAGTTAGTGACTTAATCAAAGAACAGCTTGTTAGCACATTAGAAGGTTGGTAATTTCATACGATAGTTAATAAATCTAAAACGTTGGCGAGAAATGTAAATAAAAGTTAGCAACAAATGAAAGAATTTTCTTTGTCAAAGATAGTAGAAATTCACAATATAAAAAAATAAACATCATTAACTAGTTCAAGTAAAAACCAATAATTGTTTGTAATCACGTTAGTTTAGGTCAATTTTTTTAAAAAATTGTCAATAAAATAACAAGTTAGAAGTGTGAACCTCACGAATCTCGAGGCTTCATTTGTTTCACTGGAAATAAATAAATAATTTGAAAAATATCTTCCTAAAAATGATCATCTATTGTTGCTTGAATTAATTAGCTAGTGAAAAGTATTTTATTATCAACAAGTTATGTCTAAATATTTTTGTAAACGATGAAAATGCTTTTCATTCATTAGTTTTTGTAAGAGACATAAGCTATTATTTTTAGAAAATTTTTTGTCAAATCATTTATTTTTCACGAAACAAACGGAGTCCAAGGGTGCGTTTATTTCATAGAAAATGTACCATTTTTGGAAAATACTTTCCAGGAAAATGATTTTATTTTTCGGTATTTTGCTAAAACCTAAAAAAGGCTTGAAAAGTATTTTCAGTTGTCTAGTAAGGAAAATCTGATAGTGAAAATTATCAAAAAAAATTATATTTTTTTAATTATTTTAAATTATTTCTGATTGTCACCCTCAAAAAGAAAAGGAAAAGAAAAAAAAGAATGAAAAGAAAGAAAAGATATCAACAAATTCAAGATGAGCAATTTCGAAAAGTGTTTTCACCTTCTTAAATTAGGTAATTCACTTTCCTAAATTTATATATGAATATTTTCCTTGACCGGAAAATATTTTCAGTTGACTTATCAATTTCGGGAAAATTAAATAAATGAAAGCCTGAAAATCGTATTATTAAAAAACATTTTCCCTCGAGCATACGCACCCCAAGAATCCATAAATTTTCCGGACCTGCGCAAGCCGCCGAGCGGTCAACATACCATAGCTCCGGGCCCGCTAAATTGACTGGGACACATTGCCGCTTAAAGAGGTCCGGCGGGAACGGACGGCAGCGAAGACAGAAGCTCTAACCCGCTGGTCACGGAGGATTGGAGAGCGATTATTCCTTCCACAAATTGGAGAGAGTCAAGGACCAACAACCGCGGGACGGTTATGGGAGAATGACGCGTGCTTTCTCTCACCAAACCCGATTCCCATTTGCAGTTCCTATCAAGCTCATTGCTTCATCAAGCAAAGGTCATTCGACCGCAATCATCCATTTTGGACGTGTGGTCCCTCCTGTATTAATCACCTAATTTAAGCTAATTTGGGACCATGTGTGGAAAAATCCACTGTACTAAGTCCAATTTGTGTGAATCTCACTTGCAGTTTAACTCGATTAGAACCCTGTGGATGGACTTAGTGCTAAGGATATGAGCGTAACGTACACATGCATCATACGCTAAATTGTTTACATTGTATTTTTTTGTTTGAGCCGTCCAATCCCATTTGATTTGTATCATACTTAGCTCACAAGATTAGTAGGGTAAATCACGAGCTTGGAATTTACCCATCCAAATGGGATTCCTGGATCTTTAAAGAAAAATAAATTGCCCAATCTGAAAGTCTGAATTAGGGCGGCCAATACGTGCTGGAAAATATGTCGAGATGGCATCCATCAAGAGAATATATTCAACTTTTGCCACATCTAACAACAAAGCATTTTACACGATGTTCGCAACTCACGATATGCTACGGTGATTTTTATTGTTCAATCGATTTCTCACCATTTTTCGACCATGTTATCAAAATCTCATATCCACAATTAATTAATCCCGTCACATCGCCATCAGCATTAACGAAGTCGAGACGATGTGAACGGGAAAAAACCTTAGATGCACTGGGCACGCGTGAGCTCAAGTCACATCCGCCGTAGGGGACGAGCCGGGGGTCCGTGTGGGCCCCACCGGAGATATGCTCGGCGTGAACCGGGGGTCGGTGGGCGTGGACGGGAGCTGGGGGGCGACCATGCTCTCCGTAAGGAAGGCGGACTTACTTTTAGACTTCACTTCCAGTATACGACAAGCACCAATTATAGCGTCAACCGAATCCGGCTCACGGGAAGAACTCGCGCCTCCTGATTGGTGGGTGCCGCCCTCTCGTTTGGGCTCCAACTCACCGCCAGAATCTCCCTCTCTCTCCTTCCCTTTTCTATCTACTCTCTCTCTCTCTCTCTCTCTCTGATCTCTGCCTCCCTCCTTCCGTTCCCGCCTCTTCCTCCCTCCGCATTTCCTCTATTTCGTCTCCTTCGCCTTCGGATCGAAGTCGACGCCGAAGAGCGCTCCGCCGGGGAGCCGTCGCCGACGTCTCTCTCGCCCCTCCGTTCTTCCAGCTCTCTTCTCGTCGGAGACGGCTTCGTTCTCCCGCCGCTGTCATCGGTCACGCATGAATCGCCAGACGCCATTGCTGCTTCGGCTCCGGGTCGTGTTCTGATCTCGCTTTCCTCTGGAGAAGGAACGGGTCCAAAAAAAAAAAGGTTCGTCTCCTTAAAAGCAAGCAAATAACTGGCTTTGCTTTTCCTCCCTGGACAGCATAATTTCCATTCTCCCGTCCGTTTCCTTTTCGATAATGGAGGCGCCAATCTGCGTATAGTCCAGATAGAGAAAAAAAGGCGCCACAACTGCGCAGAAGCATTGAATGATATTGCTGCGCCCACGCCATTTAGGATAGGATTCTCACAAGTCACAATTGTCTTCCCTCCAACTCGCTTTCCCTCTCTCTGTTTCTTTCCTTCTCATGGTCGTTCGGCTCTGAGTAGAAGACAACGACGCATTCATTGCGAGTTCGCTGTAAATACATCTTCTCTCTTTCTCTCTCCCGCATCAGCGAGAGCATTTCGAGATGAGGACGAGGATGGCGACTGCGATGGCTCTCGTGGTGGTCCTACTGAGCGTCGCGCCATGGCGCGTTCGCTCGGCCTCGGAGGATCGGCTTCTGGTGGGCATGACTCTCGTCCCCAACGCCTCCGCCATTGGAGCCCGTAAGTACGATTCCTCGAAAGCAAATTGAATCGAAGGTTCACGACTCGCGGATCGATTCCAGTGTGCCAGTTTTCTGTTGTGTTGATTTGGTTGGTGACCACTCCGAATCGCAGTTTGTTTGGACGGGAGCTCCCCCGCTTATCATCTCCACAGAGGATTCGGCGCCGGAGCGAACAACTGGCTATTACAGTTCGAGGTAAATCAACTCCACTAAGCACTACTCGCTGAATCTAGATGTTAATACTTCACGAGACGTGAACGAACAAATTGGGCCAAAAGATCGATGATCTGAGCAGTGAACTGAAACTCTCACATGGCTGCATCATCACGTCTCCGTGCCTTTTGTCAGCTCCTTGTACCCGAGACGTGAGAGCTCGGGTCCAAAAGCGAGGTCGAGTCGGCGACTGCTTCTGCTTTTGGGGTGGCTTTACGGATCATGGGTTGGTTGGGGAAATAAAAAACGGTGTAGTTTTGTGGTGGCTTTTTGCGTTTCGTCTTGTGTCGTGTGCGCGCTGTCAGCGGCGCGCCAGCTTTCTGGGTGCACTTTTTGGCAGAGGGAGTCCCGGTGGGGCCGTCCATAATTGAGCGGTGATTATTAGCAAGAGCCAAACGCTTTACTTAACATGTGATCTCCACGTGAAGCAAAAGACTAGGATTAGAGGTGGCCACGGGCCGGTTTGGCCCGGAACCGGCCCGGAACCGGCCCGGTCAAATCCGGGCCCGGAACCGTTGACCGGGCCCGCGGTTCGGAACCGGAACCGGCCCGGTTCCGGTTCCCGAAAAATTTGAACCGGCTCGGAACCGCCGGTTCCGGGCCGGTTCTACGAAATAAAAAATAAATAAAAATTTTAAAAAATAATAATAATGAAATTTTTTTAAAAAAAATTTCATTATTTATTTTTTTTTATAAAACAAATTGAACTCTAATTGCCATGCATTGTAAGTGCATTGATTTTCAATTGCAATGCTTGGCTTGGGTGTATTGAACTTTAATTACAAGACTTGGCTTGAGTTTTATAAACAACCCCTTTGATGGTCTCTTCATTCCCATTCGATGTGGGACTCTCGGTTTGCCTTAAACGCCTTCAATATGAGACTTTTGGCTTTGTCTTCATGCAAATGCCAAGAGTCCCACATCGAATGGGAATGAAGAGACCATCAAAGGGGTTGTTTATAAAATCCAAGCCAAGTCATGAGAATGTGAAGTTATATGCCTTTTGTGGCTACAATCCTTTGCTAATTAAGAGCAAAGGGTTTCATTGGACCGCCTAGAATCGGACCGGACCAATGGTCCGGTTCTCAGTTCTATGGTTTGCCGGTTCGGTTCTTAGTTCTAAAATTAAAAGACCGGTCTTACCGGTTCGGTTCCCGGTTCCGATTGGGAACCGATCACCCCTATAATTTTCATTTTGATTATAATTTATATTGAATAATTCATTATTTCATATTTTTATAATTATTTTATTTTTTAGTTTATAATTTATTTTTTAAAATTTTAAATTACGAATTGGAACCGGCCGGGTCCGGGTCCGGTTCGGAACCGGAACCGGAACCGGCCGGTTCGGAACCGGAACCGGAACCGCTAGGGGCGGTTCCGGTTCCGGTTCACATGTGGCCACGAACCGGAACCGCCGGTTCCGAACCGGAACCGGTCGGTTCCGAACCGTGGCCACCACTAACTAGGATGGCTTAGTTTCTGGAGTTAGTTTTAGCCACTGCGTTGTTTTAGCTTGGACATCGGAACGGGTGGGATCTAGAGGGGAGCTCGCTTCATTCTATATCACCATTGCCATTGGTCGATAAATTGGCGAAACATTTTGTTAATGCTCTTGTTCGACTATCTTAGACATATGCAACTTATCGAATCTCTGGATGGTTTTTTAAAAGTATAATATGAGCGAAGTTATTGTTTGAACTTTGTCCGTAATGAATTGGGTCATCTAGTGATTATATACGTGAGCCTTACATGAAACCAGTCGAATCTAATCGATGACTGCTCAAAACCTCAAATTACTCAAATCCAGTTTCAATCAAATCTAAGAAAATTTCCCATATAATAATGGGCTTCTTATCAATCATCATTTAAGTATACTTGGTTGGGTAAAATCTCTTTTGAGTCTAGTAGGATGGTGACTTGGGACCGGACCGTGGTCGCCCCGGGTAAAACTCAATGCTATTGTCTCTACTTAATTTCCATTATCCACGTCTTCATGCTTTTGAATAAAAGAAAGCTTCCCTGCACATACGATGTTAACATAAATCTTGTTTAATAGATAAGTTGGCGAATTCAACTTCATGCAATAATTTGTAGTGAAACTGCTTTGAATTTCTTGATAGGGAGGTGGGTGGTGCAATGATATTCCATCGTGCTTGGAGAGAGCCAACACTCGTCGGGGATCTACCCGTTACATGACCAAATTGGAGGTTTTTTCGGGAATACTCAGCAACAATGCCTCTCTTAATCCGGGTTAGTAGCTATTATTGCACTTGTTAATCGACTAGATGAGGAGAAATTTATAAATTTCATTGTGTTAACTTTTCTTTTCATATAGATAATAAGTACGTAGAAAATCTAACTTTTTTTCATATAAATACACATATAAAGCATCTCTTCGCCTCGTGTTAACATTATCTTTATTAACTGAAACCGAGAGCTCAAGTCGCTTAGTATGCATTTTCTCATAGGTAATCCGCCTAGTATTGCCTGTTACTTTAAACCTAAATTTTAACTTAATTTATGGATACAAATACTAAAACCAATAGTTGACCGTGCAGGGTGATCTTTAAAGTTAAAAGAATCAACACCATGGATTAGATTTAGCCTTCTAGATCTCCGACTTCTTTTAAGCTATAAACTGCAGATCTCCGGATACAAGCTCGCTCCAATTTAGACTTCAAATCGAGAATATCCTCCACAAGCACATGATATGCCAATTTAGTAATGTTCATGCGGTTTTCTTCTGTCCTTATCTGCCTCTGTCTTCCTTTCACGTGATAATCCCATCTGGCCGCCCACATACCCTGTCTTCTGTTTCATGAGACTGAAAGTTTGAAATCTTTCGTCACTGTCTTGCCCAAGAACTCACATATACCTAATTTCTAGCTATTTGTCGACGAAGAGAGAGACCTGGGTAGGTTGGGTAAAAACGATGCTAAGTGTATGAAGATTCCATTACAAAAAAGTGGATGTACCCACTGATGTCACTACAAAAAAAATTGGATTTTTGCCACGAAAATTTGTGACGAAAAAATTTTCGTTGCAAATTTGTAACAAATTTTCAAATGAAAAGTAAAATTCGTTGGAAATTTCCAACGAAAACATTTTCATTGGAAAATTCGTTGGAACTTTCCAACGAATTTTAATTTTCCAGACAATTATTTTAGTGTGTACAATTTTCGTTGGAAAATTCGTTGGAAATTTCCAATGAATTTTTTTTTGTTGGAAATTTCCAACGAATTTTTCAACTAATTCAAAAAAATCCGGTATTGTTCGGCATTTTTTATATTCATTGGAAAATTCGTTGGAAATTTCTAACGAATTTTCCAACGAATTTCAATTTTCCGGGCAATTATTTTAGTGTGTACAATTTTTGTTGGAAAATTCCTTAGAAATTTCCAACGAATTTTTTTTCGTTGTAAATTGCCAATGAATTCAAAAAAACCCGGTATTATTAGGCATTTTTTATATTCGTTGGAAAATTTGTTGGACATTTCTAACGAATTTCAATTTTCCGGGCAATTATTTCAGTGTGTACAATTTTCGTTCGAAAATTCGTTGGAAATTTCGAACGAATTTTCCAACAAATTCAAAAAAAAACCTATATTGTTCAACGAATTCAAAAAAAAACTCTCAATTTCCACATTCTCTCTCACCCCCCCTTCACCCTCCACCCGCAGGCCTTTTTCCTTTTCTTCTTCTTCCTTTCTTTTTTCTTCTTCTTATTTTCTTCGGTTGATGGGCGAACTGAAGCCGTGCTGCCACTGTCCGCCACTTGCCATCGTGCCGCGGCCTCCACCTCAGTTGAGCGTCGCCATGCGAGCCGCCGGCCGGCCAGCCACTGCCCTCGTCTCGGCCCCCTTGCTCTCTCTCTTTCTCTGTCTTCTTGGATTGGGGACGATGAGCCGCTTCTGCCTTTTCATTCGCCGTCGCCGCCTCAGCTCGCTGTCGCCTTCCGCCGTGGACCAGCCGAGCTACGCGACCGCCAACCGCCCCAGCTCGCCGTCAGCCCAGCCACCCCGTCTCTCTCTTTTTTTGGTCGGGAAGCTGCTGTTCTTTTCACCTTGCCGCTGCCGCCGGTGAGCTCGAGGTCGCCTAGATCTGGGCGAGCTCGAGCTCGCCGACCATGGCGAGCGTTCTAGGCGAGCTTGAGCTCGCTTAGATTTGGGCGACCTCGAGCCCTCATCGACGACGAGCTCAGCCCTCGTCGACGACGAGCCAGCCCTCGACAGCGACGAGGTTGGCCCTCGCCGGCCATGGCGAGGGCGATTTTTCAACTAACAAAAAAAAAAAATTTCGATGGAAAAAAATTTCCACGATTTTTCCACAAATTTTTTTTTTCGATGGAAAAAAAATTTCCACGATTTTTCCACAAAAAAAAATTTGTAGTTTCCAACGAAAAAAAAATTCGTTGGAAAAAAAATTCGTTTCCAACGAAAAAAAATTTGTCGCAAATTTCCAACGAAAATTGAAATTTTTCGTTGGAAAAATTTGCGACGACTTATTACCAACGAATTTTTTTCGTTGGAAATTCGTTTTCCAACGAATTTTTCTAAATTTTTTGTTGGAAATTTTTTCGGAAAAAACATGTTTTTTTTGTAGTGTGTCACAGGCTCTTAATAACAATTGAATATGACTAGTTATGTAGTAGTATTTGGCAATCAAAGATAAAAGCCTAAGGACATGTCCATGTTCTTTACATCCTCCGTTGTCCCTTTCGCGTGATCAATAATAGAACTGAACAGACGAAGCCCGTCTACATAGGGCGATTCCAGCTTGACCTTCCTAGGTCCAGCCTCAGGCCAATGGCTACGAGGCGTTCTGTATGATTTTCATTTGTCCTTTTATTTTCGGGGATTTTCATTGACAATGCTGCCCATTGGGGTGGTGCATTTCTTTAATTAAATTACATCATTGCAAACTTGGTGTAGAAACCGGACAAATACACTATTTAAGCATCTTTATGGCATGCTAGGATTCTTTTTGCATCAAAATTTAATTTGCTAGATATGAGTACATTTCTCAAGGATGCCACATCAATATGCCTTGGAAGACGTTTTTGTAAGAGGGTAAGCTTTCAAGTTGCGGTCTTTTTCTAAATCTTTCGACGACATAGCCACCTTAATATCGTACTTTAAGCATGTCTTGCGTTGCTATAATGCACCCTGTTTCGACGTGTGTGACTCCAATCCCGTTCTGGGGGTACAACGTATCCAGGATAAGATCTTACGTAGCAATAGTATAAGTCAATAAATGCAATAGGATAGAGTATGGATATACATGGGACCTACAATGGAAATAGCTCGCGAAAGCAAGAGTTGTTTGTAAACTGTTCACTGCATCAATATACCTTGGAAGACGTTTTTGTAAGAGGGTAAGCTTTCAAGTCGCAGTCTTTTTCTAAATCTTTCCATGACATAGCCACCTTAATATCGTAATTTAAGCATGTCTTGCGCTGCTATAATGCACCCTGTTCCGACGTGACTCTAATCGCGTTTTTGGGGAACAATGCATCCAGGATAAGATCTTACGGAGCAATAGCATAAGTCAATAAAATGCAATAGGATAGAGAATGGATATACATGGAACCTACAATGGAAATTGCTCGCGAAAGCAAGAGTTGTTTGTACACTGTTCACTGCGGCAATGATTGAATGAATTGATAAGTAAGTTTTCACCTTGTTTTTTGGACTAATGAGTGATTAATGGCAAAAAATTTTCCGTGCAAGGATGGATATAAATTGTGGTGGATTCATTTTAAAACGATGCGATGGATAAAAACAAGCACAGTAAAACACTGCATAAAACTTGTTTTTGGATAAGATTCACCTTGAGTAGAGTACGGCTATTTCGCAAAATGTTTCGGGTTCCACTCCATCCAATAAAGAAGAGACTAATCTATAGTTGCTCGATGAAGGCAGATTATGAAGATAAGATGTGGTTTTATTTATTTATTGTTTAAATCTATGCGGTAAGTGTTATTAGAAGGTTTCGTAAAGGCGGTACTCAAGTAAATGGAAGTATGTAAGAATGCTCATTGCAACGGTTTAAAATCAAATTGTACATATTGCTATAATACTAGCCATATTATGAGAACATTAATATTTCCGAAGCAATTACTGAAAGTTAATTTTTATATTTTTAACGAGTAATAGTTGTCAAAATTTTTTATTGAATAACGTGACAAATTCGTAAATAGACATTGTAAGAGTTTGCTACTTCACATTACGCACAAATTTTTTTAATTAGTCCTGAATTTGCCTAGCATTAGTCGTTCCTCGGATTGTGATATTGCATTATTTGTTAGAGGTCTCCTTTGACCTCTGTTGGAGGATTTTGTATATGTGTAATGTTGTTGGCCTCGTGTGTCAACTGCTTGTTTCAAAAGAGACAGTTAGGGAGATATGGTCGCTCTCTTGTTAAGATGGAAACAGAGAATTCGTTCGTAAATGCCGGATGGGAATGTGGAGATTTATTTTATATATGCCTATTGCAGTGTGCTTTATTTTATGCATGCATTGAGGATCCCTTGCTCGTTTTAGTTTAAATATTTATTTAGTAACTTGAAGTTGAAACAGATTTTTACAATTGGAACCGTGTGAAGCTCAGGTATTGCGATGGAGCTTCCTTTGCTGGTGATGCAAAGTTTGACAATGGGGTAAGTCCCTTCCTCGTCCTCTTACTCAGCATTAAATTCACAGGGTCCAACATCCTGTGTGTTCGTGGCGAGAAAAAGAGTCACGTGTGTTGAGGCAGAAATGTTTGTCGCGATTAGCTGTAGTTGCCTCAATTTTTGTCTTCCATCTCCGGTCCCTCAAAGGTCAGAAAACTTAATGAGAGAATATGCTACAAAAATGTACATCCCGAGATGTCAAGGGATGAAATTACTGGTGAAGTTACATGAGAGAGTATTGTATCGAGCACACCCGCACAGTATTGCCAAACCAATTCTTAAATGGGATTTCTCTGCACTCTTCAATAATATCCACTAGAAAGAAGAATTGGAAGAAGCAAAATTTGTGGAAGCAGAAAACATAACGTATTTATAGTTCTCCCAAGTCTAAGGGGAGGAGAGTTGTTTAAGCGAAGGGATATGGAAATACCAAAAAGGCTTAGATAAAGTTATAGAAAAGGAGATAAAAACAAACACCAGGAAGCTCATTGTTTATACTGGTGGAAATAAAAACTTGATGTAGATCCCCATCTTTTGCAGATGTATCTTCCATCTGGCTTTAATTGGGATAATGTCAGTCACCTGATTCCCAGATGCCAATTCAAAGCAGGGAAGCGGATTTTTGTGCATCTAAATACCATTAGGAAGAGCCTTGCAGACTCAGTAGTTAACAGCAGTACTAGCTCTCATAATAATAATTATCTTTGTTTAAAGCACCAAATTGCCATCAAGAGGCAACACAGACCACAGGTCCACAGATAATATTTGCAAATGCGTAATGCACAACTACTGAAGTAAGCTAGATGATTGCGTCCCAACCCTTTGGGGATTGACTTATCCTTCAATGTTGCAGACTTCATTGCTATATTTCAGAGGGCAAAAAATTTGGCAAGCAATCATCCTTGATCTTATACCTAAAGGGTTGGGGCGCGCGCAGAAGGTATCCATCCCTCTTGAACTAATTGATATTGGTTTCACATCAGATACCTTTACATAGTCATGTGGCACCATGAACCTATTTGAGCCATTCTCATTGAATCAGTTGTTTCTAGGCTTTGCTCTCAGGTTGCTCTGCTGGTGGTTTAGCATCCTTCTTGCACTGTGATAATTTTGCAGAGTACTTACCAAGGAATGCTAGCGTGAAATGCTTGAGTGATGCAGGATTCTTTCTTGATGAGTATGTGTTGTTAAAACTCTGCTCTTGATACGTGTTTTTCACACTGAATTTATGCTTTTTGATCTCTATTTTGCAGAAGGGACATAAGTTTGAACCACACTGTGAGGTCCTTTTACGATGATCTCATTTCTCTACAGGTAAAGCTTCTGTGATTTCACTGAGATTATGAATAATCTGGTCCAAAATTATGTAAAATCTAAAAAATTGGCTGTCCTAATTACTTTTGACTAGATTGTTAATTCAATCTATATATTTGATAAAATGGAATATTTTCTGGTTGTTCTAGGTTCATAGCTGGTCCTTGTCTTCCTTCTTGGGTTCCATGGAGTAAATTATAAATTGCTAAGAGCCAAAATGTCCCTTTTGCTCACAACGTGAATAGATGAAAATTTTGGGCATATTCAATTTTCAAAGTCATGTTGTCAATTTAAACATATGAACTATTTAGGCAAAAATAAGCGCAGGAACAATTGCTGGAAGTTAGATAAGATATGACGATATAAGCAGGAGGATGGGCATAGATAATCCCAGTTTCTCAACCATGCAGGGGGTTGAAAAGAATCTCGACAAGAACTGCACTAGCTCTCTTGTTTACCCAACTCTGGTATGGTTTCTTCACTGCTGACAACTTCAACTGAAAACTTTGATATGTCGTGCCCATAACTTTTACCTCATCCTCTTGCAGTGCTTCTTCCCACAATATACATTGAAGTACATCACCACTCCCTTTTTCATCTTGAACTCGGCTTATGATGTCTACCAGGCAAGTTTCCACTATGCCAGAAACCGAAACTTTTCAGAGGCTATTACTTCAAATGGCTCTACTTCGTAATTGAACAGTTCCATCACATATTGGTCCCTCCCTCTGCTGATGTACACTGTCATTGGAATCGCTGCAAACTTAATCCAGCTGCTTGCTCTGACAGCCAGTTAGAGATATTGCAAGGTGATTGATCGTATCGCTTTCACTTTGCTAAACTATAGGTTTCATGCTTCGGCTTCTCCTTAAATTATTTCTTCTACCAAACAAAAGATTTACAACTTAATGGCTGAAATAAGACTGAACAAACATCTCACCAAGCATCCTCAAATGCTCCAACACAACCAATTGATTTCTGTTAAATATGTCTTGAATTTTATGTACTCGGTCCGGTTTATGACCCGACTCGACATATTTTTGTGCGACCCGAAAGTGGAAAGGAAATTGAGATTTGGTTCGCGACGCGAAGGGTTAGGCCGATAGGCCCAACCCGCAGCAAGCGAACAAATCTCCATAGCGGACCGTCCGAGTTGGAGGAAGCGAACCAATGCGCGGGGGGTTGGGGAGCATAGCCCCCGAGCAAATTTTCGGGAACCCTATTTGTGCTGTGGTTAGGTTTTCTCATTGAGTTTTTTTTTTTAGAGAGAGTTTTGTTAGCTGTGAGCTTGTCGTCGTTTTTCGACTTCTGCAAATTGTACTCTCTTCGATTATAGTGGAATTTGTCTTGCCTCGCCCGTGGATGTAGATCACCTTATGATCGAACCACGTAAATCCCTGTGTTCTGTTTTCTACTTTTCCGTATCTGTCTTCAACAATTTCATTTTACTGCATGTAGTAGAAGTTTTCTTTAAGACATTTAACATGGATAGTTTACTGACTTTATAACCTCTTAGGTTTCAGGAACGACATGCTTGCCGCTTTAAGAATGTTCTACCAATACTCAGGGAGAGGAGGCCTATTCATTAATTCTTGTTTTGCCCACTGCCAGAGTGAGTCACAGGACACGTGGCTTGCTGTTGACTCCCCAAAAGTAAATAACAAGGTATTTGATCTTTTTCTGCTTCGTCAGGATGTCAGTTAAATATGTAATAAGTGGCTAATGTATTGCTTTGGCCTGGAAATTAGCAATAGGTGAGAAAGATTAGGTTGATGAAATGCTTTGCACCGTCATGCAATAGGAAGAAGAGAAATTTCCATCAGAGAACTTGTGAGATAACATTGTCAATAAATTCAAGATGACAAAGGATCCAGTGCCATGAAAGCTGACCGAAAGTAAAAATGCAGGATTAGGTTGAACAATTGTTGTGAGATAGAACCAAGCCTTTTCTATATATGTTGAGTATGATTTCCTCCCTGAACTTGGACACCTTGAGCTTAAAAGTTTTCGTCAGGTCTTGGTGCAGTGGCTATAAGGAGGAGCAAATTCAAATTTTTTATAACAATGACCCTCAAACCCTCCTTGCTTATGTCACAAACGATCGATAAGAAAAATAACCTGTCCATAAAAACTCTTAACGTTTAATCATTACACACAGTTTGCTAGTTCCCGGAGATTCACTTCAACGAAGTTACTTTTAATCGTCAATTTGTTGCTATTTTGCAGCATTTCTATGTCCTTTTTGGCTACATGCACTTTATTTAGTTCACATTCCTTTCATTTGAGTTTAATGTGCATTGATGCCATTCCAGACTATATCTGAAGCAGTCGGCGACTGGTACTACAGCAGGAGGGTAAGCAAGGAGATCGATTGTCCATATCCCTGCGACAAGACGTGCCATAATCTAATCCCAGTCTCGGGTAACAAGCCTACATATACGAAGTACTTTGGTAGCGTCATATTTGGAATTGGACTAGCATCGACATATTTGTTACCCTAAGTTAAATGGTATGTTTCAGACACGCAGGACTCGAACAAGTTCACGTCACAGAAGAGATATGACACTCTTTTCATACATTGATTGTTCTCAGAAGGAGTAGGCAATAAGGAGATATACAGGAACTGGGCGTTGCATTCGTCACCCAAAAGGGTCAACAGCATAGCATAGGGAAAAAGACGAGATATATTTTGCAATACTCTTGCAGCCATTCATCCGATTTATCAATTCATTCAAATAATGTAAGAACCTGTACAATTTAGAGACGCTGGACAATACCTTCTGAGGTTTTTAAGCAAAAGGAGAAAGAGAATATAGAGCAGAACACAGAATTCGCTTATGTGCCAGAAAGCATCTTGATACACAGCATCCAAATTTCTTGATCCTTAAATACAGTATTCACTTTTTCTTCCGGACGTTTCATCGATGAAATGTATATGAAAGAAGTGCTCATCCCAATGGTTTATATGATCAGCGATGCAAGCAAGAAGAAAAGAATCACTTATTAGCTTTCAATAGAGGTGAATCGGCTTTTTCAGCCGTTGTTACTTGTTGCTAGCCGGCTCGAAAATCTATCTTTTGCCTCTCCCTGTCTGCGTTATGATTGATTTGCTTCTTTCTTCGCGCAATCGCTTGGTTCGCCCCTATTACGATATATTGTCTGAACTATAATATACGCTCAGTGAATGTGTTGATATAATGCCCATATGAAATTGCAAATTTTTTTTTTTTTGATAACCCAGAGAACCCCGCACGGCCGACAGCCGGGAGGTAAACCCTGGGGGCGACACGTGCTAGCCACCACACACATGCCACCGGTTAAGTCACCCTGCGACGCCCGGGATTCGAACACTCAACTTTTTGCGAGAGGAAGAGTGCCCGCGCCAGCAGCGCCACCCAGGCGGATGGTATGAAATTGCAAATTTATTTGCCTGCGTCGACTTAAGATTGATTCTGGATCATGCTAGGTGCATTGTGTTTGAATTACAAAATTGGCGTACGAGAACGAATGCCCCTTATTGCTGTAGTTAGTCGCAGCACTCAACGTGTTGATTTCGTAAACTTGATTTAATAAACTTAGCATTACTCTTTCCTTCTTTTTTCCTACCATAGCTCTTAAAATTACGGGATAGTAAACAGCAGTGCCACCTTGGGAAAAGTGTTGAAAAAGTCCTAAACTTATTGTATTGATGCTAATTTAGTCATAAATATTTTTTTGGTGTCAATTGAATCCTAAATATTTTGCCCTTGTGTCAATTCAATCTTTCCGACTAATTTTGGCTAAATTTTGTAACTTGGATGCCAGCCGGTTTACGTGGCGCCGCCAACGCTGACGTGGACAATTTTTGATAAATTTTAATTATTTCTTTCTAAATTTTTTTCTTTTTTTTTTTTTTTCTTCTACCTTTTTCTGGTGACTGCCCACCCCGGTCATGGCGGGGTAGGCTGGCCTCACTTGGGCAAGGCCGTTGTTGCCCGCCATAGGCGAGGCCCGCCTGCTTGGGTGAGGGTGTCCCAGTGAGGGTGACCCCCAACGGAGGCTCCCCTCACCCAAGCCAGATCTAGCGGGGCCAGCCCTCGCCGGGGCTTGCCCAAGCTACGCCAGATGTCGCTTGGCCAGGTGAGGGCAGCCCACCCAGCTATGGTTGGTGGCCGGCCATGGAAGGAAGAAAGCCAAAAAAGAAAATGAAAAAAAATCATTAAAAAAATAATAAAATATTATTAAAAATTATCCACGTCGTTACCCGCGGGCTTATGTGGCACCGTCGGCATCCACGTCAGCAAAATCTACCAAAATTAGCTAGAATGACTGAATTGGCGCAAAGATAAAATGTTTAGAATTAAATTGATACCAAAAAAAGGTTTATGACTAAATTGGCCAAATACAATAGGTTTATGACTTTCTTAACACTTTTCCCGTTCCACCTCCAAAATCAATGTGATATTTCTCAACAAAAAAAAAAAGAAAAATTACATGGATCAAGTGCATGCACCTCGAAATTATGGATGATTGAATCTAGTGTGTTCCCAATATAAACTCAACAGATCCCATCTAATTGCTTTTGTCCAAATATTTGCTGAAATAATGATTATACGTGTTTAGTAATCCATATTTGAGTCGGGATAGGATCATCAAATTCTTATTCGGTATTTGAAACATCCTTTGGACTAGATAATTTGGATATGTCTGAATAAGATGGATAGGAGGTGGGATAAACTCAAATTAAATAAAAAAAATAAAATAAGTAACTTAAGGATACAAGAAAAACAAGCTGGTGCTTGCTCAACCATTTCAGCCAACGCATATTAGCCAAAGCGTACAAACAAGTACAAGCCAACAATGTTCTCTTCGGGAAAAGTATTAAAAAAGTCTTCAATCTATTGCATTGGTATCAATTCAATTCTAAACCTTTTTGCATTGGTACTAATTCAGTCTATTCGGCCAATTTAGATCGGAAATCGTTGACGTGGATGCCGACGGTCCTACGTGACACGCCGACGCTGATGTGGATAAAATTTATAATTTATAATCATTTTTTCAGATTTTTTTAATAATCTTTTTTTTTGTTTTGTTCTTTTCTCTTTTACTCTTTTTTATTTTTCTATACATTGTTGGTGTGGAGGCTCTCGCCTAGACTAGCCTGTGGATGGCGATGGTTGGCTGATGACCTTGCCAGCAAAAAATGTACAAAAAAAGAAAGAAAAAACATTAAAAAAATTGTTAAAAAAATTATAAAATTTGTCTACGTCAATATTGGCATGCCACATAGGATTGTTGGCATCCACATCAACGATTTTCGGCTTAAATTGGCCAGTTGAATCGAATTAGTACCAATGCAAAAAAGTTTATGGCTAAATTGATTTAATTGAAAAGTTTAAGATTGAATTGATATAAACGCAATAGGTTTAAAATTTTTTTGGTATTTTTCCTTGTTCTCTTCCAATGAAGCTATGTGTGATTCATGAGGGCTTGAGAAATCTTTTGATGATCTGACCTCAAGAATACTCAAGATGGGTTGCCAAAGGCCCAAAGAGTGAAAATCAATCATCGAATGTCATATGAGGACTTGTTGGTTCACAGCAACGGCGACCCGTATGTGGGAATCTTGGTGAAGGACGCAGAGGTGAAAATGGTGATGGAAAGGTTGCAGATCTTCGGCATCGCAATCAACTCAGAGCTTAATCACTCTAAGGGACACTGGTGGTCATTGGAAATTCCCCTTCCCCTCCATGTTTGGTCTTGGATTTGCGTTGCCGTGCAGAGGCGACTTTGGTGGTCGCCTTCTTTAATCATGGTCACCGTTCAGGCGACGGTGGCCACAATCCCTAAATCTAGTGTTTTTCCTTCTCAACTTTTTAATTCAATTTAATTTTCTATTTTTCAAATTAATTAATTAATTTTCCAATCTTATCTAGAGAAGTACCAAACACATAATAGGATTAAATATACTAATAGTTACTATCGGGAATCACTTTATCCTATTATATTCCAATTTTTATCTTTAGGATGGGTCCTAAATGACTTGGGCCTGGCCCATCTTTTGAAAATGCCTAATTGTTTGGCCTAAAAACTAGTCTTAAAGCTTGCTAGACTTCTTTTTTTTTTTGGTTGGAGCTTGCTAGACCAGTTAAATGGATAAGTTGGGTCGGGTTTGGGTTGGGCAAATTGAGCCATTATCCTATTCATAACCCATTTATTCGTAATGTAAATTTCTCGACTCATATCCAATTTATATCCGACCCTACCCATATTGCTAAAATATTTTCATATTTTAATCTATTTTAGGAAAACTTGTTTCTTATGATTCAAAAAAATTATATTGTTAAAAAATTACTTTTTATAATTTTTTTAAAAATTGATGTTCCATCTACTGTGCAAAAAATGTGGCTTTTCTAAAGAATATTTTCTGGGAAGTCATTTTCTGAGAAAATAATAATATTTTTTGGAGTTTGGTTGAAACTTGAAAATTAATTAAAAAATATTTTCCACCATTTTGTATGGAAAATTTGATTTTTTCCTCTGTGCCCTCATTTTGACAATTTTTATTTTTTTAAAAAATTAAATATTTAATTTTTTTTCTTTTTTTTCCTTTTTCGTCGATTGACGAAACTTTAGCTCTCCAGATTAGTGAGGCCAAGGCCTCCCTAGGCTGGTGAGCTCGAGCTCGCTAGAGGTCGCTCGCCAGCTATCGCTGTGGCCGGCAATCGATCGAAGAAGAAGCGAAAAGAAAAAAAGAAAAGACAAAAAGAAAAAAGTATAAATTCAAATTTTTAAAAAATATATTTTTATAAGGCTAAAGAGGGAATGGGGTTGGGAATGGGTTTTAAACTCAACCCATTGAGACTCACTTGCTTTAAGGCTTTACATTTTAAAACCCATTTAAAATGAACCCTTCAAAGTTGTAGCGAATTAAATTGGTCACATATGGATTTAAGATCCATTTTGATAGGTCTAAAGCCTGCCGACACTTAAAACATCCATAAATTTTCTTTGAAAAGTTGCTTGGTTGGGGGCCAGAGCGAGAGAGACCCATTTGAGCCAGCTCCACTAAAAAATTACAATTAAGGCTTGAATCACACAGGAAGAATCATTCTTGCGGAGGACAAACACAACGTGTCGTTATTGGAATTTTATCGTTTGATTGTCTAGTGATACCCTTGTTGTAGTCCTTCGAGTCTGTCTAACCTCTGTTTAAGAATCAATTATGCCGAGAATATAATCGATGCCTTTTTATCTTTTCCTTTTTAAACTATTCATCACTTTTTATTCCTTTCGGTACACACGTCACAATCGAACATCATTCTCTTCCCTTTGTTGTGATTTTAGTGATGAATATAAAGTTTCCTTTTGAAAAGATATTTCAAAAAAATTGTAAATTATGTTTGCTTCGGCACCAATACTCATGCTTTTTTCTGTTGTTACCAAAAGCATCAAACTTGTGCCACTATAACAAAAGCACCATATGACTATGACAAAAAATTATAAATTTTGCCTAGTGAGATATGAATATCCTAAAGTTTTTCTTTTTCGTGTCATAAATACCGCAAACTTGCACCAGACAATACAGATCCTGAGGTTTTCGCGGCAATATGAGGTGATGGTGTCAGAGTGATCATATTATAGGATTTTTTGTGACATAATAAATGAATTCGAAGTATTAATACAATGATGGGTATTATTTGAAAATTTTGGTGATATTAATCCTTTGTGTGATCACTAGAGTGACAAAAGAAGTCCCAATAGTCTCTTACCTTTATCAAAAAAAAAAAAAAAAGTCCCAATAGTCGAATTGGCCCAGTCAATAGTCATCGGAGACTGGCGTATGGCGGGTCACCCCGTGGACCCAAAATTACGTCATCCCTCTCATTTTGGAGGGAAAGGGGCATAAACGTCATTACAGCCCCGGCCGAGCAATTTTCTACCAAAAACGAGAACCACGCGTTCCCAAGCCACACCCGCCAAACCCGCCCTTAAAAAGGGCCTATCAACAGGGGTCGCCCGAAGCCGCCCTCCACCTCCACCTCCAACTCCACCTCTGCGCCACGCCGCCCGCCTCCGCCGCGCATTTCCCAAAACGCCCCTCCCCGTCCCCCTGACTGGATAATGCTGGACAGCTCAGCAGCGGCAGCAGCATTATTCGCATCGTCAGCCTACTATAAAGCACCTCCGCCTCCCCGCTCCCGCTGCGTCTGTCTCCCCCGATTCCTCTCCGCTCGCTCCGTACCCAGGAGATTCCACCATCATCATCGCCACCACCTCCGCCGTATAAGAAAAGGCACTCGATTGCAGAGAGAGTGGCGAAGGTACGCTACTGGCGGCGGCGGCGGCAGCGAGGGCAGAGGACTCGGGGCCATGCCTTGCTCTTCCATCAGCGCAGCGACAGGCGGTGGCGGTGGCGGAGACAGTGACAATGGCTCGCTTCGCATTTTCAAGCTGAACGAGTCCACGTTCCTGGCTTCCCTCATGCCGAAGAAGGAGATCGGCGCCGATCGCTTCGTCGAGGACCGCCCGGAGTACGACGGCCGCGGCGCCGTCATCGCGATCTTCGGTACTCGAATCTAATGTCTTTTGGATGATTGATTCAAGGAGGGGGGGGGGTGGTGGTGGTCAGGTCGACCGACTGAAGTAGGAACTAGGAATTTATTCGTTGCCGGAGAGCGTCGTGTAATGCTCGGCGGCGGTTGTGTTGCTGCTACGTAGTTTTTGCGCTAGTGAAGCTCAGCGACGTTGTCACTGCTGATCGCGATTCTGTTTTTGTATTATAAAGTCGAGGTAACGGTGATAAGCAAATTGAGGTCCGAGGATGAATGCGTTTTTGTTCTTTCGATTTAAGTAAATGACGTTGGAAGCTCGGAAGTGGTTTTCGCACGAACCTGTCATGGCTGTGGCGGAACTCGGGATGGATTCCTTGTATCCAACACAGTCATGTTCTCAAGCTGTTTAGCTAGCCGCTGTGGTGGTCTGCTTCTCCTTAACTGCTGAGTACGCAGTGGCATTTCGTCGTTCAGTTCGATAGATGAACATTTTAATCGGTGCGTATAATGGCTGGGTTATCTGCTCGTGCTGTCTCTACTTAATAAAAGAACAGTAAAAGTTCGCTGTTTGAGACCAAGGGGATTTACCATAACAAATCTTAATCGGTTCCCATGTGCTTGTTGCAGTTTCTTTGCTTCACTCTTGATCATCTATTATTGTCAATATTAAGTTGGCTTAGGAATATGAAAACTCAAACGGATCTTCGTTGGTATGATATGAATGATGAAGTGTATGTATGATCTTATGCTTTTGCATGTGATTCTCTCACTGAATGGGTGGTGGGGTTTGCAGATTCAGGTGTTGACCCAGCTGCAGCTGGATTACAAGTCACTTCAGATGGGAAGCCTAAAATCCTTGATGTTCTTGATTGGTAATTAAAAATGTGTTATGTTTAATATTGTCGTCATTGACCTTCCTATTACTGAATAAAGTGCGTGAACATGAGCATTTCTCTCTTCAGCACCGGGAGTGGCGATATTGATACCTCGAATGTGGTTAAGGCGGATGCAAATGGGTCCATACATGGAGCTTCAGGTGATTCCTTGATGCAGCTATGAAATGTTAATACTTCGTTTCTTTTCTTGAAAGTCGATATTCTGATCTAAGAATTAATAAACTCTGGCGGGGGAATTGCAGTATGTTGAATGATCTCAAGCTTTTCTTATGTCAGTGAGTTACCTGTGTTACTTGTGGGCCTTCTAAAAACAGGACTTACCTTCTTTTTTGTGGTTTGGGGGGTAGGTTAAAGCTGGACGTAGCTTGCTTGCAATGCGATATCTGCAAAAATTTGCTGAAAGTGTGAATTCTTTTCCTTGTAAAGCACTTCCTCGGGTGGACTAGGTCTGTAGTATCAAGTATCCCTGTTTCATTAAATGGTTGGATGCTGGTTGTCACAGTTGATGTTGTCAATTCATGTGATACGTGGCATTTGATGAAACTTTTCAATCTGAGAGTTTGGAGAGGTTCACATTCATTATAATTCTTTGTTCTTAGTCTAGAGTTTGTCCTGTTTTTTCAGCTGGTTTTTCTGCATTTGGTCGATTTCACCAAAGACCTCATATTGTGCCATTTTACTGTTTCGTAACTTTTTAGGGGCGGCTCTCACCGTAAATGCATCTTGGAAAAACCCTTCTGGTGATTGGCATGTGGGTTGTAAGTTAGTCTATGAGCTATTTACGGACACTTTGACATCTCGTTTGAAGGTAACTGTGTTTCTAACTTTTGTACTTCTCATCTATCTGTTGACATCTTAAATGAATTTTCCTTCTTTGCAGAAAGAAAGGAAAAAGAAGTGGGATGAGAGAAACCAGGAAGCAATTGCCAATGCTGTGAAGATTGTTGATGAATTTGATCAGGTTGTCTAAAATGTTACTGGTGAAATATGTGTTATTATATAAGGTATATGTATATCTATATTTTAATGCCTGTTTGCTTGTGTTTCCAAGTTATAGTAAGCCTAGGATGAGCAATGGCATGATCTTGAAGAGATGATTGTAGATGGAGCGTTTCATCTTTTTTTTCCTAATGCTCAATGGAAAATGTTAGTTCTGCAAATTGTTTCAACTTTCGATAGGCATAAGTTTTCTGTCTCGTATAGTAGGAAAACAGGTGTGCTTCTACGCGTTCTTTTTGAAGTTATTTGCGTTGTTGATCGGTACAGGCAATTTTTTATTTTATTTTTATGGTGAGATGAGTTGGGTTTTCTTTGACTGTATAAATATTGTCTTATACGAGGCATGACATTTCCTGTGTAGAAACATGCCAAAGTTGAGGATGCAGATTTGAAGAGGACAAGAGAAGATCTACAAAATAGAGTTGATCTTTTACGAAAACAAGCCGATGTGAGTCTCCAGGATATTGATGTTTTATCCTCTCCTATCGTTCTTTTTGTGGTTTGAACTAATCAACTCCCAATGTATGCTTTAAGAACTATGATGATAGGGGTCCCATTATAGATGCTGTAGTATGGCACGACGGAGGAGTTTGGAGGGTTGCTCTTGATACGCAGAGCCTTGAAGATGACCCAAATTGCAGGAAACTTGCTGAGTTCGAACCCCTTACTAACTATAGGTATGAAGGCATTCGGAGTGTACCAGGTGGAGTTAAACTTTTTTGTTGCAGATCATGTTTCGATACATTTATGTTTCTGGAACTTGGAGTTCTGTTTTCTTATGGGAGATACCAAGATAAGTAAGAGTCACTGCTGGTAGATCTTAAGAATCAACCGAAGAAGGACCTAGAAAACTGAATTTCATACTCAACCTTTTCTTGTGTGTTGTTCCTTTCTTCTGCTGAATTTCATAAGAACCAAGAGACGATTAAAATGATTTCTTGCTACTTTCTTCTTGGAACTTACAGGATAGAGCGCAAGTTTGGGATGTTTAGCAAGCTAGATGCCTGTACATTTGTTGCCAATGTTTACGATGATGGGAATATATTAAGTATTGTAACCGACAGCTCCCCTCACGGTACTCATGTTGCTGGTATAGCTACTGCTTTCCATCCAGAGGTACTGCCTTTGTGGTGAAAATTCAACTTTAGTAAATTGCAATTGCTGCAGACTATTTGTCTGTTTAATTGGATGATTATTGGCAGGAGCCCTTGTTGAATGGGGTTGCACCTGGAGCTCAGTTGATCTCTTGTAAAATTGGAGACTCACGATTAGGTTCAATGGAAACTGGAACTGGTCTAATTCGAGCATTAATAGCTGCTGTTGAGGTGGGTAAGGATTAATTTTTGTTTTCTCTCGTACAAAAATAACTTGGACTATGCACTCTCTTGGTAGGTATGCGCGATTTTTCAAAGAAGAAAAATGGTTTCTTCCATTTCTTATTTTTTATCATACTTACATAACACTTAAATAGGGCCTACAATAACTAGAAAATAGCAAGAAATAAAAAACAGATTTCCTACTTCTTAATTCTAGCGATTTACTTCCTAATTCAGGAATAAAAATAACTGGAAACAAAATATTCCTATCTCGGGATTTTCTCCGAGATCTTCGAGATTTTCTTCTATTTCTTCAACACCCTCTCTCAAGTTGGTGCGTAAATGTCTATCATACTCAACTTGCTGATGAGAGATTCAAAGTTAGGTATGAACAATCCCTTTGTAAGAATGTCAGCTATTTGTTGTGTTGTTGGCACAATTGGCACACAAATAGCTCCTGCATCAATCTTCTCTTTGATAAAGTGTCTGTCAATCTCAACATGCTTGGTTCCATCATGTTGCACTGGATTATGTGCAATGTTAATTGCAGCCTTGTTGTCACAGTACAACTTCATGGGCATTTTTACTCACTGATACTTTAAGTTCTTCTAGTACTCGTGTTAGCCACAACATCTCACAAACACCGTGGGCCATTGCTCGGTATTTCACTTCTGCACTGCTTCATGCCACAACATTCTGCTTCTTCCTTCGCTAAGTAACCAAGTTCCCCCATACGTATGTACAATATCCTGAAGTCGACCTTCTGTCAGTAATCGACCCTGCCCAGTCTGCATTCGTGTATGCTTCAATCTCCCGTTGAGTAAAGTTTTTGAATAACAGACCTTTTCCGGGTGTGCTCTTTAGGTATCTTAGGTTCCTGTACATAGCCTCAAGATGTTTTTCATTTGGAGAGTGCATAAATTGGCTTCCCATACTCACAGCAAAGGCAATATCTGGCCGAGTATGTGACAAAAAGATCAGTTTCCCTACTAGCTTCTGGTATCTCGATGTATCAATAGGAACCCCTTCTTTGTCATCTCCAAGCTTCTAATTGGGATCTATAGGAGTTTCTGCCGGTCTACAACCACTCATTCCAGTTTCCTTTAGAAGATCTAGGACATATTTCCTTTGTGAAACTACAATTCCCTTTTTCGATCGAGCTACCTCCATTCCAAGGAAATACCTTAGAGTTCCCAAATTCTTGATCTCAAACTCAGAAGCGAGACATTAGAATGATGTCGTCCACATACACTATCAAAGTTGCAACCTTCCCATCACAAGAATGCTTTACAAACATGGTATGATCAGCTTGTCCTTGAACATACCCTTGTTTCTTCACAAAATGAGTGAACTTCTCAAACCAGGCCCTCGGTGACTGTTTCACTCCATATAATGACTTCTTCAATCTACATACCTTTGATTCGGAACTTCTATCAAAGCCCGGGGGAAAATCCATGTATACTTCTTCCTCCAAATCTCCATTCAAAAATGTATTCTTCACATCTAGTTGTTGCAGGGGCCAGTCAAGATTGGCTGCAAGTGACAGGAGCACTCTTACAGTGTTTAGGTTTGCAACTGGAGCAAAGGTTTCAAAGTAATTGATCCCATAGGTCTGGGTGTATCCTTTTGCGACCAACCGAGCTTTATACCTTTCGAGAGATCCATCGGATCTGTGCTTGGTTGTAAATACCCACTTGCATCCAACCATGGTCTTTCCCTCGGGTAGATCCACTATAGCCCACGTTCCATTTTTTTCTAGTGCTTTCATCTCCTCAAGAATTGCTTCCTTTCACTCAGGAACCTGTAGAGCATCTTGCACAGTTTTCAGAATCTCCACACAAGACAATGTTGAGGTAAAGGCACGGAAATTGGGTGAGAGGTTTTTGTAAGACACATAATGAGACATAGGATGTTTGGTACAAGACCTAACTCCTTTTTCGGATAGCAATAGGTATGTCAAGTTCACCAGATTGGACAGATTGAGTTGGAACATTACCTGGTGACTCTATGGAGTTCTGGTCATACCCCGGTTCAGACTCATGGCACCTTAAGGGAGCAGGAGACTCATTTCTTTGAGTTTTGTCTCTTCTCGTGTAGACTTGAGAATAGGATGGAAGCTCTATATATTCGGTACTAGTTTTGCACTTATGTTCACAAGTAGGATTTGATGACAATATAGGTGGATCCGAATTTTCATTATTTAAAACACTTGGTTCAAAATCTGGTATAAGGGTTGCGGGAATATGATTTTTAGGAAGAGGTTTTTCAGGTTCTAGACAAAAAGAATGAATGATGGAGTTGTGCAAATCTGCACTTTCTTTCCCCCTCTGAAGATGTCCTCCAAAAAAAGGTGTTGATTAAAAAAAAGTGACATCCATGGTGATAAACATTTTTTTGGAAATCTGGTCAAAGCATTTATACCCTTTTTGATTAGCTGCATAACCAACAAACACACATCGTTTTGCTCTAGGATCAAGTTTCCCGCGATTTCTATCATGGATGTGGACAAATGAAGTACAACCGAATAGTTTTAAGGGTAAGGCTGAAGCAAGTCTAGAAGTTGGGTAGGTCTCCTGAAGAACTCTTAGGGGTGTTTGAAATCCTCCTAGGTCCCAGGATCGAAACCTGGCTCAGATACCATGCGATTTTTCAAAGAAAAAAAAATGGTTTCTTCCATTTCTTATTTTTTATAATGGTTACATAACACTTAAATAGGGCCTACAATAACTAGAAAATAGCAAGAAATAAAAAACAGATTTCCTACTTCTTAATTCTAGCGATTTACTTCCTAATTCTGAGTATTCAGGAATTAAAATAAATGGAAACAAAATATTCCTATCTCGGGATTTTTTCCGAGATCTTCGAGATTTTCTTCTAATTCCTCAACAGTATGAATATTTTAGCATGCCAATAAGCTTATCGTAACTTATAGAGGATTTTAATGTTGTTCACCAACTCTTTCTGCAGCATAAATGTGATCTGATCAACATGAGTTATGGAGAACCTTCATTGCTGCCTGATTATGGACGCTTTGTTGACCTTGCGAATGAAGTATGGTCCTAAGTTTCATCATTTTCTCAATAGTTTCATGGATGCAAGTGCACCTCACATTGGTCGAATTTGGTTGGTGATATGTAAATCTGACTTTTCAGTATACATTCTTTTTTGTTGGAGAAGAAAAGGCCAGATAAAAGGAAACTTTACAAAAGCCACACTGCCACACCGTGACTGGTTTCCATTGTAATTGATATACCAGCTCTGCTTTTATCATGTTCCAACTCTGTTTTTGTGTGTTTCATGGCTTCTTTGGGCATTGAGGTTTGTTTGTAGGTATTGGATGCCTGTGCCCAATGATTTCGACGAAAGAGGAAATGGCGATACTCTTCAAATAGAGCAAATAGGATTATGTGCTATTCATTCATTGTCAACAGTAGACCCTAACTCACGCCTTTTAACTGCATTTTGGTATTGCTTTGCCACATCTATCATTTTGTATGGTCACGAGTATTTCCAAAATTGGCATTACCAAATAGAATTATGAGCTCTTGACAAATCAGATAATAGATTGAGTAATCCTTCGGTTATAATGATACTAAGTTATAAATGAGATATGGAAAGATACATTGACCAGCATTTTTTAGTCAATAATGTAGAAGGATCTTGAGTATGTACTAGTACTTCTGTAGGAGCTACATATTCTTATCAGCAGTTGCTTGTGAAGTCATAGATAAGTTAATGCTGAAGGTGGACCAAGCCTACTTATATTTAGAAAATTGTCTTAAGCAATGTTGGTCATGTATATTGATGTGTAACTATGGAGATGGTGAGGAACATGACTTTCCAATCCTGTGATCATATGCCTATGCCTTTTTACTTATTCGTGTACATCGCATGTGGATTTAGGTGATAAATAAGCACCGCCTAATATTTATTAGTAGTGCTGGCAATAGTGGGCCAGCATTGAGTACTGTGGGAGCACCTGGAGGTACCACTTCGAGCATCATTGGAGTCGGCGCATATGTATCCCCTGCAATGGCTGCTGGCGCACATGCTGTAGTTGAACCTCCCTGCGAAGGACTCGAGTATACTTGGTACTTCTGCTTTACTGTGGCCTTAGACTGTGATGCCTTCCAGGCAAGATGGGGCTATCTTGTGACGTTGAGAACACCCATTACTGCCAATCACATGCAGGTCTAGCAGAGGACCTACAGTTGATGGTGATCTTGGTGTATGTATAAGTGCCCCTGGTGGGGCTGTTGCACCAGTGCCTATTTGGACTCTTCAACGCCGTATGCTGATGAATGGAACATCAATGGCATCTCCATCGGCTTGTGGGGGGGTTGCATTACTCATCAGCGCTATGAAGGTAGTTTTGCTAGAAATGCTTGTGACAATGAAGAAAAGAGCAGTTCTTATCGATTTTTGACTCCTTAACCTCTTTTCAGTGTCAGACTATATAAATTGTTCTCTTATGTTATGCAGGCTGAAGGCATTCCTGTGAGTCCATATACTGTGCGTAAGGCCCTTGAGAATACATGCCTTCCTGTAGGTAGCCTTCCAGCAGATAAACTAACCACTGGACAGGGGCTCATGCAAGTTGACAAGTTAGGTTTCCTGCTTGAGGCTCTTGATTTTACTTACGACCATATTTCAGAGTTTTAAGCATTGCTCTCAATTAATGGGTATCAGGGCTTATGAGTACATAAAGCTGTCTCAGAACATTCCACGTGTTTGGTATCAAGTGACAATCAGTCAATCTGGAAAGTCAAGTAAGTTTTAATTACAGGCCTTTCTCATTTAATTTTGGGAATATAGAATCAAGGTGGTTCCCATAGTTTTGTAGCCTGTACACTATCAATATGGCATGGTAAGAGTTCTAAATGTGTTTCACATGGGCCTCATTTAGACTAGCTTACTGTTATTGGTTAATGAGAATCCACATATTTTGAATAACTGGTGCCGTATCCAGAAATAATGATGCTCAAGTGGACATTGGCACTAGTAGAAGAAGAGCACTGTGGCATCATTGTCATGACTTGCTAGGGATGGCGTATCTCTTGTGGTCAAGTGAAATTGTGTAACAAGTGACTATTGCCTCACAGTTACAGAGAATCTAACCTTTTGAAATTCTGTTCCCAATGTTGAGGTTACATGGTTCACCATAATAGTGACGTTCTGTTACATAAGTTTAAGGGTTCTATGTGTTACAGCTGAAAGTTGAGGGAATTGTCAAGAAGTAAGGTGTAGGGGTCACAGATCTTCAAATAGTTTGTTTCAGCATCTTGGGTATATAGGCCTGATAAGCTCTCTTTGAGATGGATGAAAGCCAGATGTTCTGTGAAATGTTAATGAACAATGTTTACATGTATTAGATCTCTCCGATTAAATGATCATGTCTCCATATGACCATAGAAAGCTTTGACCGAGCCCCTCGTTTGCTTGTTAGACACCATGTCATACATTTTTTTATCATTTGTTCCTCTAAGTTGATGAGGATAATGAACCAATAGCTCTGCTTAACAGGCCTCTTGGAGAATATGCAGTTCTGGCTGACTATTAAAATGATTGGTGTAATAGATCATATTCCTGCGGAATTTTGTTTGTTGGTCTAAAGATGATAAATTGATTGTATTTTGTGACTCTATTAGTCAGCTCCTGGCCAGAATTAAGGACACCAGATTCGCCACCTTTATTGCATCTTCTTTTTCACTTTATTACTCTTTTCCATCATCCATTCCCATCAATTTTATAAGTAATTTGTGCTCCTTTGCTCCCCACTTGGTGGTACAAGGTTTAGTTTTGCTACTGCCTTTTCTATTGCTGGTGGTTTTGTGGATTATACTTGCTTCATATATACATTATCTATATCCAAGAAATTGAACCTGTACGATGATTTTTTGTTTGTAGCCCCTACTTCACGAGGCATTTATCTTAGGGAGGCTAGCTCTTGTGCACGATCTACTGAGGTGAGGTTATGGATTAACTAAGCTCATCCCCTTGTCGTGGATTCATCGAGTTGCTTATGAAAATTATAGAGTGAATTAATATTCTTGCATATCTTATTGTCCTTATAAGGTAGCTTTTTGAATCTTACATACTTTAGTTCATTGGAGTAATTACTTTACGGTTGATCCATAATGGATGTATGAGTGTAAATTATCTCCGTTTATCCTTATCTGAACTGCATTAGGCTCAAATTTTTTTGTTGGCTATAATGCTATTCTTGTTGTACGTGAGAGCATTGCTCAGTTATGCAAGTGATTTAATTCGTAATTTTGTGCTTTAAGCTTTCTGGAAACTGATGGGAAAAGAAAATGAATGGGAGAAAACCAGTGGAAATTGGGAAGGAGAAAACATTAACTTCTCGTGTGTTTTTTTTTGGTTAAAGAACTTCTCTTGTGTTTGTCTTTACCAAAAAAAAAAAAAATTCTCTTGTGTTTGGGTAGGCGAAAAATGTAGGTTAAGAAAGCGGACGTGAAGTTCCAATTGTGCATATAAAGATGACAAGAATTCCCTTTAAAAATTTGACAAAATGTCGCAAGGGTCACGAATAATGTTATGGATTTCCTCGACACTTAACCCACTCGGGGGAGAGTAATTTTCCTCTCGCTGTGATTGTATCCATTTTCTAATTTCTTCCAAACAAGTTAAATTTTTCTTAAAAATTTCTCTCTTTTCCCCTCAAATACAAGTTCTAATTCAAGTTTGATTACTAGTTGTATTTTCTGCATGTGAAGTGCAATGATGTTGTGTAGCTTCCAGGAAAGCTTTTGAAGAAAAAGTTTCCAAATATTTTCCTGGAGGATGGTAATAGTGCTCAAGAGAGATTTAGTATGTAGTTCAGCTTTTTTTGTAGCTTTTGTGCAAGATGTAGTTTGTTCAGCAAATATGTCATAGACATCCAGCTATGGAATTGTACAGATATGCATTCGTGCATAATCCAAAGAGCTACTTATATGTATTTTCACATAAACCTGGTATTTTTGTTGAATTGCTTTCTATTTCATTTTTAACATCGCCGATGTCTCTAACATGATACGTGATACTTGATTTTCAATTTTTTATGTCACTTATGTACTTTCTGCTGTGGCTCTCTCATTGTAATTATTAATTTTTTCTTTCTTTTACAGTGGACTGTACAAATTGAGCCAAATTTTCATGAAGATGCCAACAATCTAGAAGAGCTGGTCCCCTTTGAAGAGTGTATTCAGCTACACTCCACCGATAAGGCTGTTGTAAGGCCTCCGGAGTATCTATTGCTTACTCACAACGGCCGTAGCTTCAAGTCAGTAAGCATTAGTTTGTTAAATCCTCTATGAAATCACTCTGAGTACATTGAAGTTTTAAAACTCCAATGATTATGCGTTTTCAATTGATGCTTTCAGTGCAGTTGCTGATATTTTCATTAGAATTCTGTCATTCGATTTCAATAATCGAGAAGGTACACTATGAACTTAGATGTGTGTGCATACAGAATACTGATGCGCCCAATGTAAAAGTTGTCATGGCAACTCTTATTAGTAAGTGAATAGTAGACTTGTATTATCTTCAAGGAATTACCTCCTTTTCCTCTTCCTTATTCTTCTTGTAGATATGTTCATATCTAGATTGAGTTGACTGGTTGTGCTCTCCGAGTTTAACAGACCCTTAAGCAGATCATGAAACTAGTCTTGGTCTATCTTTAATACTTTTTTTGGGAGAGAGGAACAGAGGAATGGAAGAGTATGGCGGAGAATAACATATTAGGAATATGTTACTTTTACTTGTTTGTGAAAGGAAAGGAAAAAACTTTTACCTTCAGCCTTGATATAAAAATTATCTCTAAATCCACACACGCTTTTGGTTGGGTTGAAGGGGGGGGGGGAGTGAAGAGAAAATGGGTGGTCAGGATATTTCCATTTCCTTTGAGTCAAGGACAGCTAGCTCGAAGCTGAGTAGATTTTATAGTTTACTCAAGCATGTGCAGGAGGTAAGTTTAATGTGGTATCCAATCATCTGCACTGTAACTCTAGAAGTAGGCTACTGTACAATTGGAAAAATTTTGCTTGCTAATTTTGTATCTTAGTTGAAGTTACGATAATCTAGAGCTGCTCTTTCTTTTTCAGCATTCTTGTGGATCCCAGCAATCTTTCTAGTGGACTTCATTATTATGAAGTCTATGGGGTTGATTGCAAATCACCATGGCGCGGGCCTCTTTTCAGAATACCAGTTACTATAACAAAGCCTGCAGTCGTAGTGAGCCGGCCTCCTGTAGTCACATATTTAAAGATGTCATTTCAGCCAGGTTATACATAGTCTGCATTCAAACATCAATCTGTATTCATATACATCAGTACTTACACAATTTTAATATAAAATGAGGGCTACATCCAATTAAATTGCGTAACGTTTGGTGAATGTTTGAGAAACTTGATCATGTCTTTCTGAAACTGTGCATAGCCACTTGATTATGATAAACAGTGTGTCAGATGAAGCAATAGAGTAATGATGTGTATCATGAATTTAACCTTACTTCCCTATGCCAAACTGGTGACTAATCTACGGTCTTCATCTCTTGCTTCGTTTACCTATGAGATCTAGTTGACTTTCATAAGCTATGTTTGTACATAACATCATCGATTCCCTATACCAAACGGAAATTGGAAAGCAGAGTCATATTCTACAAAGAAGGAAAAAGACTTTTGAAACAAATCCTGGTCATGATAGCATGCTTTTCCAATCTTTCTCAGTCTTAAATGCAACTTCACAGGATGTTTGATTGTAAATTCCTTTTCTTTTGTTTGATGCTTTATGCTTTAACAGGTCACATTGAACGGAGATACATCGAGGTGCCATTTGGTGCTACTTGGGTTGAGGCTACCATGCGAACATCTGAGTTTGACACAACCCGGAGATTCTTTGTTGACACAGTTCAGGTACAACATTCACTGAGTACTTTATTCACCAGTTTATAAAGAACTGCTTTGACTCTTTTTCAATGTGCAGCTTTGCCCCTTGCAAAGGCCCATAAAATGGGAGAGCTTGGTAACATTTTCTTCTCCAGCTGCCAAAAGCTTTGCGTTCCCTGTGGTAGGTGGTCACACGATGGAATTAGCAGTGGCTCAGTTTTGGTCTAGTGGAATTGGGAGCAATGAAGCTGCTCTAGTGGATTTTGAGGTACCATATGTATTTCAATGTATCATTGTCATGCTTCATCTGCTTGTGTTGCTTTTTATGCATCGATAAACATTCAAATATGAGCTATTGTCGGATTCATGCAAGAGGTATACGCATGTGTGTGGTGTGTTCTGTCAATTTGTAGGTGGCATTACTCTGATGCATCAAACATTACATGTTCTAGGCTGTAATTGACTTTTAGAATCCAGATATAACCTTTTCCTTTGTCTCCTTCCTTTGGTCTGTCAAGATGGGAGAGTTCCATTTGTATAGGCCATTATCACTTAATTTATTTTACTGCCTCATGTTTTTTAGGAAATGGCCAATCCGGTCTGTTTCTGAAATTAGTTTTTGTAGCTCGATTACCCTCTTAATACAGTAGGAGTTCACACTTTAATGGTGGCGCCGATCTTGTTATTGTTCCCTCTTGTCCTTTTTTGTTTTATTCCAATTTGGGGTTTGGACTGGGGATGGTGATTGGGGCAACTCCACTTACTGGATGGCCTGTGAAGGGAAAGCTTGTCAACAGTTCTCTGTCGAAATTAGTGCTACTAAAGATGTGTGGCCAATGTAAAGGATAAAAATTCCTGTATAACTATGTTATGAACTTTTGCATAAAACCTTGTGGAGATTCTTACATGGACCATGTTCATTACAAGATGGTGTTCCACGGGATTGACATCAACAAAGAGGAAGTGATACTTGATGGCAGTGAGGCACCAGTTAGAATAGATGCCGAGGCTCTGCTTGCATCGGAGCAGCTTGCTCCTGTTGCCACCCTGAATAAGGTAAAGTACACTATGCTTATTCCAGAAATCATAAGCAAGTGTTTCTGAATTCTAGTTTTCTTGATCTGCCATCTTCGCAGTTGAGGGTTCCATATCGACCTGTTGAGGCAAAACTTTGTGCTCTCCCATCAGCTCGAGACAAACTACCCTCAGGGAAACAGATATTGGCTCTGACATTGACGTGAGTGGAACTTCACAATTTGTTGTCAAACTTGACTCGTTGAGCTGTTCTTTTGAGTTCATCATCTGAGATTTCTAATGCAGTTACAAATTCAAATTAGAAGATGGAGCAGAACTAAAACCTTATATTCCTTTACTCAACAATCGAATATATGACACCAAGTTTGAGTCGCAGTTCTATATGATATGGGATGTGAACAAGGTACTATATCACTTGATTTTTCCTTTGTATGATGGTGCGGAATCCTTTTGATTTAAAAGATATGGACAGCATTAACCATTTATGAGCCGCCATAAATAAATGGGTATGGAGATACTGTATCTCATAACCAAAACAAAATCCATACTTTGCAATGCTGTAGGGAGCATTTTATTGTTTTAGCACGACTTTACAACTTTAGTAACCTTTAGGTTGGGTTTCACATTTCGCGTTCCATCATTTTGGTTGGGTAAAACATTATATTTCCAGTTCGTATCATGACATGTTTTGCTTTCAACATCTTTTTGGTTTCCTTTGTAGCGTGTACATGCCATGGGGGATGTCTACCCAAAATCTTCAAAGCTGCCCAAGGGTGAATACACTTTACAGCTGTATTTAAGGTGCGGTTTACCACTCCCTCCCCTTCCTTCTCTCACACACATACGCATGCAAACTTTAGATTAACATGGTAACATGTAATGCTGAGTAAAAAGACTTTATTTTGCTACCAATTTAGATTCTTCTGAAATCTTTTGTATTGCGTGAAATGAAGCATCCTTGAAAGGAAACGCAGGCCGCAAAGATCGTGGAAAGTTATGACCCATAATCTACTTCCTGAGACATATTGTTGTGAAAAGAAAAGTTTTGCCTTGATAGAAATCAAATAGTTTCATGCTATACCAAAGATGATTAGATGAAGAATTTCTATTCTCATATTATTTTTTGTATTTCAGGCATGATAATGTGCACTATTTGGAAAAAATGAAGCAATTGGTGCTGTTTATTGAGAGAAATCTAGAGGAAAAGGTATCTTTCTTGTCCAACTAGTGAATTCAACCTGCGTCTTGTGTGAAAAAAAGGATATATGACTGTAAGCGGCCAAATTTACACGTGTATCATGCGAATATGATTAAAGAATCATATGTTTTAAATGACTCGACTCGTTTAATGTTTTTAGTAAAACGAGTTACATCAGTGACTTTCGGGTTAGATAGGCTGAACTCCTACTTTCATTTATGAGCAAGATTATATTTCAGATCGGGTCGTGATTCCATGTCATGACATGTCGAAAATTACTACCCCTAGCACCCTTTAGCACCCTATAAATGATAAAGGTAGGTGCATAAATATAGATGTTCCGCTTTTTATGTTCAAATGATTAGTATAAACTCAAATGATTACCAGTAATTCACTGCAATTGATTGTTTGCCAAGGGACATGATACTTGTTCGTTTGGCACCATTGCTACCATCTTCTTTAGGTGTGTTCTATCTAGAATAAGCAATCTAGTGACCCAATGTTGTTGAAGAAGCTCGATGGTTTTTAACCTCATTATTTATGTTTCCTATTTCCTTGAGTCCAGGATGCCATGCGATTGAGCTTTTTCTCTCAACCAGATGGCCCTGTAATGGGAAATGGTTCTTATGACTCTTCAGTTTTAATTCCTGGGTAGGTTTAGTCCGTCATGGTTAAGTTATATCATCGTTCCGTCTCTTCCTACCACAGCCTTTGATATGTACATTGTCATGTAGGAAGAAGGAAGCCATCTATTTGGGCCCACCGAACAAGGACAAGATCCCAAAGGTATTGCATACTGGTGCTTCTTCTTCAATCAATGTTTCTTAATACTGGTCATGGAACTATTGCAGAATTCTCAACCTGGATCTGTGTTGGTCGGAGCAATATCTTATGGAAAGGTATCAGATGCTGGTCAAGATATTGGAAAGAATCCCACAAAGAACCCTGTATCTTACCAAATCTCTTACATAGTGCCACCCAATAAGGTTGCTCAAGACCATCCCAACTTTTGTTTCTTTTTCAATGCTTTTACTAAAGGTTAACTTTTAATTTTCTCCACATTTGGAAGGTTGAAGAAGAGAAGGGGAAAGTTTCTTCATCAAGGTGCACTAAATCTGTCTCGGAACGTCTGCAAGAAGAGGTACATTGTCCTATTGTGGTTTTTTTTCTTGGAGAGCAATTTTCGCTTATGTATAAATTCCATAGATACCTTTAGGAAGCACTTGCAATGTCATAACCAGAATAACTTCTTGTGTTTGCAAATCCGGAGAGTTTTACATATATGCAGACGATCTAGACTGTTACATATATGCGAGCATCTATTTGGTATAATTTTAGATCTGTGTCCATAATTTAGAGCCAACTGCTGATTTTTATGGACTTATATCTACAGACACTGGGGTTCAGAGGCAAAATTGATGCTGGCATCTTTTTATATCAGATGACAGCAAAAATTCTATGGGAAATGATCCGGCCTTACCATTATTTGTATTTGATTCGTGTCTTTGACTTTCTTATGGGCCATTACATTTCTTTATATCATGCTAGAAATATACAGGATTTCTACGGCAGATGCTATTCATTTGACAAGAAATGAAAGGGAATGTCAAATATAACTGCTTGCCTAGAATCGTACATTCAGTGGAACATACCTACTATAAATGGAAATTTTTGAGAGAAGGATAGTTTGGTATACTTTTCCACAGGAAGAGACTATACTAAGGTTATAATGTTATGGGCTCCAGTAGAAAAGCAAAAGAGCTCTTATAATCTCTTGCAAAGTTCAAAGTCATGCTTGTGCCAATTTAAACAATTTCCAAAGGAATTGACAAAGGTCAGAATCACAGAAATATAACATGCTGGTGTCATTTAGCACAGTTTCTATTTAAATACAGTGCTTTTTTATCCTAGCTAGTAAGAGACCCCCAACAACTTTTTTTTGGGTAAATACTTCTGCTGTGAAAGTCTTGGGACACTAACCTTATTTATTGTGATACCCAGGTGATAGAATCAATTAATTGGTTATCCTTATTTATTGTGCAAGATTTTTTTGTTTTTTGGGGTCATATATGGTGAAATTTGAAGCCACAACATAACTGGACATGTTCAATTCTGTATTTTTCTAATCATATATATCTGATAATAAAATGTAGACAAATAATAATATGTTCTTTCAAGAAAATTTCGCCTTATGATGTCTAACTGGGCACGTGTTTTTTAACATGAACAATAACGTCTTATTTTAAAGGAAAATGCGTTACATGAATAATCATTTTATTAGACATTAGATTGATGAATGATGGTCATATTTGTGAAGAATAATGGTAATCAAAATACATCCGGTACTCAGATATTCTTTAGTTTGTTGTTCTGATCTTATAGTCTATTGAATGCTTATTCACAATTTGTTTTGTGATCAATCAGGTTCGAGATGCGAAGATAAAGTTTCTGGGAACTCTAAAACAAGGGAATGATGAAGAGAAGTTGGAGTGGAAGGACTTAGTTACTCAACTAAAGGTGATTTTCTTTACTCAACTAAAGTACATCTTTTACTGTTGTTGCATATTGCCTCCAAGATAGCTCTCTTACTACATGCTTCAGGACGTGGACAATTATATTGCAAAAATCTAAATTAAGAATGCTATCACATCTGACCAAAAAAAGTACGCTAATTTTGCATAAACAAATAGGAAGGCATGTTTAGTAGTAACGTGAAGTAATAACTGGAGCAAAAAGCACACTCTGAAGTACACTTTTTTTGTTCTAATCTTTATATAGATCATGTATGTTTCTTTACATTAATTTTTTGTGGCATGTCCTTTGGCAGTCAGAGTACCCAAAACACACACCGCTGCTTGCCAAGATCTTGGACTATCTACTCTCCCAGAGTGATGTCAAGGACAAAATCCACCACAAGAAAAAGGTAATTAGCATTTGATCTCTAAGTTTGTCTTTATAAACAAATTGGAAGGGGTAATATTCTGGTTGGTGTTATATATTGGATATCTTGCCGAGAGATGTTCCTTACATAAGCAATGTTATTTCCATATGTTGCTGTCACTTGGTGAACACAGTAAAATATTCCTTTCCAATAACAAGTTCTCTCAGTTAGAGGATTTGAACAACTGCAACTCCAAGGGAACAATGTAATGATACTTGAGCTTGAAGATTCCCTAGCCACAATAGCTACTCTTGTACTTTTCCATTTGTTTTTGTCTGGAAAAGTATTTTACTTCAATGTATGTGAACTTATGCATGCCCACAGGAAATAGTGACTCAACATATTTATCACCATCCGTTTAGGGATCTGAGCCCTTGACCTATCATAAATGGCTTGTTTTCTACTCAAGAATACAAAAGCAGACATCTACATAGTTATCATTGTCCGGGAATTTGACAATTATCGTGTCACTTTATGTTATTCTGACTGAGTCTGCAGAACATAGAATATGAAAGATACCAGGTGTGGCTTTTCATCCTTTCCTCATTTTTTTTGGCCCTAGCGTTGCTTTTAGGTCTCTTTTGGTCACTCAAGTCCTGTTGGGAATCTTACCATCTTGCAGGATTAGGGTGAGGGAGTGGGCTTTCCATTTCTTTTCCTTTCTATTTGACTTTTTAGATGAATTGAGGACTCTGGACAATGGAGGTTTTTCTCAAAAGGATTGGGCCATCCCTTGGGATGCATCATTCCAAAGCCCTTTCTTCAGGAGTTCTGATATTGTCTGTCAAAATTTCTTAATAAAAAGCTAACTGATAACTGATGATGATGTCGCAAATTTATGCATAAGTTTGCCAAATTCTTATTGAAAAGTGAAGGTCGAGAGGGCCTTGAATGAGCAACAATTAATAGATTCCTGGACAATAAAAACCCAGTTTCTACTTGTCAAAAAATTAATCCCGTTTCAGACAGGCAAACTGAAAAATGAAGGGCTTATTCAAAACTTTCTAACCAAGTGGCCAACACCTCCGTGCATTTTGAGGCAAAGACTTATTTTCGGAAAACTAATTGGTGCCTCATTTCTGCACATTGAACTCTGATGCGAAATCCACATATAAGCTGGGTAAATCTGGAAGTCCACTTAGTAGGATTTCCTCGAGCACCATTTTGTGCTTTATGTTATTTTTTCCTTTACTGATCATGCTGTAAGCTATACTTTTTGTTCTTAAAAGAATACAAAGAGAGGAACGAGTTTACTTACTGTACATGCCTTTTATGGTGCTTTGCAGATCATTGATGCGGCTGATGAAGTTATTGATAGCATTGACAGAGATGAGTTAGGAAAATATTTTGCATTCAAAAGTGATCCAGAGGATGAGGATGCAGAGGTTTGTATCTATCGTACCATGCAGCCACTTCAGCTTATCTAGAAAAAATTCATTGCGACTGCTTGGAAGAAGCATCAAGCCCACCCTTGTAACTATTGATGGGCTTTTGACCGTTTGTTGTTACACTGACAAATTATGATGCCCCATGTTCTCATTCTCAACATCTCATGGATTTCTAATTCCGAAACATGAGATATTCATATTAACTTGTTTCTTTTTGCATAGAATATTAAGAAGAAGATGGAGACTACACGTGATCAATTAGCCGAAGCTCTTTACCAGAAGGGGTTAGCAGTAGCCGAAATTGAGTTCATCAGTGTAAGGACAGCTGAAACTTGTTCCTATGAAGAACGTTAGTAGCATAACATCCTTATACGGCTTTAAGCTTTAGGTGCTAGTGCAGTCCTCTATATTACTTATGTGCAGTGCTAATATCAGATTCCATTTATATCAACAATCTCTTCGATATCTGTCTCCCTTTGACATATGAAAGGCTAGCCTAGATCCTTTGATAATCATGAAGTATGTGAATTGAGATGGCGCTGCAAATGTGTGCTGCATTACTTGTAAATTTTACACCAAGTGTCCTTCCCGGCCAAAATATTTCCAGACGGATACTATTTGTGCACTGTTAACGGCTGTCAGCACTAGGGTCCCCAATGCTGGCATGCCGTCAAAGGTGTCACCTTTCCCCCGACATGAAATTATTAATCTTCAGAATCTATTGAATTCATTATGGTGATGAATCAATTACGTAGCGTTGAGCGATTCAAAATTATGTATCACTTTCTCTCACACCCCTTAATTCTCGCAGGAAGAGAAGGCTTCAGCGGAAGCTACAGCTGAAGGTTCACAAGATGTGGCTGTAAGTGGCGATGAACCTGTTCAAAAGCCTGGTGTCCTACTCAATCTCTTTGAAGAGAATTTTGGGGAATTGAAGAAATGGGTTGATGTGAAGTCCACTAAGTACGGTACTCTCTTGGTCATTCGTGAGCAACGTCATGGAAGGCTGGGAACAGCGCTGAAGGTACTTTGTTTGGTGGCACTACCAACTCACTCTTGAAATCAGTAGTTTTTTCCAAGTTGAGGTGCTTCTGTTTTTGTTATATCTTCTTCGTTAGCATGTCTAACATTCTGGCATCGAAAATGGTATCGAACAATAGTTGCACTAGTCCTCGTACTGGATTCTTCCTCTAGTTTTTTCTTCAAACCTTCTTTCAATTGCCACTCTCGCTGCCAGGGTCATGCTGTCTAGTTGACTGAACCTCAAGTTATTTTCTCATGTATGCATACAAGTGTACCTCTGCAACTGTATGGCATAGTTATGAAAGACTTCGCTTATTGAAGTTAGTCTCTTGTTTTGGGTGTTTGCATATCAGCTTCCATGTACATACGTGGTTTCCTTTCATTATTTTATTTTTAGTTTGATGGAAAGGAACTCTGACAAGTTTACTTTTCCCTTCCTTTCTTTTTTACCACTGAACTGCTAAGTGCTAACAAGCTTGTTTTTCTGTCTTCTCTGCCTACCTTTCATTGAAAAGTGGCATTTTGGCTGACTTAAAATATTTGTTAGGTTTGGCTCAATGTAATGTGGTCTCTGAACTTTAACCCAATATACAATGTGGTCTTTGAATTTTTAATTTGTTCAATGTCATCCCTGAACTTTTGATGTATGTTCAATTTAGTCCCTCAATTATGTGAAAAGTTCAATGTAGACCTTCAATTGAATCAAGTTTAGGGACTACATTAAACATTTTCATATTGTTTAGGGACTACATTGAACATGTACCAAAAGTTTATTGATTATTTTGAACAAATTAAAAGTTCAGGGGTTACATTGAACATTAGGCTAAAGTTTAGGGACTACATCGAACAAATTAGAAGTTCAAGAATCAAATTGCACATTGAGCCAAAGTTCAGAGATTGATTGTGTCATTATCCCTATTTGTTATTTCCTGTTTGCGACTTTTTCTTGGGGAGTTAATCTGTTCTGGAAATATTGTCTTTTGAGATAATCTCAATGTGAGGAACATATCTCAGCAATGGGTACATTTTTTCATGCCCTAAAATGAATTTTGGTTTAGGTACTGAATGATATGATTCAAGAAGACGTTGACCCTCCGAAGAAGAAGCTGTTTGAACTAAAGCTCACTTTGCTCGAGGAGATTGGATGGATTCACCTGCTAAGGTACGAGAGAGAATGGATGCATGTACGATTCCCAGCGTGCTTGCCATTGTTTTGAGGATGCTTTAGTTTTACTTATTCAATGCTGAATCGTGTAAGCAAATAAAGTGTGTAATCCACAAGGTGGGTGTTAGTGTGTAATCCACAAGGTGGGTGTTTATGATTTCCCGTTTACTATAAATCTATGCTACAGTTTTTTCTGCACTGTTGTGCTACGCAAATGGATCGGTGTTTTTATCATGAAAGAATTTTTTCAAAGGGTATTACGTTGGAATTCTCTGTGAGCCTGCAGTTTAACATTACAAGAGTCTTTGTTTTCGATCGTGTGGGTTGACGTTTCATCATTGTTATGGGCTCTTCGCTTATCATGACTATATGCTCCCAAATTGCCCATGTATTCATGAGCACTTTACACTATCAACTTGCCTCGACACTTGGTTCCCACTGTTGAGATTAATTGGGCTATTGAATTATATTTTACTGGTCGAGTGTTAGCAATAGCATAGCTATGGTAGGTTTTGCGTATTAAATCATAAGTCTGCATCAGCCATTCGTGAAGGATAGTCTATCCATCTTGAGACGGGAATTTGCTAGAAATTGCTTATTGCTTTATGCTATATAGCCTTAAGTTGCGCTCAAGTGAATTTCAAGCTTGAAAAATCATGAATCTCAATGATTCTGGCAAATTCTATTAGGGGATATCTTTGAATCATAAGAACTTTTATTGTCTCTAGATTATTGCACGAGGAAGTTATCAATTGAAATTACTAATTAAACAGAAGAAGTGCTAAATACTCAAATGTTTATTATTTCCTAATTTAGAGACGTGTTATAAATATCCATAGATTGAAATTCTTCAGCCGCTTATGCTCTCCGTCTATATTTTACGCCCACTTCGTCTTCCTCGTCCTTCACTCTGATCACTTAAGACGCCACCACCGAACCCCTACGCATGTTCTACAATCCACCGTTGGAACACCTCAATATTTCTTCATAGTTCTTGAGCGTCCGTTCGATTTGTGGCGAGAGGAATGGACCATGCAAAGAGGCCTCTAATTTTTCTTTTTCCTTAAACGTTCGTCATCTCCTACGTTGTTTGGGCCACCTGGTACGCATTTTAGCAGTCTCTATCTATCAGTTTTCTTTCCTCCTTTTTTCTCCTGCTCTTCAGTTTGTTTCGGATGGTTTTGTGAGGTTTAAGGTTTGATCCGGGCATAGAACCTAACTGAGGTAGTAGATCGAAAACTTATGGGTTCAAGACCATTCTGGTCGTAATTCAAGGTAGTGAAATCAATTCCACATGTTTTCTTTAAAACCTGAGATTTTGTGGCATCTTCAGGCATTCATACCCGCTCCTTGTCTTGATTTTGTTAGAATACATGTGAGTTTTATTAAAAAAAAATCCCATATTGGAGAATAGATATAGTGAGAAGCATAGCTAGCTTATAATTTATTGACTTAAGTTTTTGAGTATTCAATTGGATATGTTGACGGGCTCAGACTTGAAATCTCTCTTGACAGTCTCCCTCATCAGATCAGGTTATTATAGACCCACTAGCTTCCGCTTGGTTTGTCCCCGACCCACATGTACTAAAGGGTTTCCCACTTTGATTCCATAATGTATTAATTTACTGAGGTATTGTCTGTTTTGACCAGTCTCATTGTGCGCAGGTGGTCATCTTCCCAGGCAACCTATCCTAAGAGTGCTTCCATCCGAGCACGCTTAACTTTACAATTCCAAAGCTAAGCATTGTCGTTATGTCAAAAAGCGTCACCTATCCTAGGAGTGCTCTCACTCGGGCACGCTTAACTTTACAATTTCAAAGCTAAGCATTATCATTACGTCAAAAAGTTTTTTCGTGAGTTAATTTTAGTTTTCACACACACACACACACACACACACATCTTAGAATTGCTCTCTCCATGTTCAGTGTACAATTCGATTCATTCCTGCTCCCTTCGCTATCTTAGAAGCCTACTAGGAGCCGTTACTTGTTTAGGGCATCTAGCCTTGGTGACCACTCTTCGTTCTTGTCGGATCAAGTCGTTACAGATATGTTAATGCAAAATAATACTTGGATTAAGGGGAAAAAGATCTAACGTTGAGTTTACACATGAGAGGGAAATTGTTAGGATGCGCGTGTGAGTTATGTTAGAGAAATCCCATATTAGAGAATTGATGTGATGAGAAGCAATTAATATATTTTAGTTAGTTCATAAATCATTGGCTTGGGCTCAACTGAATATATTGACGAATTCGGATTTGGGCACTCTTTTGGCAATCTCCTCAGGGGCTACATATATTCAAGCAGAATTCGGGACCACCGGAAAATAGCGACTCGACATCTTTATCATTATCCATTTGGGGATTTGAAGCAGCTCGTTTTCTGCTCGAGAGTACAAATGCAGACATCTACATCTACATAGTTACGATTGTCTGGCCCGCAGGAAATAGCGACACAACATTTTATCGTCATCAATTTAGGGATTTGAAGCCGTTGACCTATCGTAAATGGCTCGTTTTCTGCTCGAGAGTACAAATGCAGGCATCTACATGGTTACCATCATTCGTGAATTTGACAATTATCGTGTCACTTTGTTATTCTGACCTAGTTTGCAGAACATAGATCGTGAAATATACTGGGTGTGGCTTTTAGTCCTTCTTTCTCATATTTTTTTTGGCCAAAGGTTGCTTTTAGTTCTCTTTTGTTCGCTCAAGTCCATTGGGAATCTTACCATCTTGCAGGATTAGGGTGAGCGAGTGGGCTTTCCGTTCCCTTTCGTTTCTATTCGACTTTCTAGAAGAATTGAGGACTGGACAGTGGATGTTTTTCTCAAAAGGATTGGGCCATCCCTTGAGATGCATCATTCCAAAGCCTTTCTTCAAGAGTTCCGATATTGTCTGTTGAAATTCCTTTATGAAAGGGTAACTGATAACTGCTGATTACGCAAATCTATGCATAAGCTTGCCAAATTCTTACTGAAAAATGAAGGTCTAGTGGGCTGTAGATGAGCGACAATTAATACGTTCCTGGAGTTTCTACTTGTCAAAAAAATGAAGCGGGTTTCAGATAGGCAAAACTAGAAACCGGAGGGCTTATTCAAAACTTTCTTGTCAAGGGGTCAACACCTCCATGCATTCTGAGGCAAATATTTAGGCACTGTTTGGTAACTGGCCAAATAATGAAAATTTCTGTTCTTTTGTTTTCAGAATCAGTTTTGAAACAAAAATCCGTTTGTTAAATTTTTTGATTCTAGGCACAATTTCTTGCAAATTTGTGCTCAGAATCAGTTTTGGAGCAGAATCAAGAATAAAAAAAAAGTAGCTCCTTGATTCTGGGAACAAAAATGAGAATCAATTTTTTTTTCTTCTTTTTCTTGGTTTTTAATATAACTTCTAATATCCGGAGCGAGAACCACCCTCAGCGTATCTGGTGAGATTAAAATATTATTAATAATAATATATTATTAATAATAAAATATTTTACTGGCCATGAATAAAAAAATTATTTTACCAACCATGGCCAATGACTAGGCCATGAAAAAAAAGATATTATTAATAAAAAAAAATATTTTATCGGCCATGGCCGGTGATCAGACCATACAAAAAAAAAGGAAAAAAATATTTTAATAAAAAATATTATTAATAAAAAAATATTAATGAAAAATATTTTACTAGCCATGGCCGGTGACCAGGTCATGGGAAAAAAAGGAAAAAAATATTTTAATAAAAAATATTATTAATAAAAAAATATTTTACTGGCCATGAAAAAATAATTTAAAAAATATTTTCATTAAAAATATTTTTTATAAATATTTTTAAAAAAATATTTATAAAAAAATATTTTACCGGCCATGGCCAAAAATAATAAAAAAATTATTTTTAATAAAATTATTATTAATAAAGAAAGTTTTTACCGGCCATGGCCAAAAATAATTAAAAAATTATTTTTATTAAAAGTATTATTAATTAAAAAATATTTTACCAGCCATGGCCAAGAAGGAGGAGAAGAAAAAAAGAAAAGAAAGAAATATTAAAATATTATTAACAGAAAGAAATTTTATGCCGTTACCAAACGCATTTCTATGTTTTTATTATTTCAGGAATAGAAATTTTGGACTGTTATCAAACACCTTTAAATGCTCGGAATCAGTTCCAGGGCATAGAATAAAAAAGAATCATTTCTGATCAGAATCTATTTCCGGGCACAGAATGGTTGTCATACACAACCTTATTTTCCGGAAAGTAAGGCTAGGACAACCATTCTGTGCCCGGAAACAGATTCTGATCAGAAATTATTCTTTTTGATTCTATGCCGAGGAACTGATTCTGAGCATTTGAAGACGTTTGGTAACGGCTTAAAATTTTTATTCTTGAAATAGTAAAAGAACAGAAATGCATTTGGTAAAGGCATAAAATTTCTTTTTATTAATAATGTTTTAAATATTTTAATATTTCTTTCTTTCTTTTTTTCTTCTCCTCCTTCTTGGCCATGGCTGGTAAAATATTTTTTAATTAATAATACTTTTATTAAAAATAATGCTTTTGTTTTTTTTGGCCATGGCCGGTAAAAAATTTCTTTATTAATAATACTTTTATTAAAAAATAATTTTTTTTATTATTTTTGGCCATGGCCAGTAAAATTTTTTTTATTAATAATATTTGTTCTTTTTTTTGGCCATTGCCGGTAAATAGTTTTTATGAACATTTTTTTATTAATAATATTTTAATAAAAAATATTTTTATTGAAAATATTTTTTTTGACATGGCCTAGTTGCCGGCCATGGCCGGTAAAATATTTTTTTAATTAATAATACTTTTATTAAAAATATTTTTTTGGCCATGGCAAGGAAAAAATTTCTTTAGTAATAATAATTTTATTTAAGAATAATTTTTTATTATTTTTTGCCATGGCCGGTAAAATTTTATTATTATTTTTTTCTTTTTTTTGGCCATGGCCAATAAAATATTTTTTTTTATTAATAATATTTTTATTGAAAATATTTTTTTGCCATGGCCTGGTCGCCGGCCATGGCCGGTAAAATATTTTTTTTATTAATAATATTTTTTCCTTTTTTTTGCCATGGCCTGGTCACCGGCTATGGCCGATAAAATATTTTTTTATTAATAATATTTTTTATGGCCTAGTCGTTGGCCATGGCTGGTAAAATAATTTTTTTTGTTCATGGCAGGTAAAATATCTTATTATTGATAATAATATTTTTTATTAATTAATTTTTTTGTTAAAATATTTTAATCTCGCCAGATACGGTGAGGATGCCCTCGTGCCGGACATTAAAAGTTACATTAAAAACCAAGAAAAAGAAGAAGAAGAAAAAATTGATTCTCATTTTTGTTCCAAGAATCAAGAAGTTACTTTTTTTTATTCTTTTAATCCTGTTTCAAAACTGATTCTGGGCACAAGTTCAAATTTGTGCCCAGAATAAAAAAATTTAACAAACTAATTTCTGTTTCAAAACTGATTCTAAGAATAAAAGAGCAGAAATTTTCACTATTTGGCCAGCTGCCAGACAAACCCTAATTGGTGCCTCATTTCTGCACATTGAACTCTGATGCAAAATCCGCATATAAGCTGGGTAAATATGGAAGTCCAGTCAGTAGGATTTCCTCGAGCACCATTTTGTGCTTTTATGTTCTATTTTGATTAATCGATCATGCTATAAGATATATTTCAAGGAGAGGAATGAGTTTATTTGCTGTCCATGAGTTTTCTGGTGCTTTGCAGATTATTGATGCCGCATTGACAGAGATGAGTTAGCAAAATATTTTGAATTCAAACGTGATCCAGAGGATGAGGATGCAGAGGTTTGAATCTATCGCACCATGCAACCACTTCCAATTATCTAGGAAAAATTCCATGTAACTGCTTGGAAGAAGCATCAAGCCCACCCTTATAAGCTCAAGATGGATTTTTAACCGTTTCTTGTTATATTAACAAATTATCATGCCACACGCTCTCGTACTCAATGTCTCATGGATTTCTAATACCGAAGCACGGGATATTCATATCAACTCGTTTCTTTTTGCATAGAATATTAAGAAGAAGATGGAGGCTACACGAGATCAATTAGCCAAAGCTCTTTACCAGAAGGGGCTAGTAGCAGAAGCAGAAACGGAGTTCGTCGGTGTAAGGGTGGTGTGAGGACAACAGAAATATGTTCCTCTGAATAACATTTGTAGCATGACATACTCATACGGCTTTAAGCTTTAGGTGCTAATGCAGTCCTCCATATTACTCATGTGCACTCCTAATATCAAATTCTTTTTATATCAACGATCTCTTCGATATCTGTCTCCCTTGCCTAGATCCTTCGATAATCTTGAAGTATGTGAATTGAGATCGCGCTGCAAATGTGTGCTGCATTACTTTATAGTTTTACACCAAGTGTCCTTCCCCCTTCCCAATGCTGGCATGCTGTCAAAGGTGTTACATTTCCCCCAACATGAAACCATCAGTCTTCAGGATTTATTGAATTCACTATGGTGATGAATCAATTACTTTGCTTAAGCAGTTCGAAAATTACGGATCACTTTCTCTCGCACCCCTTAATTGTTGCAGGAAGAGAAGGCTTCAACGAAAGCTACAACTGAAGAGGCTCACAAGATCTCGCACCCCACTTTCTTTGAAGAGAATTTTTGGGAATTGAAGGCGCGATTTAATACTGAATGAGGACTGCATAATGAATGCCTTCACACACCCTTGCAATGTGGGTTACAGCTAGCACACTTCGAAAGCGAGGTCACGCGGTCCCCGCTGGCCGCTATTGAAAAAAAGGAAGGAACATTGGAAAAAAGAAAAAGAAAAAAAGGAAAACGATAAAAAATTTCAAAAAATTATTAAAATTATCAATGTTAGTGCCGGTTATGCCACGTAAAAAGGCTAGCATTGACATTATCAATTTCCTGCCAAAATTAGCCGGATAGACTCGATTGACAAAAGTTGAAAAGGTTTAAGACTCAATTGACAAAATTAAAAGGTTTATGACTAAATTGGCAAAAATACAATAGATTTAAGACTTTCTGGATAATTTTCCCTGTTAAATGCAACATGAATAAAAAACAAACTTGTTGAGACAAATTCAAATTTTACAGACTTTTTCACTCTAAAACGCCTTCAAAAGTTTCTACTCTTTTACCATTTCTTTGTGATTGGCCAATATCCACCCTTGGGGTGTTGCTGCAACTAGGGGCCATTGCGTCCGCTCCATTTTGAATATGGTGCAGCTAAAATGATCAAACACGCAATTGTAAAGTCCCAAATTCGTCGTGTATATATAGACAATACATTGCCATAACTTCATATTTTACAAGAGATGCTTACTGACAAATTAAACTCAAGTCTCACATAAGGAATGGCCTTCCTTGTCTAAAGAGGTTGCATGATCAGGGGCAATCCACAAGCTGGTCTGAGAGAGAGCAGAATTGAAGGAGAATGACAGTAATTTGGCGAGAGAGAAAAGGAAAACCTAGAGAGGACCAAGGATAAAACAATCTTGTACTCCATCATCATCAAGTTTCTGCCAATGCACATCCGCCCACCGAACCCAAATGGCAAAAAACCCATCTTGTGCTTGCATCTGCCGTGGCTGTCGCCATCAAACCTCTCCGGCTTGAACTCACTCACGTCGTCACCCCATAAAGTCGGGTCGTGGTGCATGGATACGACATCAATCCATATGTTCGTTCCATCGGGGATTATCACGTCATTGACCTGAATGTCTCCCCTTGCTTGCCTTTGTACATTCGGGGCTGGACTATATAGGCGTAAAACCTCATTCATCACCAATCCCATCTGCAATGACAGGTTGATCAAATTTTAGCCAAGCATTTCTCTCCTGTCCTTTTGTCTAATGATTTCAGTCAAGCGAACATCTCTTACAACCTTTGACACCACATATTAGTCTTATGCAGTTGTATTAGATTAGCTTGATTGTATTTGTAAGCTCGTCATGATCAAACCTGGACCCATTAGCTAATCAGGAGCAAATGAACAAGTTAGATCCATGCTGGGATCCAAGTTAGCCCTTCAACTGGCCTAGACTTGTTTCCCATGTTTTTGAGTCCCTCAGATCAGAGGTGACTCTCAGAGATTCAAGCAAGTCAAAGATTATGCATGAAGATACTTTGAATGGTCACGATATTATAAAATGTTTATAAGCCACAAAATATCTCCCATAAATGTTATTTCTACATTTGATAATTCCAGTCGGCAATCGCGACATCAATGAAATCAGGCAGAGCATTCATGTCGTCTTCTATTCCTAATCATCTTTAAAATTAGTGGCATAGTGCTGGCCAAAATTGAAAACAGAAGGTACTTATACTTTTGCTATTGCTTCAAAGATATGTGTACAATCTCTAAGAAGATTCGCCATGTAATGTAATTTATCTAAAACTCCAGATATTTTTCCATTTCTCAAAGAACTTCTCAAAAAGATCCATTTTACCAGTAACAGAAAGCCAAAGATAAGATAGAGAACATGCAAATCAAATTATTTCGTAAAGTTTGATTGAGGTAATTATAAGTCTATCAAAACACGTGTATAAGTTCCCCTCATTTACCATATGTCTTGACCCTACCATGAATAGTAAAAGTTAGTATCAAGATAAAATCCAAAGTAGGACTGGTCAATTTTATATTGAGGCAAAAACCATCAAATCCTCCTCAAAGACCAACATAATAACTAGGTGGTTAAAAGTAAATTACTGCTATTATTGTTTAAGCATAAATGAACCCCAACTCGAAGGCTAAAAGATTTCTACCTTGAGAAATATTCGCACATAAATCTAGCACATCATATACATGCAATTAAACAGTATTCATAGTTATCGAAACGTGGACTTCAATCCAATTAAAGACGTAATTTACCTTATTTTCCTTGCTATCACCTGTATAACCAACACAGGTAGATCGCAATAGATAATTCCTAAATGAGAAGAGGATATAAATGACTGACATATCGGGTATCATCATTTTATGCAGGTGCCCCGCAGCAGCTAAAACTTATCCATTCTTAAAGTGCTCAGTATATAAATAACTCTTTACCTTCTTGAGTCCAGCAAGCATGGCGACTTCCAACTCTTTATTTCCTACCACCTCTTCAATCTCTTCTCTCAATTGCTTCTGCCACTCTGGATATAATGCCAGGAGAAAAAGCGTCCAGGTTAGCGCCAACGCTGTTGTTTCATGGCCCCCGAAGAAGAACGTCTTGCATTCGTCTACTAGTTCTCTTGTAGATAACTTCTTCCTTAGCCTTTTGTTATCTTTATTGTGACTTTCTTGGAGCAACACCCCGAGTAAATCCCTAGGCTCATTCCTGGTGTCCGCACTCTTCCTCCGCTCCATGATGAAGGACATTAAGAGATCATCGATTTCCTTCCCAAGCCTTTTGGCCTCTAGGGTATGCTTAGGGTACATGAAGTTGTTGTAGGGTACCCCCACACAGCGTTTGGTCTTGAAGAGAGTAAATTGTAGGGCTCTTAACTTTTCAAGAACTTTGGTGCATTCTTGGGGGCTTATGCCAAAGCTTGATTGAGCGATGATTTCCCCGGCTGTTGCCGTAATCTCGCATTCCACATCAAGTTCTGCATGTCCAGAGCTTGTGAGATCAACCCACTTTGTTAGCATTCTCTTCGTGGATTCCACCATGATGTTTGTCATTTCCTGTTTGCAGGCAAAGAGGATTAAATTAAGAGCAGGTGTTAGCTCCGCATGGTATATAGATTTAACCTAGATTAAACAAGTAGATTTACTATGTGTTTGATTCAGCGAATTAGAATATGTGGTATTTCTCCTACATAAGAGAAACAAAATGGTATCCAAGATTCCTTACCAAAAAAAAAAAAATGGTATCCAAGATTCTCTGCAATAAGTTCTAACAAAATGAACTACAACAGACAAAAGATGACCAAACTAGTGAACCATTAATCTAGGGTTTTTGGCAGGCTCGCTTGTTTTTCGCTTTTGTTACTGGTCCTAGATTCGTAGGGAATAAGAAAAACTACCTTCCATGTGCTTCTTCTTCTCGAGAAGGTAATGGAAGCCTTTTTCATAGAAGTTGAACAGATCAATGTTCAGCATAAAATATTGCGATTTTGACGAGGACAACACAAAATCTCAGGGAAATACTTATACTATAACAAGAACTCTCGAGAGCATTAGAAGGAACTCACAACTCCTTTTACTTAGAATTTCTAGCTTGATCGATTATAGTTTCACTTGTATGGGTGGAGTTAATGGAGGGATATTTACATAATCTAGACTAGCTAGATGAATCTCTATCGATTTCACAATTAATAGAATGCATGTACCACTTCTACTAGGAACAACCTTCCTCATATTAATGCCTCAATCACTATAGCAAAGTGCATGAACTATGGTAAATAAATTCCTAGAGATAATCAAAAGAATAAGCCGTGAAAATATTTTGTTGGAGAGAGAGCTGGAGGAACCTTGAAATTGGATGGAGAAAATGCTGGGGTTATGATTTGTCTGCGTTGAACCCACTCATCACCTTCGGTCATTATAAGACCATTACCAAACATTGGCTTCCTATCCAATTTGAACACATCGGGCTTTCCCCAGTTTTTACCCTTGACTATGACAGACATGTTTTTAAGAAATTCGGGGTCTGCGATGTAGAGAAACGGCTTAGTGCCCAGCCAGTAGATGAACACCTTCCCTGATATTCACAAGATCCAGAATGAAACTTGTTAGCGTAATCATTCTTGCTTCTTTATACATATGTAGGAGGAACCCTAGAAAAGTAGAATCGAAATACAATACATATATGTTTGGGATTGATGGCTGTTGACGAGATATCATCACCATGGCTAAAACCCATGACAACTTGAAAATTTCACTAACATCAAGAGATTGATCCTCTTGATCAATAATGAATTGATGGCTTTATAGAGAGATCAAGATTATCTTGCTATGCCTAAATGAAGAGATGTGTCCATATGCCATGATATATATTTCTCCGCACGTTGTAACTCTTACGGATTCCTAAAAGTCACCAACCCTAAAAATCGGTCGGCTATATGCAAATTATCTTTTCATCCAATGACTCTCAATCAACAAAACGGAACACCAAATGGTGTTCATATGAATAATCTTATGCATTGATAACCATGACAACAGTTCTCGCTTATTTTCTCTTGTAGAAATTCACATTTTAGGGCTAAATGATTTGAAAACTTAGACATTAACATATGATATAGTTGTCTTCAAGGGTCTATTCCCTTATCATCACACCAGTAGGTGATCACTGAAGATAAGGTCGATCTTCTAGATTTGATCTAGGGATATTGGGAATAGACACCAGATTTTCAATAAGATTCAGATGGCTCACCATGCAACTTTTGCCACTCAGCAAAGTAAGGAAACACAGTGGAATGAATATCATGAGTTATCAGCTGCTTCAACAGAGATGCCTCGGAAACATTTCTCTTCTTTTTCATCTCCATGATATTCCCTAGAGGAAAATTCGGGGTTGGACCCCCAAACCCCTTTTTCCTCAGCTTCCTTTGAGCTCGGAGGGGCGAAATCCACCAGGTGATCGACAGTCTCACGAGAACCATGAAGAGGATTAAGATCAACACTGCTATAATTGAAGTAAGACCACCGTACGGCTCCATAAGGTGCCTCATCTGTGCGTGCGTGCGTGTGTGATTTGGGAAGATTGATTGCGGTGAAACAATTCAAGATGAACGAGGTTGTGAGTGGGTGTTATATAGATGAATGGCTTTCTAGGGTTTCTGAGGCATGTCGGAATGTTGACTAAGGAAGCAGCCGAGACAAAAGTAGACGTCGTGGGCTGCTGGGTATTTTCTACGTGCCTCGCTTACAGGACTGTAGTACATGTGAAGGCTTCCATTATCATAGTCTGTGGAAATACTGATGCTCACTTTCCTGTCCCTACTTGATTATTAGATCATTTATATGGCAGGCCCATTCACGTCGCTATAGCTCTTGTGTGGACGACTTAGCCGCAAAACTCGAAATGACGTATCTCTCTCCGTAACGCCATCTTTTGACCGACACATGACAATCTCAGCTCCAACAGAAGATGGTCGGTTCACTGCCACTCTCACGATTGGAGAAATTATTGATATCCTTCCCCAAGTTATCATGTGGTGGTGCGGACATGTTCGAAAAAATGCACCAACCGCTAACTCCAAAGAAAGACTGTCGGATTGACGTGAGTGGCTAGTAGGAAGCCAAACATGCCGATTCATGTGATTTACAATACACTTCAACCATGGATGTATGACAGAGATCTATACGTTAGTCTATATGTCTCGATTTCATTCCTTCTCAATTTCGTCCTTTTTATTAGCATGTCTAAACCAAAAAACGTAAGCCAATGTGTGAAAACATGCCATATGTATATAAAGAAGAGCATATACACTGCATAAGCAAGCGATATTGGACATTTCAATACTCTGGATCATTCATCATTACTCATTAGAAGATGAATATTTCATCAATCCGTTGATGGCTGGTGACATTTTGTCTTAGGCCGCTGAAAAGACGAACCAATAAAGAAATGATTCATCACAAAAAAGGGGGATAAAAAGATGATCCTTCATTCTCCTAGCCAAAGGAAGAAAAAGAAATGAAGTCCTCCACTGTTTTTTCTTTTGAAAGTCGTTTGCATGAGGATACACATAAGTTCTACCGTCACCAGTCGTGAAATATATGTGAACATTCTGATTTCTTCCTCTCCTTTTTGGGTCCCTGGACATTTAATATGTGGTCATACGCTTGTGGTCGGTGTAGGACAACGTCCTTCAATCATCACGAGTCGTCGTCGTCAACAATTTCCGATTCTCTGCTGAATTCTGGGGATATATGATGTTGACATTGATGCGAGATAAATAATGAAAGTGAGATATCCAAAATATTCATAAATCCGTGACATTTATATATGAAAACTAAAAGATGAATCATTACCATTTACCAATTCCTCAATTCAAGCCACTGACTAATGCTTGCATTATTTTATTGGAGACCCTAGCTCAAGCCTAGATCACATTTGAATTTGGCTGGCAGAGACTCATTCTAGGAACAATTTTTAAAGAGCAAGTGGCGTGATCTGAGTGGTCCATTGCATCTTTGATTGAGCTCTTGATTATCAGCACTTACTTAAAATGGAAGAATAACAAACTCGAGCGATTTGCTTTAATGAAAATATCTTGATCAAAATGTAATTGTAGATGTGTTGTATTATACAAATGACCTGATGACGCTCCGACATTTAAATGGAAATAGTTAGAGTGAATGCGGAAGATGGACATGCATTTAATTATTCGAGTACTTCATTTGAGTAAAATGGCATGTATCAAGGGTGAAAATAACAATCTTATCTACACTCCATCCACGATGGGTAAAGAGATCCGAGTTATTAGATCAAGCAAGTAACATACGAGATACTAATGAACCCTCTTTGGGTGTAGCTTGAGAGTGGTATGGGAGGAAATTTTAGAGGATACCGAATCAATGTGATTGTCACTTGAGACCTATATATCATGTCCAGTGAATAAAACAAAACATATAGATTTCCCATGTAAAAATCAAAGTTTTTGAAGAAATGTGGGCCTATCAAGGAACCATATAGCTAATCACGTTGACAAAAGAAGCAAAATGAAAAGGAATAAAAGCATATGCTTGAGGACTAGCTTGATCATGTACATTAATTCAACATTACCTAGAGTTTTTTGTTGGACCTTTTAGACTATTGTTGCACCTATTTATCTTTGGTTGAATACTGTTGCTTCGGTGGCTTGAATCAACCCACAAGTGGGATGGCTGCTTCAATTTTGACCTTTTCGTTTTGACCTCATGCCCTATTTCCTCTTTCAAAAGAGAGAGATTATATTTTTGGCAAGATTTATTAACAATTTTTTGGTCGTATACTTCGGTATTGTCCTACCGGATCAGTGGACCCTGAAAACAATTGTATTCACAACTATCGTTAATTCGGATAATGTCCACACACATTCGAAAGAGGACTTTTTATTCCTGAAACAGACAATATACAAATTTCATGAGTTAAGCTATACAAAATTTTTTTCTTAAGCAACGATGATTGCTCCATAAGCAAATAGTTCTTGAATGTAACAATTGGCTAGTATTGCTTTTTGTCCACCGGTGATTACAGATAAAAACGTTCGACGGCTTTTGAATGTCTCAATATATGGTTTTTTAAGTCAGTTGACCTTAATGACATGAGAGCGAACGAGTGAACCCCCGACAAATGGCTATTACAGCAACATAATGGTTCTAACGAAATTTCTTATCGGGTAGGAACGATTCGCGGTCCACCAAGATTTTTCTTGTTTTTGTATATAATATTAAGAGTAGAATCTTTTAGAAGCTGCATATCAAAGTCAAACTGGCCGGCATCGAGAAAAACGGCTCCCTCCGATTTGCCCGAAAAGCAATGGGATCGTAGTCAGACACTGTGTACACGTGGCGTGTGATGAGGCACTAGTGGGGGAGCAAAAGATCTTTTCTCCAACACTGTGAGTTAATCACTTTTAAAGTGCATTGTAAAAACAAGACAGATGTTCGATTAAGACTAGAGATCCGGTTAGCCACATCAATTGAAGCTGGCCGGTTGTCATCAGACCAGACCAAAGCAAGAATGCACGGCGAATCTCATAGGTTCGGATGCAAAACGTCTCCAGGCATGCAAATTATCATGTACCAAAAAGTATGAATACGTTCTCCAACCAAAAAAAAAAGTATGAATACGTTCGACCAAAAAAAAAACAGCATGAATACGCCAACCAACATTTGTATCAATGATGACATGCCATTCGAAAAGGTCCATCGAATTGGATAACCATGTGAAATCACTTAGTTATTAAGGTTTCGTTTGTCTCGCGCAAAATGATTGATTTGAAAAATATTTTCCTAAAAATAATCGCTTATAATTATTAGTTAACAAAAAATATTTTCACTATCGATAACAATTTATATCTCAACATTATTATGAACAATGAAAATATTTTTCTTTCATTTATTTTTGTAAGCGATGCAATCAATCATTTTTAGAAAAATATTTTTCAAATTATTCGTTTTCCACAAAACAAATGCACTCTATGTTTGATTATGTGTTCGGGCAATTTTCCTTAGTCTTGCTAGTTTTTGGTATCCAACGAGAATTGTAATACGTACACTTGCAAATAGAGATAATTTCAGTACTAAACTTTTTAATTTAGGCAATTTGGTCATAAATCTTTTGATTATTTGCCAATGTAGTCTTTTCAATCAATATTGGCGGGAAATCGCTAACGTGGATGTCAACCGTTCTATGTGGCACGACCGACGGTGAAGTGGACAATTTTTATAAATTTTAAAAAAATAATTTCTGAATTTTTTTATATTTTCTTTACTTTTCTTTTTTTGTTCCACTGTGGCAAACAAGGCTCGAGGCCACACCTCGGTGAGCCTCATTGGCTGCGAGCCCTCACCAACGGCTGGTGAGGCTCACTGGCCACAATGGAGAAGTAGAAAAGAAAAAATATAGTATAATATAATATAAAAATACATAAAGACTTAGAAATTGCAAAATCGTATCTGCATCAACAATTTCCAGCTAAAATTGGCTAGAAAGACTTCATTGACAAATTATCAAAAGGTTTAGGACTAAATTGGCTAAATTAAAATGTTTAGGATTGAATTGACATCCGTACATTAGGTTTAGGATTTTTTTGGTAATTTTCCTCTTGCAAATACAAATACAAGGAGAGGAAAGGGAGCGAGTGTGCAGTGAAATTCCTAAAACAATTTAATACAACACAGAAATTATATACGTACATACATATGTATAGTGTCATATTTTTCTCCACCCCAGCTTCCGCCAACTATTCTCTAATTGATAATTACGAACATGGATGCACATCAATTTATTTTTGATTAAGTTTACATGTACGTGAATGATGTCTACATTTGTAACCTACTAATCAGAGATTCAATTTCCTTCAATTAGAGATGGAAGAAAAGGTAATCCATTTAGATGAACCTCACTTCGACAACGTTCTCAGCTCAAAGCAATTTGCTCCTTGTGAAAGAAGGTAACTAGAACTAGCCAGGTTATATAGGTCCGTCGTGGTCAAGTAGGTAGGCTTTGTCGTGGTCCGTCGTACGTAGATGTATGCACTCTTCATTTTTTATAGCTGACGAGAATCTAATCAGTAGATTAGGACTTTTACTGCCTAAGCTGAATCTTCATAATTCTCAAACAAATTATGTTTAGTTTGAGGGATAGATGAGGCTTGAACGGTCGATAAGTGCTTCAAGAACATCGATGACGCAGCACATAAAATGGAACTTTGCACCATGTAGTAATATTAACAGGCCGAAACATTGATCTAATTTGGGCTTACATTCCTACGACGATGATGTTAGCCCAAATTCTGGCCCAAAATCAGCCTTCTCTCGTTCACATTCTATCCACTGCTAAGAGGAAGGTGTCATTTAATTAATATTCAAGCGCACCATTAGTTTGCCTAGTGCATATACCCATTAAATCTACTAGAGCTTTAATGCCATAATACCTGGATATGGTAGTATAACTCGACTACAAACTAGTGCTCATTTAACCCCTACAACGGAGAGAGTGAGTTAGAGTGGTGCAATCACGTCTAACTTTGTTACCCCATACCCTCCGATTCGATTAATAATGATTCTTACAAAGATAGCTGGCACACGGGCCAAGTCTCAAAAGGAGTTTCTGAGTGCTCATTCGACATCGGTTATCGAAAATACAAAATAAAAACTAATTCCATATGACCATTCTCATTTTACCAACAAATGTTTCATCAAGATGTGACTAACTTAATATATCACCCATTCAACAAAAATCTATATATATATATATATATATATATATATATATCATCCTAATAATATAATTTCGTGCAACACGCATCTTGGCAAATTTGTAGCTAGCTAGTCAATGTAGTCACGCGCCTCGAGATGCATGTGAAGTCGTCTCCTTCCTAACCCACCAAACATCTTTTGAATTGTAAGAAGCGAGTATCAACTTTAACTCAAGATATCACAAGTTTAGCCAGTCCTCCTCCTTTATTGGAACTGTCGATATCGGGCAAAGTTTGGCGGATGCTCAGCGAACTTAAGAGGCAAGTCCTGACAAAATGACCATCTCTCTCGTAACTAATTGCCGTAAAAGGCGGCTTTCGAGAAAGTCCATTAAGCACATTTTTCGTTGCTTAGGAAGACCTTTTCTCTTCATATGCCATCATTCTCTTGTTCGATATAATTTAATAAGTGAAGTCTAAGCAATCGGGCGTTCATCAATTTCACATTCGATGTTAAAAGGGAGGTTTCTAGAGAGTGCCCCTGATGCTAGGGCATCATAGCCGTGCCCAACTTTGGCCGAGGGGAGTTTGATTATGAATTAGCATTGTTTTATGAAGAAAGATGGTCTTCCTCCCCGGAAGTAACACTAGATTTCTCAAGATTAGTATGTTAAATTCGTCTATGAAGTGGTGACGGCCTGACCAAATCTTTGTGGGAGGGGTTTGGGCGAAGCTAGCAAACTGCCGTGCAGATGATCGAGTCCACTTCTAATCGATGGGTTATACCAAAATTAGGTGCGATAAACATGGATGGTATAGCTTTTACTGAACTGAGTAGGGAAACTTTCATGTGACTCTAAATTGAGCCTACAAATATTTTAGGATGACGGCTTTCCAAAGGGGCCTGTGACGATGAGGTGATGCTTGAAAAGTAGAGAAAAGATTACTTGACGACACTGTTCCACTTAGATGGTGCCTTTAACCAGTTTCCTTGGGAAATTCAAAGGGAGAATCACCTCTAATCCTACAATGAAATTCCTTCAATGTGAATATAATAAAAACAAAATAAAGAAAAAGACAAACAAAAAGAAAACCAACAAAACACCCACAATAATACAAAATTTATGACATAATTATTTACGATCATTTATTAAGTGGCCATGACTGAGAGCTCAAATCGAGCAACCATGCCCTTGAGTTTCGCGAATCGAAGCTCAAGTGGCCATGTCTGCTGAGAGCTCAAACTCAAGGCCAATCTTGAAAAGATCTAGTAGACATGATCACCGCAAGCTCTGCTACTCGAAAAATCTTTCGCCCATAGTCATTTCGGTTTCAAATTGAGTGCCCATGGCCATGAGCTCAAGTGGCTATGGCATCCATAAACTTGAGCTTGAAGATCCATGATTGCCGCAAGCTTGAGTTTGAGCCTGCGACTATGGCGGCTGCAATGGACCCCATGCCCATCTCGCTCTCCCTATTTGATGTGGCGCTTACTTTGCATATATTATCGTTGAGCAAATCATAGCATGGCATATGTATTTCCACGTCCGTGGCAACAATTCTGAAAAACATGCCATCAAAAATCAACCAACAAGAAAAATAGTTTAACGAATGAAGGACTACCGGTGACAGTTTTTAAAAATCGAAAGAGGCTTTTTTAACATAAAAAAAAACAGAGGCAATTTTAATTTTTCGGACAAAAATGGAGGGATCAAATGTGACATGGTTCCTAAAAAAAAAGTAAAAACACAAAACCTTCCGTCCCCACATTCTCAAATCCGGTTGCCCACGTACCTGTGGTCAACATGCAACCGTTAGAAATTCAACATGACCGTACCCGTCATGCTATCTGGGCTCTGAAAAGTCTGATTCCATAACCCCGAAGGCTTTGTGCCTTTGAGACAGAAACTTCCGCCGTTGATGGCGGTGTTTGACTGGTGATGACCGCCTCTAACGGCATCGCCTGGCTGGCCATGGAGTCGTAGCCAAGAAAGACCAGCATGCACATGCGTCTAAACTAGGATTCAATCTACAAGACTTCACTGTCACAATTGTTCTCCTTCTTTTTCAAACTTGAATACCTTAATTTCTCTCTTTAGTCACCCTCCGACACGCATATATATACACTCAAAACGTTCGTCCTAGCTCGGACAGAAGCATAACACTTCCCACTAAATCTTGTTTATCTCTTAATTCTCCTTCTTCCGTCAAAAGCGCTTCCAAATGGCTTCGAGTCTGAGCTTTAACACTCTTGCTGTGATCCTCACTCTTACACTCGCCGTCTGCGTCACCGGAACACTAGGTACGCACCACTATTTCACACCAGCCCATTTCAATGTCGTTAAGGATCTTTGCTAGGCATATCATGTAGGAAAAAGTCCTTACGAGCCTCGGAAGACGTGTGTTTAATTAGTTCGCATTTGCTAATATATTTTATGCATTTCATGGACTAACGACACTTATAGCGAACTTTTTCTGCAGACACTGAACTTAATAGAAACTTGGCATATAAGAGATTTTACTAAAATACACTTGTAGCCGAGGGCAAGAGAGAGAAAGTTTACATGAAATTTCAGATGATATTTTCTATGATATTTAAAAGTAATAACAAATGCCAAGGTACTTACACTCGCATTCTAGATCGTTGGAATGCATGTTGCTTTATATGCATGTTATGTTGAAATCTAATTTTTGGTAGGACATGTGCGAACTAATACAATCTGATGGAATAATCCATGCAGGAGGAATAGTGTGTGAAAATCTCGACCGCGACTCATGCGCATTCGCAGTGTCATCCTCCGGCAAGCGTTGCGTGCTGGAGAAGCAGGTGAGAAGGAGCAGGGAGGAACCATACACTTGTCGCCAATCGGGCATTGATGCTGGGGGCCTGAGGGACTACATTGAGATAGATCAGTGCGTCGAATCATGTGGGGTTGAGCGTAGAACTCTAGGAATCGCATCAGATGCTCTGCTGGAGCCTCGCTTTGCACAACAGCTTTGCTCGTCCAAGTGCTATGGAAGTTGCCCTAACATTGTCGATCTATACTTCAATCTTGCTGCGGGTGAAGGTAACAGAAAAATGATCATATACGTTGCAGAGTGAATCTTCTTAATTATCAATATTGTTTGAAGGAATCCATTTTATAAGAACTCTCCCTCTGGTGGAAATTACTTAACAAAAAGACAACAACCTGACCTGACATATGTAAACTATCTTAATATGTGGGGTTACAAAGGTTATTAGTTCTGATATATGAAAATATGATGATACTAACGAGAGCAAAATATATAGAACAGATGACTAGCCATGGTTCTATACACCGTGAAAGATTGAATTGCATTAGTTCAAATGCATTTCTTCTCTGGGTTTGATACCAAAGTACATGCACACTTGATTTGTCGGGAGAAAGTCGAGACATAATGACCAAGCCCTCGGTTTTCTCTATTTGTAACATACGAATCTCATAGGTTTTCTCCCCTTCTGCTGCACTGTGCAGGAGTGTTTCTTCCTAAACTCTGTGAAGCGGGGAGAGAAGACACCCGGAGAGGAATGGCAGAGATCCGGAGCTCAGGCATGGCTGCTCCAGGGCCGATGATCCACCCCGTCAAGTTTATGGTCGCCCCGGCAATGTCTCCTTATTAATCGAGTTTCCTCAAAACCGATCAGATGTGGAAGTTTGCAGGCCTTGGTTCAGAACAGACGTACTACGATGTAGTAGATCGGTTTGATCAAAAAGTAGATACCCGTCTTCGAGTGCTGCGTTAACGTTCTGGCGTGTGCGCATGCATGGCTTTGACGGGAGAGCTTTAATCTATGGAGTCCTTATAATTAAGTGTGTGTATGTAGGATCAGTCACCCAAGCACCGGTCCATAATCCAGATAATGTGTATGGGATAGTCTTCCATGTATCTTCGTGGTGAAGATATATCTTCAGATTGGATGAATAAATGGTCCGCTTTTGTTCGTACATAGATGCGGTTCAATGCATCGTTGACCACGCATCATTATTGTGATCCAATAAACTCTAACGTGGCAGGCCGTGTCAAAAAAATGTGCTCGTGACATGGCGATATACGTGACGGAAGAATTATATTGAGCAGATTTTTTTGAAAGTTCAAGAATTGGATTGAAATAAAGAAAAGTTTACTGACCTTATGGAACATTGAAGTAAAGTTCAAGGATTATCTATGTAATTACATCAAAAAATATAATGGGACCTATATGAAAATCATAGAAAATAAAAAAAATCAATAGAAAAATCTTCCATGGAAAAACATTGCGATTAGTAACTTTTTTAAATTGGTAGGATAGATATTATCCAGATATTATCCAGACAGCAAATAGTTATAATGTTCGACCAAAAAAAATAGTTATAATGAATTACTTCTATTAATGAGCATCCCAACTATTATATCTTCGACTAGATTTAAAAGCACAAAAAATTTTATAAAATAAAACATATTATATCTATACTTAGTCGATAAATTTAAAATAACATGTTGAACTTGCCAATGGAAAAAACACATTGAAGTTTCTGATTATCAATGCTTTATGAGATAATTCTTATGCTTTATGAGACCATCATATTCAATTACATTAAATGAAAAGCAACTATTGATTAAAATTTTAAGGAATCATTAATTTATCACTCACCATTAGTGAAATTAAGTAAACGCGACACTTGAACGGAAAAGACATTTTATTTTGGACTCACTTTTCCCGCAACAATTTCACATAGTTAGATTTGCGAAACCCTGCAATCAAATGATGAACTGTTTTTATTTTGACTTCGGTAAAAGTGACTGTGGTAATAACTATAGGGGATGTTTCAAATTTATTTTTTTTATTTACTGAGAAAATAGTTATCAACTTGTTTGTTGTTAATCTACTTATTTTTGCGCGGGTCAAATTTTTAGTATACATTGATACGTAGCGCTATGTCCACATGCGCACTCAATGGAGAGAAACATGTAGCGAGAAAGTTCTCAAACTCCTCTGCAGAGAACCACCGTGAAAACGCATGATCTTTTTGCTTCTCTCTTTTTTTCCAAAATCTTACTGATGCAGCTAGACGATGGACTGACGTTTTTTTTTCCAAAACATACATATAATTCCCGCAGTTCACTATAATAAGCCTTACACATGCTGTGTGCATCTGGAAACAGGGGAAGGTGACTCAAATATCTGAATATCCTGGTATTATACCTCATCTTTGTATGAATCTAAGAATACGGTGTATATGTTGCTTATCTGCTATTGCTGTTAAGTTGAAAAGACTTTAGATATGCCGCATAAACGAATTCATCGTACACGTATGCGAAATGTACAAAGAGCCGACTTTTCTAGGACATGTTTCGACCATCCCAGTATTTGTTCTCCCATATCTCCACTTGCTTGATCGAGTTCACTTTTCTTCTGCGGATCGCGTAGAGCGATGGAGCATCATATGGAGGAGGCAATTTGCAAGGATATGTATCGGCAGGTCCCTTCACGAGCGATTCTTCCATGAACTTCTTCTCCAACCTGTTGGCCTGGCAAGCCATGTGCTCGGAGCAGAATTCCACCGCGTTCTTGGGCACGACGGGTTTGAACCTCAACAGCTTGGCGTACTCATTCAACAGATGAAACATGTAATCATACACAAAGTCCATCCTCAACTCTTCTAGTACAAAAGTGCTTGCCGCTTTTCCAAGGGCGTGTGCCTAATTATTGAAAATGATGAATAAGGAAAGGTATTCAGTGAAAAATCCAAGTTCAATCCTGAGAAAGAAAGTCCGGTCCACAATGATGATCCGAGAACCAAAATCATATGCAACTAGTTATCATGGCAAGGGAACTTGTTGTATTGCATCGAACAGTACAGTAGTGTTAGCATCTAATGAACTAGCTAAATATTACAGAATTTAGAAATATTACCTTTTGCTTGTGGCTGTTTCCCCAGTCTACGGCAAACTTAATGGATCTGCACTTGTCATCCTCCCTAATGGGCCAGTAATGGTGGACCGGCATCAAACCTCTGGTAAAGAAGTCGTAGTAATGGGGCTTGACCACGAAAGTGACCGAATCACAAGCCAGGATATACTTTTCACTGACTGACCATGCCGACCCTTCGATGTATATTTTGTATCTGTTTATAAGGGAGCACAATGTACGAATCAGTACAAAGGAAGAATGGAATTGAGACTGAACTGGAAAAGACCACATGATCCGGTGAGAAGTTAACATGAAGATTCGGCTTCACCTGTGAATGCATTGGTTTGCCAAGTCCGACTGTTTGTATCCTTGCTGTGATTCTCGGATCCAATCCTGCACATAGTATTCAGATCTTATCACAATGCTCCGCATGACTGACTGACCGTTCTGTAGATATAGCGGGATCCATCTTGTCCAGTTGTCTTACTAAACGAAACTTGAATATGACAAAAATATGTAGCTACCAAACGTTCCAAACGTTCTCTAAAGCTCCACAAATGACGACGCATCTGTTTGAGAAAAAGATTTTAACCCAGTTCATAAGTGCATTGCTCTCTTTCAATGCTGCCATTACAATGCACGAGTTTGGTCATGTTATCAACTACAGCCTACACCACCAATCTTTTTTGAAACCACACAGAAACCATCTTCTTTTATTTCCAAAAGCATAATGCATTACATTAGTCTTATATCAAGCCACGGCCCAAGAACCACATTTAAATGTCGTATATATACCTGTGCAAAAACACGAGCATTCCAGTCTTGATTGTCAGATACATTGCATCTGAGAAGGTCTTGCCTGGTGGCAGCAACAGCCGGATTACCCTTCCAATAAGCATAAGGTTCCCTATCCATCCATTTAACCCTCTTGTTGCCTTCTTTGAGGTCCCTTGATAAAGACTCCCACGGTTTTATATTAACCTCAGGCCTACACAGCACGGATCACATCACATGTGAGTTACCCACATCTTTTAGTAATGTTCGTCACAGCAAGACCCATGATAATAATTTCAAAGAAGGGAACGGAAGCAGTCTTACCAGCCCCAGAAGGACCAATCAGGGAAGACAATGTCAAGCGTGGCATCGTCTCCACAGTACCTAAACAAAGGTGGCGGGCTTGTGGCATGGGGCCCGCGGTATAGCCTCGAATGAACGACCGGCCAGTCGACGCAGTCAAACATGAGCTCCAAGTCGGGCACTTGACCCGGGTACCTCCGCAGCAGCTGCAGGATCCCCCACAACGTGAACACATCCCTCGTCTGAAACGACTTCTGATACGTCTCCACGTAGGCCCTCCCGCCCACGATCGCCAGCCTGAAGTTGGCGGTCCTCCTGGCCCGCTCCACCGCGTCCCTCGTGATGCCCGTGCGGGCCCACGGCTTGAGGTCCTCGTGGATCCATCGGAAGTACTCCGGGCACGCGGCAGCCGACGAAGGGTCGAGGCCTTGCTCCGGCCGGAGAGAAGCGGGGTAGTTGGAGGGGCATGTTCGGTTGGGGCTGTAGGAGGCGCAGTCTAGGGGGATCTCGAGCTTCTTCCGGGGCTTCTTGGGGATTGCAGGGGGCTTGCGAGGGTACACGTGGCTCGTGGCAATGTTGACGATGGACCTCGGTGCCGCACTAATAGACTGTCAAGTGTCAACATAGAGAGCACACCAGCATCGATGAGTGTCCAGTGCACTAATTGAACATGCTTATCTTGGAATTATCTAGATTACAAAAGTACTAATTACACGGTTAACAGCATTGAGAGTGCAGTGTTTCCATCGTTAGTTCACGACCCCGATGATCAAAGTTAAGAATCCCGTGGGCCAGGCATATTCCTTAGAAATGGGTTGACAATGGCAGGCAGAAACAGTTGTCGCGGGACCCCACACACGAGCTACTTTTGGACATAAGAAATTCTACGGATGGATAGGAAAATCAGGCGGTAATCATGGAAGGAGTCGTTCAGTTCCGTCCCGATTACTGACAAACGAGGAGAAGACACGCGTTCCCGAAACCGACCCGACCTGGCTCGGTCACCGACACCCTGCGTCGCGTGCCACGATCCACTCACTACCCTAGAGCTCAATTTTTTTTGGCAAGAACCCCATCAAACTAAAAGCGTGAACATAATAGCGAGAATGGTTTCTAGATCGTTCGACATGTTCCCCAACAGCCCTAGATCGACGGTGACTACTGACCGGAGCTGCTGAGCGATGCTGCAGAACAACCGGTTATGGCTTGGGAAATCGTGACCATCGAAGTTTATTCACGAAGAAGTCTTTTTTGTTCTTGTTTTTCCATGTAAACACACGATGGTTCATTGATGTAATTAACAAAATGAATGAAAGAGACCCATGTGACAACTGATTTGCAAAGAGTTGAAACTGCAAATGGATCGATGAACTGCGAGTGCGCATGTCATATCAGAAGTTTGGTGAAAATAAATGCTATTGGTGATTAAAAACAGGTGAAGGCATTTGACAAATTAGGGAAGAGACGTACTTACAGAGGAGGAGGAGGAGTCGAGGAGGCGCGTGGAGAGGAACGCGCTGACGAGGAGGAAGGTGACGACGAGGAAGACGGCGGAGGAGCGAGCTGGGGACTTGAGGAAGGTCCTGCAGATCGAGTCCGAGAAATGACGGAAAACCCCAGATCCATGCCACACGTACCTCTGTAGCCTATGCATGCTTGTTCCCTTCTCGCTCTCCTCCTCACTTTCTAAATAAGACCCACATGATCATCCGCCGAGATCTCCAAACTCTCCTTCGTCGAAGCTGTTCTGTTCCTGGATTAATGATGCTCTGCTCGGAAGCTTTTGCTTGACCAAAAGAAGTCTTTTTGGAGTGCAGAAGGACCCAGAAGCTGAGACAAAAGTCTTTGGTGTCGTACCAGTAGGGGGGGAGGAAAAGAAAGAACTGAGTTTGGATCTCAGACTCAGAGGACTCAGCTTAGGCCAAAAAAGACAAATTTACGGAGCTCCAGCTTAAAAAGGAGCAGAACTCCGAGAGGCGAGATCCTTGTGCGGGCTGGCTTGGGATCCACAAAATGAAGGGTTGCGATCTATCCGATTCAGTGGTTCCGGTTCCAGGAAGAAACTCAGCTGGATCTCGTGATTAATTATTGTTAACAGTTCGTAGGATTCCACATTCTTCTCTTCTTCATTGCTGACAGAATCGTACTTATAAATTGGCAGAGGACAAAGATAGGGTCCCTCGCCCGGGACATACTCGAATGAGTAACGAGAGAGAGAGATGAATGTTGCTGCTGCTTTTAATGGGTCTTGTGAGAACAAGTCCTAAAGAACCGGTGTTCGGGCCCTCTCGGACAAGATTTTCCCTCTCTTTTCTTTGTTGTTGCGAGGTCAAAGCACGCTCGAGTCGTTTCAGCGGGCGATTTTTGGAAGAAGGCTTCCCTTTGCGGAGAAGAGGCCCGGGCGGGGTGAGTGGGTGCTGTCCGAAAGCAGGCCCAAGAGGCCGAGAACGAGCTCCCCAGTCGGTGGCACGTGATGCAATTCTTTTCCAGACTTCCAGTTTCGAGGGGCTTTCTGTTTGTCTCTCCCTGTCTGAACAAATCTAGCATTTACTTCTCTGGTCGGAAACGAGCAGGACTTCTTCCTTCTGTCCTAATTTAAAAAAAAAAGCATCAATTTTAGATCGAGAGACAATTTTGACCCGAATTTTTTTTGTCCCATAAAAAAACACTAACTTTAGGTCGAGAGACAATTCTGGCCCGAATTTTTTTTGTCCCATAAAAAAGCACCAACTTTAGGTCGAGAGACAATTCTGGCCGGAATTTTTTTATCTTATAAAAAAACACCAACTTTAGATCGAGTGACAATTCTTACCCTAATTTTTTTGTCTCGTAAAAAATAACCAACTTTCACTCTGGTCCAAAATTTAGCCTTCGTTGACTTTCTGTCTAAAGTCACTATTGTTTGAGGAAAAAAGTTATGATAGTGAGTTTGGTGAATCTCGTCCATGGCGTCTGTCGATAGGCGATGGTCAGCTTCAGATTACATATGACCAGAGAGATTCAATCTGGAGATATTTTTTACTTGCCAGTAAAGTGAAAGAGGCGAACAACTTCACCATTATTCTTCAAATTATGGCTTAAAGAATATGATAATGAATATTACTTTAAATCCAATTAGCAAGCCACATGGATTTATTATTAATGTGGAATAGTCAAGTTAGATAATCAATAGTTCTAAGTCAATAGAGGCCAGATTTGGGATTTAAGTGAAAGTTGGTGCTTTTTTATAAGAAAAAAAAAGTTGGGACCAGAATTGTCACTTGACCTAAAATTGATGTTTTTTTACGAGACCAAAAAAAAGTTTGGGCCAAAATTGTTCCTTGACCTAAAGTTGGTGCTTCTGTACGGGACAAAAAAAAATTCGGGCCAAAATTGTCTCTCGACCTAAAGTTGGTACTTTTTTTTGGAATTAACCCCCTTCCTTCTGCAACGAATCTTGGGAGTCCTCGTTTTGTTTGCATCCTTTGAATGTTGAAGGGAATTTCTTCATCTACTTAAATAGGTCGTTGTAAATCGAGGTGTGTAAGATTCAACGTATTAACTGTTTGTCTTAGAAGCAACGTGGGGAAGAAAGTTTGAAATCTTTTTGTCTTACTTATTGGTAATGAGATGTGTTAAAATAATTGATCCAATTTCTAGGAAAATCTAGGATGCATATAAGGTTTCTTTTTCTGTAGAATTCTCCATAGTAGTTTAGATGTGCGGCAAGTTTACTTACATTTGGGACTATGCAGCTGTAAAGCAAATTGTGATGGTCAACATTTGTGACTTGAAAAAGGTTTAAAATCTGGCTGTACTTGCGCCGTGAAATCTTCTAAGGCGATTGTAATGCTCTACGAATAGAGATAGAAATGATCCTTAGAGAGAGCAGCAGAAGAAACCATAAACTATACGCTTTATAGTGCTCTGTTGATATGCAAGTATGAATTGTGTTAGAGAAGTCACGTATCAGAGAATTGGTGTGGTGTAGAGCAGTTAATATATTTTAATTGGCTCATAACTCACTCATTGATTTAAATTTTTAAGTGAAGGTAGATACAATGGGATATGTTGATGGGCTCATACTTAAACCTCCTCTTGGCGATCTCCTCGGATGAATGTATTGGAGTTATGCTGTGTGCTCCCAACACCACCACCAATTGCAAAACCCTTTTTCTAAGAACCGAAGATTTGCTTCCATTCTTGCTATTTAAACCCAAAGCTAACAAGATGACACAACAACGATAAAATTAACAAAACACGCATCATATTTAGTGGTGCGAAAAGGAGGATAACAACTTTCTTGAATCGAGGAGTTCCTATGGATGACATAATATGTAACGAACAGAGCCTTTTGCATAAACTTTCTGGTTTAGCCAATAGTGGAAACATTAATTCTCAAGATCTGTGCATAATACAACATGTACTAGTGTTTATCACGGCCTTCCAGAAATGAGCCTTTGGTCTTCGGCTTCATTTAAAGAAATGTTGGCGCTTTTCATTTGCTAGTTTACTCTTTTCTTCCCCCTTTCATTTGCTCTCGCAATTACCTTAACGGCTAATCAGCTAAAAAGACTGAGAAATCTCTTTCCCTTTCCTTAATCACTGATTCAAATGCCCAGCCAGTGTGATTGATTTGTTAGGACTATGTTGCCAGAACAACAGTCATAGCAGATGCTTTGTTTGTTATGGACCCAAAAGGCTGTCGAATTTCACAGTGGCAGGACCCCAGCTACAGCAACCATGTCGTTTCTACAACGGAACAACTGGATTACAGAGATCATTATGGTCCCAAAGCAAGGGCAAAACCTACCACATCCTTACATCATCACTCTCTTTCTCTCTCATGAGTTCCCGGGGGGCAGAAGGGCAGAAGGGCAGAATTTTGGGGTGAACTCTTTTCGTTCTTGTTCTGCCTCTGTTCCAACTCTAACGTAATGCAGCTTTTTGAATGAGAGAATATAAGCACCATCATCAGTCATCAACATCAACGCCAGCCTTGTGTTCGCTCATCTTGGACCGTCCGAATATTTCAGCTGGTGGGTCGTGTTGTGTTTTCCTCGGTCGATATATCACCAACTTTGCTGAATAATCATGAGCTTGAGCAGTAAACACAGAGATGGTGACGTTGTGCAGAAGATGAACTCCAAAGTTGGGAATACTGCCTCTCCAGTCGTCAGCCTCTGTCCCCAACACGACCCTTTTTCAGGAAAAGCAAAAGAAGAAAAAAAGCTAACTAGAGAGAGAGAGAGAGAGAGAGAGAGAGAGAGAGAGAGAGAGAGCAAAAGGAGTTTCGCTTTTCTCAAGATTTTTCCCCCGTATGTAGAAGTTAATTAAACGTCTCAGTGAGAGTCTTTGACTATTTCTTGACATTTAAGTGTAAGCATTATGATGTTATAGTATAATCTTCAGATAATATAAGGCGATAGACTCGGCCACATCTTCGTTTCTTTTGCCCCTTGTTTTGGTTACTAAAGAGAGCCACTTTCCGACATCACAATCTGGTTTTAGATTCAAATGGAGGTTCGCGATGGCGTGATGAATATATGGGCCACAATTATAATGTTTGGCACTTCGGAGTAGTTGTCATGATTTCAGAGAGAGCATGGCAAACCAGGCACACTTGATGCTTTTTCTCTCTTGGACTTGGGGGTTGGGCCTGCCACTGCATGAGAACTTAAATCACGATTCCCACTCCATTGCACGCGTGACACATCTCTCTCAATCTCTGGTTTTGGATTTTTAAGAACCCAATGATGCCATGCCTTCGTTCCCAGGATTGCCGTTTTAAATTAATGACTCCTCTCTCTCTCTCTCTCTCTCTCTCTCTCTCTCTCTCTCTCTCTCTCTCTCAACGGAGAAAGGTTTTAAGAACCCAAAGGGCTTCTGAAAGCTTCTTCATACTCGTAGCACTCTGTCTGTGAGTCTCTCTCTCTCTCTCTCTCTCTCTCTCTCTCTCTCTCTCTCTCTCTCTCTCTCTCTTATATTCACAAACACACACACAGTCAATACTGCCATAGGAGTTCTTAAATTTATATTAAGGTAAACTGTGTTGGGATTTTGAACAAATTGGAGGGAACTCCAATTTGCAAATGTTGGAGCCAAAATCCATCAAATTATTTGAATGATATTAAAGGTGAAGGAGAGAGTCCCACATAGGAAAGATGGGAGCTTGAAGTTGGATATATTAGCTTGTGTCTTCCATGAAGGGTTGGGCCCCAAGGGGTACCCCACTTTTGTGGAAGAGAGAGGTGTTGCTCCAAGCAACAATTATCGCGCGCACCGCCGCCGTCCGGTTCGGGTCGGGTCGGGAAGATATTATCCAACTCTTTTAATTTTTTTTTTTTTTTGCAACGGTTCGGTTCAAACCGGCGGCTTCTCAATCGCGTCGGTTCGGTGGTACCAAGCCGGTTCCTTCACTTGTGTCGGTTCGGTCCATACCGAACCGATTCCTTCATTGCGTCGGATCGCTTGAACGGTTAATCCGTCCAACTGGTACCGGTTCAACTCGAAATTGTTTGTTGACTAGTGACTCTTCGGACTTGTTTTTAAACTCATGTTTTACAAAAGAAAGGCCGTGCATTATTTTTAATCTCTCCCTCATTCGGTTTCTTTTGTGCGATCAATTCCGCGACGTTCCGTTCGCCTTTTCCTCCGAGCAAGTGGTGCCGGCTTTGAGGGAAGGATCCGTTCTATCCTGGGAGACGATTGTCCATTGACCTTGGGTACCTTAAAGAGGGGGCAAATTCGTCTTAAGGACACAACGTCTCTTCGTTGGGCTCGGATCAAGTCTTCAAGTGACAGCTCCTTTCTCTTGTGTTTAAGATAATTCTTGAAGTCTTTCCACGAAGGTGGTAGCTTCTCAATGAAGGCAGCAACTTGGAAGGACTCACTTAGAGTCATTCCTTCAGCATGAATGTCATGCAGGATCACTTGAAGCTCTTGCACTTGACTCAAAAGAGTTTTAGAGTCCACCATCTTGAAGTCAAGAAACTTGCCAACAATGAATTTCTTTAATCCGGCATCTTCAGTCTTGTACTTCTTGTCCAGACTATCCCACAATTCCGTAGCCGTTTTCAGAGGGCTATACACATTATAAAGGGCATTGTCCAGACCATTGAGAACGTAGTTTCGACAAAGGAAGTCTGAATGCTTCCAAGCATCCACGGCAGCAAGCCTCTCTTTATCAGTATCTCCTTCATCCAACTTAGGATGATTATTGAATCAAGGGACGCCTCGTTCTTTGAGAATATTTTTCCATATAACAAAGTATATGATTCACATGAAAATAATAAGAGACCTCGAGATGTTACTTCAACAAATGATCCTATTGAGGATGAACCTAGACGGAGTAAGAGACAAAGGACCTCCACATCCTTTGGTCCAGATTTTCTAACTTTTCTGTTAGAGAACGAGCCTCAGACTGTCAAAGAGGCTGTGACATCCCCAGAAGCTCCGTTCTGGAAGGAAGCTATCAATAGCGAAATTGAATCAATTCTATCGAATCATACGTGGGAATTGGTTGACCTTCCGCCTGGAAATAAACCACTACAAAGTAAGTGGATCTTCAAAAAGAAAATGAAGGCGGATGGCACTATTGATAAGTATAAAGCTAGACTTGTGGTTAAAGGCTACAAGCAACGAGAAGGTCTTGATTATTTTGACACTTATTCACCGGTCACGAGAATTACATCAATAAGGATGTTGCTTGCAATAGCTGCGGTGTATAAGTTGGAGATCCATCAAATGGATGTGAAAACGGCCTTCTTGAATGGGGACTTGGAAGAGGAAATTTATTTGGAGCAACCTGCAGGGTGTGTTGCTCCTGGACAAGAAAAGAAAGTGTGTCGGCTTATCAAGTCGTTATATGGTCTAAAACAAGCACCCAAGCAATGGCATGCTAAGTTTGACCAGGTGATGTTGTTGAATGAATATAGAATCAATGAGTGTGATAAATGTGTGTACGTTAAGAACACTCATAATGGTTTTGTCATTCTTTGTCTATATGTCGACGACATGCTTATAATGGGAAGTGACTGTGAAGTTGTTAAGGCAACGAAGCGAATGCTTACAAGCAATTTTGATATGAAAGATTTGGGGGTCGCAGATGTTATTTTAGGAATTAAAATCCATAAAACATCTGAGGGACTAGCACTGTCACAAGCTCATTATATTGAGAAAATTCTAGATAAATGTAAGAATCTAGATGTTGTACCTGTAAGGACCCCGATAGATGTGAATTTACACCTTACAAAGAATTCTGGTACAATCAAAGATCAAAATGAGTATGCAAGTATACTAGGCAGTTTAATGTATGTCATGAACTGTACTAGACCGGACATAGCTTGTGCTGTAAGTAAGCTAAGTCGATATACTGCAAGCCCAAATGAAGATCACTGGAAAGCTATGAGGCGTGTTTTGGGCTATTTGAAGCATACCCAGAATTATAGTTTGCATTACATAGAATATCCGGCGGTACTTGAAGGATATTGTGATGCAAATTGGATTACCGGAACAAACGATACAAAATCCACTAGTGGATTTGTGTTTACCCTTGGTGGGGGAGCGGTGTCTTGGAAGTCGTCCAAACAAACCTGTATAGCAAGGTCCACGATGGAGGCTGAATTCATTGCTTTGGACAAGGCTGGATGTTGTTCGAAGTTTTCTTTTCTTTTCTTTCCTACGCTCAGGTTAGTCGACTTCTCTTGTTTTATACTATGGAAGTACGTATGTCGTATTGTATGTGATCAACATATTACGTATGATGATACCAAGGACTGAAGGGTAATTTTGATTTACAAACTGAAGATAAGACTGATCAGGGAAATATTGCAGATGATGGTGGAAGTGCGAGTGCCGAACCTGGACTGCGAGGGATGTGCAGCTAAGTTGAAGAGAGCTCTCTTCAAGCTCAAAGGTGCAAATATTCTGCTTCATTTCTTTACACATTGCTATCTTATTGTATAAGATGGTCCTTTTGGTGCGTTCATGGAGGCTCGATTCTGTCTGAATATAGGAGCTTCCATTTGCCCAAACTTCTAATGAGCGAACTCACGATAAATCTGACGTACTTCTCGACATGACTGAAGAAGACTGACCTTTCTACTTCTTCGATGCTTGAGTCCTCACTAGTCTACTATGCTCTATGAATATAGTTTTCGTCTTCTTGGACATGAAGCTCTCCTACTTGTACCATACGTGCCACCATACACACCCAAATGCCTTTCTCTGCAAGTCAAACCATGATTAGATATTTTAGCAAATAGGTTTTATTCGAGCACTTGATTGGTGAGCAGCACGTTACTGCGTGACTTGACATTGTAAGTCTCAGTATTTCCATCATCATCTTCTCCTTTTTCTCCTAGGTTGTTGTCTAGTGAAAACTTGTCACCCTTAGTTGTCACGTGATTATGTTCCACGCGATAATTGACATAATTAAAAGTCTCGTGTCTTAACTTCTAAACAATGTTGAATAATCTCAGGATGACCAAAACTATCAGTCCTCTCTTTGTGGAAATCTTCATAGACATTTTTAACCAAATTATCATTCCTAAACCAAGCCATCCACTTAATTGTGCGTATCTGTGAGTCATACATATTGTGAGTGGCACTAGCTACTAGCTTTTTCTCTAGTCGAAGCCCCGAACCTATGCGACCTTTCTCGCTGATCGGGAAAACCCAACTTTTCAGGAGTAGAAGAAGTGGAGGTGGACATGGAGATGCAGAAACTGACCGCCAGAGGCTACAGATTGGAGGAGAAGAAGGTGCTGAAGGCCATTAAAAGAGCAGGGAAAGCGGCGGAGCCATGGCCTTTTCCGGGGCACTCTCATTTCGCTTCGTTTTATCAATACCCTTCTTACATAGTCAACCAATACTACTATGATGCCCACAGGATCGGAGCTTCTTCCGGCGTCCACACTTTCTTCCACACTCCCGCAGTCTACTCGGTCGCCATCGCCTCCGACGAGACCTTCGCTTCTCTCTTCAGTGACGATAATCCACATGCTTGCACCATTATGTGAAATTAACTAGTTGTTGCTGCTTTGAAGTTAGTTTTGCTCTCGGTATTCCCTTTTGAATTCGGTTCGTAGCGACAGAAACTCTAGTCTGATGGATGTTCTATTATATTCGAGATTGTTAATTTTGACAGATTTAGTTCTCTTGGCAAGCACTTTGATTGCTCACGCGGGCACTAGCTAGCTAGGGGCTGTGTCAAAAGTCCATAATAACATGAACAACAGAAACAAACCGGTTAGGTTTGGTTAAAAAAAGGGAAATATGCTTGTTTCCAGCCATATAAAACGTAGGTTGACACCTTGAATCAATTCGACTGCGATAGACTCGATTGATTTGGTTCTATTCAATTGATATATTCGGGCAGTTGTCAATGTTCTTGAAAATGAACCATGTAAAAGTTTCGTCTTCTTTACCTCGCGCGTGATGTTTTTTTCTCCTCCTTATGATGTCTTTTGAGTCGATTTTCTTCCCCAGTATCCAATCAAAACGAGACGAAGGGTGAAAATCTTGGTTGGCCTGGACTGCCGAGTGGCGATAGTCAAATTTCTTTCCCAGCTTTAATTATTTAGGTACTTTTCAAGAAATAGTCGACATTTTCGTACCGAATAAAAATTAAGATCATCTTAGATTAATGCTGGAATATGGAAAATTGGGTTTGAAATGTTGCCCTTCTCCTATGATGTATCACTGTCACAAAGCCATCATGACGACTCCATTTCTGGTCTGGAGAGCCGTTGAATTTGATTCATTCATTAACAATAAAAGGTTTTCTCCGAACTACGTTAGTAAAACACTCGCACTTTTACGTTCTTTATGCGTAAGCATGCAATTTTCAAAAAAAAAAAAAATCTTCTTCCGCAGCTTTGTTAAATTTGCAAAAAATACTTGTTCTTTTGGAGTGTAACATAGTATACACGTATAAAAAATATTATCGTGTTATATTATCTATCAAAGTTATGATTCTAATGGGACATAAAACACCGGAAAATATAGTTTTCTTTTGATTTTTCATCAGACAACAGAAAGTAGCAACACAATCTATGGTGCTCTTTATGGTATGTAATTTATTCTCATGTATTATGTAATCGGCATAAACTCATACTAACATCATTTTCATATATATTGTTACGGTAAAGTCGAAATTTTGATATAGACTTTGAAGAAAAGTAACGGTGTATACCCATATATATCACGGATCCTAAGATTTCCGACCCGTATATTACTCACAGAGATTCCGACTTCAAGGCCCATTATTCACACATAATTGTCAAAGAAAGAATTTTCTGCAAATAACGTAATCTCTCTCGAGCAATTCATAAATTTTCCAACTTTCTCACTATTATTTGGGTACGCAATGAGTAGGTGCAAAATGAGCCAGCTCCAGATGACTCACTAGATTTGATGTCAGGGGTCCACCTATAAGCTCTAGGCCTATGAAGTAATCAGCATAGTTGAATCATTCCAAAGGACTAGCAATATGACCCGTGGAGGTCTGGCTTCTTGTCTGAGACGTACGACAGGACAAAGACATACGATAGGCATTCATTTCAGTGTACCCCGCAACGACTATTTTCTTATGGTTGAATATATGAATTTAATGAAAAATTTAACCAAAGTAGAAACTTGGCAAATCAACTTAAATCTGCTCCAGTTCTATTAACCATGGACAGAGCCCCGTTGAGCCCCGTTGAAATATTGACAACTGCAAGGATGTGTTAGGGGGATGGATGATCCACATTCAATGAGGGTCAAATTCAATTGACGTCATCGGTCCGTGTGGATTTTAGAATGCGGAAAAATCCACGATTGATTCCATAATTATCTTTTCTGGGGAGAATAATGACACAAATAATTTATGAACTTTAGCTTAATGTATAATGTGGTTATTGAATCTTTAATTTGTTTAATGTGGTATTGAGATTTTTTGTACATGTTCAATATAGTCTCTAAACTATATGAAGATATTCGATGTTATCCTTTCATTAATTCAATATTAGGGACAACATTAAAAAAATTTATATAGTTCAGGGACTAAATTGAGCACTTACCAAAAGTTCACAGACCACATTAAATAAATTAAAAGTTAAGAGCCTATATTGCATATCGAGTTAAAATTTAAAGACCATATTAAATAAATTAAAAACTCATAGACTATATTACATATTTGATCGAAGTTCATTGACTATTTATGCCTTTTTGGGAGCGCCAAATTTGATTAGTATCAACTTGGGTCCCATGTCTGGCCCTCCCAACAAAAAAACAAAATGATCCTACGTAACGTTGGGGAGAAAAAGAAATACATGTGATGGCCCCTGAGGAGTGTACAAAAAGCCTCGCTCATTTCGGTCGCACGTCCTTTGTTATTCCATCTCTCTCTCTCTCTCTCTGCCCCTCTCTCTCGGGAACGAGAACCCCTTTCACATTCTCTGTCAATTCAAGCGTGTCCGTATTGTCTTCCTCCTCCAGAATGGCGCAGGTACAGACTTTCCTCCGATCTCGAGTTCTGATCTTCGTTTTGGGTTTCTCTTGACTTCGATCTAATGTATCCATGTCCATGCATACTGTTCTGAATCATCCAACAGAAGGTGGTGTTGAAGATCATGACCATGACCGACGACAAGACGAAGCAGAAAGCCATAGAAGCAGCAGCCGACATATATGGTTAGCTAAGCTCCCCCCAAAAAGAACGAAAATTTCTTTTTGGTATTCTGAATCTTCCTGCTTCTGTGTTCATGAATCTTCCTGGACTTAAGTTCAAAGCGTTCTTCCTTTTGATTTTTCCAAGATTTTCTATAGTCGACAGAAAGATCTTTTTCTTTTCTGGTATATTCGATCATGTCCTCCGTGGATTAAATTTAAAAAAAAAAAAACAGGGGTGGATTCGATAGCGGCGGATACAAAGGACCAGAAGCTGACGGTGATAGGCCAAATGGACACGGTGGCGGTGGTGAAGAAACTGAAGAAAGTTGGGAAAGTGGACATAGTTTCCGTCGGGCCAGCCAAAGAAGAGAAGAAGGAGGAGAAGAAGGCAGAGAAGAAGGAAGAGAAGAAGGAGGAGAAGAAGGACGACAAGAAAGAGGAAAAGAAAGACGACAAGAAATCCGACAAGAAATGAGCGAATCCTTATTACTTCCAAGCTTCTTCCTAATGATATATAGTATATTTTGATGTATTCAACGTGGGATTGCTCTGAGAAAGCTCTTCTTTTTGTTTAGTTCCGGCCATGTGGAAGCAGCCGAATAGGGTTAGCCATGTGGAGGTAGGCTGAGTGAGGAGGCATATACAAATATTATGTGGTTTTACTTGTAATCATCCGATATTGGGTGATGTTTCTTTCCTTTCGTTTTCTCGCGAAATCATTCTCTGCAATCGTCGTTGTCGATGTAAATAACCAGCGCACGTAGCCGAGAGAGATTGCCGTGCAAGAGATCTCTTCACTTTGTTGCGCTCGGAAAATGTCGATGCACTTAACGTTTTGTGTTAATGATTGGGGTCCGGTGGTACGAGTTTCCTCTTCCTCCTTCCATTTGTTCAAGGGTCATTTTCCGTTCGAGTGTGGATTGATGGCATCTGTCCGAATGATCCGAGGGGATCACAGGCATCATCGCCTATGGCTGCTGGTAGGCCACGCCCCTTTTGCTCTGCTTGATTCACAAGCTACTTAAAATAATGGGTGGTGGCTCGCGTACCTTCCAGCACGAGAAAACTATTGCATGGTGCGAAATTAATGTCTCATGGTGTGAATTTACTGGATCCAAAGCTTGTCTTGGACACAACATCGCAGCCTGCTGTATGGGCAGTACAAAAGATGTGAAATTCAAAGGCGGAATCAATTGACAAAATGTGCCCATTTTTAGTTAGTTCATGTGACAACTTCTATCGTACATACACATCAGAAGTTTTCACATCGCGTGTGGAATTTATTTTTCACACTGACTAGGTACAATACCTAGTCAAAAAGGGGTTTAATCTAAATTTTTATACATATTTCGACTGCGTATTGACCAATCACTTGTAGTGTAGCCAAAGACATAAAAGTTTTAAAATGATTTGTGTATCATAATAAGTACAAAACTGCTCTGTGCAGTAGGAGTTGTTAATCCGTGTTACCCTCTCCTTTGCAAGCCATAAGACATTTTACCAACTTCTGACTCGATTATGAAAGCGAAAAATAAATATGTTAAACATTTATGAAATGGTGAATAACTTTTAAATGACTTTACACGTCTTTAAACGCTCAATATTACACAACAGTCGAATTTCTAATATATGCTACCAAAAAGAAAGAGGGTAATAACACCCAATCCCTAATTTACCAACTTCTCGATTTAATTTGCTTCACCTCTAGAAACAAACTAACAACTCATAAAAACCAAGGCTTTGTTTTGATAATCCAATTAAATGTTGGGAATATAAAAAAAATTGGCACTTAATAAGACAAATAAATATGTTTTTCGAGGAATTGATACCCCTGTGCTATGCTTGTGTACAAGTCCTAGTGAAAGAATTTCCAGCATGTATTCATCACTGACGATGGTACGAGATCCAGCTATTGGCTACAGATTATTTTGCTTGATAGATCCGTTTTTATAAAAAGAATGTGTGTTTAACCATATTGGTGCTTTGTTGATCCTACTTGTTTTTTGGATTTAGCTTTTTTTTTGTAGTATTTTGGGCTTCAGTTTGTTCAATTGACAAACTGTGCCCGTTTTTAGTTAGTTCGTGCGACAACTTCTATCGTACGTCAGCATCAGGAGTTTCACCTCGCATGAGAACATGGGTACAAAAAGGCAAAATATAGAGAGGTGGGATCGATTTCCTTCCACATGTTGCGTACAAAGACCCACCATCACTTGCTTACGGACCAATGGAGGTGACTTTGATTTGGTCACGAAGCACGCCCGCTTCCCCATTTCAACGCCAAATCTTCCTGCACATAAAGAAGTACATTTCTTTTTTTATTTTTTCTTTTTAAATCAATTTGGGAGTGTACTATAGACTTCGAGATAATATAAAACAAATGTCATGTTACGAGGCACGACGAAGGAGCTTTATGGCCTAGTGTAGCGAGAAACAGTTCGGAATGAATGATGGCGGCGAGCACGAGCACCGCGCACTAATGCTTAAGTCGGTGGGGTCATCTTCATGCTTCAACTCTTAGAATTCAAACCTTTGATCAGCCAGCCACCTTTCAAAACCCACCTCCAAAGCATGATCTTCTTAGATTCACGGTTCTCAAATAATTTGCCCGAAAAAAACAATATACAACCAAAATTTACAAAGAATCCATTCTCTTTTCTACCCTTTATTGATCCTCCTGTTTTCTTTATTAGAGTGGACGTCCAGCCAAAACAGTACGTACTGGACTTAACAGCTATGACTAACCTAAAGAAACAAGTTTCGGTTGATGTAATTGCACTCAGTATTTCGCCCAACAGTCTCACGGACGTATGCGCACACACAAGAGATCTGGACTACAAGCTAGGCTCCCACAAGTTTGCAAGAATTTCACGGAGGAATATGAGAGTTAAGATTGCCTCAATAGAGGTTGGGTCGGGTAAATGACTTTGTGGATACTTGATTGCCATCTCAATTGAGATGCCTTTGACAATACAGAGGATGTGAACAACCCCATTGGGAGAAAAACAAGAAAATGCCTATGGTGTTCTAGCTTGTGTAATGTGCCAATCTAACCTTACCAACTAGGGGGATGAATGGTTTAGCAGGAGATTGAATAAAGGGCACCCCTCTTCAGTGAAAAGGAACAGTCATATAAACCACACATTAGCCAATTGGAATCTTGATCCAGATTGTTTGGCCGTCTTGACAGGATAATCTCAGCCATGAGACATCGTTAATGGGTATAGAGATGCTTCAATCCCCTTCAGGCATAAGTTTTGAGGGCTGCGTTATCCTATAGGTGTGTGCATAAAGATGGTGTCTTGATAGAGTATGTGAACACAGAAGGAAGGGAGCAGTTCCCAAGTCGTAAGTGCCGATGTTCTGAGAAGACAAAAGCTTACCCGGTCTCACCAGACACATCTAAATTAAGCTGCTAGCCCATCGGCATAGGCCCGAAACCTTCTGCACAGCTCTCTTGTAGTGGCAATAAATCTGAGCAAAATAACAGGCAGAGTTACTTACGATGATCTTTTAAATCTTCCCTAGCAAAAAGAAATCTCATCCCATTTTTGTCAAAGCAAAGACTCAATGAGTACATCTCTCTAAAATGCAACATAGGCAGAGGAGTCTTACTACTTTGGAGAAAAAGTTTTAAACAGAGTGCTTAACATACATAAGATTCCTGCGACATGTGAAGCAGCATTTTCATTCTCCATTACAAACTTAGCTGACATTAGAAATGCTTACAAAATGACTGTTAATATCCTGAACTCTTCAAGCACCCTAAGCATTCAAGCACTAAAACACTAAGAACTAAGCACAGATACGTTTGATCGAAATTGATATGAGAATGATGACCTTCCATCTACAAAGGAAGGTGGGGTGAATAGCCCATTTGACCTAAATGAATCAATTAAAATGAGAAACCATATGCTGCCCTACAGAAATTTGGCATCAAACAATTACATAAATGAAATTCATTATGCAACAGCAGTAAATGTAGAATGAGAAAAGTCTGTGCATACTTTACTCTGTGTCCCTGTTGTACACGATGTCTGTGGCACTGAATTCAAGTATCGCCCTGAGGATCCATCCATACATTGCACAAAACTTAACATCTCTTATAGCCCTTAAACTTTGAAACCCGGTGGACATACTTCCCCTTGTCCACCATGCGTCTTATTACCGAGTGAGCTTCAGGAAGCTTGCCGGCATTGCGCAGATAACTCACCAAAGTGCTGTATACGAGAAAATTAGGATTACAACCTCTTGCTTCCATTTCATTCAACACTGAACATGCCTTTGCAAAATTACCAGCCATACAATACCCACGAATCATGGAATTGTAAGTAAACACATTTGGTAGCTGTCCATCAATAATCATCTTGTTGAACATTTCTACAGCTTTCTCAAGCTCCCCGGCCACTACATATCCTGTTATTAGAACAGTGTAACATACAACATCAGGCTTGCATTTATTTTTTATCATTTCATCAAAGAAATACTTGCAGGCATCTAAATTCCCTGCTCGGCTCAATCCATCCATCAATGTTGTGAAGTGAAGAACACTGGGATCAAGCCCCACTTCCCTCATGTGATTAAGGAGATTAAGAGCTGCAAGTGGCTTATCTCCTTTACCAAGGACATGAAGAAGTAGGTTATATGTATGAAAATCTGGAGACAACCCATGCCTTCCCATCTCATCAAGCAATCTGTGAAATTGATCCCACTTCCCTAGCCTATACTTTGCGCACATAAGTATGTTATAAGTTAAGATGTCAGGAGAAAGACCCTCAGTTAACATCTGCTGATAAACCCACTCAATCAATTTATACTGCTTCAGGGCAACAAGGGAATGCAAGATAGCATTATATGAATGTTTAAATGGCCTATAATTAAACACCTTGGACTTTATAAACCTCTCCACAACTGTCCTGGCCAAGCCAACCTCTCCGCACGTACATATCAATATATGAAATGTCCGAGCAGTCGTTGGAAATCCTTTCTCGATCATCTCATCGACTAGTCTCCACATTGCCTTGAACTCATCGCACTCTGCAAAGATCTTCATCATCAAGTGGTATGCATCTGTCGTATGCCTGTAATTCTCCTGCATACCCGACCATGCAAAGAACTTATACCCCAGCTTCACGCACCTGCTCTTATTAGCAAACTCGGTGCTTCTCAATATGCCAAAAAGGACTTCCCTCACGAGAAGCCCCGAAACTCTTATCCGAAGTTCCTCTAAATATACCTTCACATCAAAACCCGGACCATCCTGTTGAAGAATCCGCAGGACTTTCTCCGCATCAACCCTCGCATTAGCACAGAAGTTCTGCCTCGTCGAGCAATATTCCTCGCCGCTCGATTCATACTCGCTTAAAATACGCGCATCGTCCATAAAGCAATCAGAATCGGTTACCCACATCTTCTTCAAAGGTTCCTCTGCGCACTCGAATTCCTCTTTGATTTTACCGCCGCGGAAGCCACGGTCGCACAGTGTTCGAGAGCTGAACTGCATATGCGAAATCTTCTGTACTATTCTGGGACCAAATAGAGCCCTAGAATTCATGCTTAACGTTCACAGAAGGTTGGGAAAATCCCATTATTTTCACTTGGCAGGATCCAACAAATACAATGAATCCAGCAAAAAATCGACACTTTTAAGAATACAGAGATCCAATGTCTTTGCTTCGAACAACCGAAGAAGACCCAGTTGGATTGGAGCAAACGGACTGCTCCATTGGACCGGATTGCGAAGCATGCGAGACCGAGTGAAGACTCCGAAGAAAGAGCCTAACGACGGAGCATCAAAAGTTCAAAACTTCGCAGGCGCAGACAGATCACCTGGGGCGGCCGAAACCGTTGGCGGCGGCGGCGGCGTCGGCGTCGGGGTTTTCAGAGCTGGGACGAGTCCCGGCGACGGCGCTCGCGGCGGTGGGAAGGCGGGAGAGGTGGCGGAGGCGACGGCACTGCTGGAGTGCGCTCGAGAGGTTTAAGAGGGATTTGCTGCTTGCTGGGTGCGGTCCTGGAGAAGTTGGTCTTCCGGGGGGCTGCTCGGTCGCGACGAGACACGCGCCGAAACAACATAACTGGGAAAAAGGCCCGTGATTGAGAATGGGCTGGACGGTGGGCTTTAGGCCCACCGAGGCCTGAACTACGAGATAGTGTAGGGTAAGGGGGGTGCATGGTCTGGATGGGCGGCTTCCGAGACCGGTTCCGAAAAATCCAGACAGCTGGTCCGGTTCGGTCCGATTTTCGGGTGAGTCTATGGAACCGGTCTTACTAAATTTCACCCAAACGGAGGTGACCTAGAACAAGAGAGAGTCGGAGGCCCGGCTGTGAGTCAATGAGAATTAAACTTGAGAATCGAGAGCACGAGTGAGAGATATAGAGACAATTCAAAAAAGGCAAGAGCGAAAAGAGAAGAGTATTCAGTTGATAGGAGTTTCAGATTATGGATTTTAGGGTTTTCTTTTTCTTAAATTTTTTTGTTGGAAACCGGCAGGAAATTAGACATTATCGATGCATTGAGTGTGATTTTGAATTCATTTGGAAAATTAAGAAAATAAAAGCACATGAATACAAAATCCATAGAACTAAAATAAATATATAAAATTAAAAATTATTTATTATAGGCGGTCTTTTTGGAAATGTGAACATGGAAAAGGCAGAGATAATTTAGTGACAAAGAAATCACGAGATTGAAAAATGGGGAAAAATGACACAATTAGTTCCTGAAATTTAACCTGACGTGTAGTATGATCCCGTCTCTTAATTTATTCAACGTAATCTATAAACTATCATTAAATATCCAATTTATTTCCGTATCCATATTATTTATAGCCCCTTTTCCCATGGATTGACTATTTTGCGTTCCCCAACCGGAAAACTGTCTGGACATCTTTGCTGCTATAATGTCCGCCGTTGGTGAACCGACGAGCCCGCCACGCTCAAATTGATCAGACCTCGAGTCATCCCGACAACACATCCAACGCAACTCCTTTCAGAACGCATCACATGTTCCGTTCACAACATCTTCAATTCACAAGAGTATCAAGCAACATGTTGTTCTATTAAAAAAGTATGAACCAGGGAAGATCCCGACTCTGCATTCACAGGCAAATCTGTTCCACAAACACAAATCATTTGAACCGTTACATTACAACCTTCGAAAAAGCTCATAAAAATCCACACACGTCGACACTGAAAAATCCCTTCTTTTGCTTGCATCAGTTGCTCGATTCCTGAAGTCTCCTCTCGCCGCCGTATTGTTCATCTGCAGCAGAAGAAACAGCCTCGCTCTCATCTGCAAGAAACACACAAACCCAGAATCGCCAATCACACCACGCCAAACCAACCCAAATCAACGGCAAATAGAAAGAAATGCAAAGTTTTGAATACAGCCTGGTATTTACCATGGCGGGCCAATTCCTGAGGAGCCTTTGAATCGTCGGTCTTGCTGAACCACGAGCCCACCGTTCCTCTCAGCTTGTCCACCATGGCCTTCCCTGGACCGTTCAACTGCCCTACCTCCTCCTCCCCCAGCTGCTTCTTCACTTCCTCCGATTCCGTCACCTTCACTGCCGTTGCTGCCTCCGCCTCCACCCCAGTCTTCTTCTTGTGCAGAGCGCTCGTTATTACCTCCGACAGTGCCTTGTCCTCCTCCCCTGGCTTCAGCTTCTCCGCCAAGTAATCCCTCACTGACATCCCCTTATCCTGGGTCTGCGTCCCTGTCACCTCTCCCGATGCCTCTGCGCGCTGGCCTGTTGTCAAGCCGGTGACTTTCGAGATCATGGGGCTCAGCTTCTCGGTCACTGTTGCCCCTGTGCCCTTTCCCTTCTCCTTCCCAGGTGGATTTCCTCCTGGACCAAGAGTTTCTGCCTCCCCTTCTTTTTTAGCATATCCGAGCTTAGACACCACCGTGTCCTTGGCAGAGATTACTTTATCAGCTATTGCCGAGATTGCTCCAGTGTAGCTGCTCTGTTCCAGACGTTTGCCACTAGCTGCAGTGGTCTCATGTGCTTGAGGCTCGGATTTGGTGCCACCAGCGTCGTCAGAGGTGTTTGTGTGGCTTTTCTCGCTGTAGCCAAGCTTCGCTGCGACAATGTTCTTCGCTAACATTGATTTATCTGCAATTGTGGAAGTAGCGGATGAGACTTTTCCAGCGTAGCTGCTCTGATCAGAAGGCTTCTCACCCTGAGAGTGCGTCTCACTTCCGGTAGCATCCCAGCTATTTGGGGACTCTCTTTCGCCGTATCCGAGCTTTGAAGCCACCAGATTCTTAGCCGAGACTGCCTTCTCAGCAGTCGCGGATGTAGCAGAGGATAATTTCTCTGTATAACTGCCGGGGCTCGAGGGTTTGTGCTCTGTTTGTTCACGAGGGTGAGCCTCCGGCTTCGTGACATCCACTCCCACTCCCAGCAAGGCAGCGTCGGTCTCCATGGATGTCGCTTCAGGAGAGAATTGACCGTGGCTTCCCGTCCCGGTGGGTATGCTCGAGATATAAGACGCGCAAGTCTCGGCAGGTAAGCTTTGATCTGTCCCTGATTTTGGCCCTGTTTCATATTGCACCGTCATCTTCCCAAGGGAACGAATGACCGGCGAAACATCAGCTTCCTCTCGACCTACATGGGAAACAACTTAATACTCGCATTGAATTGATTGCTACAAAGTACACATTCACATTGCAATTCTCGGCGGATTCTGACAGGACACCAGCTCAGAAATTCAAATTCAGAGCCAATTATCATCATAACAACATTCTTCATGAATAGATTCTATTTGTACGTGCAGACAAACACTATGTAAATAAACTCTGAGTCTGGTTCGTAAAATATCAAATTGGCTTCCAGCGTCTGCTCCAAGACCCCACGCAACAATCCTAAGTGCCACAGCTCTTTTCGCTACCAATTTACCACCAAGGAAACCGAAACGGCAAAAGAATACTTCAAGTGTTATAACTTGTGTACGACATTCACTTTGGTGTCATAAGTTTTTTTTTAATTACTTCAGTGCTAAAATTTTTGAAAAATAATCACTTAAGTGCTAAAATTTTTTAAAAACGATCACTAAAGTGTCAATTCCGATGCCGTACATAACTTTTCGCCAGAAATCCAACGTGGTATTTTTTTATTAATTTCTGAAGCTGACGTAGCTCGCCGGAGATTGACATTTAAGTGATCGTTTTTTAAAAATTTAACTACTTAAATTATCGTTTTTCAAAAATTTTAGCACTTAAGTGATCCAAAAAAAACTTATGACACTTAAGTTATCGTTTTTCCTCCGACTTGGCACCAAAGTGATATGAAAAAAAAGTAATAGCACCAAAGTAATCTCTGTACACAACTTAAGGCACTTATAATGTCTTTTTGCCAAACCGAAACAAACCAAATACCTCGTACTGCTTCTGGTTCCTACTGTTCAAGATGACAAATCTAAAACTCCACTGACAGTGATGATCTCACTTGCCTGAAGCAGTAGGATCTGTGACTTTGGCCTGATAGTTCGATGGCTCTCCCCTGCTCCCGGGCGAGTGCGGGTCCTTTTCCAACTCACGAGGCCTTGCCAAATTGACCGTAGGTCTGCCTCGCTCTGCTTCACTCATCCCATGGACAAAAGTCCTAGTCGGATCGGAAAGTTGCGTGGTCCCAGGATCACGAGTGGGAGCCGTCGACTGCGGTGTGTTTGCTGGCGACCGCAGAAGCTCTTCCTCCATCGCCCCAGTACTTCCCAAATCGACCCTCCGCTTCCCGAATTTCTCCTCCTGCCCGGCATCGCTCGGAGTTCCACGGTCGTCTCCCGTCCCTAAAGACCTTCCAGAGTCCACACTGCTCACGATCGCGACTGACTCATATACTGTTGCATCAAAATTCCCAATTTACTGAATCTTTGAACGCATTATCTAGTGGTAACCACGCATTTAACACGACCGCATAAATCAATTTAAGTATAAGTTCCCCAAAAAGACGTACTAGGTGCTCCGTGGATTTCTGGGTGCTCAACCACTTCTTTGTCGTCGTCGTCATCCTCATCGAGGTCGTGATCGTCAGGGACATGGCCTTCAGGATGGTCGTGGCCGTGACCGTGGCCGTGCTTCGTGATCGTGTCCTTCAACTTCTTAGCCTTGGCCTTCACCTTCTTCAGGACCGACTTCTTATCATGGTGATGCTCGTTATCTCCCCCCTCCACAGCTAAAAACCAAACACAACATCACCAAATTCAGCAAACAAAACGTAGAAAAGAAACAAGAGAAGCAGGACGAAAATGAACCGAGTCAGCTTTTCACCGAATGTGTACCAGAATGAAGGCCAACAGCGTTGGGGTCTTGTCCGTAAACGTGGCTCTGGGGATGTGCCACTTGGGACTCCATGATCGCTCAAAGAAACGCAGTACACAGTGCTCTCACGATGAATACTGAGGAAACTGTTTGATGGTTGGTTAATGCTGTTGTGCTTCCTACAGAGACGATGGCTGGTGGGAATGTTTATATAGACGCAGTGGGGAACACGCTGCATGCCACCTCGGCATGGGGAGTGTCGTCCTCAGAGAAGCCACTCGCAGGGACGCGACACGTGTAGAGTGGCTTGTCGACGCGTGGCGAGAGGGACGTGGTTTGGCGGTTCGAGTAAGGAAGCAGGGTGGATGAAGTTTTCTCCTTTTTGTCTTGGAGTGTTATGAACATTCTAGCTGTATCTCGCTTGAGATAAATATATATATATATCTTCAAATTTAGAAGAAAGGAAAAAAAAATAAGCACGTTAGAAGAAGTTGTGAACATGGTGTAATTCAAGCATCAACAGGTTGTCATCAACCCCTGCCATCGAACGTTGCATCATGCTCTTGCAAATTACCAACGTCAAGCTTGATTTTTCGAATCGGCTGTGAGGTTGACCTGCCATATTTATTGAAGTCCAGAACAATTAACCTTAATTTCACGTACGTCCGGTAAATTGAGCTGGACTTTCTCCACGCTGATCTCTGACCTTTTCTTGTTCCAATCTTTCAATGAATGGACTAGACTCGGATGTTTTCTTCCCGTGGACCATCCATGAATGGCACACTTTTTGGGAGAACTACTTTTGAGGACCACAGCTACCCACACTCTCTTGAAGTATGTTAAATAATTGTGCATGTGCAGACAAAGCACGGAACATGATTAGAAGTAGGTACTGACGTGACTCGTGGAATGCATATCATAATTCATACTTATATGCTTCTTGTCTTCTTATTATAAACATTTCCCAAAATTATATGGAAATCTCCTACAATTAATTTAACTCAGTGTATGTGTTCGTAATGTCCATGACTTGTAAAGCTCCAATAAGAAATATAAACATTAAAGGAAATTTCCTCCGATCAAGAACTGACAAATCTTAGGATTCTTTCAATTTCAAACGCCATCTTTGATATGTCCTATCATGAAATTTGTTGGGTTCAATCTCCGTTTGAACTTATGATTTAGCATTATTTCAAAAGGCAAAATCCCAATCAATATACCACTTAATTGCAACATCAAGGCTCCATTTCGTTTTATGGAAAATGTTACGTTTCTAGAAAATGTTTTCCATGAAGTAATTTTCTGGTATTCGATTGAAATCTGAAAAAGTCTTGGAAATTATTTTCCATTATTCGGTATAGAAAAGATTTTCCTCATTGCAATACTTTTAATAATTTTTAATTTTATTTTTTTTAATTAATTTTTCTTTTTTTCTTTTTCCTTCTTCGTCTTCTTCGGCAAGTCGTCGGCCATGGTGGTAGCCAGTGACCAGTTGAGGGAGAAGCAGAAGAAGGAAAAAATGGAAAAAGAAAATATTGAAAATAAATTTTGAAAGAAAAAGAAGAAGAAGGAAAATGTTTTCCTCTTTTGAGAAAGAGGAAGTCATTTTCCTCAAAAGTTAAGGTATTTTGTCCATAGGAAGGATAATATTTTTCGTGGGAAGTTAATTTCTGTGAAACAAACACCGAAAAATCAGGAAAACATTTTTTCGAAAATTATTTTCCGTGAAACGAGAGGAGTCTTAGTCTGGTAATCCTTTGAAATCTCGTGAATTAGGTTGGAATACATGCGTGGATCAGTAATTTGACTTTCGTTTTATCTACAATTGATGAAAATGTTTTTGTGAGTACGCCGCAAAGAATTGAGTTTTACATTTAAGTACTTACTCGGAATATTACAAAAAGCTCACAAACATCATGTATATTTCTTTCTTGATGATTTCATTTTCTTTATGGAAAGAAGAATTATTGTCCAATATTTGAACATTTTTTATCAATATTTATTTTCCAAAATTGTTCCATGTGGATAATGGTGCCGTTCTCCACGACCGACGTCCTACTTTTTCATACTTCTCTGTTAATATTTAAAATATCACTAGTAAACTGAGAGCGGCACAAGAAGAAGAAGAAGAAGAAGAAGCAGATCGTGAAGGAAGAAATGAACCAACTAGAACAAAATAAGACAAATCCAGACCCCCTTGCCTTTAGAGTGACTGACTCACACACAGAGAGCATTTCAAGGGGGGAAACAAACAGTGGTCATGACGAAGACGAAGCAACGATGAGACACAGAAGAAAGTTCCTCCGAAGAACATGGGGGAAAAATAACAGCAAAAGCCGTCCAGACTATTCAAAGTGAATCGAGCAACCGACTTCCTCTAGTCGTCGGGGTTGTGCAACCGCTCGTGGCCGGTTGGCTGATGAAGACGACCTTGTAGATGAGCCCGGCGAGACCGCCACCGATCAGAGGCCCGGCCCAGTAGACCCAGTGGTTGTCCCAGCTCCAGCTCACCAGGGCGGGACCGAACGACACGGCCGGGTTCATCGACGCCCCGTCGAAGGCACCCCCGGCCAGGATATTGGCACCGACGATGAAGCCAATGGCGATCGGGGCTATGATCTCCAATTCGTCCCTCTTCGGGTCAAATACCGTGGCGTACACAGTGTACACCAGCCCGAAAGTCATCACGATCTCCAGCACGAAGGCGTTCCACACGCTCACCCCCGAGGATAGCGAGAATGCTGACGTGGTCTACGTATACAACAGCAACGCACCACTCATTTCGAGGCACCGTGTCACATCGGCCAAACCAAATCAAATTCAGAAGATTCGTGAGCATGGTGGAAGAAAAATCTCTTACCAATCCGCCGGTGGCGAACTTGAGGAGCAAGCAAGCGACGGTGGACCCGAGGAGCTGGGCGATCCAGTAGAGGATCCCGCGCAGAAGGCTGATTTTGCCGCCGACGAAGGCACCGAAGGTGACTGCGGGGTTGACGTGGCCGCCAGAGATTTTGAAGCTGACGGAGACGGCGACGAAGAGGCCGAACCCGTGGGCGAGCGCGGCGGCGACGAGACCGGCGGGGGTAGTGGAGCCGTCGTCCGTCAGCTTGTTGAAGGCCATGCCAGAGCCCTCACCAGCGAACACGAAGATGAGGGTGGAGAAGAACTCGGCCAGCGCCCTCTTAAGGGCGTCCGGGCGGCAGTCGTCGCGCCCGACGATGGCGATTTCCCTGATGGCGATTTCCCTGATCGGCATCGTTCCCGGCGTACGGCCGGCGGTTGTGGTGGTGGTTTTGGCTTGGCTCAGGGAGTGTTTTGGTAGGCTTCGCTCGCTCGCTCACCAATGTCGCCGAGGACTGTCCTCCACATCGCACTGGAGAGAGAGCGCTCGCATTGAACTTGTGGAGGGGAACGGAACGGAACCGGATCCAGTCGAGGAAATATTTGAATCGTGATTGATGGACAGGTTGGGAGGATAATATAATGGCATTATTTTGCAATTTTGTGGCCATACGTGGTAAGGCCGTCTACCAGTCATCACTGTGTAGAGCCCCGTTAAGGCGACGTAGTCACATGACGAGAAAATATTCCATACAACTCTAATACCACGTCATCTTAACAAGAGTCCATTCATAGAGTGACACATGTCACTGTGGCCCATCCGTCATGAATGCCAGTCTCTCTCTGTTCTTTCCCCGTTCAGACTCTGATTTTCTCTCAACACGGACACTACCCTCTCTCCCTCTCAACCATAACCATGGCTTCCACCGCGAGCTCCTCAACCGCCTAGCTCGCACCTCTCTTCGGCCCCAACACCACCGACACCATGGCCGCCGCCTCTTGCATTTGCGACCATCTCTCCTCCCTCACCGGCCGCCTCTCTGACACCTCCTACGCCGTCGACACCACGTACCTCCTCTTCTCCGCCTACCTCGGCTGCGCCATGATCTACGCCTGCTAAGTCCGCGCCAAGAACACCATGCTCACCAACGTCCTCGATGCCGCCGCCGCCAGCCTCTTCTACTACCTCTTCGGCTCCCCTCCCACCGGCCTCATCGGCCTCAAGAAAGTCCCCTTTCCCACCGTCGACTACAGCAACTTCCTTTGCGACGGCGTAGGAGGTGTCGGTGTAAGAGGCGGTGGCCGTGGGTGTTCCAAAAGAAAATATACCAGAGCCTGAATGGGAAAGCAGAGAGAGAATCAGTCTGAACGGGGGAAAGAGGAGAGAGAGAGAGAGAGACGAGCATTTATGACGAGTGGGCCACAGTGACATGTGTTACTCCATGAATGGACTCCTCTAAAGATGACGTGGCATCAGAGTTGTGTGCAATATTTTCTCATCGGATGGGATAACCTCTATCTCTATATGGCTTTGATCGAGCAGATGACGATCGAGGTTCATTGACTTCTCCGGCGGAGGCGGAGCAATGGGCCCCACTCAGAAACTTGACGGTCCGAGCACGAGTCCCACGTAGTGAGGGAATTTGTCCTGTCTACGTCGTGATCGAAGCACTGTTGACACTTCGTACTTCATCTCGCGGTACAGACTAGGCCGTTTGGTTCGGCTACGGAGAAACACCTTTAGTAAAATGTAAAGGCTTTTGAATTAAAGAAATTTTCCGAAATACATATAGTATTTTGTAAGTTTATTTTAAAATCACACTTAAAAATAATTTTAGCCTAAATAATGTTTAGTAAAAAATATATTTTGTAAAGGACTTATATATATTTAAAATGTTTGAGGTGAGCTTAGTCAACCGCCGTAACCGCTAGCTAGATCTGGCCGTCGACCAACCGCTAACGGGCAGATTTGGTCGCTGGCAAGCCTTGCCTAACCTCAGACAAGGCCGCATGAGGTCGTGGGACCTCAAGTATTGCTTGGGTCGCCCGACCCCGGCAACTGCTGGCTAGAGTTGCGTAACCCTCAAGCGATGATCGCTAGCCGCCGGACCTGCTACTTGAAGAAGATGAACAATGCTATGATGAACTGTAATCTTGCATTCCGAAAGTGCAGCTTGCCAAAGTACCTTCGGACCTATCTTAGGCTAAAAGCCTTTAGAGTTCTTTGGAAATGCAATTGCATTTCCCCAAAATACTCCAAAAAAATTGCCAAACGCGATTTATATTTTGCCAATGAACTTTAAAGCTCCAATGCTCATTTCAAATGTTGAATCAAACATGGCTAGAGACGGTTTGTACTACAATTGGTAAATGACCAAAATAAATGATTCCGACGCTTGAAATGAATGTGAAACTTGAATCGAATGTGAACCTTTTTCCTCGCCATGGCAATTGCACATGTTGCATTTTTCGGTCATCGCCCTCAGACTTGTCAAAATGGATCCCAAGTCAATTTCTTAATTCATATTTAATGGGCTGAATTATTATATGAATTGATTATTCAATAAATGGGTTGTGAATAAGCTTAAAATAGTGAAGCCGGGCATAATATGGATGTTAAATAGGTTTATAACTTACTTAAACCCAACCCACTTCTATGACTCTCTATTCACTCTCTTTTGCCCTCACTCGATCTCACATTTGCTCGTTTTGTGCTTTCATCTTAGTTTGGTTATGAGTTTTCCTACATGAAGTAAAATATGTAAGTGTTTTAGTAATATGTGTCAAATTGGATATGAATTGGGTGCGAGTCTAATTTGGTATTGGTCACTAGATTTGGACTATATGAAAGAATTGGTCAAAACAAGTTAAATGAGATAATTTGAGTTCGGCCATTTTCAACTTCACTCAATCCACCCGTTTGACAAGTTTAATTGTCATCTTCATGTCCCGAAAGAGAATAAGAAGGGCAAGGTAACTTCTTCACCGAAAGCAGAAAATACCTTATCACATAGGCCATTATATTTCTCTTACATGATCTAAGGCTTCATTTGGTTTGCAAAAAATGTATGATTAAAAAATCATTTTCCTAAGATTGATCGTTTACATCACTTACAAAAATAAGTAAACGAAAAGTATATTCATAGTTTACAAAAATATTTAGACAAATTATTATCGATAATAAAAATATTTTTAATTGATTAATTATTTTAATCATACAAGCGATCATTCTTAAGAAAATATTTTTCAAATCGTTCATTTTTCGTGGAACAAACGGAACTTAAGCTTAATTTTTGCAACCGGTCAAAAGATGGGTGGAAAACAAAGCCATGGTCAAATTGGAGACATACAGCTAATGCAAGAGACGATCCATTGGCGTTTTGCGTTTCAGCTTCTGCCTGGGTTCCAGGCTTCGCGCCAAATTCGAATCGCTCCGCCCAAAACCCCCCTCCCTGCAAATCTCAACGCGCAGAACAGCGAGGACGATCTCTCTCTCTCTCTCTCTCCCTCAAAACAGCGAGGTGTATGGTCGAGACCGCAGCCTCTCGAGGTTTTCTCTAGCGATTTTCCTGCTTGGTGATGGGGAAATGGAGGTTCAGAGACGGCCATTACTGTCGCGGTAGATAGAAGCAGGTCAGTGGATTTCACTATCGCCATCTAGACTCGAAGAGCGGTCATCGGTTCACTTCACGCGGATCACGGCGCTTGATCGCTGGCGAAGGCGTTGGACATTTAATTTTTCAGAAGGAATTAGGTATAGTTTTGGGAGAGGGCGCGGCTAGTGCGTGGTATCATTCGGTTTGGAATTGTGGAGATTAGAATCGCTCGAGGACGGCCGAAACTTAATGAGCCAGTTCTGTTGCGCGCGCGTGTTGAGATCCGGTTGAGACTTTCTCTGCTGATTAGGACTTCTACGTGATGTGCTTTAGCAGTCCTTATCCCCCGGCACTGATGGTATTACTTTCTATCGAAACCCCACGACTCGAGCTTCGTTAAGCAGGGCATTTGCTAGGCGGGTCTGCTCTGCGTCTTGCTCTTGCCAAGCATGTGCAATAGTTCCAGTTACATCCTAATTGTTATTTCTTCTCTTTCGCAATGCTTTGAGTAATGATGACTATAGGTGTCAGACCATGCTGGAACTCTCGAAAAGAGAGTACCTGTTAAAGAAGAAAGCATTACCGTAGGGAAACATTGCCCCGGGCATTAGAATTACCGCAATTATGAATGTAATGTACAATTAATTGCCTGCATAGATCAACTGCTGCTGCTGCTGCTGCTTCTTGATATGTCGGGCGATCTGAGATGAGAAGAGCAGGAGATCCTTTTCTCGCAAGAATGTCCAACCGATATGTAGGATTTGGTTTCTGACCCGACTTCGTGTTGTTGTTGCCAACTTATCACTCAGCTTCAACAGCTTCACACGGGCTCTGTTGTCTACCTGCATTCTTCCTCAGTTTTCGACATTCTTGCATTTCAGAAAATGCTATTTACTCCTATTTTTGAGGTTGCGGACGGTCATCACAAGTTGTTGCCTTTCACCTTCTACCTCAGCGAATCGGAGGCTTATTTCCGAGTATCTTTCTTCCATTTCCTTTAATTCTCGCTCCATCGATTTGTTCCTTTCGCTCAGTACTGCCATCTCAGCACGCAAGACGTTGCAGTTATCTTCACTATGGACCATGGGGTTCCCATTGATATGCTGTGCTTTATCAACTGTTTCGTTTCTTTCCCCTGGCTTCCGATGGCTTCTACTGCTTCTACCAGCATGTTTCACATCCTGTGGAGTAAATCACAAGATATGAACTTCTAATTCTTTATTTAGGTGAAATGTTATGGAAGCAGATGTACAAATGGGGATGATGTTACATGCTGTCATTTAGATGTATCTAGCAAAAGAAATATGGGACAATTTAGATTGGGATAGATTTCCAGTCAAAGCAATTGATCATATTTTGATGCCAAGGACTGGAATCTGTGTGCTAGTCTCATAAAGTTAGCTTAACAGAAGTTCCATATCAACAACTGCACGGAATATTTGAAAGGCACTTTTCGCCCCTTCGAGGAACACTTTTCTTAATATTAATTTTCTTTTTCTTTTTCCTTTTTCTAGGTGCTGACTGAACCAACATCCTTACACCTCTGAAAAGCAGAAAAGGCGCAGATTGATTGCCTAAAAAAAGAAGCATTGCATGGTGATTCGTGATTGAGATTTCAACAGGTAAGTGACAAACCTCTAATTGTTCTATGCTTTTGCATAGTTCTCCAATGATGTTTCTTAGGTTCTCTGCATCTCTTAGCCAAGTCGGTTTTTCTGCTCCCCTGTCCTTGAGTTCGATTTGGTTCTGTCAGACAAAGTAAACCGTCAAACATAAACACCGAAACAAGGGAAAGATGATGACCTAACTTATACGTAAAAAGAAGTGGCGTGTGTTTGATGTAACTTGAATATGTTCTTGGCACTTAGGCCAAAAGGAAAACATTGTGGACACTAATTTATGACCAAAAAGAGGTGGCTGACCCTTGTTTCATAACTGTCTGTGCATCCAGCATTTGTGATATTGTTTGTATAAAATATCTGAATGAATAAGAAGAGGAATTTCAATCGTATAAACGACTGCTAAAGGTTAAAATATTACCTTAAGTGATGCCAATTTCTCCCTTAGGCTGGCAAGCATCTCAGGAAGGCAAAGTGCAGTCAATTGGTTATCGCATGGAGTCGTTTTTCTATCTACGGATGCAGCTTGACCACTGTTGCAGGCAAATGTATCATTTACTTTGGTGATTTGCTCTTCTCTCCTTGTTAATTCTCTTTGTAGTTCAAGAAGCTGCTTTGTCAGACTCTCTTTCTCCTTCTGTTCTTTCTGCAAGATGTACTTTAGATTTTGTTGTTGAACTGTGAGGTTTTCCACTTTGGACTGCATGCATGCAATCATCTTTTCCTTCTCTTCCGTCAAGGATCTCTCTGTACTCAACTCCTTAAGTGCTTCTTCTGCATTCTTCTTTTCCGAAGCAAATTTCTTTGCCAAACTCTCTCTTTCGTCATTCCATCTTTGTATGAGCATCTCTACTTCAGCTTGTTCTCCTTCAGCTCTCAGCTTGGCCTTTTGTTCCTCCAGTTCTTTGATGTCATCCTTCTCCTTTCTGAGTCTCTCTATTTCGGATTTGAGAGTTTCTATCTCCTTTGAGGAAGCCTCGTGTTTTTGTTCGTCATCATTTTGCACGTATTCAAGCAGCTCGGATTTGTTGTTCAGCTCCATTTTAATATGCTCCATTTCTGTTGCTCTCAGAGCAAGTTGAGTGCAAAGCTCTTGTACTTTTACTTCATTTTGATCGTCTCTCAGTCGTAACTCTTCATTGGCTTTCTGAAGCATCTCCTCCAAACTTTCTTTTTGCTGGCGGACTTCGTTGGCTTCATTCACTGCTTTAACTGCCAGCTTCTCATGCACATCAAGTTTAGATGTCATTTCCACTGAAAGCCTTCTGAATTCCTCCTGAAGTCTTTCAGCAGCAACAGCGTTATTCCACCTGGTCTTCCTCAACGCCTCCTCTGCTCGTATTGCCCTCTGCTCTAACTCGACTTTGGCTTGTGTCATGGCTTCTAAATCTTCTTCAAACCCTTGACCTTGCTTGTCTATTTCTTTCTCCAAATGTTTAACTTGGCTTTCCAGTTCATTAATGGAAATCAATGACTCTGAAAGTTCTTGCGCCTGCCTCTTGACCACCAATTCTAATTTCGCTATCTGCGCCTCAAGCTCTCTGATATGAGCTGAAGACTCTGAGCACTCAATCTGTTCATTCATCTCTTCTTGTAGATTCTGTTCTTCCAGCTTGGTAGTTATATCATGATTTTCCTGTTTTAAGATCTCATAGTCCAAGGTTAGCTGCTCCAGATGTGTCCCCAGTTCTTCATTCTGTTTCTTATAAAACTCTATCTCACCATGCTGGTCTTCTATCTTTTGCTTCAGCAAGTCCACTTCAGTTGCATCACTTCCCTTCATGCGTCGTTTTGGCCATCCATCGCATTCCCGAGACTCTTCTAGATTCTCATTGATCTTGCTGGTCAGATGAGATATCTCTGCATTTCTTTCCTTTAACATCTCGTCAAGATCTCTTACAGCTAGAAGTAACTCAGAGTTAGAATCTTGAGTTTTGTGCAGCTGCAACCGGAGATTGACATTCAAGTCTTTTTCATGACCAAGTTCTTGTCTTATTGCTTGTAGTTGGGATTTTGTCTCCTCATATTCAAGCTGCAGTTTGCCAGGAGTTTCTGCCTCTTTGGTCTGTATCCAGTAGGACCTGAGTTGTTCACATTCCATCTGGAGTGCATCTTTCTCCTCCCTGAGGTTTGAAATTTGGGTAGATAAACTTTGTCCCCGCTTGGTCTCTTTCACAATCTGTTTCCTCAGAGATTGTAACTCCAGTTCTGATACTGTTGACTGCCTTGTTATACTATCAACTTCATTTCTGAGTTTTTCGATTGTTGCATTCGAAGCTTCTTTATGAAACCTCTCTGTTCTTAATTGCTCATCGGCGTTATTCACAGAATCGGTTAAGCTCCCATCTGAAGCTGAACCCAGAGACCACTCTGTAATGGACCGTCTATGTTTATTGTTTGATGCTGCTACTGAACCAGCTGGTTTTCTCGGAGGAATAGAACTTTGTCTAATAGGAGTTTCCTGAGGGATGCTCCTATCTTTAGCTTCAAGCTCTCCAGCATTTGGTTTGGGATATGATACGAGAGGTGGCGTGCTTCCTTCTAAGTACCCATCCTGCAAATGCAGTCAATAATCAAATTCAGGTTCTTAAAAAACCTAGAAATGATTGGCCATTTTCAAGACCCAAGAAATTTCCTCCTTGTGAAATCTTTAAGGGCCTTGGTTTCAGTTAGAGATGAGAACACCTTACTTCGAAATAATCATGCTGGTCCTCATCTTCTGCACTGAGAATGCTCAGTTGGTTTTTCAGTGATCCCTCATGGTAAGATAATGGAGGTCCATTATCTTCAATTTCTCTGAGGATGGTGGAAGATTTCACAATTTAGTTCTTGAGAAGGAAGAGAAATAGCTTTGGAATGATCAAGAAATATTGACCTATAATACTACAATTTACCTTTGGTCTGAACCCTCCACCTTCTGGATTGTCACCTGTTTGAGCAATTGCTTTTTCATTAGATAAGTAGATGCCTTTTCAAGTTCTCATGATTTGAGATTAATAACATACTCCATGCAGGCAAAAGTAAAACGGAATCTAATGGCCAAACATTACCCAGCTTGTCAATGTGCACAAGACACACACACACACACACAGAAAGCTCACATGTAAAACTGCTCCAGAGTTTGCAAACTTTAGTGGGAGGGAGAGAGTGTACGGTTCAGTTTCTGCCGCAAAATCTGCAAAATCAATTGAAGCTTCTCCAAGAAATCCTCCCTTTGACGATCCCTGGGCGAAACAAAGAAAAATATTCAAGCCTCGGCATTTGTTGACAAGATCAATGTTGACAATAGAACAGATGAATGTGGCTTTTTCCCTACCGCTGAAACAATGAAATGGTATATTTTCTCTTTGAGCTTCCCTGTTTTTGACTCTCTGATGAGCTTCACCGTTTCATATACAGGATTATCCCAAGAACAGATCCCATCCTGTACAACAGCTTTCTCTAGCTTCACCGTTGGCTTGCCGACATCGTCAGGCACCAGAGATATTGTTAAGGTAGATTTCTTTGACTTGGGAACCTGGTGATGAATGTGAAATTGCAAAATTAGATCCAAATGTATGAATTGTGAAAACTGTCAACTTCCCGTTGCAACAGTAAACATTTCACCACTTTCTAGATCCAATGATCTTAATTGTCTAGTTTCTCAATTGCCAAAGTTCCTGCTTTTAGCTTCATAACATCAATCCCAACCCTAAAGATGTTGATTTTCTGAGTTAAAAATACCTGAGTTGCCTGAAACTGCAACTTGAAGACAGCTTTGATCTTGTTCTTGTCGCTTCTCCATCTTCCTGACTTGAACATTGTTCTTACCTTCCCACTTTAATGACTCAATAGAGTTTCCTCGGAGGGCCACTGTCATTACTGTGCTTCCAAAAGAAGCAGCAAACGCTGTTCTTGTCAAAGGCAACCGAAATATTCAATCATTAATAGCGAAAGGAAAAAATGTTTCTTGTTTCTCTCCAGCTGAGAGTAGAGGAAGTGCAATGTGAGATATGAGTATGGGCTTGCCCTCTGGCTCGGTTGAACTCAATTACTGCAATGCAGTGAACTAGGAAGGCTCAAGCTGGAGAGAGTTTTGGGAATGAGGGACAATCAATGATGACCCAGCTAAAGGCGATAAGATACCTTGCCTAAATCAAATAAAGAAGCTTCTCATCCGAAGCTCAACAGGAACACGGAAACCAACCAAAAAGCGTACAGTACAGCAGTTTTCCAGGTATGAGTTCGATTTGCTGTTATGCTCAAGTCCTGGCCCTACACTTCCATGGCCATGTCCCCACTCTCTTATCTGGAAAAGATGTTTTTTTTTCTATCGAGCTGCCTTGTCAGATAACACTGCAAAGCATCTATTTCGGGTCGCAATAAAGAAATAATATGTTAATATATTCAAGATCTGATTCCCCTAGGAACGTTTTGCTGTGTCATTGAAGAGTAAAATTTTATGTGCCGGGTAGATGATTACGCCACTACAAAGCCTAATCCTATGGCTCCGGGTCCGTCAAATTTGCATGTGCCAGTGCTGATAGAAAAGAAAAGAAATTCCTGGTTTCTCATTTACAGCGAGGCACCAACCTAAAGAGGTGGAGTGTGGAATCTGCCAGTGAAAAGTAGCAGCTCTTTAATTATCATGCCATTATGGAATGGTCGTTACAATGTGGGCAACTTGTCAGAATTTAAAAAAGGCGCTCCTTCCAACTCTTTTCTTTTTCTTTTCTTTTCTTTTCTGGGGTAAGGCTAAGGCCGCGCAACTTGTGATTGGGGATATGATTAAGACTTGACTAAAGTTAAAGAACAACCCACAAACATGATGGAAGGTTAGGTATATATCCAAGGTATGTATGCCTTAATTCTTTGCATTTTCTCTGAAAAGGAGCTCTATGCCAAGTGGCAGTAAAAGAGAATCTTTTTTCCAATAGCGGCTTTTTTACCGTTAAAAATATATTGTCTGATTCTGAGCATTTCAGATTACATTCTCGTTATTTTGATTTTGAATATCTTTTAGATCATAATCTCGTTATTCTACTTACGACAAGATTATGATCTGAGATACTTAGAAATAATCTGAACAATGACCCAAAATCTTTGATCAACATATAATCAGATAATATATTTCTAAAACTTACCAGGAAGAGTGGGTGTGGCCACTTGTAGAGAATTTGTTGTTTGCTGATGGTGTGTGCCTGATATGCATATGCTTGTGGCATGGCAAAACATGGTTGCCCTTGCCCTCCATGTGGGGATCCGATCAGAAGTCGTCCAAACCATCCTCTAACTCTGCCTTTCAGCTTTTCCACGAGTGTAAATTACAGTGCAGTCTTGCAGCTGAGCATGTAAAAAATGCATGTCAAGAGGAAGTGGTGCATTCATTATTGCATTAGCGTGCCTCCTTCACGGTCAATCCCAACCCAAGTCGCTTCCTAAATGACTGAAAACTGCACATGGCGGGTCGTCTCGCACATGCTGGCTGTCTCTCCTTAGTTTTTTAATCTACTGACAGCCCATTGGAGAGGAATGCGTGTACTAAAGCTTCCTTATCCATTTAAATACACGAGTGGATGAGAAACGTGCCAGACTTAAATAGAAATGCAAATTTGAACGATTAGGGAGACCTCACATCTTGGGTTTTTCATTGAATCCGTTGGCGAATTCTGCCATTGATAAAGTCAAGTATTTTCCATGACTCACAAAGTTGAATATGTACATTTTTCTCATCGAATTGCCCACAAGGTTACCAGGACATTTACCTCAATTCGAGTTTACATTGGGTGAGTTCCTTCATTGTTGAAAAAGAAAATAGAAAAATCTCTGAAGGACGAGATGATAAATTCAAACTCGATTAGAATGTAATGCACGTTGCTAGAATAATTGAAGCATACCTTACCGGTATCAAAGTAAATTTCATTTGCCATGGTGACCACGTATCATGTGATTAATTCGACGTACAAAAGGAAAGATTTGAAAATGGTGTCTCAAAAAATATCAACTATTTTACCATTCGTTGTAATTTCTCCACGCCCCACTCTCCTTAACTTCCATATTTTGCTTTGTACACTCGTTTGTTTTCCTTAATATTCTAGTTATAGTGATATTAATTTTTCTGATGTGTTATCAATTCGACACAACGTGGGGTGGATCAAAAAGGTCGTGATAATTAAAAGCGATGCTTTACCCTTTGCGTGAATATTCAATGACCTGCCCCCTGTCAGCGACAACCTCGGTCTTCACGTGACTTGACCTCGCATCCACGATATTTTGAATCCTACAGAACATAAAGTTTATCGCTCTGGATTGAATCTTTTGGCTTGGATCTACACTTGTTAAATTAACCTAGAAACCAGGGTGTCATCCAACCTCCTTTGCCCCAAAAAAACAGAGGTATAAAAGTACAAATCATAAACAAATTACATGCAGAACATGCATGGACGTGGGGCTCTTCCGATCAACGTCATGGAAAGGACCCCCCTGTATTCATTTGTTAATCCTCTGTCGTGCCAATGCATCCATCACATGATGTTCGAATGGCTACCAAATCTATTCATGGCACGTCGGCCCGTCCACACCCACCTTGGAAGTTGCGCGGGACTTGTCCGGTGGTCCTATGAAGCTTGACAACGAAAACGCCCCGCCGTTTTGGCCCACTTCGCGCCTCTCTTTTGACGGTGGCTGTCGGGCTCCATCGCGGTGGCACGACCATGGTACAAAATCACTCCCGGTGCTCTCGGGCCTTATTTAGAATGTAGGGATGTAAACGGTTCGGTTCGATTCTCTTAAAAAACCGAACTGAACCGTTTGAGGTGCACCCTTGAACCGAACCGAATCTTGCTCGAACCAAATATAAACCGAACTGAAAAATCAGTTTGGTTTGGATCGATTTTCAGTTTCTTCTTCTTCTTCTTCTTTTTTGCTTTTTATTCACAGCTTGGTTTTTTGTTTTTTCTTTTTCTTTTTGCTTTTTATTCAAATATAAAAAGAACTGACCTATCAAAAGACTAGACATATACTGTATTACCAAAAATACACATACCTCTATTTTTTCATCCAACAAAATCACTCAATCTATCTTAACTTGGAACAAGAGCTTATACAGGTGACTGGATAAAACACACAAGAACTTTCGATTAAAATACCAAAAAAGAGGTTACTTTTCTCGTATATTTAAATAAGTGGTTGGTTTCTCGTGTGTCTATTGAATTTCGAAGAATGCATTTTGACATTCTGACTGCTATAGATACAAACACCGTACAGTATAGAGAATTTAAAGACTAAATAAACACGAACATGCATAATCTAAAATTGGATAGTCTTACAAGACAGCACGACACCAACACACCAGACAAACAGATTAGGAATTAGAAAACACGAGTTCAGCACAAACAAACATGACCAGACCAAACCAAACTGATATGGTTTGAGAAGGGCCAAGAAAGGAGCTGCAAATCCTGAACGTTGTTCTTGTAAAGCTCACTGCAAACAAAAGAAAAGAAAGATCAATAAATGAACTGAATCAAGGATTAGAAATGCCCAGTGAAGCAACTGTTTCTAATGGGAATTAAATAGAGAGAACCATCACCCAACTTAGAAACAAATCTATTTATCCGAGGACGCTTAAGCAAGTCCACAGTACAAGAGCCACCATCAACCCGCAAACCAAGTATTACATAAACTAATCCACTATACCCAGAAGATACAACGGCTAAACCCCGACTCCAAACTGAGACTGCAAGCAGAGGAGCAACGCAACAAATCCTCGCAATTAAAGAGTCAGGAGAAATGTCAAAAATGGAACTTCTCGCAAGACCCCAGAAGAATTATCGGCTCGATCAATAGAACCATTTTCGGTATCAAACCATTTTCGTATGCTACGGAACCCGACCACATAGAGCGAGCAGATCTAGACTCAAGCGTGCGAGAGAGAAGAGCGGCGACGGAAGCGCAGAAATGAGTGCAGATCTGCTAGGGGGAGAGAGAGGGACAGAGAGCACTCACCGAGAATGGAGGTCTTCTTCCTCGTTGAAAGGGTTGAGATCATGGCGGCGATTCATCATAGCAGTAGAAAGAGAGGGGATTTGAGCCGGAGAGAGAGGGGATTCACTCTTTTGAGGTAAAAACAAGAGTTATTTTTTTAGTTCGGTTAGAACCGAACTGAATCGAACCAAACTGAAAAAACAAACGGTTAGCTTTGATTATCCAAACTGAAATCGAACCAAATCGAAATATATCAAATTTTCAGTTCGGTTCGTATTTCGATTCGGTTCTGATACCCTTATTAGAATGGACATAGAATCAAGAAAGTGTATGCTGTTTCAAGCAACCAAGTCCCCTGATTGGACTGAAATTTCGATCTCGTTTCTGCTTGGGATTGCAAGATGCAGAATACGTTGTATTTTTTTTTAGCAAAAAAAAAATCTCCATTAATTTTCCATCCAAAATCTCCGTTTCTAGGCTAACATGGCATTTTCACATCAGCCGTAAATCCACACCATTTGCTTACGTGGATTTTTCATCATTGTTCATCATCGTTATGTTCTTTTCCTTCTTCTTGGCTCCTTGCAACCTCCATTAGTGGAGGTGCTCGAGCATGGAGCTCACTTTTGGGTTACACGACCTCGGATTTGAGTCGTGCAACCTAAGATCCAAGTTCGCATGACCTCAAACTTTTTTTTGTCTAAAAAAAAACTTTAAACTTTCACTTTAATCTCAAATCTATCTTCGTTAATTTTCTGTCCAAAATCTCCGCTGCTCGACCAACATGGCATCATCGTTATGTTCTCTTCCTTCTTCTTGGCTCCTTGCAATTAATGGAGGTGCTCGAGCATGGAGCTCACTTCTAGGTTACACGACCTCGGATTTGAGTCGTGCCGACCTTAGTTCTGAGTTCGCATGACCTCGAATGTGAGGTCGTACGCATCAATTGCGGGTGTCAGCCTCCATTAATGGAGTTTGACCATAGGGCACATAGTGGGGGAAACTATTTGTGCCTTCACAATGACGGTGGCTGTAGGGAAAGCTTGGGGTTGTTTTTCTGTCGTTAGGGCACGGAATGGGTCCACAAAGCTTCGGGGATGGCCGAGCGAGGAGGTGGCCTATAAAAATGGCTTCTTAAGCTTAAATAGAAGGAATGGAAAACAGAGTCTCGGTGGAAATGGCCGGAGATGATTCCGACGACTGCCAACCGTCGCGAACGGGTTGTCGAAGGTCGTGGCACGGCGTCGGAGATCTGGGTGACGATGGACGAGCGCTGGGAAGTTGTGGCCGAGTGAATCCGTGCCAAGAGGACGATGAACAGTGACGAGACTTTAATCTCAACTGACTTTAGACGTTCCAATTCCCCGATTCATTAAGCTTCTGTGAGCTTCCTGGGTTGATTAAACCTCTCAAGGAGTTGTCTTTTAGTTAGTATCAATGCTCTCAGTTTTTTTTTTTTTTACCGAGGTATCTACGTGACCGGCGAGCTTGCGTTCAAACTAGCGGTGAAGCCTGACTAGTCCTCGAGGGATTAGCGCAGCATCTCACTGCCACGACCCTCCACTTAAATCACTGGCATCTACGAGTTTTGAACCCAAGATCTCTTGTAAAAGGAACTGAGCGCAAATCATCGCAGCCACCGATAGGTGGATTGCTTCCAATTGTTTTTTTTTGGTAAGAGATTGCTTCCAATTGTTTGAGTCCACTAAATCCAAAGTTCATGAAGCTGAGATTAAGAAATTCGTAGCCTTTGACAGGTTTTTAAGTTGGAAATGATTGACCAAGAAACTGCTGAGTTGAAATTAACAAGTTTTAGCTCCGGTAAGGCAGGAGGAAGCTACGTGGTAGATTGTGAGGAAGCTTCGATAAAATCACCAAACACGCATTTAGCCTCCGTGCTTGAGCACCTCCGTTAATGGAGGTAATATAGAAGATGAAGCAAATGAGGATGATGAACAATGACGAGAACTCCACGTAAGCAAATGGCGTGGATTTAGAGCTGACGTGGAAATGTCATATCGTACGAGTAACAGAGATTTTGGATGAAAGATTAACAGGGATAGGATTTGGGACTAAAGTGAAATTTGGGATTATCTTTAGATAAAAGAAAAGTTTATGATAAAATTGAGATTAAACCTTAAGTTTGGAGTTTTTTTAGGGAATTAGGTAAAAAAAAGAAACAGATATGTCCGAAATAAAAGAAAACAGAGCTTTCCCTTGATTGATTAAGGAGCATAACTTTGAAGATTCTGATCACCAGCATCAGAACAAACCTGAGTGGATTTGGAACCCCACCCATCGCCATAAAGGTTCTTGGTCCACTTGTCTAGGTGGATCCTTGATCAGAATTCCCAAGGAGGATATCTTTTCCATTTATAAAATGAAATAATGATAAATTATTCATAAATTTTAATCTAATGTGCAACATAATTATAAGACTTTAATCCAATATATAATGTGGTCCCTGAATTTTTAATTTGTTCAATATATTCAATGTTATCACGAACAACATTAAATATTTTCATATAGTTCAAAGACTACATTGAACATGTATCAAAATTTTATGGTAAACAAATTAAAAGTTCAGGAACTACATTGCACATTGGATCAAAGTTCAAGAATTATTTACGTCATTTTCCCTTGTGAACAAAAGAAATGGAGCAATAATTTAAGAAAACTATAGCATATGCTGCTCTATATAAATAAAAATTGACCCAAGCGATTTTATGCATTTCAAAATTGAGAATTTTAACTACCAAATCTCTCGTTAATCGACGATAAGGCTACACGTGAAAAAAGTATTTTTTTTACACCGGCAATATATAGTGCCAGGCTAAAGTGTTTTTTTTTTTGGGGGGGGTCAAAACCAGGCTAAAGTTGATGCTACTAAAATTTGTACCCTTCCACACATTCATAATTATACTTATAAATTTGCAAGCAAATAATGAAAGTATACATTAAAAAATGACTCGCCAAAAACTAAAAATAACCAATCCTCAGCAAAAACTTCGTAATTTTAAGATTATTACTTTAGTAGAATCATTCATAGAGTTGAAGAAACATCATGCATCACAGGCTAAGAGTGTCAGAATCGAACCGAAAATTTTGTGCATTTTAGTTTGGTTCAAGAAGTCAAAATCTTCAACCAAACAAAAAAAAGACGAGAGCTCAATGAATTCAAGCCAAAAACATTGCCTGAGACCGAGATTGAGAGGCTCCGAAGATTCCCAGAAAGATCAACACCGACAGGAACGAGCTTCACAATCGCCAAGAAAAACGATTGGGAAGTGGTAAGAATCATCCGGCAAACGCTAAAGCGGGGGGAAGAAGATGGAAGAAGAAGCGGCAATTCTGCAAAATGATTATACGGATCAGTATAATCGGTCGATTATACTTCTTTTTCCCTCTTTTTACTTTGCCAGAAAATTGAAAAATAAAAAAGGAGGAAAAAGAAGAGGCCTTGTTTGAATAAAAAGCAAAAAAACCCGAAAACAATGAATAAAAAGCAAAAAAAAAAGAGAAGAAAGAAGAAAAATCTGAAAACCGAACCCAACTGATATTTCGGTTCGATTCATATTCGGTTCAAGCGAGATTCGATTCGATTTTTCAAGAAAATTGATCCAAATTGAACAGCTTACTCGGCGCCCAGCCAAAATTGGACGGGCATTCTCAATTCTAATGATGTCACCAGTGACTTCAGCCACCGATACAGTAAATGACTACAAAGACATTTCGGTCTCGGCCTTCATCATTGCAATAATTGCAAGATAATGACAGACCCCCTCCATCTCAAATCCTTCCTCATTTCGAACGGAATCCCAAGGAGCGGACATCGGAGATTCCGACGGAGAAATTTCAAAAGATCGAAGTTTCTATAACTTGGGAGCTCTTGGCAGCAGGATTCCCATTGGCCTATTTTTTCTCCCTACTTTTTTTTTTAGTCGGTCTTACTCTATCTCTCACCCACGATATACACTCAAATTTGCGACCTTTTGCAGGGCGTGAGCGCCGAAACTCACATATTAAACTACGCGATCCCACTCCTATTCCCCGCTAAGGTGGAGATTTGAACTCTCCACCTCTCCCTTCTCAAACGAGAACGGTGGCTACTGTAGTAAATTTCTAGAGGTTATTTTTTTTCCCCCTACTAGCTCAGCACTGAATTTGTTAATTAGGGTCGCGTTTGCATGTTTTGCGCCCGTCTGGAATCGTCGAATTGTGATTGATCTCGGACCTGCTTTGGGTACCCCGACGATGCTCCACGGCACATGTGAACCTGAAATGCACCTTACGCTCGACATTATCCCCGCGCGCGCGCGAGAGAGAGAGAGAGAGGGGTGGGCCCCGGTGAAAGTTTTGATGATTGAGGGGGTGACGTGGCGACATACAGAGAATCGCGGTGATACGACCGATGGACGGTCGTGATTAGGCCTCCAGAATAATGGGTAAGAAAAACAGACGCAACCAACGAAGATAGCAACGAAACACGAGCGACCGCGCGCGGAACGGTATAGAACCCTTTGGTGTACTCGATCCTCGCACTTTTCGTTCATCCCTCTGGTCTTCTCCGTCTCATCCGTTGGATAGATCCCCAGAAAGAGAGAGAGAGAGAGAGAGGGGCGGAGAGATGGCGCTGATAGGGCTCAAGGCGACGGTGTTCGCGGCGGCGGCGCAGCTGCTGGGAGTCGCCGGCGCGGTGCTGGTGCTGGTGTGGTGCATCTACTTCATGGGGGGCTTGGCCTGGGAAGCCTCCGACAAGAGTCTCATCTTCAACGTAACACCTCTCTCTCTCTCTCTCTCTCTCTCTCTCTCTCTCTCTCTCTCTCTCTTTTCCAAAAGAAAAAAGAACCTTCTTTTTCTGTCATGGACTATGGAGTCGCTTGTGTTTTGCTTGCTGAACAATCGCCGGCCTGCGCAATGTTGTTCATCGAGGAAGAGAGACTTTGTATCTCTCTCTCTGTCTCTCTCTCCTCGGCGCCAGCGAATGGCAACTGTGCGAAGACGTGTTTGGTTGGATCGTTTGTTGCGTTGTTTGTCGTCGCTTCGTGGTTGGGGCGCGGGGAAATTACGTCCATGCCCCCTTCCATTTTTCTTCTCCTTCTTTTCTCCTTCTTTTTAATCGTCTTCCTCTTTTATTTCGATTTTTCTTTTTTGCGTTGCGTTTCGTTTCGAAATGGTAGAGTTTTGGGCAATGCGGACATCATCGTGAATATGGGAAAAACTGCACGTAAAGCCATGGCTTCGGCGTTTCCGGAATCTGCTTTGATTTTTCAATCCTTTTCTCCTCTCTTCTCGGGGGAAATCCGATGCTAATTCTCTTCTCACCCACCGGCACACACGCGAAGTCACTATTTAATAAAGCACGAAACATCTGATGAAAATAGTATTTTGATTTTTTTTTAAAAAAGTATTTATAGGAGTATCGCGAGAAAAATAATGCGCCGAAAATCACAAATTCCCGCTATTTGATTGTTTAGGCATGTACCCATTAAAAATTTCTAGGGAAAAAAAATCGATTTTTTTTTTCAGAATTTAATCTTCACCGCGAATTGAGCACCGTCGAGTGGACGCCACGGGGCTTTACCTACCTTTCCAACTCGTCGCATCCACCCATCAGCCTTACTGCTTCGAGTGCTTTCATTCTTGGTGTGCATTCATTGAGGATGAAGTTCATATGTTCCCAATTCTCTCTCCATCACCCGATACATCGAAAATCCCAAAACAATCGTTCTCTTCTTCCTTTTTATTTATTTTTTTTTTTTGCTCTTTTCTGTCTGCCTAGTGACTATACACAACTGTGTCAGAAGAAATTTGGTACCCTTTAGGAATAATAATGGAGGAAGTGATGGTTTGGATGTATATCTTCTATGCAACAAGTGAAAACCCTAATTTTCTCACACTTTTTTTATTTTTTATTTTTTTCCAAATCTAACTCTCATACAATAATAAGAAAAAGTAAATAATTAATTCTCACCTACCATCTAGGCTCCCGCTTGCTCCGCTCAAGTAATAACTATCCTCACCCATTCCCTCTACTAAAAGTAAATAAATACCTTCTCTTTTTTTTTTTTTGAGATATCTCTTAGTCTATTATTGTTGTTTTTCTTATATATTGATCCGATTTTTGCACGTGCACGTAGCGTGAGCTCAACACTAGTCGATGAATCACTCCCGAAATTGCGATGAACATGTAGCCACGTTCCTGTCTGGAAAATCCAAGGTACATAATGAATTGCGTGGCCAATTGCCCATGCTTATCCAATTTGGAGCCATGGTTGCATTTAGTTGGAACGATCGGTCCAAGGCTCACGTGTTCCTCTTTGGCCTGTCTTGGTGTCAAAAACATTGATAGATTTGACCCGTAATCAATTGGCTTTTACTTTTGTCCTAGAATATGTCTAACTTGACCTTTAGCTCCCGAAAGCATACCACCATGTGTTCACGGCCCACGATGTCCGTCGTGTTGCTGGATTGTTGTTTCTTATGTTCTGTTCTTGTTAGCAAGGGATGGATCCTGCGAATCCGTGATTTATCGGCATGTTTAGAAAGTGATTAATCAAGAAAAATTGAAGTTTACTGACCTGAAATCGCTAATATAATTCAAAGGTTCACCATAATCTCGATTGCCAACTAGTTTTTTAGTAAAAATTTATGCCCTTTGATCTTCAATCGACGTCTTTGATAATAATGGCTGATGATATTTTTCCAAATCCTAGTCATACTTCGAAGGCACTCTATCCGTTGTGAGTCGACGTCTTCACGTAATGTAAACTCACGTAATTGAGGGTTTGTCGCTTCACAAGCTTAGGACGAAGTAGAAACATAAGAGGACGTCGCATCGGGATTGCCATCATCATATTCCCTTCTTCGCCCTAGTAACTAATGGGTGTCGGGGCTCTTTAAGCATCTCCTTGTCCTCCTAGTCGTGGTCATTCACGCGAAAACTTAGAACCGTCATTTATTTCTGACGTGTCTACTGTCAATTGAATTTAAGCTATAGGTCGTGTCGTATTCGGATTTTTCTTATATTTATCTTTTACGTAATGTTGCGTAAACGGGTTATTTTTATTGTTGTTAATTTACTACCGCATCTCGAACAATTTTCTCCCATCTCATGATTTCACTGTTTCCTCACCGCACAATCGCAACACTGCTTCTATCACTTTTCTCTCCTGTTCCGACCGCAACGTTCCTCTCGCTATCACAAAGTTCTTATACGAGGCCTGTGCCGTTGATGACAGATTCATCCCGTGCTGATGCTAATTGGCTTGATCATCATCGGAGGTGAAGGTAATGAGAATCGTGCCGATATGTCGCCTCGTAAAACTCTTCGCTTCTGCGATCAAACCCCAGACTAACGCTAGTCGTAACTCTCCTTTTTTTCACAAAATGCAGCAATCATAACTTACAAGACATTGCCTCTGAACAAAGAAACGAAGAAGGTGATACATATGGTGCTACATGCCATCGCTTTGATACTTGGCATCGTCGGAATAAGTGCCGCATTCAAGTATCACAACGAGAGTTCCATTGACAACTTCTACAGCTTGCACTCCTGGCTCGGGATCGGCATCATTATACTCTATGCCATTCAGGTGAGTTTGCTGATCTCTTCGAAGCTATGTTCATCTGCATTTTCAAGGCCTAAGAAACACAAAGTAGATGCAACTAATTCGGCATCATCGGCTGTGACTGAGAGGTTGCAAATTAAGAAACCAGATTTGAAGTCATGTACTTCTAGTTCCTGGAATCGCCTAATCATACTTGGTTCTAACATACATTGTGGAGCTAATTTTCGTGTTGTCGATCGATCGCACTTGTCTGAGACTAAGGTGATTATGTGCAGTGGATATATGGATTCATCATCTTCTTCTACCCTGGAGGATCGGGCAACCTAAGGAGGGACTCGCTTCCGTGGCATGTGCTGTTCGGGTTGTTTGTGTATTTATTGGCGGTTGGAAATGCGGGGATAGGCTTCTTGGAGAAGCTGACATTCCTTGAGAATTCGGGGCTCGCGAAGTACAGTTCTGAGGCCTTCCTCGTCAACTTCACCGCAGTCGTGACAGTATTATTCGGCACCTTCGTCATATTCACCGTGCTTTCTCAGCCCGTTGTCGAAGATGACCATAGCTATTCCCCAATCTAGATTGTGTCGCATTCCTAAATAAGATTGCTTTATGTATAGAACATCCACGGATCATTTCGTTGGAGCAGATGTACGATAATTGCGTGAGAGACACCCGTTCTTCTGAACAAAGTTGTCAACTTGTCATGCTTAGCAAAATCGATGTCCTTGTGGTTGTCTTTATGTATGTCCCTAGCGTTATTCTGATCGAATTTCGCATAATAAGGACTCAGGAACTCGGGCTCTGTTTGGAGGATTAGAGAGTTAATTAATACAAGGATTGTAATCGAAAATCCGGCATGATGTGTTGGGGATTCGATGGTGGTGAATGAGCATGGCCCATGGGCTTTCTGATACGCCGTTCAACGTATCAACTACAGATAAGCTATCTGAGGAGGGAAGAACAACATTGGTACCAAAACTTGTGTACGGAGGTCACTTTGATATCAAAACTTCTATTTGGATCACTTAAGTGTCAAAAGTTTACGCCGGCGATCATTTAAGTGCCAAATCGGAGAAAAAAACGATCACTTAAGTGCCAACAGCGAAAAATTCCGATCAAATTTAATACATAGCTTTTACATTTAAATTTTAATGACACATGGCATTTCCATGTGTATAATTCAATTTTTTAAATATTTTTTTCTGATTTTTTTAATTATTTTTTTATTTTTTCATTTCTGTCTTCTTCTTCTTCTACCATGGCCGGTGGCCGGAGGCCACCCACCGGTCATGGCCGGCCTCGCCGGGCGTTGCCTTCCTCCAAGCGAGGCCCAGCGAGGCAGCTGTGGCCTAGGCAAGAGTCAACCTCGCCGGATCTGGCGAGGCGAGCCCTCACCAGGGCTCGCCTTGCCCAAGCGACCTCGACCCTCACCTGGGCAGGGTGAGCCCGGGCGAGGGCTCGCCTCGCCAAATCTGGCGAGGCAGTCGTGGCCTCGGCGAGGGCTGGCCTCACCGGGGCTCGACTTGCCCAGGCGACCTCAACCCTCGTCTAGGCAAGGCGAGCCCCGGCGAGGGCTCGCCTTGCCAGATCTGACGAGGTCGGCCTTTGCTGAGGCCACGGCGGCCTCGCCCGAAGGAAGGCGACGCCCGGCAAAGCGGGCCATGCCCGGTGGCCGATGGCCGGACACCAGCCACCGGAAATAAGAAGAAAGAAAAGAAAAAAAAAAGAAAAAAAAGGAAAAGAAATGTCACGTCAGCCTTTGGTGAGCCACATCAACTTGAAAACTTAATAAAAAAACGCCACGTCGGATTTCCGACGAAGTGATATTTAAGTGATCGTTTTTCACAATTTTTAGCACTTAAGTGATCCGATTGAAAGTTTTAACATCAAAATGGCTTCCTTACACAAATTTTAGCATCAATGCTGTTCTTCCCCCCCTATTTGAGTTTGTCTCGGCGTTCAGATCAAGTGGAGGTCTCCTGTTCGTGCAAACTCAGTCAACAGAGAAGCCGCTCCCATGACTGCTAGGGTTTCAGCTGCAAAAGCGGACGGGGCTCGCTCCTCCTTGGCGAATTCAGCAACCAGCAAGCCGGAGTTGTCGCGGCATAACCTGGTGACGGAGCACGCCGCTGACGCATCCACCCAAGAGCCGTCGACATCAAATCGCAGGGCGCCCTTCTCCGGTGGTGTCCATAGCCCATGTACTGAGCTTCTACCTTTGTTCGAATTCGACGAGGATGGAGCCATCTTGCAAAGGAATTGTTCAGGGCGATATGGATTGGGTCTCCGCGACTGGAAAACGAAGCAATTTCGCACCTTCCATACCAGCCAGGGTACACCAGTGACCAACTCACGCGTGGCTAAGTCTATGCATTTTTCCAGTGTCTCGAAGATCCAATTTTCAATTCTGGTGATGCTTGTCGGAGACATCCCGATGTTGAGTCTTCTTGGATCTGACCAAATTTCCTTTGTCCAGTCGCATTAAGTAAACATGTGCTCTGTGGGTCTCCGGGGCCTGGTGACAAAAGCATTTATAGGAGTATCACGAGAAAAATAATGCGCCGAAAATCACAAATTTCCGCTATTTTATTGTTTAGGCATACGGACCCATTAAAAGATTTCTAAGGAAAAAAAAATCGACTTTCTTTTGAGAATTTATCTACACCGCGGATTGAGCACCGTCGAGTGGACGCCACGAGCCTTACCTACCTTTCCAACTCGTCGCACCCACCCATCAGCCTTACTGCTTTGAGTGCTTTCGTTCTTGGTGTGCATTCATCGAGGATGAGTTCATAGGTTCCCAATACTGCCTAGCGACTATACACAACAATGTCAAAAGAAATTTGGTGCCCTTTAGGAGTAATAATGGAGAAAGTGATGGTTTGGATGTATATCTTCTCTGCATCAAGTGAAAACCCTAATTTTCTCACTTTTTTTTTATTTTTTCCAAATCTACCTCTTATACAACAATAAGAAAAAGTAAATAATTAATTCTCATCTACCATGTAAGCTCCCACTTGCTCCACTCAAATAATAACTACCCTCACCCTCTCACCCATTCCCTCTACTAAAAGTGAATAAATACCTTCTTTTTTTTGGAGATATCTCTTAATCTATTATTGTTATTTTTCTTATATATTGATCCAATTTTTGCACGTGCACGTGAGCTCAACACTAGTCGATGAATCACTCCCGAAATTGCGATGAACATGTAGCCACGTTGCCATCTGGTATTCAAACGATGATCACGGAAAAAAATCCAAGGTACATAATGAATTGCGTGGCCAATTGCCCATGCTTATCCAATTTGGACCCATGGTTGCATTTAGTTGGAACGATCGGTCCAAGGCATTTATAAGCATGAAATTTTAAAAGCAAGAGGGATGGGCATGCTCGATATTGTGGGCTTTAACCGCACGAAGGAAAGGCAGCTTCAAAAGAGCCCGTCGGCCCATTTCGCTCGTGAGAAGTTCTTGAAAGGAGAGGTGGCGTCGCGTCATGCTTTCTCCCTCGCGACGTCGACGGACTGCCAACGAAACATTCTAGCATGGGGGAGATAACGAGCGGCGACAAATTTATCTTTTGGAGTACTAGATTTTTGGAAAGCAAATGTTGGTTCAGGATATTTTTCCTTTGTAAGACAAGCCTCGACGAGGAAAGAGCCAACAAAAACATTGGCATGGGGAGGGCCCCATAACGTGGCAGGTGGTCCTTTCGTTTCGTAGCGCATCCCCCTCCATACATCGCAAAAGACGAGCCCTCAATTACAACGGAGATGACCGATACATGTTAAAATGGATCATAAAATTCATTCTTAATTTATATATGATAAGCTAAATTGTTAAATGGATTAGTTATGTTTAATAAATAGGTTATGAATGAACTTATAACTTATTTAGACCTAACTCATTTCTATTACTCTCTTCATTCTCTCTTGAGCTACCTCACTTGCTTTTCTCAGTTCAATTTAGATATGAATTTTCTTAGATTTTGTTAAATATAAAAGTATTTTAGTAATACAGATTGAGTATGGGTTGAGAATGGATCAGGTCGAATATGGGTCACTAAATTTGCATTACATTAAAAATGAGTCATGATGGGCTAAATAGATTTATTTGGGTCGAAAGCCGAACCATTTTCGACTAGACCCACGCCATTTGATGTTTCTAATGGACCCTCTCACGACATGAATCCAAAGCCATAAACCGGGGTGTCCGGAGATTGGGAATGGTGATTAAGAGGCAAATGTTGCTCAAGATGGAGGGGCATTCAACAAGTCCATCGCACCATTAAAGGCCGGAGTTCAATTTGCACAAGTAACATGGTTCAATAATTTGTCGACCCCATGCATCACACAGAGGGTGCGTTTGTAACCATTATGTTCCCTGAAAAAATTTCTACTCAAAAATAATTTTTTTTAAATTTTATTTTTGAAAATAATTTCTAAGTATTTGAAAGCGTTTGGTAACTGCCCAAAATTTCTATTCCTGAAATAAAAAAAAGAATATAAATGTATTTGATAACCGCACAAAATTTCTTTTTACTAATAATATTTTAATATTTCTTTATTTTTCTTCATTTTCTTTTATTTTCTTTTTTTCTTCTTCTCTTTCTTGGCCATGGCCGACGACCGGCCACAGGCCAGGGCCGATAAAGGCATCGCGGCCCTCGCCGGCCACAGGCAAGGGCTGGACCCTCGCAGCCTGGGCGAGGGCTACCCTCTCTAGCCTTTTCTAGCCCTTACCTGAGTCGACGAGGGTTGCCATCGTCAAATCTGGTGAGGGTTGAAACCTCGCCGCCGCCCTTGCTAGCCGCTAACGAGGAAAGAAGAAAAAGAGAAAAAAAAAAATCTCTTCTATTTCTGATTCTTATTCCAAAAATCAATAATCAACTTTTTTTTTTTTATTCGTGATTCTGTTCTAAAACTAATTCTAAGAACGAATTTGTGCTCGAGAATAAAAAATTTATCAATCGGATTTCTGTTCTTTTTTTATTCTCGAAAATAAAAAAATAGAGTAAGTTATTATTTGACAAGTTACTAAACGCACTCATAGACTACTCGATCCGTACTCAACAAAATCACTATTCCCTTTCAGATGGAAAGATATTTAATGGGTCTTCATCTTATTTCCAATTTTTTTTTGCTGGTAAGGAAAGAAAATAAAGGTCATCATCACTTGGACCGGGTTATGCTGTTTGTCCCTCTGCCACAATGATTCTAGCTATAGTTTGAAGGAGCCTTTTTGTGCCCGGAGATGCTTCGCTCAAGTCCGTCATTAGCCCCAAACTCTTCCGAAATTTTGCTTAGGGTTTCAATTGTCGCACATTCACGTCATGCTCTCGTGAAGCCAACCCCCGACTAAAAACGATCACCCACGATGGCCAAATCTTCCCTCAAAATAGCAATCAGCGAAACTCTTGTTTCGAGATCGAAATCGAGATGATAGGAACGAAGAATGAAAGGATAAAACCAATCCTCTTCGGTTGATGGATTTTGCATTGCATTGATGTTGCGCCGACGGTCTCTATCCAAGAAGGGATTGATCGAGAAAAGGATCTGAAATGAGCCGCCATCCCCCAACGCCATGGCGTCCCCAGTCCCACCACCCCAAAAATATAAAAATAAATAAATAAAAATTTCCCGATTTTCGCCAAGCAAAACCAACCCACCATGGAAAGAGATTCATCATCATCTCTCTTTTGTTCAAGCATATAAAATTTCCACCATAGATTCTAGGAGACACTCAGGCCTCAGGCCCATCAAAGGCGAAAAGACCATTTAGACCTCGGACACCACCATCCAGGGACATCTGTCCATGTATCTACTTCGCGCGTTACGTCAATGCTAGATAAATGCGACGCAGCTCGTCGAAGAATCCGAACGTCGCAGGTGTTTCTCGTTAGGAATTTTTGTACGTCTCTCCGGGTTGCGATAGCTCTGCCAAAAATAATTTAGGCTTTTTGATGTCATCAATTCAACTGCAGCGTTTCGCAGCCTCATCTCCCATTTCGATGGTGCTTTTCTTTTTCCCCCGTGCTAGTGGTCCTCAAAATTTGGGTGAATCGCTGCCGAAATTGGTCCTATCACCTCACGCAAAAGATCTTTTGATTCTATTCTATACTTTCAAAAACGCTTGCCAGCCCTAAAATTGCACGCGGGTCCACCATTCTTTGCCCCACATTTTCTTTCCTTTTTACCGCGCAAACCCCCTTCACGCATGGGAATATCTATATTTTTCACGATTTACTTAGAAATACTTTATTGAAACAAAGATTGATCATCTACCCACTCGAGCACATAATTCAGAATGATGTTTTGGGGTCACTTGTTAACAGGGCCTTAATGAGAAATATTGGTTTCTTTCTGGTTTTTTTTTTTTCGGTTTTTGAGGTCACATAGATTCTTACGGAAAGGCCCACGGAAAAGTCTACCCGAAGCTATTCAAACTTATCATGACAAAAGCACGTGTTAGAGATTTGGCGGAGAAATATGGGTCGTCGTCAAGCCAGTAATAGAACACCACCACCAATCGTGTTTTTCTCGTTTAAACAAGTGCAATATCTCTCGGAAAAGCACGTGGCCGGTGCAACAGGGATTTCTTTTTTTTTTTTTTGTCTCGCGAGAAATAAATTATTTGAAAAATACATTTCTAAAAATAATTAACAAAATTAGAATAGTTTTCGCCGATCGACGATAAATTTATGTCTAAACCCAGCCAAGCTAGATTTCCTTTCGAGGGGGGCATTGAGGTAAAAACGGTGCGCTCGGTTTGCTTACAAACCGGGAAAACGAGAAGGACTTTTTACTCTTTAGCCATCCCCCACCTGGAGGACACCTTGCCAACTCACAGAAGCTCGCCATTACCTACCATCCAGCTCGCCTCTCTCTCTCTCTCTCGCCTGCTGTACTCTCTCTCTCTATCAGCCAAACGCAACTCTCCTCTCTCTTGCTTCGCTTCGCTTCGGTTTCTTCCGTCACCTTCCCACCACGGTACTTCAGCGATGGCCGAAGAAGAGCCCAGGAAGGTGAAGCCCGAGGCCCCGTCGGAGCCTCCGCCGGCTCCGGCGCCCGAGCCGGCGGAGACCCCGAAGGACGTCGCGGAGGAGAAGCCCGTGATCCCCGCGCCGCCGCCTCCGGAGGAGAAGCCCAAGGAGTCCAAGGCCCTGGCCATCGTCGAAAGTAACGGGAATTTTTTGAAGTTTCTCCGTTCTTCCTCCTTGCTTTTTAGGCTTCTAGCTGTAAAGTTGGCGTGCGTTTTTGTTATGGGTGATGGGAAGTTGATTGCTTTTCAATCTTTTATGTGCTGTGAAATCGAAAAAGAATATGGAGAGAAATTGGTTTTTGCGGATTCAGGCGCTGTCGTCAGATACGATGTGATTATATGCAAGTCGGCTGCTGCTCTGATTTCCATCTGGTCTGGTTTCAGATGACTTGCTTAGTTTGAAACGAGAATTTTGTCAAGCTTCCTCGATAGTTTCTATGCTTCGAACAGTTTGTGTTGAAGTTGATATATGGGATTTTATGTGGGTTTGTAAACTTTTGTGTGATTCAACGTTTGTCCTTGGGTTCATGGCAGAGCCTGCTGATACCGCTGAAGAGAAAATCTCTGAGGGTTCTGCTCACCGAGGTGAATTTAAAGAAAAAGAAGAATAATTTCACGTTTTTGTACGGTTTTCTCTCCTGAAGATCTTTGTAAGTGTATAATATCACATCGGAATGATGTCTTCATGAACTCTTCAGATAGGGAGCTAGCGAGAGTCGAAACAGAGAAGAGGATGTCTCTCATCAGAGCGTGGGAAGAAAGCGAAAAGTGCAAAGCAGAGAACAAGTAAGATCAAGTCACTGTCTGATGGGGGGTTTAGAGAAATCCAGTTTAATCACCGATCTGAGCTTTGCCTGTTTAATTTCCCAAATGAAGTTTTTGGCATACACAACAAATAGTTTAACAAGAACACTGCTTGGGCAGGGCTCACAAGAAATTATCTGCGATTGGGGCCTGGGAGGACTGCAAAAAAGCATCTGTAGAAGCTGAGCTGAAGAAAATTGAGGTACTGCGCTATGAATTTGGGAATGTTATGAGTTACTTCTGATTCTGTTCTGTCTGTATATCAGCCAGTTCAATTGTGTTTTCATTATGATTCACATGCCCAATTATCTTTTCTTCGACATCGATGGTGGATTGAAGATGTGATATATTGTCTTGGACACAAATATAAGTTATCAGACTGTTTCCCTTGATTTGGCTCCGCATCTGATAAGAATACGCCCTATTCCACCTTGACTTACTTTGCTCTATTTCTTTGCCAATTAGGAAAAGTTGGAGAAGCAGAAGGCGGAATATGTGGAGAAAATGAAGAACAAAATTGCTCTCATCCACAAGTCCGCAGAGGAAAAGAGGGCGACCATAGAAGCCAAACGAGGGGAAGACATGCTCAAGGCAGAGGAATTAGCCGCTAAGTACCGTGCGACAGGGACCACTCCCAAGAAGCTCCTCAGTATTTTTTGAGGCTGAAGATTTTTTTGGCCTTGTTGTGTAATCATCAATACATACTGTAAATGTCACTGTTTGGGTTTCATTTGTTTTTGTTTTTTTTTTTGTGGTCGAAGGGTTTCATTTGTTAGGCTACTATATATCTGAGTGCTTCATGGTTTTAACATTTGCTGCATATTTGGTGTTAGTCGTGGTGTTGGTAGCTGAAGATCTTTTTGGCCTTCTTGTGTAATCATCAATACATACTGTAAATGTTATTTTGTGGGTTTCATTTGTTAGGCTATTATTATATCCGAGTGCTCCATGGTTTTAACATTTGCTGCTGATTTGGTGTTAGTCGTCGTGTTGGTAGCTGGTTTCTCTTTGGGTGTACATGACAGTTCTGTCAAACATGTAAGGATAAGTTCAGTTTCTGAACTTTGTGTGAACAAAGGGTTTTGCTTTAGACAGTTTTTACGTTTTCTATGCTGCTTGTCTACTAATATTAGCAACTTTTCAGAGACGGCAAACGGAAGGGAGACCGGGATGTAGACAATGCAAAAATTAGAATAAATGAGTCAAGAGTATGAGAAGAGTGAGCTGCTAATTTTGCGGATGGGAGGACCTCTCGAGACACGTTAGAGGAGAAGGCACCACAAGGGTCGGTGTTAGATTACTTTGCGTGTACCTGAGTCGCCTGAAAAGGACCGCGCGAGGGCAGTCATCTCTGCTGTTTCTGAGGCATGGAGAAATCTGTGTTCCGGCGAGCATGAGGTTGCGCGTGTCCTTCCCAATGGTTGATACGACAACGGAAGGGGAATTTAGCGCGGTGGCCTTTCTTCGGTTCAGAGTTTACTCGGTCGCCTTTCTTCGGTTCAGAGAGTTTACAAAGCCCTCAACCGTCCCGAGTAGCTCACAAATGAAGCCCAGATGGATCTACAGTAACATAAGTTACCGATTTCTTCGCCTACCACTCTACCAGTTCGAACTCCCGACTCGGGGAATGATAATAGAACCAGAACTTTCCATGCGCCCCTTCCCGAAGGCAAGAAGGAACTTTTCATTCTTTCACGCTTGAATTTTCGAGTTGGATGCTTAAAGCACAACAGAGCAGCTTCCCGATATATTTCTACTAGAGTAACTTGTGCTCTTCGCGTACTGATCATTTCGTCGGACCTGTGCTAAGCCAATCAGAACTGCACAGCCTCGCAAATAGCAGGCAAACTAAGTTCAACAAATAAGGACCCTCGGAATCCAATTTGATAGGGCTGTGTCACTGTTCAAGGATCGATTAGCTGCATACACAGAAATGCAAGAATAACAGCGTATGTTTTCCGCAGAGGAAGATAACTGCCAATTGGTCTTGGGGGTAGCGTAGATAATTCTTTTCCTAAACATCATATAGCAGCATAGTTAGCTTTGATTGGTTGTATACACGTTCATCTCATCAGTAAGAAAATCTCACTTACCTATCGAAAAAAGAGAGGATCAATTAGCTTCATATTCAGCTAAGCCAAAGCACAGAATTAATTGGCAAACTCTTATTCAATGAGCTTAGGATAAGGAGTTATGTCAGAGGTGAATGGATCTCAGACCTTTATTTTGTTCTGATAAAGTACAGGCTCTTGCCAAGATGGCTCAGAGACAGCTTCTAGTTCTAGCTTTTCGATCATTTGCTCCATATGCCAATAGGCAATAAATGATAGGGTACATTAATGGCACAATCCTCCTTTTAGGCCATTAGCGCAACGGGCTTGTTAAAATGAATCTCTTCACGCCTGCCATTGATGTTATCTTCATATGCTGCTTTGGGTTATTGATCTAGTGATCATTGGGTGTCCACTGGTCACCTCTGACACTTCGTTATTGAGAAGAAGATGAAACTGAACACTCCCTTGCTCAAAATTGAAACGGGGTCTGGAGGCTACCATTTTCATTTTTCGTCCTGTTCATAAGATTTCTAAGACCAAAACTAAACCATTCTTTGGCCTAGAAAAAGCTGCTGTACTCCAGCTCCGTGAAATCAGGTATAACAACTACAGGGATCAACAAGATTTTCTGGGACAGCGATTTCTCGAGAAACTGCAGAAGTTAATCACATGAAACTGGAAGACACATCAGTTGTTTGTTATGCAAAAGTGAATGCAACATAAGATACAGGATCTCTCTGGGAGCCAACATCATGGGGAAGAAATACAACTAATTACACTAGTTCAATTTTTCCCAGCTCATCACTTCTTCCAGTGAACAGCCTGAATTGGAAAGGACTTGCGTGTTTCACAAATCCATGTTTTTTTTTGGAAGTATAATTAGAAGTTATTCTTCCTCATAGTTGCCCCCCTGTTAATTAAAAAAAATTCTCATTGGACAACATATCACCGTCAATGCTGAAGGCACTACAAAGATCATCCCTAGAAAGACACTGCACATGCCCATTTCCCGAGATTTGATCCTCGAAGTCGAACTGTGAGCTATATATCTCACTGGTCGAAAATTCACTCCGATCATTCTGATATTGATCGCCACCAAAAGTTCCCTCATTTAGCAGCGAAGAAACTAAAGAATCCTGAGAGCTTATATGGTAATAGTGATCATCTCTAGGAACTTGTAATTCAGCATGGTTTGTGAAACTTTCTCCAGGAGAGTTATCCAGGGAAAGCCACTCCGCAAAAAGAAGCCTTGGCAATGAGCTTTGACCCTCTTTTGTCAGGTTGAAAATTACTGGAATTTGAGAAGCTGAGCTTTTTGTATGTTCTGTTGTATCATAACTTTGGGTGTGATCAGTTGGAAAGTTTGTTGAGTTCAGAGATCCCACACAGTCCGAATTGCTTGGCATTTGAAGGTGAGATTCATCAGCTTTGACATTAATCTTCTTCTTAAGATAAGAATGCCAATGATTCTTTATTTCATTATCGGTTCTTCCAGGGAGATGCTGTGCTATTTGAGACCACCTAATCACATGAGAAAATTAGTTTAGTACCTTTGAAAACAAATAAGCAACTCTCTAGCATTGTCTAGTATGGCAAAAGAAACAGCTTTTAACCCTCGCTTACTTGTTGCCTAACAAGTGGTGGAGGTTCAAAACTGTCTCTTCCTCCTGTACTGTGAACACGCCTCTCTTTATTCCTGGCCTCAGGTAATTAATCCACCTTAATCTGCAGCTCTTGCCATTCCTCTGCAAACCTGCCCAGAAGTACTACCTGACTTATTATAATCATCAAAAGTCAAACTTATGAAGTTTTCTCTTGAGACTATGTAGTCACCATCAATCTCTTTCATATTAATGGACAGCATTCACACTCCAAACTCCATCGTAATGCATTAGTCTTAGTTCAATATGACTAATTTAGAGGCACAAATGTCTTCCTGCAGCTAACTTGCCATCAAAGTAAGCATTTTTCGTCTGTCCCTGGTGTTTCTGACCTTAGCATTTTCTTATTATTGCAGACGGACTTTGCCATTACCAAAAAGTCAGCGATCATGAATTTTTATGCGGTTTAGGTGGAGCTTCTCTGTTCTTCGTCCCTATGTACAACCAAGAAAATTACCAATTGCACCTTGGGAACTCATGTTTGTCCATGTCACTTTCAAGAAAACAGAAATATGAACAAAATGATGGCTAAATTCTGTCACCATTAAATCAACCTATTCCTGTTCAGAAGAAATTAAGTCTTTGCTTTATCTGCAGGTTCCAAACCAAACTGCAGTTTTTGTACTGGACGTTTTCTGCCCAATTATTTTGTTTCCTTACTGTCTCATGCGTGCATCCACATCGAGCATTGCTATTGGGAAGATCTAACGGTCTGAGAACTGGGATCATGACATAAGAGCAATGGCACATTGAATGCACCAAGTATATTTCTTATACGCTTATACTATGGAACAAGGGTGCATATGGCTAAAGATCACACCTGCATTGATGGGAACTGAGCTCCAGCAACCATAGCCGTGTTTAACGACGTAATTTCTGAGCCTCTGGTCTTCATCTGGTGACCACAACCCCTTCCTGTGCTTTGCCTTTGGTTTTTCCACTGACTTGCATTCCATTATGCCAAATGTAACAGTGAGACAGATGAGTGATGAGCTCAGAATTAAAACCTCAGTAATGTCAAAGAGCTAAGAGCAAAAAGAGGAGAGAAGAGGAGAGTTTGAGGACAAGAGGGCAGTGCAAAGGCCCTGGTATTTAAAAGCGATGATTTTCATCTTTCCTCCCCTTTGTTTAAACTATGAAAAAAAGTACAAGCTTGTCTTTTGGGGGGATTAAAAAGTAGGTATAACTGAAACATATTCAATTTAAAGAGCAAAAAGAAAAATGTACCATTATTATATAAAAATTCCAAACTCTTTCAGAAAAGTTTTCTTCTCATGTTTTGCATTAATTACCTACCACCAGTGACCGATTCCCATTTGATTTTTAACGGAACTCAGCTACTTCTCTAACTCTATTTGGTGAAAATTCAACTACAAACCATGGCTTCTCTGAGGAAATTAGGAAACAGAGGATAAATGCATGGCATTCATATCTGCACTACAGCTCATGCAATCTTGGCTAAAAAATTTGCGAACCAGAATGTCCTCTCAACAGTACCACGATGAAACGTGTTCTTTTACTTCAGCAGTGGTCTTTTACATGACATGAACGAGGTGTCCATCAATGTTGGAGTCAAAATGAACTGCCTGCCTCTGAGAGTTTCTGCCATTTATTCTGAATTACGACCACGTCGTCCATCTCTGATCGCCGCATCTGCCAATGGTACTGAAGCTTCTAGTTCCAAGAGATATTAAAATTGCAGAAGAAATGCTTCATGGGACAGCCAAGAAATTCCAGAGAGTTTTAAAGTTTAACTGGCCTTAGTTTACTGTGAATAGTAGTTTCAAGGGCATGGCACACTGTCCCTTCAGAAACTTCAGATGGAGCTTTCGCTCACAAGCGAAGCTGAAACTGCAAAATGGTTCGAAACTCAATCTCAACCGCATCCCTTAGTTTGTACTGAATATAACATATCAATAGCTCTTATTTGACACGATCATGTCTGCATATTCATATTCTATGCCTAGTTAGAATGATACAAATTAACACAGAGACCATACACACAATCTCATTTCTAAGCATGTCTACTGTAGTTTAACAAGTTGCCTCGGACCGTCTCCTTACATTTGTATCACCATTAGAGTGATTTCTTCAGATACCATCAACAAGACTCACGAAAAACATGGAAATGAACTGAAGTTGTCAGGTGTTCGTTGTACCATTGGCAATCCAATGATGTTGCAACAACCCTTGCCGACAAGCCAAGGGGAGAAATTTGTTGCATTGTTAGCTTTCAAGGAGGTCTGACTAAGAGCGAGTTCCTCCAATGATCAGAAACTGACTTTCCATCAGGATCGTCCAATCAAATCCTGATGGAAATCCCAAAAATATTAAAGCAACGAGGGAATGAAACGTGCTCCATGAATTTACTTAAATAAATTCAGAAGATTCTTTCTTAGTTCTTGTTCATTGGGGTGCTGGACATTCTGGCTTTCGAGAACCAATAAAGATGGATCTTTCATACGATCATTGATCGACTATTATTGAGTTTCGGTTACTTTGGCACGCTAACTCGAAAGAGTTGCAGAAAAATTGGCATTGACCTCTTGTGGAGAAGACGAAGTTATAATGATTGATTATATATGTGAATGAGTGGACTTCAATCCCATCAAAGAATATTATCTATGATTTTATAGAATTGATGGAGTTGAACATTCAAAAGGCAATGGATAGGTGTATTGCAGATTCATTAATGAAAATTTTCGAATTTTCCCTTCACTATTATTGTGTTACATGCAAATATCAGAAAAAACCCCACACTATGTCTTCTATGACGTAAATATCCCAAGCTTTTTTTTTTTTTTTGTGTCGATAGAAACCCTAGACTTAGGGGTGAGCATACCGAACCAATGAAAACTTGTCGGTTTCAGGTCTTGGGCCATGTAAGAAAGATTCCAAGTTCCAAAAATTAGATAACTTGTTTTGACAAGTAGATTTCAGTTTTTAGGTAGGTGGAACCTGAAATTTGGAATGAGTTTTTGTATTTTTCTTGGTCAATGTCTTCACACAATCTTGCGATATTCTATGGTGTCCAATGATGAGTGTATATTTCATATAATCTAGACACTAGTATGAGTTTCAATTTATGATTGTGACTTTTACTTTATTAATATTTCATATTTTTTGTGTGTCTAAATATAATTTGTGGTCGGTGGATTGTAGCAGCAAGTGATGGTAATTAAAGGTGGTAATTCACTATAATCGTTCAATTAATAATAGAGGTAGAACCTAGGTAGACCCTGGAACCGACGTAGAACCTGTGACAGAATAGATTCTAGGTTCTAGGGTATGTATGGTAGGTTTCATGTTCCAAGAAATGAGGAACCTATTCCCATTGGTAGTTTATGGGTTCTTGGTGGAACATGTACGAAACTTGGAATAGCTCACCCCTATCTAGACTTACCTACCGTGATATAAAAACTCAAAACTTTCTTTTATGTCGCAAAAAACCCTAAACTTTCCTCTATTACGGTTTCATACGGTGTATATTTCTCACGCCGGTATAAGTTGGGAGTTTTCTTATTTGTGTCATAATAAGCAAATTTACGGTAGAAATTTATGTCTTAGTAAGCATAATTTGAGGTTTTTTGTGGGATTAACTATTATATAGAATACTGATCAAGCAAGCTAGTAAAGGCTTCCTAAGTCAACTATTGTACGCATGCCATTGCCCAAAAGGCTAATGTGAATCACTGATTTGACTGCAACATACTAATTATACGTATCTCATACTTTTTAAATACCTAATTTGTGCTCTTAAATCTAAACCCGTATTGGTACTTTCAATACTTAATATATATTTGCTTAATGAAGATTTGAAGTCATCATCACTAACGCTGAATCATTCTTATTCGACATAAAACTCACAAAATATATATTTCCATCATGTTACCAGTCCTTGAACCTCAGGTCTAATTTTTTTAAACTAAAATTAGAATCTTCAATTCGTTATGATACATAATTTGAAGACCTCTAGTTGGGAAGCTTAGACATAATAATCATCCGACTTTTCGTCTCAACATTTTCTGGTGCACTTAAATTTGTAAAAAAAAAAAGTGTGCACATCAATCAATTGACTGACTTGATGGAAAAGGGGAATGAATTTGAGATATTGTATCGTTTTTACATTAAATAATTTGTTAATGAATGTAAGTTGACTCCACAACCTGAGCAATTTTAAAACTAAGGATACTTTTGTGTGTTTTTGGTAGGTTTCAATATAAAAAAATTTGACTAGTCAAAAATTCTGGTGGTAGGACATTTCTTTCATAACACATATATTCTCAACTAGTGAAAATCAAACTACACTTTATATATTCCTCAGAAAATAAAATCAAACAACCCTTTTAAACAATTGAAGATGTTGAAACATTTTATTCCTGGGTTGACTTTTAACTTTTGTTGGGGAATGATTTTCTCTTGATCCATCATAGGAATGGAGAAAATCTAACAAAAAACCATGGTAAACAACGCATTTTTATCACGAAATATGTGTCGCATAAAAATAAACTACTGCCTAGACTTGCTTCATGTGATAGAATGTGTGTATTGCCCGTAATGGTTTCTTCTTTTCGACATTTACTCGTGCAAATTGGTGCAACAAGGCAGATTGCTATATGTTGTATCATGGCATTTCCTCTATTTCCATATCATACCACATTAATACGAACACGAGGAGATACATATGCAAGATGCAAGTGAGTAGTGTAATCTCGAAATAAAATTTGTTCATGATCTCATTCCTTAACAGATTTTTAATAAAGATGTTTCGAATATAAGTGGTGATTTATGTACATACATTTACAATCTTAATATGAATGTCACAAACCATATTAGATGAATAAGGAAATAAGCCATTGTATTTCAATTCAATGTTTCAGTCGAAAAAATTCACATTAAAAGGTCGTTTTTTTTTACGGTTTCATATCAGAAACAACTCGTGGCGAAAAGAAAATAAGAAACAATTATTCACAAGTTGAAGAAAACAATAACACACGGCGGCATCTTTCGCGTGCATCTGTAGAATCAACGACAGCTTAACACAAGCATACTATTTGATTAAGACACTGAGCCAAAAAACAAATTGAAACTGGGATCTTGGAAATAATGGAATATGAAACAGTCGCACAGAAGACAAAAAGTCGGACCTTACATCCTATTCTTACACCAAAGTTTGAATTTGCAAATATATATTATAATGCGGAAACTTATATTTGCAACTTAAATAAACTTATACTTGTATATTGGCCTTGATAAGGACAAAAATCATTTTATGCCCCCACGCCTTGGACTCGATTACAGTAGAATTTTGGAAGCTACGAGATCCAAAGGAAAGAGAAAAACCAAAATATCAGACATAATAAATATCGCCCTCGCAAGATCTGGTAGGTTAGCTGATACCGACACTAATTAAACACTCAATAGCCCAAAAAAGAAAAGGCACCTAAGCCAATGGCAGTCAGTGGCGCCTCTCTTCTGACTTCACCCTTTCACTAGTTGACAGGGTTAATACGTAATCAATATTACATGATTGGACAGTGAAACGACCCGGTTCGACAAGGGCGGAGAGTGGTCGCCGGGCTAGAGGGCCTAGACAAGAAGTGACTGTTAGCAGGTTTCCAGGATGATGAGAGGGCATCAACGAACAGGGGGAGAGCGATTCTAGAATATATGTGTGTGTGTGTGGGGAAACTAGAATTAACTCACGGATACGCCTTTTGAAGTAATGACAATGCTTAACTTTGAAACTCCAAGGTTAAGCGTGCTCGAGTAGGAGTACTCCAAGGATGGGTAATCTCCTGGAAAGGTGCTCATATGTACGCTAAAGGACAAAATCATAAGACTCGATATGGAATGGAACAAAGCGGACAATATCCTGCTGAGTTAATCCAGGGATGCCATAATGTGGTATCAAAGCGGGACCCATTTAGGTGTAGTTCAGGACGAACCAAACAAAAGCTAGCGGACTTATAATGACCCGGTCCGAGAAAGCGGGGAGTGGTTGTTGAGACTGTGAAGTTCGGTACAAGATTGGCTAAAATAGGCAATACTTTAGTGAGTTAATCCAAAAATGCCATAGTATGGTATAGAGCGGGAACCCCTCTAGTAGGTGTATGGTTTGGAGACGAACTAGGCAAAAGCTGATGAGCCTATTATGACCCAGTTCAACAAGGGTGGATAATGGTCACTGGGCGGCTCTTGATAGGCTTCTAAAATAGCGAAGGGGACAGAAATGAACCGACATATGTACCACATAGGAGGAGAGCAATTTTAATGTGTGCGCGTGCGTGCGCGTGTGTGAAATTTGGAATTAACTCACAGAGGCGTCTTTTAACCTAACGGCAATGCTTAGTTTTGTAACTTTAAAGTTAAGCTTGCTCATGCCTCAGTGAGTTAATTCAAAAATGACACAGCTAATTCTTAATTGAGTAGAGATTTGACAGAGTAATCAACTGTTCGACTCATTATGCATTAGCCGGTATGTATAAACAAGCCCTGCGCGCTCCCTCTTTTGGGTTGAATAATGACTCTGGCGGCTGCTAACTTATTTAGGGTTTCGACTTCATGATCAGTCGTTTAATTTCACTAAACAAGAACAGACATTAATCCTGACAAGGTTTGTTCTCCATAGTTTATGTACTTGCCACCACCGTCTGCTCGATTGGGCGGTTCTTGTTGTTCGGAGACGATTTGATGCCGTTTCACTTGCCACTTTGTATATGATTTTCAGTCAATGATTGGGTGTTTCATCACATTACACGTCGGAACAAAACAAAACTCGAGTCCCCAAATACGACATGGCGTTTGAGTCGTCACCATAATCCACCGTTGTCAATCCAGAAGCGCTTCGGTGACTCATTGTTGTCAGGGTTTATGTGGCAATTTTGGGCCTTTTGTATGGGCGAATGATGCAAGGAACGGGTACACTTGGCCTTCGATCCTACTTTCGCACTATAAAACAGGTTTTCATTAACCAAGAACAGGTGAGATGGTGACTCTTTGTTCCAATAGCTGTCGCTTATCCCACTTTTATTTTCCCCTCCAAAATTTTAGGGGGGAAAACAAGAGACTGAAAAAGAGATGATGTAATTGTCTAGCTTTTCTTTCTCTATGGCGACTAAACAGACAACTAAAAAGTGATTATTAATAATTCACTCGGGAACAATCTACCAAGTCAACGGGGTAAGAGGCGATTACGTGGCAAGTGACGCTGGAGGAGCGAGGCATCTTGATTGGTCCAAAAGGGACAGAAGCTTCTCTCGTCAACTGAGATAGTTTCATTGGCCCCAAAATATAAATGATTCATGTTCGACTTAAATCCGGAGTCGTTTTCGTACTCTTGTCACAAAACAATCCCTTTTCTTAGCTGATTCTGTGGGCTAAGCAATAGTACATGGCATCATCTGCCAAAGCCAGGTTTAGTACAACGACCGCAGCCATATGACGTTTTCGATTCCTGTTTGTTCTCATAAAGAATGCCAATTGAGCGCCATGCTCCCACTACATTTACCACGAATCTATCAAAATTGTAATCCCAGGGTAGAAGATCGTGCAAATGAGCAGTGTCGCAAAATGTACAAGCAAGAATTTTACTTGGAGAAGGTCCAACACATCGACAGTTAGAAAGACCTTGTGATCATTTTGCAGCTAGTTTAGAATAATGTCGTTCAATAGAGCTTCGAGTCCATGGACTATCTATCTTCTCTTTACATTTTTTGGCGCAATACCCATCAACCCCGAGACAAGATTCGACCTGGGCTCGTGCATCTGGAAAGCTACAGGCATGTGTAGCATAGAGATCAAGGCAAAACATATGGTATCACCTTTTCACACGCAATTCATTTAACCTCAAACGAGGCTCCACATCAAACTGACTATGCAAACCTTAACAACTACAAAATTCACCATCTCGCTTCCGATATGAATCTATCTGATTTAGAGGGGAAGAACTTGTATCAGTATCTCAATTTCAATTCTCCCCAAGTAGGATTCGAACTTATGACCAGTTAGTGCGCTTTGCTTCGGTCAAAGTGAATTTGAATCTCCCAGCCTGCATAGTTTTGCGCACAGGTACATTGCCAAAACCAGAATCACATTCATGCTAACGATAAAATCCTCATCCTGACCTCAATGACATTGCAGAACCAAAACATAGATAGTTAACAATACAATGAGTTACCAGGAGATCTTATCTGGAATCCCAACCCGTAGAACACACTACTAATCCCATGCCTTTTGCTTTAACAGGGCAAGCAGTGACAGATATTCTCTCAAAACTAAAAAAGCAAAGCTTAAATCCCAAAATTGTTCCTAAATCCTGTCCTGCATGGCTAAAGTACCTAAGCCTCGGTCCATGCGATTGTTCAAAAGCCAGTCAAACAATAAACTCTAAAAGGATTTGGATATTTGAACGAGACATCCTGTTTTTCACAAAGCCAAATGACAAACTGATGAAAACAGGGAAACTATTTTCTCAAGGAAATCAAAAAAAATTAACAGAAGCTGTGGAATGCCACCCAACTAGCATACGAAACACCATTAAGTCATCAAAGAATCATTGCACTGAAGTGACTGTACTTGGATTTAAACAATCATGGAGTTAAAATGACAGCATAGTGCATCTATGAAATTTAACAAGATTAACACAATTATAACCTACAAATTCTGCAGCAACATCCAAAAAGTCTTTAACACATCAGCTTAAGAGTGTAATGGATTATGTTCAGATAACGCCCCAAGAAACATCAAGCAAAATGGAAGTTCAGATCCGGACAACAATTTAACACCTAAAGGAAGTGCAGGCATGAGCTCCAACATATAAACCTCTGATGGCATTAGGTCACCTCGCAGTCACTAGCATAAATAGAGCATCCCGTACTTCTTCTCTGATAAGTTAGGGCTGTGTGCAGGAGCTAAGAATGACTGATAATGTCGACTCCTACAAGTAAAATGCTGCTGATTGCACAAATCACTGAGTTATCATCTTGAAGTGAAATCTAGATAGCTGCTGCGGGATGGTTGATATGACAGGCCCATATCTCTGCAACCAATTGTAGGGTAGGACAGATTGAGTTAGGATCAAATGAAAAGAAGACGACAGAGTGGGGCTTGAGCACCCAACCAAAACAGAGAGAGAACATGCAACCCAGCTAGACAGGACACCAGATACATGCATCTGAGGGAGCAATTCAAATGTCAATATCCGAAAGAACTGTGGAACAGTTATTGTTGACGAACTTAGTTCCTTAAGAAGTTTAATCTAATACACAACCAGTGAAGGCAGGCATAAGGATTTAAAGGAAAAGGAGTGTAATCATAACGGAAATCATAAACCCCAGTCGCGTCCTAGTGGCCCCTAAATCTCACCAAACCAAGTCAACTCCAACCATGCTAGACAAAAGGAATCTTGTAATTCTCATATGTCATACCTGGACATTGTCATAGAGTTCAAACAATGGTACTGCAAGAAGTTTCAAGTTTTTGGGCACAGCAAAGTACTCCCTTTCGGACAAATGAACCAGGAAAAGCTTTTTACATTCCTGTAGCACCAGAAAAAAGGAACAGAAAAAGAATAAACGAGGTAATACAATACAGGACATTGGGCCCATTTGGTTCGGCTTTTCAAATGCTACTTGGGAGAATGCAAATACCTTTAGGTGAAAGCCACTTGGGGAAATACAAGTGATGTTTGGTAAAAAATCATTTGAAAGCGACTTAAGGAAATGCAATTGTGTTTGGTAAATTCCTTTTTACAAATGGGCTTTAGGAGGTTTTTTTTTTTTGTTTTAAAAGTACCCTTCGCTGGCTCCGGCGAAGGGCTATGGCCGCCGGCGAGCCAGATCTGGCGCCAGCGGCCATTGCCCAAGGAAGCCTGAGGTCGCACAACCTCAGGCGACGGCCGCCTAGCGTCGCACGACCGCCCAGGCGCCATCGCCTAGGCCGCGCGACCCAGGCGGCAACAGCTTGGGTCAAGTGACCCAAGCGCCAGGCCATCGCCGCCGGCGTCACGCAACCCAGGCGATGGCGCCTGGGCAGTCACCCGACACCAGGCGGCCATCGCCTGGGTAGGGCGACCTCGCCGGCCCCTCGCCGACCACCCTAGCCGGCCATGCTTTGCTGAAGAATTTTTTTTTTTTTTGGAAACAGTCAGCATTTGTGAAATGTCAAAAGCCCAAAGCTGATCCAGACCAGCTTTGGGCTTTTGACATTCCAAATGCCAGCTTTCGGCTTTCCGAACTCGGAAAGCTGAACCAAACGGGGCCACTAAGCGACAACGAAAATTTTTTCGCTACAGAATGATTCACCTTTGGTTTTGTTATGTGCGGAGGGCAATATGGGTACATTATGGTTTCAAAGTTTGGTCTCCACCAGATAGCAACACACTCTCCTATCTGCGCAACAAAAAGAAAGAAAGAAAAATGGAATCAAAAAAATGACTTTACATCGACAAAAACCAGATAGCTCTTAAACACCATTACAATAAAGTTAAATCTAAGATTCATGTAAATTGACTAAAACCCAACAGAAAATTAGAGAAATCTAACAGATTTCCATTAATCTTTCCATCCAACATACTACATACTGGGTTGTTGATCCAATGGGTTTAAATCTACATGTTTTATTAAAAACAATTAATATCAATTCCATTGATATCATCAGATTAGGGAAATTAAATAGACAGCTTTAAACATAAATATCCTGCGTGATGAGCATAGAGAGGTCTTCTATGTCTGAAAATTAAATGCAATCAACCTCTTGAGAAGGTGATCAGATCTACGATCTGCAAAAATTCAAGTCATTTCAGAGAAACAATGAGAAATAGCATAACTGTGGGCCAGTGCGCATACGGTTGTCATGAAAAACCAAAGGTCTGCATGCACAGCCTATCCCATATATACGCATTCATGAACTAAAATCCATAAATAAAAGGCTTCCGATGGCCTCCCATTTCTGGTGAAGACATTCCAACGCCGTCAAATCCAGTAACAATGATCTCGCTCCTCCCTCCTTCCTTCCCTCATGACTGTCGTCGAACTAAGCCCAAGGACTCGTGATTCACATGACGTTGACAAAGATTTTCCTCATTATGAAATATACAACAGGAGACAGTACCTGCCAGTCTGGCACAAGAGCTGGAGAATTTGCACCAAGCTTGCTTGTTAACTTCCTTTTCAATCCCTCGATTTCTGTCATATAACCAAGTAAAAGATATCTCCCCAATGAGGATAAACATATTGTCAATATAAAAGAGGAGATTCATGTATATAGCTAAATATCGAGGAAAAATAAGAACATGCATGATAATACCATTCTCCCCTGGTTTCAGACGCCCTCCAGGAAGTTTGCAGAATGTATTCCCAATTTGAAGAAGAAGAATGTGCGGGTGATTATGCTCTTGTACCTGCAACGTCGAGCTTGTCTCAATACATAAGAAGAAAGAGGAAAAGTTCATTGTCCAAGCAAGAGAGTTTAAGAATATACATCGGCTAAAAGAAAAAAGTTGGAAAGTTAAACATCCACACTTCAAGCACTAAATAAGATGTGAATAAACATACAAAGGTCATAATTGAATTCTTGAGTAGGCATACGAGGCCAAAAAGATGCTAGAGTACACATAAGAAAGCAACATTCACTGACAAGGCACAACACCGTAATTGCCGTCAAATGGATATTTCAGAAAATATAAGAAACAATCAGCTTGTTGCACATGAGATCCTGAAGTCAAATGTATGATGAATATGGCACTATTTGCGGTGACATATGCCACAACTGAGAGAGAGAACAATAAGATATTTAGAGGCTGCTGCTTTTGCCTCTGGAATATCAATCAAATTACTTTATCCAACGAAATATTCTCACCAATTACAACATCAGCAGATCCTTTCATTGATAGCAGTTTATTACATTATTAAATAAAGAAGAGATACCAGCTCACTAGTTACCAATCATTGCTATTCAATTGACAGTAAGTAAATGAACTCACATCCTTACACAATATTATATAAGCTCGTCAAATAAAACCTAAATTCTCAGACCCGTCAAATACACTACAGAAATATTAGTGTATACTATTGACCTACAAGACAAAATGGATGGGAGACAAAGGGAAACTCGACTTGACAATACTTAGGGGGGTTCTGCAACAAGTGACACAAAAATCTCACACGAATCTATAAACAAAGTTTGGGTTCTAAAACATGGGTGCAATGTTAGCATTGAAATGAATCCAGAACATTTGGGTAGATCTAAGTGCTAACGGACTGAAGAATGACCAATTTTGCATAGAGCAAGGAAATCGGCAGGAAAACAACAATCATTCTCCAATCAGCCAAAAATTGCAAGTTTCTTTTCTCAACCGCTATGCTAAAGAGCGTCAACAATATACAGTACAGCACTAACATTAGTGTACTACTAAGCAAAAATTGTGAAAAAGCACATACAGAATAGCATCTTCAGCCAGTGTGACTGACGCAGAATGGAACACAGCCTCGCGAATAGAGGTCAACGAGAAACAGATGAGGAACAATTGTTCATTCACGATTTGAAGGAAGTACTGTAGTCCCCAAAAAAAAATGCAGAACTAGGAATCAAAGCTCACGTACCAGCAAAATTGCTTCTACACTCGTTCTCATTCCCTCCTTCATATAACTGCAATTCATACCCGGGCAACAGTCACAGCATTATGAATTTTCAAGGAAACTCAATTGTAAGCATACAACTATTAACTTCCAATCAGCTTAATAAACCGCAATTATTTCCCGCATCTAATTTGAAAGCTCAGAATCGAAAGAGAATTCAACCAAGCAATCACAACATTTTTCCATCCCACGAGCAGTTATTCTTTCGTGCTTTGTTATGATTCTCAAGAAAACCACTTTTCAAGGTATAAGAAAGAAATGCTTGAGATAGAGCGCATAAATCAAGAAAATGAAGCCTCCTCTCTGGGTAGAGTGTAAGAACAGAGAAAGGAACAAACTTTAGGGTTTACAATGCTCAGTCATCACCGAAACGGGCGAATTCGACGGGACCCGGATTCTCGATCGAGCTCAATCTGTTACCACCCAAATCAAGAACACCGAAAGGAAAGAACAAGCACACGAGCAAACTCAATTTCCTTCAATTCCCTCACATTTTCATTCGCCCACCCAACGGAAAAGCTGCCGGAGGGTTTATCTAGGGTTCTGGGAAAGTGCCCATGAGTCCGCAAAATTTAACAGGAGAACAGAAAGGTGCATACTTGACTTTCATGCGAGCGAGGCGATCGGCGACGGAGGTGTCTTTCTCCATCTTGGGCTCTTTGGTCCCGAACGTGTAGCTCGACAACGGGTAAATGTTCGCCGCCGCCGTCGATGAGGTCACCATTTCCGATCTCTCCTCGCTCCGAGCTGCTCGGTCTGTCGGCCGTGGGAGAGAGAGAGAGAGAGAGAGAGACTCGATTCCCAGGGTCGGAGCAAAGAGAGAACAGGCAAGAGAATCCGAGAATGCGTCGGAGTATTCGTACGGTGTTGGGGGGGCTGCTCCTCTCTGCTTATTGCTTTCCAGAACCGGAAGTTAAGCCGGCGGGGGGGAGTTAATTGAACCGGATTCTCCGCGAACTGAAGGGACTAAGCCCAGCGAACCGGATCAGCCCCTTTTCAATTTGGGTTAATACCACGAAAAACATAAATATATCCGTAACAAATTTATTCCAAACTAATTTTTAGACTAACGATAATTCCAAACAAATACACTTATAACAAATTTACTTCAAACTAGTACGTTTACGACAAATTTACCATAAATTTGGTACACTTGTGATAAATTTACCCTCCATTGATTTCCGTTAAATTAAATTAATATCACGCAAAATTACAAATTGATACACAAAACCCCAAACCGGTACACTCCTCAGCTGCCACGTGCCATCTAACTCAGCAATTTGATAATAAAATTTAATGAAAATTATCATAAGATGAATTTGTCATAGATATATTAGTTTTGATTTTTTTGTTATCAAAAGATTAGCTTTTGATTTTAACCAAAAAAAAGATTAGCTTTTGGTAAATTTATCACGTGTATACCAGTTTGAAGTTTTTTATTGTATTAACCCCTTTCAATTATGATAGAATTTGGAATTTTCTTTTTCTTTATTTATCTTTCTTTTAATTTTTATGTATTTATTTATTGTTTTGCTTTGCTTTTTAATTTTTATGTATTTTTTGATAAAGATTGTCTAAATTGTCGACTAAATATCAGGTATCAACAGGATGAAATGGAGAAATGTGATAGGAGAAACAACAGTTCTGGGGGACCGGGATGTCAAATGGCAGATGAGGAATGGAGTCAATTGTTGGAGAGTTTTCTTAATGGTTCGTTGCAAAGATAAATAGAAGAGCTGAAAGCTTGATGTTTAGAAATTAAAAGCGTGCATCATTAAGTGAATTAAGGATGTGTTTTTAGTGAGAGGTTCAAAAGGATTGGTTGAGAGGGTTATGCCGTGCGACAATCCTGTCATAAGAAGACAGTGAATACGCTATCACGTATCAGGACACATGCCAATCACAAATAATCTTTGTGTAAAGAGGACATGGGCAAACGCCAAGTCCACTACAAAAGGCTCAGGGACAGGTCGAGCCATCTTTAACGAGCTCCGCTTCGAGCCTATACTCTCCAAAGTTACGACACCTCGAATTTGAATTAAAAAAAACATAAATACAAGAATAAGAGCTAGACTTAAAAAATAAGAGAGAGATAGAACTTGTCTAGTTCCAAACCGCATTGTAAACAAATATCAAATTCGTACATTATCTTTTAAATTCAACGTGCCAAGTACAATATTTTTGAACCACTAGGGGTTGTCCCAGTAATCACCTTTCTCACATGAGAAGGGGAAAGTGGGAAGTTCGATTTCCTACCTTTTTCAAGAGGGTCAAGAGAGGGAATGTGTAGTTTCAGGTATGGATTTCAACTCTCACGCTCTACGAAAGGCTGGACAAAAGTTTGAACGTAAGATAAGAGGTAAAGTAGGAGTAGGATTGATTAAAAAAAAAGGGAAAATACCTCAAAAAACCCCAAACTATGTCACTTGTGATAAGTTTATCCAGAACTTTTTTTTGCGATACAAAAAATCTCAAACTATGCCACTTGTGATGTAACATCCCGAAATTCGACTCAATCTCCGGAATGAATAGAACGAGTCTTATTCAATATTTCATTTTCGTAAGTCTCGCCCGGAGCTGATCACTCTTGGGATACTGACCAAGTGGGAATGGCTAACTAGGAATAAGTACGTGGACCAGGGACCCGATCGCGAATTAAGCCTGATTTCGAGAAAAGACGAGGAAGTATTTTGGGCCAGTATGGACCGATCTTCGGAAGGTAACGGACTCGGTTTGGCCGAGGCCAACAATGTATGGTCAGATAGCAGGTGATTCTGCAAGACCGAGAATACACGTGGCCAACCAGTCCCGAACTTAAACCAACCGATCGTGTCTCCGGAACCAGCAATAATTCCTCTTGTTCTCTCGACAATCGAGATCGTCGTAATTCGAACAACCCGAGGTCGATACGCGTAACTCCTAAACAGCCGCCCATTAGTGAGAGATTCAAAAATTGGAAATTTGACAATTTTGATCGTGAAATTTAGTCCGGATTTCGAGACCGATTTTCGTGGGTTACGGGATGGTTTTCATAAGGACGACGTCGAATTATGTTGGCCACTTATGTATAGGACTTATACGGTCGAAAAATGACAATTCGACCCGGTATCGGAGGAAAATGACGAGTTTACCCTTGGGCCCTCTAGTATTCCGAATTTTAGGGTTTTTAGGGGTTTTGTTTATTGGTTTTTTTTTTTGTGGAGATGTGACAGCCCTAGGGTGATGACACTTGTCATCATCCCCCTTTCCCATGCATGTCATCATGGTTGTCCCATCTTCCTTCCTACCTCTTGATCTTCCCTAAGCAAGTCATCATCACCCTTCTCTCTCTTTCTCTTATTTCTCTCTCTCCCACTCACTTCTTTCTCTCTTTCTCTCCTCTCTCTCTCCCCTCTCAAGTCAGCCGGCCACTTTCCCCTCTCCTCTCTCTCTTGTGTACTTCCCCTCTCGGCCTCACGCCGCCGTTCGCCGCCCACCGGAGCTACCACCCGCCGGTGCCGCCGCCATGAGCCGCCGTCCCTCCTCGTCTCACCACTAGCCAGCCGCTCCATTTTCTCTCTCTCTCCCCTCTTCCCAGCCACGTGAACAACCCCCTCCTGCCTAGCTTGGCCGCGCCACCAGCTCACCGCCGAGACCACCATTCGCTAACCACCCTCGCCGTTGCTTCACCGGAGTAGCCGTTGCCGTGCCAAGGCTCTCGTTTGCTCTCTTGCTAGGTTGTCTTGCTTAGGCTCCCTTGTAAGTGACTTCCTAATCCTTAGTTAGGCTAGTGGGTTACCAATGGCATGTCTAGGGATGGATTAGGGGCTGTGCATGGTTGGTTTGTGGTTGGATAAGCTTGATTTGCTTAATGGTGCAAGATTTATGATTCTCGGATTTCTGGTTGTTACTGTACCTCTGTGCTTTGTTATTTTTTTAGTAATCATTTTGGGCCGAATCTGAAGAAGTGTTCTCATGAAATTTGTTCCCAACATCCTTAAGTACAACATAATTTAAATTCAGAATTTTTGGAGTTTGTTTAGGGCCATTCGGAGGTCAGTCTTCAGACCGTCACAAAACTGTCCGATTTACTGTTCACCCGACCTTTCTGTCTTTCCGAATTTTTATAAAATTTTCCAGACCTTATTTCAACAAACTTCCTTCACAAAAATTTTTAAAGACACTTTTTTCTATGACATATAAAAATTTCAGGGCTTTCCAAAATGATTTGGATACTGAATGAGTTATATTTTTGGTGGTCTGAGGGGCTGTTCGAGCGGACCAGGTTCTGTCCGGCTTTGAGTGTCAAAACGAGGTGCTTACGGTTGGAATTGGGTTTCGAGTTCTTCACAGAAAATGTTTATCAAGATGTTTTGTATAACATATCCAAATTTCATAATTTTTGGAATTGATTTACTATTTATTTCAAATGGATTTCTATCACTGTGTAACTGCCCTGTTTGGACCCGATTTTGTATATTCTCGGTTTTTCTCTCTCGGACTGATTAGTGGCTGTCCATTACGGATTTAAATGGGCCTTTTATGACTAATATGTGGATGTAAACCTCCAAACCCTAATTAGGACGATTATGCGTTTTAACGGGCTTAGGGCATGATTACTAGTCGAATAGTGTTAATTAGAGCTTATATGGATTTGCATGTTATTAGTGGGCATCGAGAAACTAATGGTAGGTGACAAAGCAGAAATTAGAAGTGGATTAGAGGTCGAAATGATGAGGATTAGCTGCTGTCCACCTTGGGTTTTGATGGCCAATTCCACGGTAGTTTAAGCATTGAATTGATTGGAGTGTCGGGATTGCCGGGATGATTGAATTGTGTGTCGGTTTGGTAATCGTGATGGCTTGGGCCTACCATGTCGGATGCTCGTGTGACCGACTGTTGTGGAATGTGATTGGTGATTTGTCAATGTACATCATAATGCCCGAATACGTCATAAGTGCCAACTTCTCATGTGATGCCCCGTGGTGTTAATTGGACTAATTAAGCATATGACGTGAATAATTGAACATGAAATTGTGGCATTGAATTGTGTGGGACATTATGCTGTGGTACATTGCACCAACATTCGTGTGCGAATTGCATGGCCGCGCATTATGCATGCCGAGTATGAGGCTTGTGAAAATTGTGCGAGAATGCGGGTATGCCATGGACATGTGATCACCTAATTATGCCCTGACGCGTTTACGCTGGGTTCAGATAAAAATTGGCAGTGTGCCGTGTGATCACTTAAGGCCTTCGGGTCGTGGCCTTCGGGTCGTGCCGTCCTCATGCACTTTGGAACAGGACGATGCCCGGTGCGTCCGGAAGACGACCATCCTAAAGCAGGCTTTGGTTCGTGAGGAGATCGGTGTTGCGCCTGATGCGTTTACGCGGGCTAGAGACACTAGGCTTGAGAGCGTCTTTACGCTGGCCATGGAGTGTTGTGATTGATCTTCGAATCGGACCTTCGGGTCAGGCCTTTGGGTCGTGGTCTTCGGATCGGGCCTTCGGGTCGAATTGACAAGATAATCAACTACGTGTGTTGCATAGTGTCTGATTATGCAATGGAATTTGTGGGGCATGGTATGGGACGTGTCTAGGCGAATTCCATTTTATAATCGGAACACGCGCGAAATCCTGTGCTGTTACGTGTAATGCATAATGCCTGATTATGCGATAGAAATCGGCTGGATATGGTATGGGACGTATCTAAGCGGATTCTATTTTATAATCGGAACACGAATGGAATCTTATGCCGGAATGCCATATGAGTTAAATCGCGTGCATGGCAAAGTAGTGGTAATTGCATGCATATGAATGCATGGGTCAGTGTGTGAATTTGTATGACTCGGTGATCTACATTTTGAACTGACACTAAAGGTTTTGAGCATACGTGTGACATACGCGTGATCGAGGATGCTGCGTATGTGACGTGATATTATTATGTGCCTAACCTGCAGGGTTAACATATGTTTGATTTGGGCCCGAGGGCCTAAGTCGTGTGGTTGTTCTGTTATGTGTTTGGGTGTGACTTGTCTAGGTACGTATTGGCCTAGGTAGGGCTTAGGGTGTTGCTTATTGAAACTCGTTCTCATGGTTATTATATAACCATTTCAGACCCCCGACTCCGACCATGAATGGCCCGTCACAGCGTTCTAGGATCACGAGGAAGAGCCGATGGAGCAAGATCCCAAAGAGGAGCCCATGGAGTTGGTGGACCCTTTTTGTATAAGCTAGGCTAACCTACCCGACCACTTACCCCTTTTTATGATAGTTGTTTTAACCCTTGTGGCCTTTGTATGTAAGGTTGGATTTTGTAAGTACGTGCCGTTGAATGAAGTATGTGGTTCAATTGTTCAAGTGTTCTACTACCCTTGGTCATGTATTGTTTTCGTACGGGTGTTTTAATTAATGCTTCCGCATGTGCCTTATGATTTGTTATGGGAGATGGGTCGGCGATAAGTCCTGGGATGTCGCATTTTAATTACGGCCATCGAAGGGGTGTCGCGAGCCCGGTGGGGTCCGGGGCGTGACATGTGACACATTTACCCTATAATATTTTGACCCAAGAACATTTTCGTCTTTTTTTCTATTTTTTTTCATTTTCTTTTCCCTCCGCCGTGGCCAGCGGAGGGAAGCCGGTGTTGGGGTTGGGCGAGGACCACCCTCGCCGGCTTTCCTCCGCAATGGCCGGCGGAGGTAAGAGAGAAGAAAAAAAATAGAAAAAGAAAAAAGATGAAAATGCCCTTGAGCCAAAAGTATTGTGGAGTAAATATGACACAAATGATATAATTTGAGATTTTTTGTGTAATAAAAAAAATTCAGGGTTGCATAATTTGAAGTTTTTTTGTTGTGTTTTTCCAACAAAATAAAAAAAAGTACAATATTTTCCGGGCCAACTTGCAGCATTAACTCCCGCCACGGGACCACCAGGTTTCCCGTCTCGAATCTTTCGAGATGGTTGACGAAGAAGAAGAAGACCCGGTTGGGACCTGGCTCACTCACGGGCGTGTCAGACACGGACTCGGACCAAGCAGTTCTGATCCCAACTCGGCAACTCGGTCTGCGCTGGACCATGAAAGCACAGGTCTCTTAATCGTAAATACACGTATGCTGGTATTGACGAGATCAACGAGACGACATTTCTCAAAACCACTTGTCCCTCCGCTGGTTCGACTAAGATTCGGGAAGATCGGGAGTTCCACCTTCAAACCCACGAAGCGAATGTTCTGTTTCCTCGCAGAGGTCCGTCGTTTCTCTGTGTTTTTCCCCCTCTCTCTTGCTCTTCGGAACGATTCGTCCCTCGTCGTGCGGGGAATGATTCATGTTGCTGGAATGAGATGGTTTTGTGGGTGTTTCTTTGTTTCTATGGTCAACCGGATCAAGGTGGATTTCGTGTGAGGAATGGGGGAGGAAGTGGGGTTATTGATCGGTTTGAACTCGACCCAATTAGGGAAATCTCGAGTCGTAGAAAGCTCGATCCGCTTCCCTGCTGAATTTAGCTGTTTTGGTTCGTGGGTTGGATTCATCTCCATGCGTCTGGAGCCAAACCCGAGTTCGCGTTTGGTTTTGGAGTTTGCTAGTTCAATTGAATAGTCCTGGCGGAGATGATTTCGAATTCTTAGTTCTAGACCTTATATATGTTTTGATGGGCGAGTGCGCTGTAGCGCTTGCGAGCTTCTTAGTTATCACTTTCGACCTTGTCTCTGCATTGCTGCCAGATTAAGCTAAAGAAGCCGTCTTTACCAGCTAATTTTGCCTCATCTTTTATCCGCTAACTACTTACTGTGGATTTTGTTGGTCTTTGTTCTTCTTATGGAATCTGGTCTATTGTCTCCTCGAATTTGCAATTGTTTTCCTGCGCATAGATGGACGATACATTGAAGCAAAATGAAAAAGAAGACTTGAAACGAATATGTTGGATCTTGTAATCATTGCATTTAATCTCAGCTAAGTGCTTCGGTTTACATTCTCATAGATGGACATACGTTACTAGTCTCCTACCTTTTGTCCTTTTCCGCACAATTATTTGCATCTCTTCTTATGTCTTCCAAACGTCCTTCCTCTTCTGTTCTATCGATGTCATTCCTGTTGTATTTGCTTCCGAGAGTCTCTGTCGGTATTGGTGAGGGTATTGTCAATGCTTGATTCACAGGGAACATTTAAACCTCAATACTCGAGATTGTTAGAAAGGTGCAGGGGGTGAAAACTTGAAGCTCTTAGATAGAATTTAATGGGATAGTGAGCATTGAGTCTTCGACTTCACTTGGCTCGAACCTGACAAAATGAGAGGAAGAACATCGATGAATGTCGTTCAAAGGAAATGTCAGTAGGGCTCGTACTTGTCGAGGTCTAAGGAGATAGTAATACATCTCTGAAGTCATTGATAGGATTTGAGAATTGGATGTTATGAAAAAGGAGATGGAGTCAAAGAAGTACAAATCAGATGATGTTCCTTTTTATTGTCCTTTTTTTTTGACAAATATCAGCTAAGGTGGTTAGTTTCTACTTTTTCCTGTCTCCTTTTATAAAGGGTTAATGATAATAAATGAGATGATTCTGGACATAGCATTTCTATTTGGCAACTTCTGTGTAATAAGTTGAAAAGACCCTAACTTTGCCGATGATTTGAATTTAATATTAGTCAGCAAGCAATTAGCTGGCATTGTTATTATGGTTTAACGCATAGATTGCAACATTTGCTCATCTGGGGAAAGAGACAATGCACATTGGACTGACGCATTTACCATATTTGCCCATGAATGATGTTTCTTCATTTGGAGATATACAGGTTGCGCGAACGTCAACTTATCAAGGCCCCTTTTGCTTTTACAGGCAAGCAGCGTGATTTACTAAATTACGAGAAGATCATTGGAAAGCCAATAAAATGGAAGAAAGTGGCGCTACCATGAGGAAATGGGAGGACCTGGACACTGATATACTGGTGCAGATATTCCAGAGGTTCGATATCTTTGAGTTGACATCCGGGATAGCTCATGTCTGTAGTGCATGGCGTATGGCTTGCTGTGACCCTCTACTCTGGAAAACTCTCGACTTATCTGCTTTAGAGTCAAATTTCATCAGAATTCCTCTTGAACCATATGTTTATGTCCACGGTCAGTCGGATAAAGAAGTGACCCGGTTGTTGAAGATTGCGTTGGATCTCAGCCGGGGAAGCATACAGACATTGATTTTCCATTTCAATCTATACTTGAGTGATGAACAGCTGACTTACACTGCTGAAAGGTACCTGTCAAAAACTTAGTTTTTACACTCACCCTCTTTGTTTGGGAATTGTGCTGCTCCTTGCAATTTCAATAGCATGGTCTCTTATCATATGCTACTTTCTTTTCTCCAAGCTCTTACTATAATCGACATTGCTACTTTGATAGTAGACATTGACTAGTCCATGCAGACCTTACCCTTTTTGTTAATTACATAGTTGTTTGGGAGAAAGTTTCTGAGCTTTTTTCTCTGACAAATGAAGCAATTGAACTCTAGCCCATGATAAACTCTTCTTTTTGAAGAAATTGATTATTTTATCTGCTGGATGTGCTGTGTGGATGAGGACAACTTGTAAATGCATTTAAAAATTGTGATTCAGCAATCTCTGTCTTGGGTTTTGCCTAAACAAACAGCACTTCCAGTGAGTTACTAAGTTGCTAAAGGTAATTCTCATCAGCGCTATTGGAACATGTGATTGGCAGCTCACCCTCATCAAGATCCAACGACTCCTATCTTCTGCCTCGTCTTCTTAGAAGTAGTTTTTGATTAAAAAAAAAAAGAGTACTTGTTGTCTGTGTGAAATGATCGGCTTTTAAATGACTGCAGGTGCCCGCTTGTCAAACGTATTGTAATGCCAGCTTGGAACCGAATAAAGAAAACAGGAATATGCAGAGCTATCAACATGTGGCCTCACCTAGAATCTATGACAATGCCCAGCATAGCGAATCCTCCTTACCTTCTGGAGGAAATCTCAAAGAATTGCAAGAACTTCAGCAAACTTAAGATCATGGGTCCTTTTGATATTTGCTTTGCATCATCCCTTGTTTTATACATCCCGAAATTGAAGGTCTTGAGTCTTCGGTGCTCAGTGATATTCAAGGATGCTCTTATCACGATTTTGGATAAATTACAGGATTTAGAAGTGCTAAACATATCACATTGCATCCTTATCGAAGCCTGCCCCTCTCCTTTGTTGAAAAGAGTGGTTAAGGAGATTGATCCGTTGATCATGGCCAAGGCAAATCGACTACGTGAGTTCTTAGTGTGCATGAATGACTCCTGCGTTATGTGCCAGCGTGCCAGAAGTGACGAGGGGTTGATGAGGTGGTACAAATATGAAAAAGGCTTGTGGAAGTCAGATGAAGTGAGGTCTCTTGCCCTTTGATCAGTATACTGACAATTCAGTGGCTAGAATTCGTAACCCGTATAGCATCTTACTTTAGTTTTGAAATTCTCTCGCGTGCTAGAAATAAGACGAGGATCGCATTGATGGATGTAAATAAAGGCTGTCTTTGTCTCAGTTATACTCTTATGAGACGGGTTCATCTACAGAGGGGTTTTGGGTGGTCCTTGGGTAGAAGTGGTCGGCTTAGTTGCACCTAGGCCTTTGTGATTTTTGTAGTTCTGCTGTAGATAGTTATCTAATTTCATCTTCCCCAGGCAATCTATCAATTTTTCTCTAGATTCTTACAGCTCTTGTTCATGAGTTTTTCCTTTAATTTCCACCTGTTCTGCTTATATATTTTTTAGCTTCCAACTGCCCGCCCGCCCCACATCTTCTTTATCGATGAGGGAAATGACCAGTTTCTATTTCAGCTGGAGATCGCATTGAAAGAGAATCGGGGATATTCAGTGTCCTTCCTTGGTTTCTAGGATGGGTTTGTGACGATGATAAAATTCTCATAGGAGGGCATCTGATTGTAGTGAAGAATGATAATCCCATGCAACAGTTATCGAATGGCTTCGCCAAATACTTTTCAGTTGGTTCTCATGATCGCCATATCTCGAGGCGTAGTTAGAAGTCAGCGGTTGTGAGTTTGAATCGTGTTATGACTAGGTATCAGCCAACGGTTTTATGCCATGTCCATCCATATCAGTCGGCAATGCAGTGACATCGCCGGCCGTGAACTAGGACCCTCAATTTTGTTTAAAAAAAATAAAATAGGACCCTCAATTAATAGCAGGGCTACTCCAGAGCAGAACAATTTAGGTGTTATAAGCATTCGCATGAAACCTCCACTAAGACGACACTCCTTTGGGAACGGAGCTCAAATCACCAAAGTAGAACCAAATCACCAAACATGAGCAGGCAAAGTGCCAGACAAGCATATATACCAGCAAATGCCTCTCATCGTCACAAGCAATCCTACACAGAAATGAGGGCAACCCAACAGAGCAAAGTGCGTGATTTATACATGAAGGGGGAAAGTGTGTTTCAATCCCATATATTACGACATACGAGGGATCTCAACCCATTCTATGGAGGACGCTGGCAGTACCTTCTGCCTAATACAGGGACCCCGTAGAGTAGTGTTCCTTGTCTCTAACTGCTGCGTCAACAAAGCAATAAATCCAGAGTCCAAGTAGGGTATTGCTTTCAATCAGAACCGCATTAGAAGCAATAATTATTAAAGCAAATAGTTCGAGGCATTAACAGATACAGTGTTCCAATTCTAAATATACAGATCAAAAAAATCCAATTCGGTTCCTCCTATAAATCTCAATTCATTTGTATGAGTAGAGATGCTTGCTTCTGTGAAGATGTATGACACAGGACTTCTGACTTTTACGCACTCGAAAAAGATTCATGGCCAATGAAGCGGATTAGAAATGACTTATTCAAGGCCATCCGAGTCAAACCTATAGATTATTTACAGCCATTACAACTGCAACCTGATATAATCTTTAGGCAGAAGCAGGACCTGTTACCCCAGCACGCACTCTCAACATCTCAGTTCTCTTGCTTCTCTCCATGACTTCCACTAGCCATTCCACACTTTCTTTGATTCCCAACCTGCAACGAATGAGCATAACACTATTGAACACTCAACTTACCTCCCAAATTTATGTTTGCGTAAATGTGAATTACTGGCTGTTGTCTTGCTTCTTAGAAAGATAACACATGATTCAAAATGAGTTGAACACATACGGACTGCTCCCTACTTACCCATCATATGCTGAGACAGCTTCGAACATGTAAACCCTCTCATCCAACTTCTTAAGATCCAAATACCGAGCCAGTTCGTCAGCTGATACAGCTTCAGCAAGATCCTGCTATCAAATTAAACTTCATACAATTGCCCTCCTTTAGGGACCGAAGAAAATGGAGATGAAAATAATGAAAATCACGAACTCCCGAGTTAACAAAAAGATTGTCGAAGCATAGTTTTTTTTTTTTTTTGGTAAAGGTAAATTGTCGAAGCATAGTTTAGGTTTGTTATTGATAAAAATAAGAGAACAACTCAATGTAGGAAAGTTGAATGTGTGAAAAGACTTTTAGATGCTCTAATAAGAAGATGCCACCAGTTCTGAGAAAAGAAGCAGACAAACGCATTGAAGAAAAATCTTGACGACTTGGCTATTATGGAGATTTTGGTACTAAACAAAATGCAATCATGCAAGAAGTTCCTCGTACCTGACCTCACTCGGTGGAAAAAATACAACTCTCGCAAGAAAACAACGAACGACCACACTAAGCAAAACAGCTTAAGCGTGTTGATGAATGCACAAACCTATAACTACTGAGGTGGAAACAGAGACAACCTCAAAAGTGATGGATGATGATATAGTTCTCAACCAGAAGTTTACTAGAAAAGAACCTGTGACAGGTTCACGTCTTATGAATGCCAATATCTCAAGAAAAACAGCGCACACACTCATAGTCAGCTATGTCAATGCAATATGAAAACAAATTTGAGGAAGAAAATGTTCATGTAGCTACAGCAAGCTCAGTAGAGGGAGGTTCAACAGCACAAAAATTCACCTGCTTATTTGCCAATATCAAAAGAGGGGCTCCCTGAAGATCCTCATTCCGAAGAACTTTTTCTGAAAGGCATATCAGAACAATTAGCAAATCACTGTGAGAAGACTTCCGGGCTGCTATTACCAATTACAATCCAATTAGTGACTCCACCGTTCATGACCCACGTTTCTGAAATTTACTAACCCAGAGAAGATTTTGATTCCTCGAAGCGCAATGGAGAGGCAGCATCAATTACAAATACTAAAGCATGGGCCTCTTCATAATATTTTTCCCAAATTGAACGAAGACCAGGCTGAAAAAACAAGATGTTTGCTGTCAGTGTCCAACACACTCAAGACTCTACAATTAGAAATGGCAGGACTGAAATTTCCCATCTGCTCTCTCTAAGTACTCTCTCTCTCTCTCTCTCTCTCTCTCTCTCTCCATGATAAGTTGCAACACCACAAAGGGGAATTCTAACAGCACAAGCATATCAATCATTATAACCGGTTGAGTATCATACGACAAGAGGGGGATACACATTGTCACGTCATACGGTTCGAATAGATACCTGTCCTCCCAGGTCCCAGAACATAAGCTTCGTATTTGACACTTCAATGCGACCGATATTCAGTCCAACGGTCGGAACGATTCGATCGGGAGGAAGGCTTTCCGTGTTCAAATATATCGATTTCAACTTCTCCAGAAAAGTCTACAAATTCAAGAAAAGCACTTAAATCGTTGGCGGCACAACAAACTCGTAAACAAATACAACATTCCTAGGAATTCTCACGGACGCATATCGAACTCAAATGGTAGAAAACAAGATAGAAGAACCAAATTACAGTTTTGCCGGCCTTGTCGATCCCGAGGATGAGAACATGGAACTCCGTCTTAGTGAAGAGATACTTCCATAGCCCATAGAACAACGAGAACATCTCCTCTCAACTTGGCGAAAGAAACCCTTTACGCAGGCTGTCCGGAGGAGTCTGGAATATGGAGGACAACTCAAGTCATAGTCTGTCCTAATCCTGGACAGTTAAACAGTAGCCATCAGAGCATTGCAATTCAAATCAGGAGGAGGAGATCGAGCAAAGGTAAATCCTTGGCGAGTCATCCCAACACAGATTACTAAAAAGATTCGCAATTCACGCATTGTAAAGCAAGCAAGCGCGACTGCTTCTTCGGGATTACAGATGGGGTCGAGCCATCTAAGACGGAAGGACGGAAGGAAGAACAGAGTTCGAGTTTCTGCACCGAAATGCAGATTGGAAGCTCCGGACAGAGAGATCGTCAATAATCAATCCATCCGAGAAGACAGATGGAAATCAAGCAATCCAACGTTAGATTTTCGAAACGACGAGGAATTTCTGCGGCTCGCGAAATCAAGAAAACTAGGGACCCCCATCAATCGCGAGGATCTCGTCTCGAATCAGCTGAAGATATGAGAAAGGGAAAGAGGATTCTCACGCGGATTTTGGCCGAGAGGTCGATTCGATTCCTGGAATTTCACATCGATGCAAGAACAGCTGCCGCAAGCGATTCGTAGTGTAGAGAGAGAGAGAAGAAGAAGGACTGTTTCGACGCCCGCTTAGGGAATCGAGCCGGAGAAAAACCGAATTTCTCTCCGGTCCAGGTGCCGAAACTCTCCTCTCCTCTCCTCTCCTCCTGCTCGTTCCTTCAAAACCATCGCTTTCTCTTTTTCTTTTTTCTTTCTTTCTTTTTTTTTTCTTTTTTTTCGGGTGAATTTAAAAAAAAAACCCCAACTTTAGGTCAAGTCCCAAATCTATCCCGAACTTTTTTTATCTCGAGAAAAACTCTAAACTTTAGGTCCAGTTCCAAATCTGCCGCAAACCTTTTTTTATCTTAGAAAAAACCTCAAACTTTAACTTTAGTCCCAAAACTGCTTCGAATTTTGTTTTGTGTAAAAAAAATTAGCAAATTTTGTTTATTGTCAAAAATATACTACCGTTATCCAGTCCCAACTTGATGTGGCACTTCGACATCGATAACAAATTCATATCGGCAAAATAATAGGACGATAGGTACGGACCGACGTCGCATTTCCAGTTTGATAACAAATCTAGTCCAATAAAAATTGTTGACCGATCTAGGATATGAAAGTAAGGGACGATAACAAATCCACCCAAAAAAAATTTTTAATATTAAAAACCCCAATTTTTAGATTGAGTCCAAATTTGTACCGAACTTTTCTTTGTCTAAAAAAAAGCTTCATTACTTTTTTAATGTGGATTTGTTATCAACATGAAAGTGCCACGTTAAGTCAAGACTAGATCATGGGGGTACATTTTTTAAAACAAATTGAATTTTGATGATTTTTTTTATAAAAAACAAATTTTGGGACAAATTTTTGATTGAATTTAAAGTTTGGGCTTTTTTCTGAGATAAAAAAAAGTTTGTGGCATATTTAGGACTAGACCTAAAGTTTGGGGTGTTTTTTTAGACAAAAAAAAATTCTGGGCAAACTTGAAATTTGACCTAAAGTTTGAGATTTTTTAGAGAATTATGCCTTCTTTCTTCCTGTAGTCTTGCTTGTTTTTTGGGTCCGTCGTGCGATCGCATGCCTTGTTGACATGTTCGCGACATCAAGGATCCGTGAATCCATTTAATAGGTAGCCCATGTCACAAGAAAAAGTCGACTAAACAATTTTCCATGGTAGCCAGAAAAATTGTCCAAAAAAATTTGAAGTTGCCGCATTTTTATCAATTCGATCATAAACTTTTTAATTACGTCAATTAAGTTCTAAACATTTTCATGTTTTGCTAATTGAACTCATCCAATCAATTTTGACTTGAAATCGTTGATGTAAACATAGACGCCCTACATTGCTCTCCTTAGATTTGGGCAAGGCCATGGCAAGGCTGGCCTTGCATAGACCACAATTCTTAGCAGGAACATAAAGAGGCGGGAGCTACTGGAGTACCCACGAATGAGGAGGTTATGAAATAATATGTTTGGTTGAGGAATTTGGTCAAACAAGCAGTGCGCATACCGCAAGTCGCTAGAGGGAAAGATAGCTACAAAGCAGAGGATCTTGACGAGGACTCGGGGTGGTGGTCGTGGAGGTAGGAGCGAAAAGTGCGATCATGGATTCTGCCTTACATGGAGAGGCAGGTCTCAGGTGAGGGAACCCAGAGCTCGAGCCCCCAGATCTGGAAGGCTCGAGCTCAATTCACAACACGAAGCTCGGGGCCAGATTTGGTTCGACTCGTTGCCAAGGGTCCAATGGACGAGATTACGGAGGTGCTAGAGTGGCATGACCTAGCTCGGAAGGTCGCAGACTTGGCCGGCGTGAGCATGGCTAGCATTGCTTGACCTAGCCAACACAAAGGGTCAAGTCGCCATCGCAAGAAAAGTCCAGCAAAACGATTTTTCGTAGTAGCTTTTTAATTGATAAAATTATACAAAAAAATTTAAAATTATTGTTGTTTTATCGATTCAATCATAAACTTCTTAATTATCAATTCAGTTCCAAATATTTTTATGTTTTGCTAATTTTCATGTTTTTCGAGATCGCGTGAGTGTTTTTTATGAGATATCGTTAGTCCTAAACAAAATATCAAATCGATAATTCATGCGAACCCGTCGCAACAATCCAAAGCTCCAAAACGTCGCCGTTTCGTGGAAACTATGGTCCATCGCTGCAATAATCTCTGTGAATATAAAACCCCCACATCGCCGCTCCCAATCCTCACGCGCTCCGAACATGGCTGCCTCGCAGACACCGTCTCCAGACGCTTCAATGTCCGCCCTAGCCTCCCAGATCTGCGACCACATCGCCTCCGTCTTCTCCAAGCCCACCCCCCACCCGCCGGCCCTCGACGTCCTCGTCTCCGAGCTCTCCGCCGCCGCCTCCCGGGGAGGCCGCGTGTTCCTCTACGGGGTGGGCCGGGAGGGCCTGATGATGAAGGCCCTGTGCATGCGCCTCGCCCACCTGGGCCTCCCGGCCCACTCCGTCCTCGACGTGACCACCCCGCCCATCGCCGCCGGCGACCTCCTCCTCGCCTCGGCGGGGCCCGGGGGCTTCCCCACCGTGGACGCCATCTGCTCGGCGGCCCGGGCCCACGGCGGGAGGGTGGTGCTGCTGACGGCGCAGCCGGGGGCGGCGGCGTGCGCGGGGCACGCGAGCGCGGTGGCGCACGTGCCGGCGCAGACCATGGCGGACGACGGGGCGGCGGAGACAGCTCGGGCGCTGCTGCCGATGGGGAGCGTGTACGAGGGGGCAATGTTCGTGCTGTTCGAGATGGTGGTGTACAGGTTGGGGGAGGCTCTGGGGGAGAGCCCCGAGGCCGTCCGATCTCGCCACACCAACTTGGAGTGAAGCGAGCGAGTGGAGGAATGACCTGCCGATCAGACAGGCTCATGATGCAACGGTTGAGATGTCGTGTGACGAGTTGCTGTAATATAATTTACTTACGCTCATTTTACTTCTATTTGGGTAAAAGAAGGCCTGTTTTTATATTCTGCTTATAGTGATTGTACTCGTGGTATTGTGCACATTTTTATTATAAGTATCTCTGTTTTCTTGTTTTTAATGAGTTACTGGTTATGAATCATTAGATAAATAGATATCGGATGTCCATGTTTGTTCCCTACCCTTTCTTCATCCCGAGATGCAGGACAACATGGCGCTAGTTATCGCGACTATGAGGGACCGAAAATTACGTTAAAACAAATCTAGCCGTGAAGAAGAGCTGTATTAAAATTTAGGATTCATACCATAAAAAATTTCAAACTGGTACATATGCGATAAATTTACCTCAAATCAATCTCAAATCGGTACATCTGTGATAAATTTAATCTCTGTTAGTTTTCGTTAAATTTTACTGTTAAATTGCTGAATTGGATTACATGTGGGAGTGTATCGATTTAGGGTTTTACTCTCCATTTATCACTGGTGTATCGGTTTGTGATTTTTCGTGATATTTAATTCAATTTAATGGATGATGAATTTGTCAAAATATACAAATTTAGGATTTTTGATGTATTAAAAAATTAATTTTTAATAAATTTACCATAAATATACTAATTCGAATTTTTTCGTTAAAATTATCATTTTCTTTCGATCCGGAGCGTGTGCGGATGGGTGTGCCGTTTAAGTAGCCCAACCCGAAAGTTAGATACTTAAACGTGTGGAGGCAAGACCACGAACTCCCGACGCGTGCGATTCCATGAGGATGCTTGAAAATTACATCGATTGTCGACACGCCAAAGCGCACAGAGAATTTACAGCAAAGGACTCCCAAATGATTATAGAGCCCGAGGCGGGACCGATACTTGCTGATTAAAAAAAAAAGCACATTTTTTTCCCTCAGCAAAAAGGTTTCCGGTCTTCCGGTGACATCGCTGGTCCATGCCGACCCAAAATATCAAACCGCGGTCCGATCAGATATTTTATCGGGGGTGGGGTTTCCTTCCCCTTTTCCATATATTCGCCTCCCTACTTTACTTCGACGGGTCCGATTTGAATCGTCATCCCCCCCCCCCCCCGCCCCCCAAACAAAAAAAAAGATCTCTCCGAAAGCTCGCCCCTTTTCCCCCGCAGATATTTTCCCTCGCGGGGCCTCCTTTCCATACTCGCGAAAACCTCCGGCCGCTCCACGCTCGCCCTCCTTTGTTCTTTGTTCTTGTGCACGGACACGACATCGAGGAAGTCCGAATGAAGGCACGTTAAGATATTTTTCCATGGGAAAATCTGTGGGCGACTGGGCGTGGAGCCGTCCTCCATTTTACTCACATTTCCCATCCCCTTTCAGTGCACATATACAAAGGGCCTTTACGGGCTATTGGGTTTGTTTAAGCTCGCCCGTGTTACACCCGAAGCACGGATACAAAGGGCCGGCAAGGATTTCAAGGGCAGACATTTACCTCGACTCGTTTAGATCCTGTCCATTGATCATATCTAAGCCTTAATTCGGGAATACGTTACTTTCGCCGATGGCTTTTTACAGATCTATTTAGCTAGTCGCCGGGAAAAATCTATGTCGACGTAGAGATCGAACTTCTTAGTTCTTTCCGGGAGGGGGGGGGGGGGAAGATGGTGCGGATTTCATGGCATGATTTTTTTGGGTCGAATATTTTTTGGCATATAATTGAACAGTTAGGACAAGCGAGAAAATAGTAATAGTAATGGAAAGATCTTTTGAAGAGCAGGACAAGGCGAGTGAACGTCACGCTCGCCCTCGCGAGTGGAGCTTTGACCTCCGTCCCTCCCGTCGTCTATATAAAGTTCCCATGCGTCTCCGTCTTCTTGCACTTGCGATTTCCTTCTCCAACGAAGGCCCACAAAACCCCCACCAGCTCACGCGCTTCCGCCCTTTTGCGACGACGACGGCGGCGGCGACGGCGGAGAGCCGCCCGCACCGAAGATACTCCGGCGAAATGGACTACCACCCACCGGCTCCGAGCGGCGATTGCGGCGGGACGTGGTGGACGGACGAGAAGCACCTGCATTTCCTGGACTCGCTCGAGTCTTCTTTCCTGCGCGCGATGCTCATCAGAAGGAGCAACCGCCCCGTCCTCCGCCTCGATCGTCACTTGCCCGACAGCAGCGACTCGACCAGCGATTCGGCTCTTCCTAGGACGAGGAAGAGGAGGACAAGCCGAGGTAACGCCCTCTCCTAAATTCTTCCCCCTTGTGCTTCGATTCGCGCGGATTTCGGTTCGATTTTTAGGAAGCTTCACTTAGGCACACGGCACGGCGGTCTCAAATCGCGATGCGAAATGATCCTCGAGTCTCCGGTGATGGATTCACTGTTCTAGTACCCACTCCGTTATCCATCGACCGATCCGGAGGCGATGGCGTTCGTGCTGGAGCTGTTAAAGGCTTCGTCCGGATGCATCTGCTTCCTTTCCTTTCCCTTCCTTTCCCTTGACCTCGCCAGCTCGAAAATCTCTCAGACGTCAGCAACAGATATTTGTCCCGTTCAGAACTCGCTCTTGGCGAAGCATCCCCTCGCATGATGTAAACTTCAATATCATCAAATCGCGCCATAAAATGCGCGATTAGCGTTACCAGTCGCTGCAAAAGTTTTGGAAGATCTTTTGTAACTTTGTCGGGAAAACACATCACAAGATGATGAGAACGATGATCATTTTGCAAGCAAACCTAAGTTAAGATTTTCTTCCATGCCATAGCTTTAAGGATGTTTTTTTTTTGGCTTTTGGGGTCCAGATATCTGCAGATTGGGCGGCCCTGCTGCGAAGAAGCCGAGGCATTCACGTCGGTCGTGTAACCTTCCATGCGACGATGATCAGGTTGGTCGCGCATAAATATCTAGTGCATTGATGCCGTGTGTACAGGAGTGCTGATTCGCCCCCCGGTGTATTTAGTTTTGGAAAAAAAGTGCAACAAGTGGGACCACTCCCTTCTCTTTGCCCACCCTTTTTTTTTTATTTTCAATTTTTCTTTTCAACAAATTCGACAATTCGACAATCTTCCTTTTTCCGTCTCCTTTCGTTTTGTCCTCGAGAAATCCAAAAGGCCAATATAAATATGAATTACTTCTTACCTGACCATGCAAATTCTTTTTTTTTTTGGTAAGGAACTATGCAAATTCTTTTTAGACATCGTATGTTCATAAATTGCAATCTGGTTGTGAAATTTGCCGATTTTGACCTAGGAGCAACGGTATGTACAAGACCTTTATTGAGGATTTATATGTAAAAAAAAGCGTTTGGGCGTATCCCGAAGTCACATAATTTCTAATGATGCACGAATCTTGACAAAATAAGAACCAAAAAAAAAAATTGTCAAACTTATATTTTGGTTTTGCAATAGAAATTATGTGTATCTTAACAGTACGTTGATGTTAATGTCTTTGACCCGTATACTTTCGCCTCTGCGTGGTACGCATAGTACTTTCAGCATGTGAGATTTAGATATAGTTGCAATACAATGGTAAATATGATGCTCTCAACTCATCGTATACTATAATATGTGAGACGGCAATGCGAGGATTTATGATTACGATGCACTAATGTCAACGTTAAGTACAAAATTGGCTTGAAAAATGCTAACCTAGATAAGTAACATAGAAAGTTAAAATTTGATAAGGGGGTACTGATTCGCCATCTAATAAGAACGATATGAGAGACTATATATGTGCAGTTGTCCTGCCATTTAGGTTACTTAATAATATCTCAACAAAAAAAATTATGAAGAATGATATCAGCGATATATTTTTACATAGAAAATCAAATATCTCTGGTGGGCACGATGTCAATTTTCAGAACATTTACCATAATTGCTTCTACGTTCACCGGAAATACCCAAGTAGGCCATGTTTAGCATGTTCTGTACCGCCAATGAATGCTTTCGACAGTTACTAATCATCCTTTCCGCAATTATACAAAATCTTAATGTCGATTTCTTTGCAGGTAGTCCCCCAAATCGCGAAAAGAGCAGCTGACGAGGAGGAAGAAGACCCCACCAATGTCCAGGCTTCCCAAGCCAGACCCACCTGAGAAAGACCAAAGACAATATCCACTGTTCCTGATTCCTTTTCACTTTCTTTTCTGGTCTGCCGTTGTTTGAATGCAATAGAATAACACTAGGGAGAGATAGATAGTCGTGGGTGAGTTTCTTAGGATAAGCGAAAATTTCGGGACCAGCTAGCAGGAGCTGGAGCTGTCCATTGGAGTAGCACCAAAGTCCCGAACCTGATCTCGATGGCGATTGCTTTAATTAGCTTGGTTTGTAGCTGGGGAGGCCCGTCGCCCCCAGGCTTTTACCAAAGGGTTAGACTTTTCGATAGTGTCTGTCACCATCAATCCAGGATTTGTTGAAGATTCTTCGGATTTTCGTGTTCTATTGGGTCTTTGATTTTTATCGAAGCCGGGGGCCTAAGCTTCTGTGCGGGAGCAGATATTTTCGCTACTTTTTTAGGTTTTGTTTCCTGATCGATGGACTGGGGTCATGCTTACAGATGAAGATAACGAGCTCTTCAACAGTTGAGATTTCATTCTCAGGGTCACAAATATCTCTTCTTCTTACTCAAATTATAAAAACCAGGACTTGCCACTGTCTAAGTCATTTTATCGAAGATCTTTCCTATGAGCTATGTCTACGTGGTTTTCGCGTTTATTTCGTTCGCTGTCAGTTTCTGGTAGCACGGTCCTTGTTTTCCTCTGGTACCACGTCTGGGACCTGGCATTCCAGACCACGAAAGAAACGACACGAGCTTGTTGCATGTTCTAGTTCCCAATGCCGCTTGTCATCGATCGCCCATCATCTTGGGATTCTTCATGCAAAGGAATAACGGCGCGGGGGTTCATGAACTTTTTCGATACGTGCAACATCATTTTTAGATCTTTTGTTTTGGCAATTGGATCTTTAGTCGCCTCGCGGGTGGACCGCATCGCGCTTAAAACTTCAACAATCACAAAATTACAAAATTATTATTATTATTATTATTATTATTATTATTATTTTGGGCGATTGGAATTTACCCACCCAACATTGTGCGTAAGTACCCATATTAAACATAAGAGCCCACTCCATTGATGTAAACAGATAATAGACTTAATTAACTTGCCCCGTTCGAGTATACAGAAGAGATAGATCGATTCTCCAGGGTAAAAAATCAGCATTGACTCGCGATGCTATGCTTGGACATACCTTTCGATCTCACCACGTTTGACTCAATTTGCCTTTGTTTTCTAATTGTTGTTTGGTTTACAAATAAGTTCGATTGTCTCCACATCGAATCTTCCATGACTTATGGGGGAGTAACAATCGGACAAATTTGTCCATTGCCACACGGTGACTATGCATAGTCAAAGTATATTCCTTCATTTATATGTCACCTTAGAATGTCTAATGTAACCGTATTAATCTAAGATCGTGTTATAACCGATACTCGATACATTTTTTGAACAACTAAGTAAGAGATGCCGTAATTTTCAATGGATCGTTTTTTCTCACGCTCAGTGCAGCGTTACTAAATGTGCTTAACCTAACATCTTAGGAATAGTCGTTAATGTCAAATTAAGGTCGCCAAATTAGGGTCGCCGAATAATATAAAAGATTTTAGATAAGAGCGGCTGAAATCAACTCTTTTCGGGACATTAATTGTGTTTGAAAGTTGGATTTGAATTCCACGTTAGCCTAGTTCGAGTGAACTACAATGGAAGGACTTCTATCTGGCTACCCTCATCAAGATGCACTGATGGGATAAGGAAAGAGATGGGATAAACCGCGACCGGTCCAATCTCGGATAAACATCAGCGATTTGAGATCGGACACGACATAAAGAGATGATAAGGGGACTAAGCCTGGTGTTGGAACCAATCTTAATCTGATCTTTGGTTGGTGTTACCAATCGGCATCACGGCTTCTCCTCAATTTAACCCTTTTGTCACCTTTGAAAGAATGGAGAAATTCGATCAAAACAATAGGAAGGAGCCCGCAGTGATTATGAAATCAATCTCTTTCGGGTACAAAGTTATTATAATCATGGAGCTTGGAATGTCAAGAATTGCGGCAGACAGACGTGTCCCTCCGTCGGCTATCGACCATGGATAAGATAAGATGTAAAGATAACATATATCTATGTGTCCTCTCAATCCTCCTTCCTCACAAACACACGAGCTGTGAGCCCATTATACTATCTACAAAATCTCACATTTAAATATTCTAACACTCTCCGTCGGAATTAATCTAAATTTTTTTATCTAATACGAAGCGTGAAAGTGAGAAATTATCAACTGTTCTAAAAGTTGAAACTGTTAGGGATTAATCTGGTTTTTTAAAGACTAGCTGGTACTAAACATGAACATATTTAATTGAAGAGGTAAATGGAGTCTGGAAATATTTGAACTTTGGACCTCCAGTTCTGATACTATGTGAGATTTTGTGGGACCACTACCAATTGTTCTAAAAGGTTAAGTTATTAGAAAATGGGGTGATTTAGGGTGCGCTCGTTTCTCGGAAAATGAATGATTTAGAAAATATTTTCTAAAAAATGATTGTTTATATCATTTAGAAAAATAAATCAATGGAAAATTTTTTCGTCGCCCATAAAAATAATTATGCATAGATTGCTATTGATGATGAAAGTATTTGCCGTTGATTAATTTTTCTAAATGATATAAATAATCATTTTTCAAAAAATATTTTCCGAACCACTCATTTTCTGAGAAATGAACGCACTCCAAATATTTAATTATTCTAATAGGCAGCGGCGGCGGCGTATGCTAGTGGCCTTCGCACAAGGTCGAGGGCAAGTCTATTTGAAACGTCAAGTCGGCATCGAGGGAGGCTTTTTCTTTGGGTAACGATGAGATTCTTTTGATAATTACTTTATGAGACGATAAGATCAATCGAACATTTTCTCTTGTAAAACCTTTGCTTGATACCGATCAAGCAAAACAAAAAATGGCTCAAAGTCGAAGCATGAGCAGCATCGACTCAGCGAAGGAGGGAGGGGCGAGATACTACTACATGGAGATAAAAGGAGAAGGGGTCAGAAACTTTGAATTTGGAAAGTACTCTTTTAGTGTGCACTTTACTTGCTTCAGCTTCCACCCCCAGCCAATCCTCTCCTTTCATCGTCCGGCACTCAAACATGATTGAATAAAATAAAAGAAAATAACAAGCGAAAGATCGATTAGATAAAATAAAATAAAATAAAACAAAAATCAAAGTTCGATCCCGTCGCATCCAGTGACACGTGTACGCGCGACCAGAACCTGGCGGAACCTTCCTTCCTTCCATTACTTTCCCCACCTTCATTTTTATCGCGTTCCCTGCTTCTCTGCCCTCCTCAACGAACCTTCCAGGCCTAACTTTCCGTTTTGAAAAGCGAGCGACTGCCGATGGCCCCGCCGCCGCCCGTCGAGCAGCAGGGCGGCGACCCTCCGTCCGGCGAGCCGCAGCGGCCGACGCCGACGCCGACGCCGACGCCGACGCCGTTCCTGACGAAGACCTACCAGCTCGTCGACGACCCCGCCGTGGACGCCGTCATCTCCTGGAACGACGACGGATCCGCCTTCGTGGTGTGGAACCCCACCGTGTTCGCCCGCGATCTGCTCCCCAAGTGCTTCAAGCACAACAACTTCTCCAGCTTCGTCAGGCAGCTCAACACCTACGTGCGCCGTCTCTATCTCTGGCTCTCCTCCCTCCCCCGCCGGCCTTGCGACGGAGAGCGATTTTGATTGGAATCTGACTTAGCTGAGTTGATTTGGCAGGGGTTTCGCAAAGTCGTGCCCGATCGGTGGGAGTTCTCCAACGATTGCTTCCGCAGGGGCGAGAAGCGGCTCCTGTGCGAAATACAGCGCCGGAAGGTGTCGGCCCTGGCGACGGCCGCGACGGCGGCGGTTGTCCCGGAAACCATGGCGACCGTGCCCACGGCGATCCCGACGGCGATGCCGGTGATTTCGCCTTCGAGCTCGGGAGAAGAGCTAGTGATGTCGTCGCAGCACTCCTCGCCGCCGTCCGCCTGCGGCCAGAACTGCACGGCGGAGATCATGGACGAGAACGAGAGGCTGAGGAAAGAGAACGCGTTCCTCAACCGCGAGCTGACGCAGATGAAGAGCCTCTGCAACAACATCCTGTCCTTGATGTCGAGCTACGCCGCGAACGGGGGCCCGCAGGCCGGTTCTCAGGCGCAGGCGGCGGCGGCGAGAGCGCTCGACCTGTTGCCTGTGAAGCGGCCGACGGGCGGCGGCGGCGGCGACGAAGAGGAGGACGAGGAAGACGAGGAAGAGGATGGACAGGAGAGCACGAAGCTGTTCGGGGTAGCGTTGGGGATGAAGCGCGGGAGGGAAATCGAGGCGGCGGCGGCGGCGATGGCGGAATCCGACGCCATGCTGCGGCTGCAGCAACCTGGTTCTGGTGGGGTGAAATCCGAGCCGTTGGATGGGGATCAGAGGGTGATCTCCTTCTCCGCTGGACTAGCTTAATTAATGTAGAAGTAGATTAATTATAGGCGTAAGAGCACAGAACGTGCGAAAGCCAAAGAAAGAGATTATCCCACAATCTTCGTTAGCTGTTAGCGGTCATTAGCTCCGTAATCTACTGTGTATTCACTATGCATCCAATCAACTTCAGCAAATTTTTCCATGATTACCCATAATTCAGATTCGCAAGCGTAGTTATCTAATTTTGGTAATTAAAGAAAAGCTAACGGTAATTCGAAATTCAACAAGTTTAAAACTAATACCGTCCATTTAATGTCCAATTGATGGGAACATGATAACATCCTATTCATTGCGTCCACATAAAGAGCACAAGATGTGCAAGGTTCGTTCACAAGGGAAACGATACGCGATTAGTCAGCAAAGAGTTACAGCTCCGGATTACAACTACTAGATTAGCAAGGTTAAGACTTTGCGCTAATCACTCTTGATTTTGTTCCTAATCTAATTTACAGCAAAGGGAAATTAACCCATAAAGTTACTGCTGCTAAATTGCTTAACGCCAGAGCCAGGTTTCAGTCTTCCTCGATTCCTTTGAGAAACTTCAGCACATGAAGCATGCTTGGCCTGCTGGCCGGGTTGTCCGAGAGGCAGACGGCTGCAATCTGAAGCACCTGCAGCATGGCTGTCTTCGAATCGGCGCTGAGGACCGTCGGGTCGAGAACGTCGACGGCGTGCCCCTTCTTGATCTTTTGGAACACCCAGCCCACCAGATTCCCGCCCTCGATCTCCTTGAAGTCGGGCCCCGTGGGCTCTTTCCCCGACACCAGTTCGAGCAAGATGACTCCGAAGCTGTAGACGTCCCCCTTTGCAGTGGACCTCCCGCTTTGCCCGTACTCCGGTGGAATGTAGCCGAATGTTCCGGCAATGTCGGTGCTGACATGAGTTTCGCACGCACTGATCAATCTTGCCAAGCCAAAGTCTGCAACTCTGGGCTCGAAGTCTTCATTGAGCAAGATGTTGCTGGCTTTTATGTCCCTGTGGATGATGTGCGGGATGAATCCGTGATGGAGGAAAGCTAGCCCACGCGCAGCTCCAATCGCTATTTTGAACCGTTTGGGCCAATCCAGAACATCGAGCGTCCCGGTGCGGTTTCTCAGCCAAAGATCTAAGCTCCCGTTTACCATGTATTCGTACACGAGTACCTTCTCCTCCCCATAGGAGCAGTAGCCGAGCAGCGGGACCAGATTCAAGTGCTTCACCTTGCCTAGAGTCTCCATTTCAGCAGTGAATTCACGATGGCCCTGTGTCTTTGCTTGGCTCAGCTTCTTGACAGCAACCATTCTCCCGTCGGGCAGATTGGCTTTATAAACAGTTCCGAAACCCCCATCTCCAATTATATTGGTCTTGCAGAAATTATTGGTGGCTTCGAGAATATCCACCAACGTCAGCTTCAGAAGGGGCTGTTCGAACATAGCCACATTGATGCTCAATGGTTCCTTGGATCTGCTGCTACCCAAGAAATAGAGGTTCTGGTTGATGAAGCTTTTTAGTTTGCTCTCCTCGCTTTCCTCAGGATCAGCTTGCTTACCGCTTCTAACCGTCCATCTCCTCAGAGCAAAAGCTAAGAAGAGCATCCCGAGCACGACCCCTATCCCGATTAGAGAAAGTCCCCAAGCATTTAGCAGAAACAATCTCCCGTCGAATCTTCTGATCTGACAATCTGAGCTGACGATACTACCACAGAGATCCTTGTTCCCAGCAAGCGCTTGCTTCGATAGGTTTCGGCAAATTCCGTTCGAGGGTATTGGCCCTCCCAATGTGTTATCAGCCAAGTCTAGATAGCTGAGGCTGATCAGGCTGCACAATTTATCAGGAATAGGTCCAGAGAGCCTGTTTCTCGAAAGATCGAGGTATTCGAGTTGCATCAGGTTCCCCAGTTCCGGAGGAATCTCTCCTGCAAACATGTTTTCGTGAAGATCCAAGTAGGACAAGTACGACAGGTTGCCCAGCGCCAGTGGCAGAGTTCCAGCAAAAGAATTGCAACTCAAGTTCACCATTTCGATCCTCCACGAAATGAAATCCAAGAAGAGCGCATCAACCCGCCCAGAAAGCTGATTCTGCTGAAGATACAGCCCTACAAGATTCTGCAACCGCGATAGTGAAGCAGGAAGCTCACCGGTGAGATTGTTGAAGCTCAGATCCAAGTGAGTTAGCCCTCTCAACTTCCCAAAGCTAGCAGGGATAGAACCTGATAACTTATTACTTGTCAAATTCAGCTTCACTAAGCTGCTCAAACGGCCTAAGCTTCCAGGAATGAAACCAGCGAGCTGATTACACCCCAGAGACAAGCCCTGCAGCTTGTGAGAGTCGCCCAATGCTGGAGGGATTGGGCCAGTAAGCAAATTCCCTGACAAATCTAACGTGGTGAGATTCGTTAAGCGAGATAGGGAGCTTGGGATTTCACCAGAAAGCATGTTGTTGCTGAGCAACAGATCCACTACAACCACACAAGCCCCCAATTCTTCAGGTATTGAGCCCGATAATCTATTATGGGACAGATCAAATACCCCATGGTGCTGAAGGAAGCTCAAATCAGGAATACCGACCTGATGGAAATATGAAGATGATTTCGATGGAATCGATCCAGATAAATTATTATGAGAAAGGACCAAGCATTGCAACTGAGACAAGTCAGCTAGAGTATTGGGGATAGACCCACTGAGGCGATTATTACCGAGGTCCAGCGTCGTAAGGCTAGAGCAATCTCCAAGCTCAATGGGGACATTCCCTTCAAACTGATTCGAGTTCAAGTTGAGGACAGATAGAGAAGTCAGATTCCCAATCTCCTTCGGTATGGTACCTTTCAACATGTTGTTACTGAGAACAAGCCTCTGCAATGAAGCAGCTTGACCAATTTCAGCAGATAAACTCCCTTCTAAAAGATTGTCTGAAGCAGAAAACTCCAGCAAACTGGAAGAGCTCCACAAACTGACTGGTATGGGGCCCCCGAAGTTGTTTGAATCAATGTCTAGCACCATAAGCGGGAGATTTGAAAGATAGTTCGGGATCGATCCACTGATGCGATTATCTACCAAAACCAACTGGGTCAGATTCGCGCAGTTCACAAACACATCATCAAGAGTGCCAACTAATAAATTGCTTTCGAGACCAACATCCGTCAGAGACCCGGCATTACACATTTCATTCGGTATAGGACCCGTCAACATGTTATTGCTCAAGCTAAGTTGCTTGAGCACTGTACAGTTCCCGATCTCTGGAGGGATTTTCCCCGAGAAGCGGTTGCTTGAGAGCAGAATCGAGTCCACCGTCTTCCACTTCCCCAGCCACGAAGGCAACGGACCAGAAAGTTGGTTCCTTTCGGCAGCAAACGACAACACGGGGAGCTGAGACAACTCCTCAGGCAAAGACCCAGAGAGAGAATTAAAGGAAAGCATTAGAGTCTTCAGGTTTCGACAGTTCCCGAGCTCACTAGGAATCGACCCATTAAGCTCGGAATTGACGATATTGAGTATGGTCAAATTCTGCAACTTCCCAAAGGATCTTGGAATGGGGCACTTCAAGGGGTTATTAGAGAGGTCGAGTTTACTGAGAGACTTCATCTTTGACATTTCCTCAGGGAATGGGCCAGTTATAGAACAGGAGGGCGAGTAGAGATTTTCAAGATTGTCGAGCTCTCCTATTTCAGGAGGCAGGGTGCCAGAAAACTGGTTGATGCCAATGTAAAGCTCGGTCAGGTTCTTCAAGTTGCCAATTTCGGGTGGTATCGGACCAGTGAACGAGTTGTTCGATATGTCAAGCGAAGATAGAGACAAGAGCCCGGTGAAAAGAGTTGAAGGTATTGAACCTGAGAGGAGGTTGCTGGCCAAGTCCAAGTACTTCAGCCGGGCCAACTCGCCGATCCGACCGGGCACCTCGCCGGAGAGGGCATTGCCGGAGAGGTCCAGGGTCCGGAGCCGGGCGAGGGCCCCGAGCTCCGGCGGAATCTTCCCCACGAGCGAGTTGCCGCCGAGCTTGAGCGTCTCGAGCTGGGCCAACTCGCCGAGCCTACTCGGGACCTCGCCCGACAACTCGTTGCCGCCCAAAGAAAGCTCCTTTAAGCTCCTGAGCTGGGCGACCCGGGGGGGGATGTCCCCGTAGAGACGATTGAGCGACAGGTCGAGGGAGGCGAGGGCGGAGAGCGAGAACAAGGAAGGCTCCAGAGGGCCCCTGAGGGACTGCAGCGAGAGCGAGAGCGAGACGACGCGGCCGGCCCCGTCGCAGGCGACGCCGTCCCACTCGCAGTGCGTCAGGGACGGGATCCACGACGCGAGAGCTTCCGGGTTCTCCAGCCCATTCTTGAAGCCGAGGAGTTGGTCCTTGTCGGAGACCACCCCTCGCACCCTCCGCTCCTCCTCAGCGGCCGCGTCGGGCGACGCGAACAGAAGCCCGGAAGCGGAGAGCAACGCCAAGAACGCGGTCAGCAGGGGACCGGACGCCATGATCGTCTCTCAAAGAAGGACACAAGCACGCGCAAGCACGCACGGAGAGCGAGATAACGAGAGAGAACTATGCGGGCATGGAGCGAGAGGTGGGAACGAAGAACGAGAGGATGGTGCGGGGGTGCGAGGACGCATCAATGGCGTGTTGGGTTCACGGCATTATTTTTGCAGAGATGGCGGAGGTTTTAAGCGCGGAAATAATGCCAACTTTGGAGGCGGGGGAGAGAGAAGGGAGAAAGGAGAGTGTACCGGCACTGCTGTTGTGTGTCAGAGAGCAATAGAGGAGGGGGGGCACGAATCTCACGTGATCCGTAACGGCTATTCTTTTGTTTGCACCCAAGCCCCTGATGTTGTCCGCTTATTCGGTTTTTGTCGCCGTCCCGCGGCTTTGCTTTTTCAATTTGCGCCCAATAAAAGAAGAAATAATGGCCCCTCCTCCCTATACTATCTATGCGACGAGGATCCTGTTTTTTCTTCTGTTCTTTTTTCTTCTGTTTTTTCGGAACATCTGGTTTTTGGTCCCCGCCGATGCCCAGTGTCTTTTTCGTAATTTATTAGCCCTTTTTCGCTGTTTGATTTGATACGTGTCCTGATAAATATTTATTCCTTATTTCGTTTTGAATCTTTGCCCTGCTGACGCTTTGATTTCTTCTTTTGGGGTAAATCTCAACCGCTCGAAACTTTCACGGTACACAACATTGACACGTAAATATACGTACGCGCGCTTTTGATAATTTTTTAAGTCTGGGCAAATGTGTTAAATCTTGACAGAATAGGAAAAAGAACTTTTTATTTCGGTTTAATTCTAAACAAATGAGCCTTTGAGCAACGTGGGAGAAATTTCTCGCCAAGTTTATATTCTTTTACTCACTTTCCATTTCTTTTGCCGGATTTTTAAAAACGATTGTCTATATCATTTGAAATGCTGGTTTTGTTTAAGGTTGATCATCCAAAGAAAATTTCGCGGCATGGTTCTATTTATTTATAGAGTCATTTTTAATTATTTTTTTCTTTTTAAAAAACTTGAAATATTATTTTTATAGTTTTTTGAAATTTTTCAACGCAAACGGAAAGTACTCAAGGACAAAATGGACCCCGAATTACTGGTGCAAAGATGTCCTCAAATGTGATCTTCTATTTTGTTCTCTCGCTTGATTTGCGGTCCCACATGACTTTCGATAGTTCGACGGACAAAATTTATAATGAAAACTCATCTGACATATCAATCTTTCATAGAGAAGTAGTTATACTACTTGTCCACACATTCCCTGTTTCTTAAAAAAAAAGGAGATTTAATTAGTAGATTATAAATTATTATTTTAAGTGATCGTGTTTCGAAACTCCATAAAGAGTCCTTAGAGATTTATAGTGCATTAATTTTTGTTGAATAATTCTTACTGTGTATATTACTCCGCTCCATCTATACTCACCGACGTTCTTAAATATCGAATATTTCGCATTTCTCTGAATTAAAGTTACGATTGCATTCTACTCAGTACATTAACATAGTAAACAATACTCTTTTTTTAATCCAATTTTCCTTTTGATCGAATAGTAAACCATACTTTATATGAAGTTAAATACGATCAACTTATTTAGAGGATGGCTTGTACACTACCACTTCACTTAATACACCAGTTTCTTTTGGAAAAAAAATGAAATTACCTAGCATTCGTGTATTGTAAACTAGTCTTGTTGGAGTCCTCCTGGGTTTGACTTTAATAAGAAGCTTCATACCGTACAGAGAGAGAGAGAATAAAAGAGAGTCAACTGCATTAACCAGTCTTAGTGCATTATTCTAGGGTTGGACTAAGAGGTGACAGCCGATAGAGAGAGAGAGAGAGAGAGAGAGTCGACTACATTTAATATTAAGCAGTCTAAGAGTACTATTCTATGGTTTGAGTAGCAATAAAAAAGAGCTTCACAACCCACAGAGAGAGAATGAGAGAGAGAGAGCAACTTATTTTTGTCCACGCAGCTCTGAAACCACGTTAGGCTACAAGTGACCAAGTTATTAAAGAGGAGGATTACGCGATTATTCATGGCACGCTTCTCATTCTGAGCCGTGATGACTCTGGCTTTGCATTAGAGACAAGTGTTTGGCTTGGTTGAAAAGGTTAGAAAGCTGGTGATATATGGGAACCGACGGGAAGAGATCTTGCTAGCCAACACCGCCTCGCGAAATCAAACGCATGCGTATTGCAGAGTTCACAGGAACATGCATACAGAGCGGTAGTCAGCTACAGATCAATCTGATAAGTTGCGAGAGAAGAAAGTTGGAACGGGACGAGAACCATGATTTGACTGTTGTTGGAGGGTCTGCAACTGCATGCGCATGGCATGAGAGAGAGAGAGAGAGAGAGAGAGAGAGATGCACTGAGGTTGGTGGTGGGTTGTTTTCTCTCAGCCGTTACAAGTGCAACTATGACTCCACAAGCCCGAAGACCGCAGAAAAACATTAAGGAAAGCAGAAGAAAGAAAGAGACAACTTGCGAGGTTTGACGCGACGCGAGAGATCATTTTCTTGGAAGGTCTTCAAGCGCGAACGATGGAGATGCATGCAAATGTAGCATAGACGTGAGCTGTCTCTTCTTAGGGTTGCATATACCGAAAATAGCCAAATTTCTCCATCGAAGGCCCGCTCTAACGTGTAATAAGTCTGATGTATTATGTCCACCACAATGATTATCATCGCATGCATACGCGAGGACCACCGCGCGACATATAAACTGCACGAACCTTGCATGTGTGAAATCAGGGAGGAAAGACGGAGATCGGTCTTTCAACGAAGAAGGTAAATCGTCTTCCCTAACTAGACTGCGAGGATGCGGAACTCGGTCTGTCGAGTTTAGTAATGTCTAATCTGCCCTAGAGAGGTCACAGTAGATTGGTTTGTCTAGTGACGTGCACGTAGGCCGCTGCGTAGGAGGAGATTGATGTGGACACGGATTCTTTTTTCGATTTTTATGGTACATGATTGTGTCCTTTTATTCACGAGCAAAATCATCTCCTACTTTCGAGATACATAATCCTGATTAATCAGAGCTTTGTTTTTTCTAAATTAATCATCTTTGCTTAATTTAATTTGATGCACTATATTTTGGAGCCAAACATCCTCAAGAATCACGCTTCAATTTATTGGAAGTACGGGGGAATAAATTCCGCGAGGCCAACTACAGTTCCCTGCATCGCGCTCTGCACCCAAAAGCATTTATGAGGTTTTGTTATCGCATTATTTTATCTTGCCTTTTACGCACAAGGCAACGGGTGGATCCCAAGAAGAATAGAGATAGATGTAGAGGACCCGAGTGTGTATAAATAAATCATAGAAAATATTCTGCTTTTCTTGTATTTACTTTTGCAAATTTTCTAATCAGGTTTATCTAATATCAAATATAACCTTGGTTGCCGCCAAAGTATAATGGGGATACAATATGAAGATTGTCACGTGGACATGTGTGGAAACATTTGAAGATAGTACACGTGAGAACGTGACATGGATAAAATTTAGGTTACGTGGTTGTCCATGTTAACTATACTTCATTTGCGTCGCGTTATGACGTTCCCAAAAACATTAGCTAGGTTTGGCTAGATCCAGTGTCCGATGGCATGCCGTTAAATAATCATGTACTGAGTATATTAAACTCCTGATGACATAATTCATTCGATTGAGAGTACGAAATGGATGCTTCTTAGGTTATCATTGCAACCGTATTTAATTAGGTTTGGCTAGATTCAATATCTGGGGGAGTGTTACATGTCACAAGTGTACCGATTTTTGGGTGTTAGGTGATCAAAATATTAGTTTTGGGTAAATTTATCACGGGCGTATCAGTTTAAAATTTTTTATGATAAAAAAATTAATTTATGATAAATTTATCACGAGTATATCAGTTTCGGTTTTTCATGAGATTGACCCAAAAAAATAATAAAGACCCTCTCTCTCTCTCTCTTTTTTTTTTCCGAAGAACATTTAACCTTAGTAAATTCAATCGATAAATATTAAATTAAGCATAAAGCATGAGGAGAAAATAGTCTCTCTTTTTTTTTTCTTTTCTCTCGGAGGGCCCCCCTCCCCCGGATTTTGCGAGAGACGGGGTGCATGATGCAGAGGGAGATGGCAGGGTCCGTTTCGGTGACACCTGAGGAGCTTCATTAACTCCTCACGTATTTCTCCTTTTGGGCAAAATCCCATTTGGACTCCACCATCGAGCCAGAGAACAAGCGCAAGTCTCCCTCTCTCCCTCTCTCGTTCTGCACACGCAACAGCTGGACGCTGGTGAAACCATTTCGGGAGGGGGTCTTTTTCATTAATGGGCTCGGCTCCCTGGTGACCAACGATCGACCTTTCTTAACTGAGGAAAGGAGGGAGGGAGAGAGCAGCAGGCATTTAATGCTTGGCTGAACATGGGGATGGAGGAGGGGGGGGGGATCACAGGATGCGTGCACGCTTTTGTTCCACCACAGGGACGACGACGACGATGGTGATGCAGAGGAAAGCAGAGGAGTTTTACCCTCTTTCTTGGTCCGGAGCACTGAGGTTGGTGGGGGGGGGGGTTTGAGTTCATTGGGAATAGGGAAAATGACCACGAATGGATCGAGTTGGAGGAAATGGCAACGAGCCAGAGGTGACTTCTGAACAGAGAGAGAGAGAGAGATTCTGTGCGTGGTGAGTTGATTGATTCCGATGACCAATTTGACCCCCGTTTTCACGTCAGGAGGGAAAAAGCGCCGAAGAGGGTGGGGGCCTCGGGCCAAGTACAGGCGCAGGCTGCGCGTGTTTACATCATTTGATGCTTGACATCAATCTCTGCCAGCTTTTTTCCTACCTTTTTACCCTTTACCCCCTCCTCCTCCGCCTCGCCATTGCAGGCGGGAGGAAGGTGACCTCGGATTCCCCCCGTCCTTTCTAGCTCAGCAGCTAAAGCTATACCAATAATGAAGGGAAAAATTTCAATAAGGATTTGAAAGTGTCATTATTTTCTCGAATAAAAATTTAAAACGTTATTTGTCTTAAATAAAAAATTAATATATTATTATTTTTTTAAATAAGAATATGAATTAGCTATAACAATCTCAAATAAGGGCTTAATTTCGTCAATTAATATTTCGACCGATCAAGGATATTTTCTTCTGAACACGATTTTAACCTAAATTTTGATTAAATCATATTAAAAAGTCCTTATTTACTGCACTTGTACCAATTTACTCCTAAACATTTCAATCGTGTCAATTTAGTCATAAACCTTTTCATATTTTGCCAATTGAGTCCATTCGGACAATTTTAGTTGGAAAGGCGCCGATATGGACAATTTTATAAATTTTTATTTTTGAATTTTTTTTATTATTTCTTATTTTCTCCCTTCTATTTCTTTTCTTTTTTTACCCTTTTTCTTTCTTCCTAGCCCGGCAAGGGTCGCTTGGCCAACCTTTACTGGTCCCAGCGGCCCTCACTGGCTACGAGCGAAAGTTATGCCCCTCACTGGTCGCGAGTGAGGGTCGTACTTCTCACTGCAAAGCCCTCGTTGGACTTGGTAGAACAAAAAAGAAAAGAAAGAAAGAAAAAAATATAAAAGTTTGTTGAAGTCGGTGTCGACCGTCCTACGTGATACTACTGGCATCCACGTTGGCGATTTTCAACTAAAATTGGCCATATGGACTTAATTGGCAAAACGTAAAAAGATTTAGGATTCAATTGGCATAATTGAAAGGCTTATGATAAAATTGACACAATTGTAATAAGTTTAAGACTTTTTTTGGTACTTTTCCCGATATGAACAACGCCGTTCGATGGTCACATTAATTGAATCTGGTTGGATTTGGTGTTAGAGGAATATAATTAGAAATTTTGTAAAGTAGAAGGGCTTATATAAATATAGACTTAGATTACAAAAAAAAAAGTGCGAGTATAAGTACGAAAGGTATTTGTGTTCCTAGTCGTCGTTACCAACATCATACGAGAAATTTGACTTGCCCCCCCGTAATCTAAACCGTTGAATTGGACGAAACTCACTCTAAGATCCATCATATTCAATGTTTTGGAAGAAAGTTCACACTTATCCAATGCCTTTGATCCCCAAGTTAACTTCATGCGATATTCTCACAAAATGCAATCTAAACTGCTCGAGTAGAGAATGGAATGGGAGGACTTTTAACGCGGACATCTTAAGCGAGAAAATCTTAGGAAGATTGATGACGTATCAAAGCAATGAAATGTGAAACCTTCCTAATCCAGGACCTCTTCTTCGTTTGGTTAATCATCTGAACGACGCAATCCCCCCAAAATAAATCGTCGAATAGATATAGTAATTAGCTGCTGATCAAATGGGCTTCAAGGATGAGATCATCAAAATCTTTACCATTAAAAAAAAAAGGAAGAAAAAGATCATCCAACCTCAAGTTCTTAGACATAGGTCAGATTCGCAAGAAGACTAGGGGGGAGGTTTCAAGATTCCGCAACTGCATTTGATGTAGATTTCAAGATTTGACCTGCGCTTGTGGCTTTGTCGGCCTCTGGATCTGCTAAACGGGGTGGGCTCATTGGGCCGAGCTTTTGGTGAACAGCGCAGAACATCGTCCGAAGCTTCCGAATGGCACGTGGGAAGATGTACGAGGAGTGGCGGAGGAAGTGCCACGGGCCCACGGCTACCAACAGCGACGGCCCAACTCGCCGCTCGCTCACCACCAGCTCGATCGAGTCCCACTTAGAAAATTACCAAAAGGTTTTAAACCTAACGTACTTACATCGATTTAAGTCCTGAATTTTTAAATGTACCATTTTCGCATCTTTTCGATTAAGTTTATCCGGTTAATTATGATCGGAAATCGCTAACGTGAACGCATGGCGCCGTATATGGCATGACCAGTACTGATCTGGACATTTTTTATATATATCTCAACTTTTTCTTTTCTTTTACTATTTTTTTACTAAGGGCGGACAAGAATGGCTTACTAACCATTGCTGAATCTAGGCGAGGGGCCCTTGTCAAGACTCAGATTTGGGCAAGGGGCTGTGTGCCCTCGCTTTGGTCGATGAGGGCACGGCGGCCCATGCTTAGGCCCTCCCTGGCCATAGTGAGGGCATTGGGCGAGGGTCAGCCGGCGATCCTTATTGGCCCATAGTCCAAAAGACAAAGACAAAGACAAAGAAAAGAAAAGAAAAGAAAATATTTAAAAAAAAATTACAAAAAATGTCCACGTTAGCTATTTCGGGCCTAAGTTAGCCGAATGGACTCGATTGGTAAAATATAAGAATGTAAATGACTAAATTGATGCAATTAAAATTTTTTTTTGATAATTTTCCCGAGAGTCGAATGTCGCGACTCTCGGATTCGAAAAGCTTCGTCATCCTTCTACCCTTTATTCCTATGCCAGATGTAACCCGAATAAACGGCTCTCCAAGCTCGTCCTCGAGAGTGATCGAGAGAGAGATGGAGAAGCATCCAGGTTTCTAGTAGATTCTCTGGATGTGTCCAGGGGGTAGATGTTCAGTCGTTATTCCCTTTCTTTTTCACGGAGGAAAAGACGACCCGATCCGCCGTTTGAAGCGAGGTTTGATGTTTCTCGGGCATTTTGGCCCGATTCCGCTCGATCGAGGTCTCCTCCCGACTCGTGATTTTTCGAGTTTAATCTGCAAAACGAACGGAGTAAAAACCAACAAGCTAACAGCTATAGCTATAGCTAATAGTAGCTGCACACGTCAAAGCAAACTGAGCTTCTTCCTCCAATGTCTGCAAACCTCCACTCCCCACCCGCCCGCCCCCCCCCCCCCCCCCCCCCCCACGTCACTGTTTCAAAATAAACCGCGAATATGCGAGAGCGATGGATGGCGACATTGCGCGTCCGAAGCTGTAGCTTCGCCCGCCGTTCACCACCACCGTCCGCCCCCCCGCCACGTCGCCCTGGCTCCCCGGGGGAGTCGTCTCACGTGGCGCGCTCTGGTTGGTGGAACATCCTGAAGCCGCGAGACCGGTTTCCAGGGCATCCCCGCCGCCCCCTGTCCAGTTCGCGGTCGCTTCGTTGTTGCGTAACTTTTTTGCGGGTTTCGTCGTCGTCTGGAGCTGCTCTGCACTTAACTAAAGCCATCTTACTCCATTAGAATCACTTCACCAACACCATCAAACTCATCGAGAGAGGAGAAGAAGGAGAAGACGAAGCGGTGGTCAATCAACTGGGGGATTCGAGAGCGGATTTAGGATGGCGGGCGTGGATGTAGAGAGCAGAGGAGTGCCGGCGAAGGACGGATCGAGGGTCAGCAACAACTACTCCTCGTCGTCGTCGTTGGCGATCGACGAGGGGGAGGCGCAGTGGACGTCGTGGCTGGTGCCCATGTTCGTGGTCGCCGGCATCGCCGTGTTCGTCGTGACGATGTACGTGAACAACTGCCCCGAGCACCACCCGCCCGGGGGCTGCGTCGCCAAGTTCCTCGGGAGGCTCTCGTTCGAGCCGCTCAAGCAGAACCCTCTCTTCGGCCCTTCTGGTTCCACGTAATTGCTCTCTGCGATCGTCTTTGATTTTTGTTGTTTCCTGTCTCGTTGGTGATCAGCAGGAGGTTTTGATGCGGAGAGGTGTTATGGGTTGCGTTTCTGTTCCTTTGGGATGGATGGATGGATGAGCTCACTGTGTGGAACCACTCGGACGTGAATTTGATTTCCGAAAAACGCGATTTTTATGTAACGATGCACCGATTTGGGAACACAATTTGGTGTTTCTCTAGCTGTTTGCGACGCAATTTGACAGACCTTTGTGAAATAACTTCACAGCTCATTCGGTTTCATGCTTGTAGCTGCTGAATTGGTGAATTTTCCTGACATACCCTTTTTCACGGAAGTAGTTTTAGTTATAATTTAGAGGAGGACAGCCTCATTTTTCCTGAGATAGTTGTTCTGCTTATGTATTGGATATCTTTTAGTGGATTACAACATGGTAGCTTCAGTCACGGGCAATTTTCTTTTAGCTTTATGTGGCACTGGGATAAGTTAGAAAAAGAGATCTATACAAGTAGTTGAGATCGAAAACGGAAGTTGATTCGAAGCTTTTCCTCTGTTTTGAAGATTCATTAAACTTGGAGCTCTTGACTGGGATAGAGTCGTGCATCGGCATCAAGGATGGAGGCTTGTCACCTGCGCCTGGTTGCATGCTGGTGTCATTCATCTCGCCGTGAACATGTTGTGCCTGATACTCATTGGAGTCCGCCTTGAGCAGCAATTTGGGTTTGGTAATTTACCCTCGGTTGGCTTATGCCCGGTCTTTTCTGTTGAAAAATGTGCAACGCAAGACCTTAGATTCATCTATTTTTTAAACCTCTCAAAAAAGGGGCAAAGTTATTGCCCGCCATACTTTTGTACATCAGATTCCAACAATGCACATGTCATAGTGAAGCACTTTTCTGGAAAACTTTCTTAGTTATGAAGGAACGGGTGCTTATATACTTTAAAAACTATAAATCAAGTGATTAAGTGCCTTAGGCTTGATTAGAATCTCAGTTGAGCATTGAGATTTATGTTTGGCACATTCAATATTTTGCTATCATGTGACATTTTTCTTTGCAACTTGGCAGTGCGCATCGGAATTATTTTTCTCTTATCAGGATTTGGCGGAAGTGTGCTTTCTGCTTTGTTTATTCAAAATTTTATAACCGTTGGTGCCTCTGGTGGTCTTTTTGGGCTGCTTGGAGCTATGCTTTCGGAACTTTTTACCAACTGGATTCTTTACACAAATAAGGTGAGTCAAGCAAACCTATCTATTCCATGTTGCCCTCGACTCGAGATGCATCAATACTTGCATTTATCACGACGTTCTGAAGTTTGCGCTAACCCCCTTCTTTAGCTGCTTCTGTAGGCTGCAGCATTGGTCACCCTGGCATTTGTGATTGCTGTTAACCTCGCTATTGGGATTTTGCCACATGTCAATAATTTTGCTCATATTGGTGGCTTCTTGACGGGGTTCCTTCTTGGCTTTATTTTGCTCCCCCGTCCTCAATTAGCATGGTTAGAGCATCGCAATCTTCCAGCTGATGTTCCTGTCAAATCCAAGTACAAAGCCTATCAGTATGTGTTGTGGCTAGCGTCCTTGGTGCTGCTACTTGCTGGGTGAGTTAAACTTCAATTGAGGATGATCTTTGAATCACCGTTAGCATGCCGAGTGCTTTTTTGCACCACATTAAGATCTTTCATTGGATTGCGCTCCATATTATGCATTCAGCCAGGACTGATATGAACTCATGACATAAATGTGTGAAACTACTTCATCTGTCATGGATGACTTGCTAGGTGATTGGTATCCTATCTGCTTAGTGGTAGAGGTGTTCGCTGCTTTTTGTTCTTCATTTCTTTTCTTGGCTATGAAGATGAGGGGTTTGTAACGGTAACCTAGCATCCCCACCCTGCCACCCAGCCACTGGACCGAGTGCCTTGTGGCTGAGCTGCTGATGTCAATACTTTGATCTTCGAGGGGATATGTTTGCTTTTTACTCTGTCAAGGAGGTATATTTACCTTTGTCAAGTTCTCGTTAATTAAATCTGGACAAGCGAGTTTAAACCATGATCATCAGCTATATCTCAAAATATGATAGCTTCACAGTAGAACCAACATGATGGGTCTTCTTCTGGAAGGATCTTGCTTATTGCTTTCTCAAGTTGACTCGGCTTCCTCATCCTTTGAACTTTAATTGCAGATTCACTGTAGCACTGGTGATGCTATATCGAGGAAAGAATGTCAATGACCATTGCCACTGGTGTCACTATTTGAGCTGCGTGCCCACTGATAGCTGGAGTTGTGATGGAAATTAAAACTCCCGAGGGAGATGGTCACTCTTGATATGTATGTACATCGGGCATTTTTATTCGAGGGTAGTTCAACTTTGCTTTATAGCTTATACGACCTATTTATAGAGTAACAGGTAGTATGTACATGTGACCGGTGTTGCTCTCCAGTGGGACTGTACGTGCAGTAGTACATTCCTTGTGCAATCTTTTGTATATCTATACTTGCCGACACAGACTGCTTAGTTGAGCTTAATGCAGTTTCTTAGTTTTCATGTGCCTCATCCTCATTGTACATCCTATGCCAAGATTTAGCATGCGTTTGTTTGTGTCCTGGGTACTAAATTGGAAGCAGGAAATTGCTCTCTAGTGGGACTGTACATGCAGTAGTACATTCCTCGTGCAATCTTTTGTATATCTATACTTGCCGACACAGACTGCTTAGTTGAGCTTAATGCAGTTTCTTAGTTTTCATGTACCTCATCCTCATTGTACATCCTATGCCAAGATTTAGCATGCGTTTGTTTGTGTCCTGGGTACTAAATTGGAAGCAGAAAAAAAACAAAGTACAAGTAAGCTGGCGTACCCCGGACTTGAACCGGAGACCTTCAGTGTGTTAGACTGACGTGATAACCAGCTACACCGCGACACCTACGTTGCAGAGTCTTGGTTGAGCTTAATGCAGTTTCTTAGTTTTCATGTGCCTCACCCTCATGGTACATCCTAGGCTAAGATGTAGCAATTAGCATGCATATGCTTGTGTCCTGGGTACTAAATTGGAAGCAGGGAAAAAAAAATTGCAAGGAAGATGGCGTCGCCCGGACTCGAACCGGAGACCTTCAGTGTGTTAGACTGACGTGATAACCAACTACACCACGACACCAATATGGTAGGGTCCTGAGAGACGTAGTAGTAATAATTAGACTGCGGTTTCTTCTTGTCCACTAGGCCTAGAAGAAAAAGGCTTCCTGCAGAGAAAATTGATAAAGCGGTTTATTAGGCTGCACCAAACATGAACTGGTCTACGAGAGCTGGGCTGGATTCCTTCGAAATTTGGTAACCTTTCCCTAATGGGTGAACTTTGGATATCAGCATACGAGGAAACTAGCGCTGTGTCCTCACGTATTCCCTTTTTCTTTTTGCTGGCACTAGTTTGGTTGCACAATTTAGGTAAGCTGATGCAGAATAATCTTTTTACCGCAAGAAAACAATGGTTATAACTATGTATGGCGGAGTCGGTGGCTATCGAGCGCATAAGAGTGGTGCTGCGGAGTGCTGAAATCTTGCGATGTTGGGAGTCTTTGCAAAACCATGTCGTCATTGGCCGCATCTATGGCCACGCACCAAACGTGCACCTCGACCGACGTCTGCTTTCCGCATGAAGGAGATGGGAAATTGTTTCGCCACATCAAAAAGCATGGTACCACCGTCATTCTCGACAGATGATAGCCACTTGATTCCTTCATCTATTTACACCTCGTGTTGTCTAGTTGGCGAGTTTTGCCAATATAGGGAGTTTTGGTAGGTGGCACTTACGAAACCGATGATCAGTCGAGCGCTGCTGTCACATTTGGATTGATCATCCTCCGTTCACATTCTAATCCCATTGATTTCACGTAAAATGAAAAGGGAAGAAGATAAGAACTGTCCATCGTTGTCCATGGGATGCACCAAATAAACTCGTCTACCTATAAGCTAAAAACAGCTTATTCACACGTCACGAAACATCTTAAGAAAGACCGTGCGCTGTTTCTTAAAGCACGCAGTGGCAGAAATTGCCGTCAATGATTGGAATCAATCAACAAACGGCACCTGAATTGCTCTTACGTACTGCCAAAGTGACCACTGTGTGACCTTCGGAGGAAGAAGACAAATCTTTACTTGCGCAAAGTATTCAAGAGAAAAATTCAAAAGGAGGGCCACCCCTTTTCTCTATTAGGATTAGGTGGGTTTCATTTCATCGCTCTTGAATTACAATTCCCCTCCCGTGATCAGACCACTCAAGAAACGTCCTGTTAACCCATCTTTTTACTCCACCAATCCAAGACCCATAATTAGGAAAAGGAAAGAGACAAAAGCACAAGATGGGAGGAGGGCCCAAAGCTGATTGATCCCATCATCACCTAATCACCTAATGATTTCATCAGTGGCCCCTGATGTATTCAACATTAATCAAGTTGGGGGGGGGGGGTGTTTAGCTCGGTGAGCATCACACCCTTTCCTATGGAAAAATCACTTCTCTTGTTTTTATTTCATCTGGAGAAGTAAACGAGTGAAATAAGCCCAACAGACTGTCTTCTTTGCTGTGCTGGGCTGGGACAATTCAATAGCATATCCCTTGTCGGTCGTCGCTCTGTGTCCTTTGTACAGACGAGCTTTGACGTGACCTGCCATCGAACTGCCAGTGAAAATGGGTGGAGACGATGATTTCTCTCCGTGAACAAGTTTGGTGGGGACGAGGGAGTGGGGACAAATTGTAGTATATGTGTTTGCTTATGTCCGACTCCATTTCAAATCTGTGGCAGATTTGTCGTTGAAGTTTTAGCTTCTATCCGTCCTTTTGAACTCAAGTTCGCATCAGATGATTTGAGGTTCTTAATGAAGGACCCAAGTCAATGCAGTTCATGAAGCTACGAAATACTTGAATGTTAGGTTTCCTTTGTACGTGTTGGAGAGACGGATGAATGCAGATGATAGAAAATCCTCTCCCGTCCCTTCAAGAATCGTTATACAGAAGGAGAAATCAGATATTCAAAGTAAATCAACACTTTACAGTGTCACGGGCACACAGCTTTATTGTGTTCATTGACAAGTGGAACAAATACAGGGTCACTCCGACTAACAAAAAGAAAACACGGGGGAAAAGCACGCCGCTAGCAAAAAGACAGGAAAAATATCAAAGGGTTTTGCACTCGGGGACGAACTTTCCGTAAATTTGATGAAGAATCACTACCACGCATCAAGAAGTCTTACCACACAAGCCCGGACCGAATCAAAGTAAGAGAAAAACCAAAGCTGTGTCACCTCAAATTGTTACTTCCTAGTCTGTCAAACCGGTTGGAGACTGGATAAGCTCTGCTCCTTAAATCGGCATATAGCGGGTAATTCCTTTCCGAAGTAGCCCCAACATCCCAAGATGCCTGGAGAGATCTCTTTGTCGAACCATACTTGTCAAACTCAAGCCTCTGCCTGGGGGCACTCTGTGACCTAACCTTGGCCTGAGACGATTCCGTGTTAGCCATATAATTCGGGTGACCCGAGTACCCGTTAAAGAAGCCCCATGAACATTCACTTCTCGTTGGTGTGAAGGGACCTCTCCTCGCACTGCTACTTCCGGGCCGAGATGAAATAGATTTTACTTGTGGGCTGTTGTCAGCAGATTTGAGCATTTCACCTTTACCTCCGGGATAACGCAGAGACCTCAATGAAAGAAGCTCCTCTGAGGATAAACTTGGCACGGGGTTAGGTGCTCTTGATGAGTATTTTGATGGAGAGTCGGATACCATCACATTCTGATTTATGTAGTTGGATTCTATAGCTTGATGCAGGGATTGGTAAGTTTCCTGGTTTCTTTGAGAGTTCAAGCGAGGCTTCCAAGTGTCTACTTCAAGAATCTTCGAGCTCCTCTCGTCATCATGCCGATGTCTCGGTGGAGCATCTCCATGGTCGTCCCTTACGCCTTCTTCCATCCAACGGTCCAGCCAATTTGATCCAAATTTTGCCCCTTCCATGTCAATATTTCCCCTAATGTTTGAAATTGAGCCACATCTCTACAAGAAGAATGCGAGCTTCGAATAGCATCAATGATCAAGACAAGCAATTTCAACAAAATGACGCACAAAATCATCAAACACTACAACGCGAATGAAACCAATAGGCGACAATAGTCTGTTGTGATGCCAACTGGCACAAATGCAATATTAACGGCCAAGTACATATTCATTTTGACGATACCCCTGGTAGCATAACTGACTGTTTCCCCTGCACTCACCAAGTAGGATATTGGCAAGCAACTTGCATCTTCAGACCACTTATTTAGATACTTCAATTGTAGGGGCATCTGAATAATAAATGAAAGAGTTTACAGATGACGAGTCTTCTTACTGGGTCATGAGATAAAGAGGACTTGCTGCTGGAATGTGAAGAAACTGTTGTATAAGAGCGACTTGTACGAGCCCGTACTTGCAAGCGGACCAATGTCTGCATGCGCCTGAGCATGTCTGCCATTTGCTTTCTCACAATATGGCCTCTCACCAGCGCTTGGAGTTTCACCAGAGCTTTCAGTGCTCTAAGTGCTCTCCTTGCCTTTGAAGATTGCAATTAGAGGTGTTAGAAAGTTGCTCATCTTTTTCTGATCAATCAACCAGAAGCAGTATGGCTTAAAGAATTAGACTACAAAACTAACAGGTAAACTTGCATCATCGGGTCATTATTTTCTTTATCATAATCAAACAGAACTTCCTGGCATTGCAAAGACTGTGAATTCGAAGAACTAAACAGGAATACAATCTGTCTTTCTTAACCACCCCCTCGTAAACATGGCCTAACTTAAGAAATGAGATACTAATCTAGAGATCTTATGATGCGGTTCCTCCTACTTCACTCACTTTTCCCCCAGTAAGTTGCATAGAGCTATATAAAGCTACTCTTGAAATAGATAACAAAGACCAATCCAATTGTCTAAAACATGAATATCAACAAGCACCGGTGCCACTTGAAAGTGGCAAGTAGCTTAGCATGGGTCTTTTACACAGCAGGTGCTGCTCAAATAAACAAATATAAATCTTCAAATGATAAGGGGGGAAAGAACTAGCAACTTTAGGTCACAATCATAACTGGCCCATTTTAAGTGGAAAAAACACTTGCATATTAGAATCATTAGACACCCAAAAAGCATGGACTAAATGCAGAGTTCCAAATGGTTCTTTATGGCTGCTGTTCCCTCCATGATGGCCCAAGCCATACGAAAGCAAACCTATCTGGACTTTCACAAATTTACAAAAGGAAGAAAGAAAAAAAAAAAAACAGCTGGGAAGCCAGCCATATTTGCAATGCCAAAATAATCTGGATCTGCAATGTACAAACCTCCTAGATAGAACATACACACCCCACTTGAATAACAAAAAGAAAACGAAAAAGATGGATCAAACTGGTGAAACTATCGATCACATTACTGTGCTTTCCAGCTATGCAGTTCACCCGAAAAAGAAAGTTGGCCCCCATCTGGTACGAAAATGGGCCACACTTTTGACCCTTTTTTCTTTCTTTGAGACAGAACATTTGACATATCTGTACGACTCCAGTATACTATGACTATCAACAACCCCGAAGTCTACTAGTCAAAACTTCAAACGCAGAGCTCCTTGAAACAACTAAACAAAGGAAAGAAAACCAGACGGATTGACAAAAGAATTCCAGATCTCCAACTCCAATGACCCAAAGTGACAACCACAATGATAGTCAATAGAGTTCCAAGAGGTGACCTTTGGGTAGAGAGAGAGAGACACGGGAAATGGCGGAACACGTGCGAACCCAAAGCCCGTTGAACACCCTTGGACTTTTTCGTCTAAAAGCAAAACATGGTTGCTGGTCACAAGGAATAGATTCTCCCTCCCCTCTTTGGGCATGACTGGTGCTGCTGTGTCGGCGTCTTCCTAACGCGCAAGTTTCGTGCCCCCACACTCGCAAGCCTTCAACATCAACATTAAACACCTAATTCACTGGCTCTTCCTAGGTGTGGAACCCCGTAGTAGTCTAGCTATTTATTACCTGCTATATTTAGCAGCTACAACGCCTAGTACTCTCCATATTTGATAACAGGTATACGAAAAGAAGAAAAGAGCATTAACGAAGCCGAATGATTGCGATTCAGGTTGTGCAGAGGCAAGGCAAGGCAAGGCAAAAAAGCAAGAAAATTGATTCCAGTTGGTTGGTTTTAGTTTGAATTGAAGCACTGTTTTTCCTCTGGATTTCGTATTTTTCTTGCTGAGCGCACGTTAAAAAGCATCCACAAAAGATTGCAGCCAGGCAATCCTCATCCACCCAATTGCCATTGATTCAGATTCCACCTCAAGTTCATAACTTTCAAGCGAATTGGGCACCAAAATGAACCGACATTGCACAGACTTCTGGTAATCGAACCACAAAGAAAGAAAACGGATACCCATTAATCAAAGTACCAACCAGATAGCCTCGAAATGCGGATTGAATCAGCACAGCGGCCGAATCCTCCACGCGCGGGCGGTCGCCGCCGGACTGCGCCGGAGCAGCACATTTCACGGCCCCGCCGACGGCACCCCCACCGCTGGTGAGCCGGACGACCTCCGCGGCGGCCTGGGCGGCGGCGAGGGCGGCCTCGGCGACGGCGGCGGTGGCGGCGGCGACCGCGATAGCGTGCTTGCTGGGGTCCAAGTCGCCGGGGCCGAGGGAGTAGCGGTGGTGGGCGGCGCCGCCGCTGGGGAGGGCTAGGCGGCTCTTCTCGTTGAGCGATCTGATGAAGCTCCAGCGCCGGCGGTGGTGTTGCCCGTCCCTGGAGCCGCCGAAGAGTCGTCGGAAGAAGCCCATCCTATCATTTCACTGGCGCGGAAATGCGAAGAGCTCTTCCTCCTTCGTTGGTGGTGTGCTCATGGCGAGAGTGGTGGGAGCAGAGAGAGAGAAAGCGACTGAAGTCACTGAAGTGAGTAGAAAGAAATAGGGAGTGAAGGAGAGAGAAGGTGACGACGACGACGACGACCACGCGCAGTTTCGGAAGTCGTGACGCGCACCGTCGCATCTTCGAGGAATTTTATGGGACGGTAAAATTCCATGTCACTGCCCCCTCCTTTACTGCATGTACCTTAGTCAAATAATGTACCTTATTCATTTGACTAACAAACGCCTATAAAAACGCAGCGATTATTTTTTTTTTCGCGATTATACCCCTGTCTTTGTCCCTTTGTTCTTTTTTTTTTTTTTGCATGAAATTATTGGCCGACGTGAAATGTGTTCATGGGCACGATGCTCCCGATTAACCTCGAAGGGCAATTTAATCGATCCTAAAGCCCTGTTTGTTCTGTGGAAAAAAAAATTTCTCTCGTTTTCCGGACTTTAGATTGCTTGGAAAAATGAGCCGACGGAAAATCTTTTCATGATCGCCAGAAAAATTATGCTTGAATTCAAGTAAATGATTCTTTTTTTTTTTAAATCAGAAATCATTTCCCGTTAATACGACTAGATATCGACGCTTGGATTAGAGTCTCGATGCTTGGGCATAGAAACCTTGACGCCTTTGCTCGAGTCCATAAAGACTAGGCTCGAGTACTTAGCTCTAGGGCCAGGATCCACTGAGGCTGGGATGAGTTCCTTGACGACTCGGCCCAAGTCCACAAAAGGTAGAGCCCAGATCCCTAGAGGCTGGGGCCAACTTGCCCACCTTCGATATTGCTCGGATAGCTTATAACTACATTTTCACTCATGTAGGAGGCATTTCGTATACGAAAAACCTTGCGCATCATGGCTAATGTACGTTTACACTTATTACATTTCCTACCTCGAAAATCCTGTATCTGCCGTTGCATGGTACATCATATACCGTTCATTTACACTGCAATAGTTCCTCACCCTGCCTATGCGATTGTTTTTTCGTTAAACATTAGGTCTTGTATAAGAAAAGTCGTCTGAAATTAACTGTGAATGCAGGTGCAACCCAATCCCTTTCGCACACCCGTAAATACTAACAGAAGAAGGCCTTGTGCCTTTCAGAATTGTTCGTAACTGAAAGGCCCAATAGAGCCGACTCTGATACTTCGGCTCGGTTGGCAAGTTGCTTGATGCAGCAGATTCTTCACGGAAACTCTGGTTTGGTGTTTCCTTCCTGTTCTGATGATGCAACCCGCACCTAGCATTATGGAATATTGGTGTCGGCCGCGGCACTTGAGGTGAAGCGTATGTGGCTGCCGGCCCGAACCCCTTGGGGTGTTATCGACTCCAGCCAGCATGAATGGTGCGAACATTCAGTGAGCTGAGCTGAGCCGAGCTGAGTAGCTTTGCGAATGTCTACTCAAGCCATCCGAGTCATTCGAGCCGCCAATGCCGTGAGCTGTGATCGCATGAGTAGATCATCTGTGTGTTGGTGATGCATAGGGAGCTGCAGTTGGAAAGCTACTTCTTCATCGATCGATTACGATGTTAAATTTTATTGATACAACATGATAGAAGGAGCATATGGAAGGGGATGAAAATGGAACATGGGAGAGAGAAAGCTTGTCTGATAAATCCTATTGATTATGTACATTACATTCAAGGTACAGTATCTGATACTGAATGATAGAAATGTTAAACAAAAAGTAAAAAAGGATGTGGGAGAAATTTGTCTATGGTGAAGTAATCGTACAACCGAGTCCAGTCGAAACTAGAATGAGTCGAATTTTACGAGTTTAGAATTGAGATAAACAAAACCGTCAAGAGACATGCGGGAGAAATTTGTCTATGGTGATGTTTAGGATGTGGGCGGATCATCGGAGGGAGCAGAAGCTGTCCAATAAGACTTGACGGCAAATAAAAGCTTCTCTCTCACTAGCGGTCCATCTTCATGGTCGACGATTTGACTGTCGTAGTTCATCGAATCGATGATCCTCTTCACCTTCACCAGCACATCCACATCGTCTCGCAGTATGAAGCTCCCTTCTGGCCTCAGAACTCTGTCCATCTCAAGCAATATGTCCTCCAATTCACACCTACATACATACACATTCCCAATATGTCAAAAACATTAGCTGATCGGTCCGCCCTAGAATAATACAGAACCACCATGTCGAAAAATGTCACGAAAATTGACAGGATCTCTTGAAGTTATCTTTTACATACCTGTCCTGATAGAGGGTAAACAGGGAATTGGCGTGAATGAGGTCATACGTTCTCGGATATGTGGACATCGCTTCGCACCTGCGATGCATACGAGTGCCTAATAAATCTTTCGCGTAGAACGTACGAGTGTTAAATGATCAATACTGGGACAGAGAATCGCAGACAACGAAGAAAAGACTTGCCAGGTATGGTAGGTTCCAATTAGTCCTCGTTCATAGATAGCTCCGAGAGTGTTGACCTTGGCTTCCACAGGGACCACGTTCATGACCCAAACGGGGTCTTGGACGAGCACGGCCGCGAACCCGCCCAAGTAGGCGTTCATGTCTAGCAAGTTGCGGTACCTCCCTGCAAGTCCTAGCTGGTTGTTCACGGTCTTGTAATACGACACCCTCCTCTCCCACAATGCCGTCTCCCTTAGGAAAATCTCGGCCGTGATGCCTGGTAGCATTCCCTTGCCAATCCTCGGTGGAATCGCATTCAACCTCTCAGGCCAGTTAGCCAATTCGCCCCCTGAAATCGCCCTGTCGTCCGTAACTTTGGGCAATGGAGTCAAACACGTTTCCATGCTCGTATACCTGAGAACATATCATGGTTGAAACGAAGCTCAAATCAAAGAAAAATTGAACACAACAGGCACAAAATGCAGGACAGACTGAATTCCCCAATCACCTACCAGGCCTTGTCTGGATCCTGAGACGGGCACAGAGGTGGGATCTGGGGGACTTCTCTATTGACCTTGCAATGCAAATGATTGATAGGCTTTTGCCATATTGCAATGTCACCCTTCTCCACCAACTTTGTCCAGCAAAGACTTTTTGCTACATTCTCAATTCTGGTCTGCTCAGCACTCAAATCTTCCTCTGTTCTCTGCCAACCTCTCCAGTGTGTCTTCCAATTGATTGGCGGGCCGGACAGTACCCAGTATCCGCCGGGCCGTAGAACTCTATCCACTTCAATAAGGTATATTCCATCTATAGCAGAGAACAAGCAAATTCGGATAAATGCGAGACCCCTAAAATTGAATTGACTAGTAATTAGTGAGGACTCAATACCGAATAGGCCCCATGGAATGAGGCAGCGAGAGCAATGAGCCATGTCAAACGCTCGGGACGGATAGGGAAGGCGCTTAGATGCAAGGACCCCGATCTGTGCGGGCACTCCTCGCTCAAGGGCGAACTGGACTTGAGCTTCGTGCGTGTCCCTCGGAGCGAATGACATCGCTAGGATGCCTCGAGACAGAAGATAAGCCCCCCAACTAGCAACCTGGATGTGAACAGAAATCGGAACATTGAGAAACAAATTGCACCGCCAGACATTAATTGCCATCTACTGATAAAAAATTCAAAAAAAGAAAAACAGAACCATTCGGCTTCCTAGAGTTGTAAATGGCCGAATGCCCCCGACTTCATCCTCCTAAATTAGAAGCACGTATACTGCAGATTAAGTTGTCTTTCTTTGATCAATGGTTGGCAACTTAATTGAGCATATGTTTGTCTACATTATTACAAAGGGGTCGTCGAATGCTGGTCTACCAAATCCTCTTAAAAAGGGAAGTGAATCGACCATCCTCTCTCGCCAGTTTTCCTCGAAGAAAACAAGGAAAGAGAAACCGCAAGACGCGTTAAAACCATTATGGCATGCATGATTCAGGCAAGTTTGGTTCAGCTTCTTAACATGTTTGGTTTGTGGTGATCCATTCGTGGGAGATGTAGAAGGTAAATGAAATAAATGCTCGGCCAATCCAACGCGGACTTTGTTATTCTGGGATCGGGCTAGATTTGGTATAGTAGGATGAACTTAGACAAGAAGAAAAGGGAGGTTACCCCGCAACCGGTATCGATGGCGGTCCGTATGGACCCGTTCCTAAGATCGATCAACTTCCCGATGTCGTCGATGTATGCGTCCGCACCATGGGGGAACATGGTCCCGCCCCCGGGGAACCGGAACCGGTCACCCTCGAACTGGATCCAGTTCTGGACTGCCTTCTCCACCGTGAGCTCCTTGTGCGGCACGTTGGCGTACCATGCCATGTCCCGGCTCGCGGGCCACCCGAACGGATTCCGGTATCCAGGCGGGGCCGGGACCCGGCACTTGAGCGTCTCGTTGCGCTCGGGGCAATGCCGCTCTCGGAATATCAGCCTCCTCCGGTCGAACCGGTGAGACCTCTTGGGGTCCTCACACGGGGTGTACTCGCTGAGCTCGACGCCGCATGGTGGGTAGGTCTTGACCTTCTCGCCCGATGATGTGCCGTCATCTCGGGCATGGCGGGGGTTGAAGTCGAGCGATGGGGACACGCAGGGCTTGGTGGCGGCCGTGATAGAGACGGGGACGTTTCGCCATGTGCCGAGGAGATAAGAGATGAAGCAGAGGAGGAAGATGAGGAGCCATGTGTGAAGAAGGGTGATTTTCAGGTGAGAAGAGGTGGGCTTGGTTGGACCAGCCATGGCCATGGACGTTATGCTTGGCGTGGCTTATGGAGCTGCGTTTGGTTCTTCTATCTGTTAGGGAGAGAGAGAGATGGTGAAGCGAAGGTGAGAAGAAGGTGCAGGAACGGGTGAATATATAAAGAATATAAGGAAGCAGAACTGGGCAAGCGATCCTACTTAGGAAGTTTTAAGACTGGTGAGTCTGTGGTTTCCATTTGGGTCTTCGACGGTGCAAGAAGGAGACCAGGCTAATCCGATTAATATTCATTTAGTGAATTCGTAAGGATAAGCTTTTCCTTGCTAAGTTAGTGTAAAAATCACGTCATATCGATATGATCAAATTATTCTATACCTATCTCATGTAATCAATATATTAATGAAATGCTTTTTCATCGACATTAGTACACTTAATCTAAAATCACGTTACCGATCATGTGGCATGTTGTTCCGAATAAGAGAATCGATTTGTTTTTACCCGTCTCGTGTGGTTTCGTTACGATTTTCTGGTTGAAATCCGACCGATAACTTAGCATGGGCGAAGATGGCCATGCATGAATCTTCGGTCGGTCTATTTCTGACGGATCGAGTCAGGAACATCTACTCGCATCAAACGAGCTGGAAGGATTAGTGTTATATGATAATAAAGTCAACAGGAATCTCGACAACTTCACGTAACAAGTTTCCCAATACCTAAGTCCCCCATAACTCTTCGTGCGATGACGTTGAAAACTTACGAAACAGATCTGGGTCTAGGCCCTGATGACAACCTCCCCGGTTGTTCTTATGTTTTAATCTGGACTAATCTTAATCACTTAAAACTGAGTTACAAAATCAATATTCTAAATGAACCAACAGGGCTTTGTCGAGTGTTGAATGTACCCGACTTAATCAGAGGTTTGCTTGTGATACACCATATTATTTATTAGAGTTTATCTCGCGTAAAGACTCTCAAACTTTTTCTAGTGGGATGTGTCTACTTTGAATTTTCATCTGTGTCGAACTCGACAAAACTCCTCAATTTGTGTACTTGGGACAGATCCATCGTACGTTCAATAACTCCACTAGAAAATGGACATTTACTCAAAATTTCTGGTTTTGCCATTGAAGACTCTTTTCATCAATTCGGTCTCCGCAGAGACACAATTTCTCAATCTTCCTTCTATATTCTCAATTTAGTCTCATGGGAGCGTTCTTTCTATCAATTGCATTAAAACCAATTCGAATGGAGGATACCAATCGAAGTCTCGTGAAAGAGAAAGTACTTTCATCCCATGTGGTATGGAAAGAGATAAAACTATCCAATGAATATATTCATCATGTTGAAAGGCTACTACATTCGATGCATTGTAATTCACTCTCGCGACTTCCCAATTTTCATCAAAATAAAACATCCGTCATTCGTAGATATTATTAAAAGCCTTAATCATCGAGTGTGTAGTAGCCTTTGAACAGATACTATTAAAAGCCTTAATCATTATGAGAATAATTTAAAACGAGTCCAACACAATGCACAGGATCTTTATTTGAAGCACACTAAACATGATTACAAAGTGCTAAAACTTTAAATTTTCAGAGACAAAACAACAGTCTTTATCCAGCGCACACTAATCGTTTAACGATTAGGGATTTTTTGTGATATTAATTTTAATTGCTTAAAATTCTAATCTTCTGAATTGAGTTATATCATGTTTAAGTGGGTGAGGGCCTATCTAGACGAAAGAATCATCTCGTAGTCAGAGGGCTAAAGCATTGAGAGATGACTGCATCTGCATGCATATGGAGGAGTCAATTTCTATAACTATTACCGTCGACCTGCATCATTATTTTTCTCCAAGAGCTTCTTGTCTCGTTTCTCCCGTACACGTAACAGGCGAAGGGAAAATCATCTAGTGAAGGCATGTTGATGCTATGAATATCGAAGCAGTTGAAAAAGATAGGGAAAATAGCACAAAAAATTTTAAATTATGTAGCTTGTGATAAATTTATCCTGAATTTTTGTTGTAACACGAAAAATCTCAAACTATACCACTTGTAACAAATTTACCCTAAATTACTTTGACTCATAGGCATTTTTGTCTTTTTTCCTTTTTTTAATTTTTTTTCTTTTTCCTCTCTCTTCCCTCCACTAGCTATGACGGAGGGAAGCCAGCAAGGGCGGCCCTTGTCGACGCTGGGGTTGGGCGAGGGTTGCCCTCGCCTGCCCAAGCGAGGGTAGCCTCGCCCAACGTCGGCGAGGGTCGCCCTTGCGGGATTCGGTGAGGGCAGCCCTCGCCCGACATCGGCGAGGGTCTCCCTTGCCTAATCTAGTGAGGGCAACCCTCGCCCAACCCCAGCGCCGTGAAAGGCTGCCCTCATCGGCTTCCTCTGCCGGAGAGAAGAAAAGAAAAAAGACGAAAATACCCATGGGCCAAAGTAATGTGGGGTAAATGTGTAATGAGTAGCATAATTTGGAGTTTTTCGTGTCACAAAAAAAATTCAGGATAAATTTATCACAAGTGGCATAGTTTTGAATTTTTAGTGGTATTTTGCCAAAAAGATAATGAAGATGAAATGGTCGTGACGTCACATGCTTCTACACATAAATTATTGTTGCAAAAAATGATACAATAGTTCATGAACTTTGGCCCAATATGTAATATCGTGACTCAACTTTTATTTGTTGGAAAACTAACAGAAACAGTTCTTGAACTTTGGCCCAATATGTAAATTTGTCTCTGACCTTGAATTAATTGAAGGACTATATTGAACATTTTTATATAGTCCATGGACTAAATTCAATATGTACCAAAATTTTAGGGACCATATTGAATAAATTAAAAGTTCGGGAACCACATTGAACATTAAATTAAAGTTTAGTGATTACATCGAACAAGTTAAAAATTTATGGACCAAATTGCATATTGAGCCAAAGTTCAGGGACTGTTTGTGACATTATCCCTAATTTGTTTAATTCAGTCCTAGAATTTTTAGTACATGCTCAATTTAGTCTTTGAGTTATATGAAAATTTTTTATGTCGTTCTTGAACTTGAATTAATGAAAGGGTAATAATAGTTATTTTCATATAATTTAGAGATTAGATTGAATATTTGCCAAAGATTCATGGACCTCATTGAATAAATTAAAAGTTCAAGCATGACATTACGCATTGGGCTAAAGTTCATGGATCATATTAAACCAATTAAAAGTTCATGAATTATATTGCATATTAGGTCAAAATTTAGGGATTATTTGCCTAATCATTCCTAAATTGTCCGCTCAAAGGAAAAAAAGTCTATACAAACAAATGACGATGATGCCATGCCGACAAAGAGTCCAAGACTACAGTTTGAAATCATTGGTTGAAAGCTGGGTGTGTTTATGTTTGATTCTTGGGAAAATGATACAAATAATTCTTGAATTTTGACCAAATATATAAAGTGGTCCTTGAACTGTTAATTTATTCGATATGATCCATGAACTTTAGCTTAATGTGCAATATCGTCCATAAACTTTTAATTTGATATTCAAATTAGTCTCTGAACTATATGAAAATATTCAATATTGTCCTTGAACTTAAATTAATGGAAGGATAACATTGAATATTTTTATATAGTCCAAGAATTAGTTTGAATATTTATAAAAAAATTCAGGGAGTACATTGAACAAATTAAAAGTTAAGGAACGACATTGCACATTGATATGAAGTTCATAAATTACATCGAATAAAAATTAAAAATTCAAAAATTATATTAAATATTAAATAAAAATTCAGAGATTATTTATATCATTATTCTTTGATTCTTCCTTGTCGGAAGCCCAGCTCGATCATAGTGCCCACACGAGAAACAGGAAAGGAGAAAAAGTCCTTACATGGTTGCTCAGTGAACAGGGCATGTTCCACGGACCAATGGGGAAAGAAGAAGAGGATCAAAAAGAGGCCCTGATGCAAAAGCCCACAATCCACTTCCTCGAAGTCGAGCCCCTGTTTAACGCTGCTGCTCTCCTCGCAGTTGCAGCCTTGCAGGTGAAGGAGACGACGACCCACGCTCCACTTGCAGTCTTGCTTGCTTCCTAGAACGTTGGAAGCAGAGAGGAGAGGGGGAAGGAGGGTTTTTTCCTTGGCGGGGTTTTGTTTTTTTATCTCCTCGTCACCTGAGAACCATAAACGAGAGCTCGTTCGCCGATCGCAATGGCCGACGACGACTACAACGACATGGACATGGGGTTCTCTCTCTCTCTGTCCCTCTGTTGTCTCGGGCTCTCTTCTTGAATTTTTCGCAGTTTCTAAGCATTGCGTGTTAATCCCTCGAGCCAATTCTGTTTCCTACTTGGACGTGGATTGCTACTTTGGTAGTTTGATGGCGCCATGATCTAGCGCACACAGTGATTGCCGTTGTGTATGAAAGTACCGAATTGAGACTTTTTACGACAAAAGTTAAATGGTATGCTAGGTTCGGTGAAACAATTGATTGTGCTCATGACCTTTTGCCTACTATGTGGATACTGCTACTCTGTGCTTTTCTTGGATCCTATTATGCGAAATTGAGTTACATTATCTTCACTTAGATTTTGCTGTAATCCTTCTCCAATTCCGCTCTAGCCCTTCATTGGTTTGGTCTGTTTTTTTGTTGTTCTAATATTGGCACAGCGATACTGCCTCACTAGAGTCTGGTTATATTAGTCAGTTGGCCCGTTGAAGTTGCGTATGTTTTCTGAATTAATAAATGCTATGCTATTTTTGGGTTTGCAATAATTCTTCTTAGATGCTTATATATTCTATCGATGCAGATATGAGGATGAACCACCAGAGCCTGAGATTGAGGTAAGGGTCCATTTCTCACGTTCTGTTCTTAGATAGTTGAAGAATTTTCCGGCTGACAGTTTTGACGAACGCGAACAGGAAGGTGTGGAGGGTGAATTGGATAACAACAACAACGAAGACGTTCCAGACCCTCTTGATACCGAAGATAAAGGAGAGCAGGAACCTGTAGAACGGCCTCATAAGACATCAAAGTACATGACCAAATATGAGCGCGCAAGGATTTTGGGCACTCGTGCCTTGCAGATCAGGTCTATAGTATGACCCTCACTATTTCAAGTACTTGAGATCTAATTAATTGGGTGGTTAACAAAACTTACCTTGATTGCGCAGCATGAATGCACCTGTAATGGTTGAGTTGGATGGCGAAACTGATCCTCTAGAGGTATGAACCTTCCTCAAGTTATCACAGTGAGTTCTTTTTGAAGTGGCTAGCAAGGATCACCTAGAGAGGGATGAATAGGTGATCTTAAACAATTTTAACAGATTTAAGCGGAAATGATAAAACACAGTTTGAGTCTGAATAATATTCAGATTCTATAAGAACGGTGCTCTTGAATGTGTAATGTATAAAGTAAAAGTTAAGGGATAGAAAAACTGCACACAGAATTTAAAGTGGTTCGGCTTATGGTAAGCCTACGTCCACTCTCCCACGCTGACAGCCTACCGACTGGATTTCACTATGTAATCAAGAGGTATTACGGATTTAGAGTGATAATACTCTTGTGTATGATAAGACACTCTATTTCACACAAACACTCTTACAAAGTGTTCCTCAAGATTCTAAAGTTTGGCTCAGGAAAGAAAAGAGAATTGGAATAAGCTCATGCTTTGAACTTGATGATTCTCGAATCTGTTGTTTTTCTGCTGCTCGTTGATCTCCTTAAATACTCCTCCACTTCCAAATTAGCCGTTGGACAGTCTTCAGAGGATTATCTTCCAATCTTCACCTTGGACAGATTTGTAAAGAAGGAATTGAGTAGCCGTTGAGTGACAGATTCTGAATTCCGCTGATTCTGGTCGCCCATACAATCAGAATCTTGGTTTTCATAAGTAGAGATTAGTCCGTTCTGATAATATTTTGATTGACAATCAAATTGATTTAGATTGAGTCAATCAAAACCTTTCTTGTGTGAAATCCATGCCAGATCACTAGCTGTTGTGTTAAGTTCTGTTTCTGTGTCTGCAAAATTTGGCGTCTGAAAAACTTCGGCATCTAAGTCTGGAAAATTTTCTGTGTCTGGAAAATTTCAACGTATGAAAAACTTCAGCATCTGAGTCTGTAAAACTTCAGCATCTGAGTCTGGAAAATTTTCTGCGTTTGGAAAACTTCAGCATCTAAAAAACTTTAGCGTTTGATATCTCCTTTTGAACTTCCATACTATAATAACCTCAAAGAAACTTTATGTCAGAATTACAAGTTATTATGGAGAGTTCTGTCAACTTCAAAATCTATTAGGGTTTTCCTTAACAATCTCTCCATTTTTGATGGTGACAAAACTTCCATGCAGATTCAAATAATATTGACTGAAATTGAAAAGAATAAACATTTTAAGTGCATAAAATACAGATATCAAAAAATGAAAAACTGAAAGATATGTGTATTTCTCTTATGCTTGAATATAACCTGCATAACCTGCAAATCAAATGGTGTTAGTATAATACTTTATGCATAATTTCTCCCTCTTTTTGTCATCAACAAAAAGAACAATGAGCAGAATAAGCAGTATATAAAAATCATTCAAACAATGTGTCAGAATCAAGAGTTATGAGTACAAATTGTTGAATGTTTGAAGAAGGAAAGAACAAAAGATAAGTCATTTTTTAGAGGGGGTACGAATAAGCTGAAAATTGTCCAGGATTGAAATAGCTTTATCAATCTTGTTGGCGCATTGACCCATGGCTTGCTTCATATTTAAAGAACACTGGGCAATAGCCTCCTTTAACTCTGCCTTGTCTTTTTCTGCTTGAAGATGTTGAGCTTGATTGTTTTCTTCAACAATTCTGTGAAGATTCTTCATATCTTCCTCCAGTGTAGCTGGCTTTAGTGGTGGCCACGGTTCGGAACCGGCCGGTTCCGGTTCGGAACCGCCGGTTCCGGTTTGTGGCCACATGTGAACCGGTCGGTTCCGATTCGTAATTTAAAATTTTAAAAAATAAATTATAAAATAAAAAATAAAAATAATTATAAAAATATGAAATAATGAATTATTCAATATAAATTATAATCAAAATGAAAATTGTAGGGGTGATCGGTTCTCGATCGGAACCGGGAACCGAATCGTTAAGACCGGTCTTTTAATTTTAGAACTAAGAACCGAACCGGCAAACCATAGAACTGAGAACCGGACCATTAGTCCGGTCCGATTCTAGGCGGTCCAATGAAACCCTTTGCTCTTAATTAGCAAATGATCGTAGCCACAAAAGGCATACAACTTCACATTCTCATGGCTTGGCTTGGATTTTATAAACAACTCCTTTGATGGTCTCTTCATTCCCATTCGATGTGGGACTCTTGGCATTTGCATGAAGACAAAGCCAAAAGTCTCATATTGAAGGCATTCAAGGCAAACCGAGAGTCCCATATCGAATGGGAATGAAGAGACCATCAAAGGGGTTGTTTATAAAACTCAAGCCAAGCCTTGTAATTAGAGTTCAATACACCCAAGCCAAGCATTGCAATTGAAAATCAATGCACTTACAATGCATGGCAATTAGAGTTTAATTTGTTTTATAAAAAAAATTAAATAATGAATTTTTTTTTTAAAAAATTTCATTATTATTGTTTTTTTATAAAATTTTTATTTATTTTTTATTTAGTAGAATCGGCCCGGAACCGGCGGTTCCGGGCCGGTTCAAATTTTTCGGGAACCGGAACCGGGCCCGTATGCCATGGGCCGGTTCCGGTTCCGAACCGCGGGCCCGGGTTTGACCGGGCCGGTTTCGAGCCAAATCGGCCCGTGGCCACCACTAGCTGGCTTGTCTTTGATTTCCAGCAGAAGGGTCAAAATTGACAGATTTTCAGAAGACTAATTCTGGACATTTTCCTGAGTAGGTTATTCGAATCCTCCCCCAGTTTCTGGTGGACTCTCTCCCTGAAATTCTGCATGTACTTCAAAAGGTGCTGCATTAACTGGTTCTTCAGGATGGACTTGAGAAGGATTAACATCAATTCCATGTTGTTCATCACCCTGACTATGCGGATTAGATTCTCCAAAAACTGGTTCTGGAATCCTTTCAGCAACATCTGGATCAGTTGTTCTTCCAGATTCAAGGTCCTCTTCTTCTTCTTCATCCTGAAGAAGAATTCTTTTTTTCTTTCTATATACCTTGATTGGAGTGGGAGAAGCTGGCTGTTTCTTTTCTGGTTCCTTTATTTTCTTGACCTCTTTTTCCTTCTCAACCTTCTTCCTGCCTTCTAAGGGCTGAGCTTCCTTGCTTCTGGATTTTCCTGCTTTCTTTCGTACATCATCACAATTTTTCATCTTTTGAATCATTTTCTCTCCAACAGCCATAGAGGGTATCACAGTTTCGCGCAATTCAGTTGGAAAAGAGATATTCAGATATGAAAATATGATAGAGATGAGTGAACCATATGGGAGTAGTCCCTTGCTCTTATGAAGTGCACGATACATGTGGAAGATGATAATATGAGGAAGAGAGAAAACCTTTCCTTTTAGAATGGCCCATATAAGCTTGACTTCAGATTTAGACAAATTTGTTTTGGACGCAGCTTTGGTCCTCAAGCAGTTGATGATGATTTTGTGTAGGATCACTGAGGTTTTGGTTAAGTCAGAGTAGGTGATATTTCGCTTTGAACCTGAAGCAAATTTCTGATTTTCAGAAGCTGACATCCAAGCATCTTCAATACTCACTTCCAAATGAGTGAATTTAGAGTGCTTTGCTCCCATTATTAAGGCTAGATCTTCAACCTTCATATCATATCTTCAACCTTCATATCATATCTTCTATCACCAACAGTAAATTGAATCCAGTTGGGTGATAAAATTGAGAGATTTGAATAAAAATATGCAGTTAATTCAGCATATACTTTGGTAGACTGCATATAGTATTCAGAAATCCCTAGCCTATTGAAAAGATGCAGAACATGAATACCAACTCTATCAAGATAATCAAAATCAACATTGCGATGGTTCATCACCCTCGCGCTAGCAGTATCTTGTAGAACACATTATGTTATGTACTTCTGAATAGATCACTAGTACCTATCAACCCATAAGCAATACCTACTCGCATAACAAAGTTCTCAAAGAACTTCGCATCATCATCTGGAATAATAAATTTGGAAGCACTGAGCGATTTAGGGCTAACAGGAGCTGTTTTCTCAACAGGGGAATGAGACGGTTCTCCAACTTTTTCTTTCCTTTTTCTAGAGAAAGTCCGTATGGGAATAGAACGAACTTATTCCTCAGCAGGTTCAAAACGTGACCGAGTGTATTCTTGAACAAGACTAGCCTCATCATGAAAACCGTTTTCTCTTAAGCAGTCATAAAGAACAGAGGCGAAGGCATTACTCCGTTTTAGTCTTTCATAAGCCTTTCACACCAGATTTATATTTTGGAACCGAAAATCTGTTTTACTCGTGGTTGCTGGTGTAGACGTAGATCGATGCTTCTATTGAGTGGATCCTGTAGGGCTTTGCTGATCGGACTCCGTATCAGATAACTCCATATACTCTGGTGGAGCAGTAGATTTAGAGTCTCGGTTGAGAATCCGAGTAGATTTGATCTTGTAAGGCATGATGAAAACGTTTGAAGGTAAAAGATATGATTTTTGGAGAAGGAGAAGAGAAAAAGGTGAGCTCTTTTGGTACGAGTCGATTTGAGAGACGAGATGGTCGAGAGAGAAAAAGTATGAAAGAGTTTCTACTAGTAGGGTTTTTATAGCGAGAAAGACGGTATTTATAGAAAAGAGTTACGGACAAGAGTTATAACATGCAATCAAACAAAGAGTATATATGTATATTAAGCATAAGCGATCAATCAAATAATATGGAATATTTACCTGGCTTGCTTTCCAGAATTAACAAATATGAAAATATCTTGCCAAAAAAATTTCCCGCCAAGATATTTCTGCCGTAAAAGTTTAGAAAGTACCTGTCTCTTGAGTCTGAATTATTCAGACGGAGAACCTCTGAGTCTGAAAATTCCTGTCTATAAAACACTTCATGAAAAGAGGATAAATAATGCACAGTTTTTTTTTTGGTAAAGAAAAAAAAATGCACAGTTGAGTTCTAATATATTCAAATGAAGATTTATCAAGTGGTTTTGTGAATATATCAGCTAATTGATTCTTAGAATCAATAAATTGAATATTTACATCACCATTATGCACATGATCTCGAATGAAGTGATGCTTAATTTCAATATGCTTTACACGAGAATGAAGAATAGGGTTCTTGATCAAATTGATATCACTTGTGTTATCACATTTGATTGCAATACTTGAGTCTTTAATTGCAAAATCTCGTAATTGTTGCTTCATCCAAAGAATTTGTGCACAGCAGCTCCCCAAGGCAACATATTTTGCTTCAGCTGTTGAAAGTGCTACTGTGTTTTGCTTCTTTGAGTACCAAGATACCAACATATTTCCAAGTAATTGACATGTACCTGTAGTACTTTTCCTGTCCACTTTACAACTAGCTAAGTTAGCATCAGAATAGCCAGTAAGAGTAAAATCTGAGTCTTTAGAATACCAAAGACCTAATATTGGACATGTTCCAATGTATTTGATTATTCTCTTAATTGCAGAAAGATGTGACTCTCTTGGGTCAGATTGAAATCTGACACACATACAAACACTAAAAAGTATGTCAGGTCTAGATGCAGTAAGATATAATAAAGATCCTATCATGCTTCTATATACCTTCTGATCAACCTTTTTACCATTTTCATCCTTGTCCAGTTTGGAAGATTGAGACATAGGAATGTCTGTTTTCTTGCAGTTTTGCAGTCCAAACTTTTTGATAATTTCCTTTGCATACTTCTCTTGGCAAATGAATGTTCCATTCTTGGTTTTTTTTACTTGTAGACCAAGAAAAAATGTCAATTCGCCCATCATGCTCATTTCAAACTCATTCTACATATCTTTTGAGAATTCCTTGCACAACAACTCGTTAGAGGCTCTAAATATAATATCATCAACATAGATCTGAACTAATAGAAAGTCCTTACCTTTTCTTTTGATAAAAAGAGTTGTGTTAACTTTACCTTTTGTGAAGCCATTTTTCAGAAGAAAGTTACTCAATCTCTCATACCAAGCACGAGGTGCTTGTTTCAGACCGTAAAGAGCTTTATTGAGTCTGTAAACATGATCAATCTTCTTCGGTTCTTCAAAACCATGAGGTTGTTCAATATACACTTCTTCTTTGATATAACCATTTAGGAAGGCACTTTTCATGTCCATCTGAAACAGTCATGGAAACAAGCATAAGCTAATAGTAGCCTAATGGCTTTTAACCTGACAACTGGTGCATAGGTTTCATCATAATTAATGCCTTCTTCTTGAGAGTAGCCTTTTACAACCAGCCTTGCCTTGTTTCTTGTGACTTTCCCTTTGTCATCCAGCTTGTTTCTGAAAACCCATTTTATTCCGATTACTAGATGATTTTTGGGTCTTGGCACAAGTTCCCAGACTTCATTGATTCTGAATTGTTGTAGCTCCTCCTGCATGGCTTCGATTCAGCTTTCATCTGATAAAGCTGCACCAACTTCCTTTGGTTCTATTTCTGAGATAAATGCTAGGTTGTTGATGTTCTCTTTGTATTTGGACTTTGTTTTGATCCTATCTTCTATATCACCAATGATGAGGTTCTTTGGATGACTGGATTTGTGTTTCTAGTTTTTGTCGAAATTATCTTTCTGAATCTCATCAGACTCTAAAATATCAGCTTGAGTCTGAATTATTGTTTTTCTACTTCCTTCTTCAGACTCAACGATCTTTGGAGAGTTTTCAGATTCTTGAACAATAGGAGATAGTTCAGATTCATCTTTTTGAATCTAGATATTTTCATCAAACTTTACATTCATTGTTTCTTCCAAAGTCTGAGAGCTTTTGTTGAAGACTTTGTATGCTTTGCTTGTAGTTGAGTATTCAAGAAAGAAACCTTCATCTGCCTTCTCATCAAACTTACCAAAGCGGTCATTTGGATTTTTGAGAATAAAGCATTTACAACCAAACACACGAAAATATGAAATGTTGGGCTTTCTACTTTTAAAAAGCTCATAGAGGGTTTTCTTAAGAATTGTTCTGAGAAAGACTCTGTTAATGACATAACAGGCTGTAAAAACTGCTTCTGCCCAAAAATGAGAATGAATCTTGCTTTCAATCAACATGGTTCTTGATATTTCTTGCAAAGAACAATTTTTCCTTTCCACAACACTATTTTGTTCTGGTGTATATGGAGTAGAGAAATTGTGTTGAAAGTCATTTTCCTTACAAAAATTTGAGAAGCTTTGATTATCAAATTCTCCTCCATGATTAGTTTTGATGCAGGAAATAGTATAGTCCTTTTTATTCTGAATTTTTCTTGCAAACTTTGAAAAATATGAGAAAGCTTTATTTTTATGAGCAAGAAAGAACACCCATGTAAATCTGGTGAAATCAACAATGACTAGACAGTATTTCTTGCCACCAATGCTCTGTGTTCTGATTGGTCCAAAAAGATCCATATGAAGAAGCTGCAAAGCACGATTAGTGGAAACATGATGTATAGGCTTAAAAGAGTTTCTTACTTGTTTTCTAGAGTGCAAGCATTGCATAGTTCTATTTTTCCGTATCTCAAATCTGCCGGTCCTTGTACCGGTTTCTTGTTTGATATTTTTAAGATCTGCTTCATATTGATGTGTCCCAGTCTTCTGTGCCAAAGATCTTCATCTTCTTTGACTGAGATCAAATAATGAGTGGAGTTTGAATTGATGTCTAGTAGATAAATGTTCCCATGTCTTCTCCCTGTGAAAGTTTGAGAACTATCTTTGCTTGTTCCTGAACAGGTATCTTCTTGAAAGTTGATTCTGAATCCTGAATCACATAGTTGGCTTATGCTTATCAGATTGTAGTTGAGACCTTTTACCAATGAAACACCATTGATTGTGAGTCCTCCAATTTCAACAGTTCCTTTTCCAACTATTCTTCATTTATTATTTCCTCCAAAGGAAACTTTTCCACCATTCAGACTTTGTAATTCAGCAAAAATGCTAGGATCTCCAGTCATGTGTCTGGAACATCCACTGTCCAGGTACCACTTTCTTTTCTTCTTTGTGGTGACTTGCAAAAATTACAACTTCTCATGTTTTCTTTGGAACCTAAATTTGTTTGGGTCCTTGAGAGTTAATATAAGCTGTCTTAACAAAGTCTCTTCGAATAGGTCTCCAGACCTTAGGACATTTATTCTCAAAATTTTGTGGATCTCCACATTTTGAGCACTTTAGAGCACTTCGACCAACATGTTTAACAAAATTCTTTTTGAAATAATTTTTGTAAACTTGTTGAGGAGGTCTTTGTCTTAATCTCTCATTGACCTTTGGAAAATCAATTAAGCTATCATTCTCCTTTACAAATCCGAGACCAGATTTGTTGAAATAAGGAATCTGTATAGAAAGAATATTTTTCAAGGTTTCTGAACCTTTTGAAAATTTGAAAACTAGTTCTGTAACTTCCTTTTTCAAAGCAGTATTTTCTTTGGAAAGAAAATCTCGACTTTCCTTGAGTTGATGAAATTCTTTTTGAAGAAAATCAATTTTTTCTTTTTGTAAAGTCTCATGTTGTCTAAGTGATGAATTTTCCTTTTTCAGGGAAGAGATTTTTTTAAGAGCAGCCTTGAATTCGAAACATAATTCATCAATGTAGTTTGAAACTTCAATAGGCATTTTAGAATGGTTTACCTCAATTTCAATTTTTGCATTTGATTCTGAATCTGAGTCTGCATCTGAGTTGGCCATTAGACAGAAGTTTGAAATGTCTTTATCACTGTCTTCACACTCTGTATCGCTCCACGTTTATGCTTTCAAGGCCTTCTTTGCCTTTTCGAATTTAGTCTTCTTTTTCAGAAGAGGACAGTTTGGCTTGATGTGTTCTCGCTTTCTACAGTGAAAGCAGATTATTTCCTTTGATTTATCTGCTTCATCAGAAGTCTTTTTCTTTTCAAAAGACCTCTTTCCTTTGAGGTTTCTCCCTTTGATCTTCATCCACTTGTACTTCTTAATGAAGAGAGCTAGCTCTTCATCAGCGACATCTTCATTTTTAGAATCTGCATCAGAATCAATGTTAGTCTTTAAAGCAATTGATTTATTACCTCTGGATTCACTTTCTTCATTCCGTTTTTCTGTCTCATATGATTGAAGAGTTCCAGTTAACTCAGTCACGGAGAGAGGCATGATCCTTTGAGTTTCTCTGATAGAAGTTTTGATGTTGTCCCACTATTTTGTCAATCCTCTCAAGAGTTTGTTGACTTTCATCACATCTGGAACAGGTTGTCCTTGATATGCCAGACCATTTACTATGTCTGTAAATTTGTCATACATATCGGCAACAGATTCTTCATGCTTCATTCTGAAGGATTCATATTGGCCAAACAGTATGTTAATATGAGTTTCCTTGGCACGATTTGTTCCTTCATAGGTGATGTAGAGAGTGTCCCAGATATCCTTAGCTGATTCACAGGAGGCAATTTTTTTTATACTCAACAGGTGCTAAAGCACAATAACATGAATAAATTGCTTTGGAATCTAAAAATTCTCTTTTAGATATCTCAGTTTGAGATAATGGAAGATCTGCTGGCATATTTTCATCCATCTTCTTTTGTGAATCAGAAGGTTTTGGTCTGACTCCTCTAATGATGACATCCCATTACATGTGATCAATTGACTTTATGAAAGCCTTTATCTTGTTTTTCCAGATGCTGTATTCCTTGCCATCGAAATAGGGAGGTGTGACATTCCGAATTTCGACCCATTTTTGGGATTTATAAAACGTGTAATTCGTCAGTGTGCTTATAGTAAAATCTCGCCCGGGAACTGATCATTCCCGATTATTGTTTTAAAATAGAGATTTCGCTAGAATCGCATTCGATCGAATTTTGCCGTTATTTAGAGCTCGAACTTTGGTGTCGGATTTTTCGGAGTTCCGCAACTAATTTAATTGGACGGTGTCGATATTATTGTGGCCAACCTCGAAATTACCCGGGTTAGGTAGAAAGTGAAATTTTTTGACCAGGTGCGAATTTGGACTGGTAGACCACCCTCGCAGTGTGTTTTTATTATTATCCTCTAGCCAAATCCTAAAATTTATTAATTAGGATTTTTCGGGGACCGTCGGATCTTTTCCAGATTTAAATCGCGACCGTTGGATCGCAATTATTGCGATTGTCCTTTTCCCCCCTCTCTCTCTCTCTCTCTCTCTCTCTCTCTCTCCTCCCCCTTTTCCCACTGACCACCCCTACGCATCTGACCACTTTCCCCCCTACCCCACCAACTCTTCTCTCTCTCTTCCTTTTCTCCTTTTCCTTTTTCTTTTCCCTTTTCTTTTCTCTTCCTCTCTCCTTCTTCGTTGCTTCCTGCGTGTCTTCCGCTTCTGGCTTCTTGCTTCGTTTTTGTTCCGCCCACGACCGCACCTCATCGGAGCCGTCCGCCACGAGCCGTTCGTCGCCCCGACCAAGCCACACCACCCCATCTCCTTCCCGGTTGAGCGACGTCGTCACCCGCTCGCCCCCGTCGCTCGTCTGTTCCGGCCAAGCGCGGGTCGCGCCTCCCGTCGGCTCGGCCGTCCACCGCCAAGCGCCGCTCCTCCCCGCCGTGAACCACCGCTGTCCCAGCTCTCCCCTTGGCCTTGCGGCACCGCTTCCGGCCGCCTGGAACCTCCCGTCGCCGGTTCGCCCAAGCCGCGCGCGAGTTACGTCACTCGCCGGACGTCCACCGCTATCCAAGCCGTTGCTTCCGCCGGCCACCAGCTTCGTCGTCCACCTCCGACCGTCGCCGCCACTGTCCCAGCCGTCGGGAACAGCCCGGGCCACGCCGGAGCAGCCCCCACAGCAGCTGTCTCCCCTCGTCGCGCCCGTTCGCCGCTCGCCGCTCGCCGGAGCAAATCCGAGGACACCGCGGACCGCCCTCGCCGCCGCCGTCGTCCTCGCGTCGTCGCCGGAGTTAGCCGAGTAAGTTAACCCCTAATCCCGTGTTTAGGGTGTTAAACTTGCTTAGGGTAGTTTAAATTATGTTTAGATTATGTTAATTATGAGTTAGTGTTTAGTTAATTGTGATTAGAGACTAAGTTATCAATTATTTTATTGTTATTGATTATTATATTAAATCAATTATTTTCGGAATTTAAATATTATTTTATTAGTTAATAAATTAATTCCGAATTAAATATTAATATTTTATTATTAAATAATTAATTCCGAAAATTAAATATTATTATTTTCGGAAAATTTTTCTAGCGTCAATTGTGATGCCAATGTTGGTTTTCGCCGTATAAATTTACGTATTTAGAAAATGGTTTGAATGATTTTGATTCAAGGAAATATTTTGACATTTTGGAAAATTAAGTTATTTTCGGATATTATTAATTAATTAATTCCGAATTTAATTTATTGTTATTTCGAAAAATTTATAATTTCAAATTATGATTTCTAGCTTGAATTTTGGCGATTATGTCGTGAATTGTAGTATTAAATTGTTTACGTGACAAATTTATTTTGATCGGAGTTTTCAAGAAGGTTTACGAGATTATTGGCATTAAATTATTTAATTGTTATGCCAGGTATAGATAGTAATGATAGTGGTGCTTTGTGGTTGATACTCGGATTAATGTTGATGCTTGCGAGAATTTATTGAATGGTTGCATGTGTGACCACTTGGCATGATTGTATGATATTGGATGAGCATTATTCATGGATGTATGGGCTAATTTAAAAGATAATAATTGGCCGGAATGCTTGTGTGTTCGTGTGGTCACACGTTGGAGCCGTCTTGCTGTGTATCGCTTGACGTTGCCCGATTTATCGGATGCCTGGGGATAATCTGGAGTGCCGATACCCCGGATGCCTTGTCGCGGCCCGAGGCCGGACTTGATGCTCCTTACGGGATACCATCTTACTGTGTATCGTTTGATGTTGCCGTATTGGAATGCCGTCATCCTGTGTATCGTTTGACGTAGCCGTGCCTGACGGGGCGGGACGGAGCCCGGTTTTTACCGGTAGATCGCCATCTTGCTGTGTATCGCTTGATGTGTGGTAGCCCCGAGGGGGCGTAATAATTGGAATACGTGTGATGCATAGTGCTTGATTATGAGGTCGAAACTGCTAGGCATGGTATGGGACGTGCCCAAGTGGATTCTATCTTATAGTCGAGACACGCGCGACTGTGTTGCATTAATGCATGGAAAATTTCGTTAAATGCTTCAAGTATGTGATATATGCATTTCATCAACGTGTGTACCAAGACGAGGTAAGGACGCCTGTGATTGGTAATAATGCTGTTGTTGAGGTTTTGCCTGTTTAGGGACCCCCGTGCGAGTTGGCCTCCTAAGCTGGGCTTAGGTCGTTAACTTATTGAGACTTTGTCTCATTTGTTGTTGTTAACCCCTTTTTCAGGACCTTAGCGTGTTGACACACCCAGCTTGGTTCAGGGTGTTTGGAAGCTGTCTTTTGGGGATCGACTTGTTAGAGGGAGTAGATTAACCCGGCTTTTGTCTTTTGCTGATCTTTTTGTGGTAGCGCCCGAAGCGGGCTTGTAAGAATATTCCCAGGGGTTAATTAAGTAAAAATTAATATAGTTTTGTTTGACTGTTGTGATGGGTTTTCCTCTGCTATCCCTATTTGTTGTTGTTCGGGGATTGTTGTGTTCGCTTCCGCATGTGTATTAAAAGATAAAAAGAAAAGGGTCGTCGACGAGTCCTGGGTCGTCGCATCTCAACGACCGAAGCGGGGTGTTACGCATCCGTAGGGATGAGGCGTGACATCCCTGTCCGAATTGGTATCAGAGCAAGGTCAGCTCGATCCAAGTTTGGTCGAGACTTGGAGTGATAAGGTGTGATGGGTTTTGGGATAGTGAGTTAGGAAAACACATTGTGCCTGTGTTTGTTTGTTAGCTTTCTCGTTCGTAAGCAAGTTGTTCAGGAATTCTAATTCCTTATTGGAATTGGAAAGCAGGTTTCTGTAAAGACCCTGCGAGATGGACAATCCTGAACCAAGGGCCCCTAGGAGAAGGGCCGAGCCAGGTCAGGCTGGTGCCAGAAGGAGAGCACCAGGGGATCCTAGATTAGACCAGATCCTGCAGGCTTTGCAGATGTTAGTAGGGCAGCAGGCCCAGAATCAAGCTGCCGCTGCTGAGCCTGCACCTGCACCTGCTCCTGCACCTGTGCCTGTAGATGTTCCATTGGCTGGCAATGGAAATGGGAATCAGCCCATGCACAAGTTGGTGGAGCAGTTTCTGAAGCTCAAGCCGCCTAAGTTCACTGGCGCGGGTGATCCTGAGGCTGCAACCTTCTGGATCAGGGAGTTGGAAAAAGTTTTTGCCTTGCTGAGATGTACTGATGAAGATAAGGTGACACTGGCAGTCTACCAATTGCAAGGTAATGCCAGTACTTGGTGGGAAGCTACCCAGAGGAGGGTATTTCCTGAAGGTACGGCCCGGGTGTGGGGTGCCTTTGTGGATGCTTTTTACAATAAGTACTTTTCAGATTGTGCTCGAGAGCAGAAGATGAATGAGTTTCAGCGCCTCCGGCAAAACCAGTTGACGGTAGACCAGTATGAGGCAAGGTTTGCTGAGCTGTCCCAGTATGCCCCGAGGTTGATTGAAGATCCAGTTGATAAGGCAAGGAGGTTTAGGGACAGGCTGAAACCTGAGATTAAGGATCAACTGGTGCCCCTGAATCTGAAGAATTATGATGAGCTATATGAGAGGGCACAGCTGATAGAAAGAAACTTGGCTGAGAGGACAGTCGCGTCTGGATCGCGGTTTGTGCCAAACAAAGATAATCACCGGTTTGGGAAGAGACCAATGACAGTAAGTAAGTTCCCTGTCCCTCCTAACAAGAAAGGTGGAGTGAGGAAGCCGGTGTACAACAACAACAATGGCCCCTGCCGCTTATGTGGAAGGCACCATGGATCAGCCCCATGTCCTATGAGGACGGGAGCTTGCTTTGGATGTGGCCAGCATGGCCACCATATTAAAGATTGTCCACGCCAGGCAGTGGGAGTGCAAAGACCAATGCAGCAGGGAGGACAACCTGCAAGTAACGTCCCGCCGAACCAGTTGAACCGACCACAAGTGCAAGGAAGGGTCTATGCTGTCACAAGGAAGGAGGCGGAGGACTCGCCTGCCGTCATTACAGGTACGGTCTCGCTACACGACCATGCTGCCTATGCTTTGTTTGATCCTGGTGCCACGCATTCGTTTGTGGCTAAGCAATTTGTGGAATTAGTGGGGTTAAGTCCGAAACCACTGGGAGTAATTTATAGTATTTCTACCCCTTTAAAGGATAGCATAGTGTCTGCAGTAGGCTGTACTGATTGCAAATTATCTGTTGGTGGTCGTGAGGACAGCATAGATTTGATTGTTTTGACGATGTTCGACTTTGACGTGATTATTGGAATGGATTGGCTCACCAAGCAACGAGCCACGGTAAACTGCTATCGCAAGACGATACAGTTTGAGCCAGTAGGGAGTGTTGGTTTTGAATTTGTTGGGAATCGAGGAGGACCTTCAATCCCCTTAATCTCATCATTGGAAGTCGCTCAGTTATTGGATGAGGGTTGCCAAGGTTATTTGGCGACTGTAGTTGACACTTTGGTAGAGGAACCAAGGATGCAAGACATTGCTGTGGTGCGAGAATTCTCGGACGTTTTCCCTGAGGAATTGCCTGGATTACCCCCAGAAAGGGAGATAGAATTTGTGATTGAGTTAGCCCCGGGAACGGAACCGATTTCTAAGGCGCCTTATAGAATGGCATTGTCGGAATTGAAAGAGTTAAAGGTTCAGATGCAGGAATTGTTGGACAAAGGATTTATTCGTCCTAGTGCATCGCCTTGGGGAGCGCCAGTTCTATTCGTAAGGAAGAAGGATGGGTCGTTGCGCCTTTGCATCGACTATCGGCAACTCAATCAGGTAACGGTTAAGAATAAGTATCCGTTGCCCAGGATAGATGATTTGTTCGACCAACTTCAAGGAGCTTCGATATTCTTGAAGATAGATCTGAGGACAGGTTATCACCAATTGAGGATTAGAAGGGAAGATATACCGAAGACGGCATTTAGAACACGCTATGGACACTATGAGTTTACCGTGATGCCGTTTGGTCTGACAAATGCGCCTGCAGCTTTTATGGACTTGATGAATAGGGTGTTCAAGGAGTATTTGGACAAGTTCGTGATTGTGTTCATTGACGACATTCTGGTGTATTCGAGGAGTGCAGAGGAACACCAACAGCATTTGAAGACAGTGCTACAGACTCTTCGAGATCATAAATTGTATGCTAAATTTAGCAAATGCGAGTTTTGGTTAACTCGAGTGGCATTTCTTGGACACGTGGTTTCTGGAGAAGGAATTTCAGTGGACCCGACTAAGATTGAGGCAGTTATGAATTGGCCTAGACCAACGACGGTAACTGAAGTTCGGAGTTTCTTGGAATTGGCTGGTTATTATAGGAGGTTCGTTGAAAAGTTTTCTGCTATAGCCATGCCCTTGACGCGATTACTGAAAAAGGACACGAAGTTCGAATGGACAGATAAGTGTGAGCGTAGTTTTCAAGAGCTTAAGCAGAAGCTAACTACTGCGCCTATTCTAACGTTACCGTCTGGTTCAGGAGGATACGAGATTTACAGCGACGCGTCACATAAAGGATTGGGATGTGTTTTAATGCAACATGGAAGAGTTGTGGCATATGCGTCCCGACAATTAAGATCACACGAATTGAATTACCCGACACACGACTTGGAATTGGCTGCTATCATATTCGCACTTAAGATTTGGAGACATTATCTGTGTGGAGAAAAGTTTCATATCTATACGGATCATCAGAGTCTTAAGTATCTGTTTTCGCAGAAAGAATTGAATACGAGACAACGTAGATGGATGGAGCTGCTTAAGGATTATGATTGTGACATTTTGTATCATCCTGGTAAGGCTAATAAAGTAGCCGATGCGTTGAGTCGAAAGTCGTCGATTGCGCATATGATTGTTCGAGAATGGATTTTGCTTGAAGGAATTCGAGACTCGGATTTCAAGTTCGAGGTTAGTCACCTCTCGAGTTTAATGGCTACTCTCAGAATTGAGCCTGAAGTACAAATCAGGATTAAAGCAGCGCAACCTTCGGATCCTGAGCTGCAAAAGATTCTGCAAATGGACGCAACTAAGAGAAAACCTGACTTTCAAGTATCCGAGGATGGGATCTTGAAGTTTCGTGGACGGTTGTGTGTGCCCGATGATGAGGGACTTAAGGAGGAAATTTTAGCAGAAGCTCATCGCAGTAATTACAGTATTCATCCAGGCAGCACAAAGATGTATCAGAATCTTCGTCAATACTATTGGTGGAATGGCATAAAAGGAGATATTGCCAAGTATGTGGCTAGATGTTTAACATGTCAACAGGTGAAGGCTCAACATTGTAAACCTGGCGGACTATTGCAACCATTAGAGATACCAGAATGGAAATGAGAGCATATCACGATGGATTTCGTGATGGGTCTACCGAGGAGCCAACGAGGTAATGATTCCATCTGGGTCGTGGTAGATAGACTCACAAAGTCTGCTCATTTCATCCCGGTGCGAAAGGATTTTGCCATGGACAAGTATGCTGAGTTGTACGTGAGGCATATAGTTCGTCTTCATGGTGTGCCGGTGACGATCACGTCAGATCGAGACCCCAAGTTCACTGCCACGTTCTGGAAGAGTCTTCAAGGCGCCATGGGAACAAAGCTGCAGTACAGCACTGCTTTTCATCCACAGACGGATGGACAATCCGAGAGAACGATTCAAACTCTCGAGGATATGCTGCGAGCCTGCGTTCTAGATTTCAAAGGGAGTTGGGAAGAACAGTTACATTTGGTCGAATTCGCGTACAACAACAGTTATCAGCAGAGCATCAAAATGGCACCTTTCGAAGCGCTTTATGGCAGACCCTGTAGGACTCCAGTTTGTTGGAACGAAGTTGGAGAACGAAAGATTTCGGGACCCGAGTTAGTGCAACAGTCGTCAGATGCCGTTAAAGTCATCAGGGATAGGCTAAGGACTGCTCAAAGTCGCCAGAAGAATTATGCAGACCGGAGACGTAGGCCCTTGGAATTTCAAGTAGGGGATCACGTTTTCCTCAAGGTGTCACCGATGAGAGGATTATCACGGTTTGGCAAGAAAGGAAAGTTGAGCCCGAGGTACATGGGTCCATTTGAGGTTTTAGAAAGGATCGGTACCATGGCCTACTGTAACATCCCGAAATTCGACTCAATATCTGGAATGAATAAAACGAGTCTTATTCAATATTTCATTTTCGTAAGTCTCGCCCGGAGCTGATCACTCTCGGGATACTGACCAAATGGGAATGGCTAGCTAGGAATAGGTACGTGGACCATGGGCCCAGTCGCGAAATAAGCCTGATTTAGAAGAACGACGAGGAAGTATTTTTGGGCTAGTATGGACTGATCTTCGGAACTCGAGCCGGACGATCGTGTCCACGGAACTAGCGATAATTCCCCTCGTTCTCTCGACAATCGAGCTTGTCGCGAATCGGACAACCCGAGGTCGATACGCGTAATCCCTAAACGGCCGCCCGTTAGTGAGAGATTTGGGAATTTGAATTTGTCGAATTCAATCGTGAAATTTAGTCCGGAGTTCGAGGCCGACTTTCGAGGACTACGGGATGATTTTTTGTGAGGACGACATCAAAAATATGCTGGCCACTTAGGTATAGAACTTATATGGTCGAAATTTGGCAAATCGACCCGGTACCGGAACTTAATGTCGTTTTTACCCTCGAGTCCCTTCATATTCCGAATTTTGGAGTTTCAAGACCTCTAACTCTCTCATTCATTCTCTCATTAACTCTCTCATTCATTCTCTCATTCACTCTCTCATTCACTCTCTCTCATTCATTCTCTCATTTACTCTCTCATTCACTCTTTCCCTCACTCCCTCTCTCTCCTTATCTCCGACTCTCCCTCTCATTCTCGGCCAAGAGAGAGCCGAGAAACGCCGTCCACAGCCGATCCCGCCACACCACCGGGACGCCTCCGCCGACCGCCGCCGGACTCGCCGCTCACCGCCGCTCTTAGGAATCGTGCCGCCGGTTAAACCGTTTACCGGTGATCGGCCGCCATTCCTCGTCGTCCCGAACTCAAATTAAGTGAGTGTATTCCTCTAAGCCCTAATTAGGACGATTATGCGCTCTAGATGGGATTAGGGGCTGTGTATGGTTGGTTTTGTGGTTGTATAATCTTGATTTGCTTAATGGTGCAAGTTTGATGATTTTCGGATTTCTGATTGTTACTGTACCTCTGTGCTTTATTAATTTTTTTGTGATCATTGTGGGCCGAATCTGAGAAAGTGTTCTTCACGGAAATTGTTCCCAACATCTTTAAGTATAACATACTTTAAATTCAGAATTTTTGGAATTTGTTTGGGGTCATTCGGAGGTCAGTCTTCAGACCGTCACAAAACTGCCCGATTTACTGTTCACCCGACTTTTCTGTCTTTCCGAATTTTTATAAAATTTTCCAGACCTTATTTCAACAAACTTCCTTCACAAAAATTGTTAAAGACACTTTTTCCTATGACATATAAAAATTTCAGGGCTTTCCAAAATGATTTGGGTACTGAATGAGTTATATTTTTGATGGTCTGAGGGGCTGTTTGAGCGAACTGGGTTTTGTCCGGCTTTGAGTGTCAAAACGAGGTGCTTACGGTTGGAACTGGGTTTCGAGTTCTTCACAGAAAATGTTTATCAAGATGTTTTGTACAACATATCCAAATTTCATAATTTTTGGAATTGATTTTCTATTTATTTCAAATGGATTTCTATTGCTGTGTAACTGCCCAGTTTGAACTCGATTTTGTATATTCTCGGTTTTTCTCTCTCGGACTGATTAGTTGCTGTCCATGCCGGGAATTTAACGGTCCAATTAACGGAAACTAGTGGATTAACTTGATTGGAGTGCCGGGATGGCCGGAGTGATTGAATTGCACGTTGGTTTGATAATCATGATAAATTGAGAATACCATGTCGCATGTTCGTGTGATCGACAATGTGGTATGTGATTGATGAATTATCAATGTACGTCATAAGTGCCATAACCACGTGTGATGCCCCGAATTAATTGATTGGGCTAACTGAGCATATGACGTGGATCATTGATCATGATACGTTGGCATTGAATTGCTTGGACATTCTGCCGTGGTACATTGCACCAACATTCGTGTGCGAAATTGCATGGCCACGCATTATGCATGCAGAGTGTGAGGCTTGTATCGAAATTGTGCGGGAGTGCGTGTTTGCCATGGACTTGTGATCACCTAATCATACCCTGATGCGTTTACGCGGGGTTCAGATAAAACCGGTTGTGTGAATGTGTGATCACCTTTCGCCCTGATGCGTTTACGCGGGGTGTGCCGTCCTCATGCACTTTGGAGCAGGACGATGCCCGGTTCGTCCGGAAGACGACCAACCTGATGCGTTTACGCGGGCTCTGGTTCGTAAAGGAGATCGGTGTTGCGCCTGATGCGTAAGGACGCGGGCTAGAGACACTGGGCCTGGGGCGTCTTTACGCTGGCCACGGAGTGTTGTGATTGCCCGGTTCGTCCGGAAGACGACCATCCTGATGCGTTTACGCGGGCTCTGGTTCGTAAGGAGATCAGTGTTGCGCCTGATGCGTTTTGACGCGGGCTAGAGACACTGGGCCTGGGGCGTCTTTACGCTGGCCACGGAGTGTTGTGATTGGCCTTCGGGTCGTGATCTTCGGATCGGATCTTCGGATCGGGCCTTCAGGTCGAGTTAACAAAATGAATGGTTAACGTGTGATGCATAGTGCCTGATTATGTAATGGAATCCGCTGGGCATGGTATGGGACGTGTCTAAGTAGATTCTATTCTATAATCGGAACACGAATGGAACATTATGCCGGGAGTGCCATATGAGTTAAATTGCAAGCATGATAGTTAATGACATTTGCATATATGTGAATGCACGAGACAGTGTGTGGAATTATGCGATTCGGTGATCTCTATTCGGAACCAGCACTAAAGAGTTTGAGCATGCGTGTGACGTACGCTTGATCGGGAGTGCCGTTCGTGGAATGCGATATTATGAGATTGTCTAACCTGCAGGGTCATTGAAATGCCGATTTAGGCCTACGTGCCTAAGTCATTCTTGTATGTGTATGATTGTTTTTCCCGTCAGGAGATGCATGTTAGCCTAATTTAGGTTTAGGGGTTGTCACTCACTGAGAAGTGTCTCACGGTTTATATAACCCCAACCTTTCAGACCCACGCCCGTGACGATGCCAGATCCCCCAGTGCGGTTTGGAATCCCCGTCGAGTTCGAGCAAAATATCCAGTGGGGAATGGGGATGTTTATCTTAGGCATTATACATTGATAGGAGTAGATGTGGGTACGACCAAGCAGGAGACGCACGAGTATGTAGCATGGGTTCATATGGATTGTACGAAGCCGCCGAGGATGAAGAGCTAGGAGGAGTGAACTACGAACCAGCAGTTGGGGATCGAATCGTGGAGCCGATGGAGGTTGACGATATTGAGCCAATAGACACCGAAGAGTCCAAGGAGGAGAAGGAGGATCCCAGCGAAGACCTAGAGTTATCAGAAAGTTCATCAGAGTCTAACGGTTCCGATTCCGATTGGGCGCCTTAGGCTAGAATTAGCCTTTTTGTGAGGGTAGACACTTTTTGAATTTTAGGCCCTCTCCCTTTTGTCGCAGTGGATTCCCTAGTCTCTTAGCCTCTTGCCCATGTTGACATTTCTATGGTTGTGCACGTTGTTTAGGTTTTCCTTATGTTGCTTCCCTGGTTCTCATATTTGTTTTGTACTGGTGTTTTAATTATCGTTTCCGCATGTGCCTTATGTTTTGTTATGGGAAAAATGGGTCGACGACGACTCCTGGGACGTCGTATCATATACTATATCGACCCTCGAGCGGGATGTTGCGTGCCGTGGAGTTCGGGGCGTGACACCTACCGTCTCGCACTACCACTAAATTTGTCCCAAGTTCACAATGTATTCCATGTGTCTATGTTAAGGAAATATGAACCGGACCCAACCCACGTGCTAAATTATGAGAATATAGAAGTGGACGACAGAGTATCGTACGTGGAAAGACCAGTCAGGATTGATGATAGAATGGAGCGAGTATTGCGGAATAAGACGATTCCGATGGTCAAGGTGATTTGGGAGCACCATGGAACTGAAGGTGCGACGTGGGAAAGCGAGGAGTTGATGCGACACCAACACCCCCATTTGTTTGAATGATTGGGTTGGATTGTAAATTTCGAGGACGAAATTTTTGTAAGGGGGAAGAGTTGTGACATTCCGAATTTCGACCCATTTTTGGGATTTATAAAACGTGTAATTCGTCAGTGTGCTTATAGTAAAATCTCGCCCGGGAACTGATCACTCCCGGTTATTGTTTTAAAATAGAGATTTCGCTAGAATCGCATTCGATCGAATTTTGCCGTTATTTAGAGCTCGAACTTTGGTGTCGGATTTTTCGGAGTTCCGCAACTAATTTAATTGGATGGTGTCGATATTATTGTGGCCAACCTCGAAATTACCCGGGTTAGGTAGAAAGTGAAATTTTTTGACCGGGTGCGAATTTGGACTGGTAGACCACCCTCGCAGTGTGTTTTTATTATTATCCTCTAGCCAAATCCTAAAATTTATTAATTAGGATTTTTCGGGGACCGTCGGATCTTTTCCAGATTTAAATCACGACCGTTGGATCGCAATTATTGCGATTTGTCCTATTTCCCTCTCTCTCTCTCTCTCTCTCTCTCTCTCTCTCCTCCCCCTTTTCCCGCTGACCACCCCTACGCATCTGACCACTTTCCCCCCTACCCCACCAACTCTTCTCTCTCTCTTCCTTTTCTCCTTTTCCTTTTTCTTTTCCCTTTTCTTTTCTCTTCCTCTCTCCTTCTTCGTTGCTTCCTGCGTGTCTTCCGCTTCTGGCTTCTTGCTTCGTTTTTGTTCCGCCCACGACCGCACCTCGTCGGAGCCGTCCGCCACGAGCCGTTCGTCGCCCCGACCAAGCCACACCACCCCATCTCCTTCCCGGTTGAGCGACGTCGTCACCCGCTCGCCCCCGTCGCTCGTCTGTTCCGGCCAAGCGCGGGTCGCGCCTCCCGTCGGCTCGGCCGTCCACCGCCAAGCGCCGCTCCTCCCCGCCGTGAACCACCGCTGTCCCAGCTCTCCCCTTGGCCTTGCGGCACCGCTTCCGGCCGCCTGGAACCTCCCGTCGCCGGTTCGCCCAAGCCGCGCGCGAGTTACGTCACTCGCCGGACGTCCACCGCTATCCAAGCCGTTGCTTCCGCCGGCCACCAGCTTCGTCGTCCACCTCCGACCGTCGCCGCCACTGTCCCAGCCGTCGGGAACAGCTCGGGCCACGCCGGAGCAGCCCCCACAGCAGCTGTCTCCCCTCGTCGCGCCCGTTCGCCGCTCGCCGGAGCAAATCCGAGGACACCGCGGACCGCCCTCGCCGCCGCCGTCGTCCTCGCGTCGTCGCCGGAGTTAGCCGAGTAAGTTAACCCCTAATCCCGTGTTTAGGGTGTTAAACTTGCTTATGGTAGTTTAAATTATGTTTAGATTATGTTAATTATGAGTTAGTGTTTAGTTAATTGTGATTAGAGACTAAGTTATCAATTATTTTATTGTTATTGATTATTATATTAAATCAATTATTTTCGGAATTTAAATATTATTTTATTAGTTAATAAATTAATTCCGAATTAAATATTAATATTTTATTATTAAATAATTAATTCCGAAAATTAAATATTATTATTTTCGGAAAATTTTTCTAGCGTCAATTGTGATGCCAATGTTGGTTTTCGCCGTATAAATTTACGTATTTAGAAAATGGTTTGAATGATTTTGATTCAAGGAAATATTTTGACATTTTGGAAAATTAAGTTATTTTCGGATATTATTAATTAATTAATTCCGAATTTAATTTATTGTTATTTCGAAAAATTTATAATTTCAAATTATGATTTCTAGCTTGAATTTTGGCGATTATGTCGTGAATTGTAGTATTAAATTGTTTACGTGACAAATTTATTTTGATCGGAGTTTTCAAGAAGGTTTACGAGATTATTGGCATTAAATTATTTAATTGTTATGCCAGGTATAGATAGTAATGATAGTGGTGCTTTGTGGTTGATACTCGGATTAATGTTGATGCTTGCGAGAATTTATTGAATGGTTGCATGTGTGACCACTTGGCATGATTGTATGATATTGGATGAGCATTATTCATGGATGTATGAGCTAATTTAAAAGATAATAATTGGCCGGAGTGCTTGTGTGTTCGTGTGGTCACACGTTGGAGCCGTCTTGCTGTGTATCGCTTGACGTTGCCCGATTTATCGGATGCCTGGGGATAATCTGGAGTGCCGATACCCCGGATGCCTTGTCGCGGCCCGAGGCCGGACTTGATGCTCCTTACGGGATACCATCTTACTGTGTATCGTTTGATGTTGCCGTATTGGAATGCCGTCATCCTGTGTATCGTTTGACGTAGCCGTGCCCGACGGGGCGGGACGGAGCCCGGTTTTTACCGGTAGACCGCCATCTTGCTGTGTATCGCTTGATGTGTGGTAGCCCCGAGGGGGCGTAATAATTGGAATACGTGTGATGCATAGTGCTTGATTATGAGGTCGAAACTGCTAGGCATGGTATGGGACGTGCCCAAGTGGATTCTATCTTATAGTCGAGACACGCGCGACTGTGTTGCATTAATGCATGGAAAATTTCGTTAAATGCTTCAAGTATGTGATATATGCATTTCATCAACGTGTGTACCAAGACGAGGTAAGGACGCCTGTGATTGGTAATAATGCTGTTGTTGAGGTTTTGCCTGTTTAGGGACCCCCGTGCGAGTTGGCCTCCTAAGCTGGGCTTAGGTCGTTAACTTATTGAGACTTTGTCTCATTTGTTGTTGTTAACCCCTTTTTCAGGACCTTAGCGTGTTGACACACCCAGCTTGGTTCAGGGTATTTGGAAGCTGTCTTTTGGGGATCGACTTGTTAGAGGGAGTAGATTAACCCGTCTTTTGTCTTTTGCTGATCTTTTTGTGGTAGCGCCCGAAGCGGGCTTGTAAGAATATTCCCAGGGGTTAATTAAGTAAAAATTAATATAGTTTTGTTTGACTGTTGTGATGGGTTTTCCTCTGCTATCCCTATTTGTTGTTGTTCGGGGATTGTTGTGTTCGCTTCCGCATGTGTATTAAAAGATAAAAAGAAAAGGGTCGTCGACGAGTCCTGGGTCGTCGCATCTCAACGACCGAAGCGGGGTGTTACGCATCCGTAGGGATGGGGCGTGACAGGAGGTCTGTTGTTACTTTGACCTTCTATGAGACCTGGAGCACCAAAGCTAGTCATATAGATTGTAAGCTCAGAAGTAAAATACTTCAACAGATGAGCAACTTGCTCTGATACCAATTGAAGTGGCTAGTAAGGATCACCTAGATGGGGTGAATAGGTGATCTTAAACAATTTTAACAGATTTAAGCGGAAATGATAAAACACAGTTTGAGTCTGAATAATATTTAGATTCTATAAGAACGGTGCTCTTGAATGTGTAATGTATAAAGTAAAAGTTAAGGGATAGAAAAACTGCACACAGAATTTAAAGTGGTTCGGCTTATGGTAAGCCTACGTCCACTCTCCCACGCTGACAGCCTACCGACTGGATTTCACTATGTAATCAAGAGGTATTACGGATTTAGAGTGATAATACTCTTGTGTATGATAGGACACTCTATTTCACACAAACACTCTTATAAAGTGTTCCTCAAGATTCTAAAGTTTGGCTCAGGAAAGAAAAGAGAATTGGAATAAGCTCATGTTTTGGACTTGATAATTCTTGAATCTGTTGTTCTTCTGCTGCTCGTTGATCTCCTTAAATACTCTTCCACTTTCAAATTAGCCGTTGGACAGTCTTTAGAGGATCATCTTCCAATCTTCACCTTGGACAGATTTGTAAAGAAGGAATTGAGTAGCCGTTGAGTGACAGATTCTGAATTCCGCTAATTCTGGTCGCCCATACAATCAGAATCTTGGTTTCCATAAGTAGAGATTAGTCCGTTCTGATAATATTTTGATTGACAATCAAATTGATTGAGATTGAGTCAATCAAAACCTTTCTTGTGTGAAATCCATGCCAGATCACTAGCTGTTGTGTTAAGTTCTGTTTCTGCGTCTGCAAAATTTGGCGTCTGAAAAACTTCGGCGTCTGAGTCTGGAAAATTTTCTGCGTTTGGAAAATTTCAGCGTCTGAAAATCTTCAGCGTCTGAGTCTAAAAAATTTTCTGCGTCTGAAAAACTTCAGTGTTTGAGTCTGGAAAATTTTCTGCGTCTGGAAAACTTCAGCGTCTGAAAAACTTCAATGTCTGATATCTCCTTATGAACTTTCGGATTATAGTAACCTGAAAAAAACTTCATGTCAAAATTACAATTTATTATGGAGAGTTTTGTTAACTTCAAAATCTATTAGGATTTTCCTCGACACTTTTAATACTTAAAGTGCCAAATGATGCATTAGCACGCGCAATCTTATAAAACGCTGATGTCACTTGACAAGCTATCTGGCCTGGACAGCTTATCTATATTTTCTTTTTGGCCGGAATTCAGCTTATCTATTACTTAGATGTGCCTTAATTGATGTGACATGGATCTGATCCAATAGCCCGATTGCAAAACTGGACCTGACCTTGTAGAAATTCTTCTATTGAAGTACCACTAGATAGATCTGCTACGACGGGCTTAGGAGATAATGGGGTTTTCTAATGTGATATTCCAAAAACCTTAAACCATCCACGTGTACAGGATGTAGTGTAGAAAATTTTGTGCGGCTTTTGGTTTTGTCTATATGTCCAAGATATAGAGATCCAGAAGAGATGCTCTGTCCTCATGCATTTTTCTGATTTTAAGGCGGCATGGTTGTTGTTGCGAAATTGAAAGACTAGATGGGATACTTATAAGGTCGTAGACACCGATGGTAGAGTATCAGGACTCGTAATTAACTTTAAGTCTAGCTGTTTTAGCTTCTTCTTGAGCTAAGTTTTGTAAACATTTTAATCCAATTTTGGTTTTAAACATCTGAACTAAGTAGGATGGCATCATTCGATCACTTTGTTTGATTAAATTGCGTTAAATTTGCACCATTTCTATGTTTATGAACTGAAATTCCCGGAAGCCCTTTCCGTTCACATGATATTTGAGGATTGGTTCCAAACAAATGCTTTATTGTGTACAATGACTCAAAAAGCAAATTGAGTGGGCCTATTCTTTGGTGACCACGTCAATGACAACTCACTTAAACCCTTTCTTGTTCCCCTACTACAGCCACATAATACGATGGAGGTATGATCATTTAGTACTGTCAATAAATTTCTTATATACGAACATTGCTCAATGTCTCTTTCCTATCATTACAATGGAAACATTCTTTGCATCACAACTTGACTGGATTCTTTTGCAAGCCTTAGATTGCAATGAAGGAGGAAAATACCATTCACCATCCGCCGCTACCTTCCAGATGGAAGGTGAATTCTGCTTCCAGCTCTTGATACTTTGGCTTTTTACTCCACCGTGGTGAAAATCACAATTCGACTTTTGCCTTGGATTTATCAAGACATTAAATAAAATATTTTGCCATCTGTGCTTGATTATAATATCATCTAGTGCGATATTATGTGATTTTCTAGTTATGAGGATTGGGGAGTTGATGAGTTAATTGTGGAAGATTCCTGGAAGGGGCAAGTTGGTGGTGATTGATGCCTTGCATCAAGTTGAAGAGTGGATCCGAGACCCATGCTTAAATGCTAGTGTTTTTATCCAGTGCTGTGAGAAAACCAGCAAACAGACTTTCGCATGTATCAGGATGCTGAACCTTCTGATTTACACATTGATGCTCCGTACTTGCGAGATCTTGAGAGATATGGTAACTTTAGTAGCTCACATGCTGATTGGCTCATCAGAATTTACTGGTTATCGTAGTTTCAAATTGGTTCTTCCGCGATTTTTGGCCATTTATGTGAAAGATCGAAGAATGCCATGCTGATCGACCATGTGAAAACCGGACGCGTGGATGCTTGTAACCTACCCTTGCTTTCGGCGAGTCATCTTTGTCATTGTTCCGCCCTTTCCACGCCAGATCCCACTAGCATATGAGAAACGGGGCTCCAGTTATTTATTGTATCAAATACCGTTATGCCACGTCCCCAAAGGTAAGAATCTTGTGGCGGGAGTCGCCGCACGTGCTTGCTTGTCCGGGAGTACTGGGGCAGGTCTCCCATCCCGTGGTTTCGAATTCTTGGATGAACTCTGACCCACCTCCAAAGTAGCTAGAGCTCGTCTCATTATTCTCTCGACCATTGTTTACTAAAATGTCTCTTCAAGCTTTTCAAACTGACTAACATTGAATATTTGGCCACAGGAGGCATTCGCAATAGGAAAACCAGACAGATTAGATGGTGACCGCGTGGTTTTCGTACTCAGGATGTGGGGACTGGCAAGTTTTTGTTTAGTAATCGTGTGATTCCCGTGGATTGGCCAACTAGAGGTGATTACTTTATCGGCAGGCAATCTCGGTCATTTCCAGAATCTTTTTCTTTAGAAATTTGTGCTCCTCCCGAAACATGACTCGTCCACAAATCAGAAATCATTTTCGTGACGGCATATCTTTCCTCGGTACCAGCTCGAGATAGCACCTGCGAGAATATCATTTTCATGACGGCATATCATTTTCATTGCGACAATATCTCTGCCCATCTCCTAGCAAGAATCAGCGACAGCACCTGCAGAGTGGAACGGGTGCGACTAGGGATGGCCATTTATGATGTTCTTGGTTTAGATTTTCATGTTATTCAGACTGTCTATAGCCTGCGTATGTGAACTGAGGGAAAAGTGTTAAAAAAGTTCTAAACTTTTTGTATTAGTGCCAATTTAGTCCAAAATATTGTTTTGATGCCAATTCAATCCTAAATATTTTGCATTAGTGCCAATTTAGTCCTAATTTTTTTTTGTGTCAATTCAGTCATAAATCTTTTTTTGATGTCAATTTAGTCTTAAATCTTTTGCATTGGTGCCAATTCTGTCCTTCGTCACGCGAATAGCCATTAGTCGGAAGAACTGAATTGGCACAAATGTAAAGGGTTTAGGACTAAATTGATACAAATGCAAAAGGTTTAAAACTGAATGGCACAAATATAAAAGGTTTAGGACTGAATCGGCACAAAAAAAAGTTTAACATTGAATTGGCACTAATGCAAAAGGTTTAGGATTGAATTGGCATCAAAAAATGATTTAGGACTAAATTGACACGGATATAAAAGGTTTAGAACTTTTTGACACTTTTCTTGTGAACCCAACTTGGGTATCTTGATCGAATCCTGAAAAGATCTCCATTTCGAAAGATGTCGTGTCGTCGTCGTAGGGTTGTATTTGACTTTTATTGGGACGAAAGGGGTGAAAGATTTACATTTGACTTGTATTGGGGCATCAATTTAGTCCGAATCTAGCTGTCGAATTCAAGGCGCCCACGTGTTATGAAGGGTCGTTCGTAGTATTAGAGCTCATCGGAATTGAACAATTGAATAAGGTTTGATATCTAACGTTTGACCGGTTGATTGAAGTCTCGTTTGCTTTTCCATCTTGGCAACCTTAAATCTTTCCCTTCCCCTTTCCATAGCCTAGAGCAGCGCTTCTTGGGTCATTGGTCGCGCTATACTAAACTAATGCCGAGGTAAAATTGTCCCATGCCACGACCTATCAATCTGACCGCACCGCAAAATGAATTCATCTTGCATGTTACCATCTTAATAAGCGTAAAATAGATGATCTTCACATTTCGCTCTTGTTATCATGTATTGGCCCAATTAGAGTTCATTCTATGTGGAGTTGAGTAAATGCCCTTTAGCTAATAGCAAAACCAAGCCCCGCTCTCTCTCTTCACTGTACACGTGTGTGATGGGAAGACGCGTGTTTAGGATGAGGAAGAAGCGCAACTCCAACAACGAGAATGTGTGGTCCGTTCCGCTCCTGCCGACTCAGCGCCACGGACCCTTTCGGGCTTGAGTTAGGAAAAAGGAAGTTCATTTAAAGTTTGTAGGTTGCTTTCCTAGAAGATTTTCAAGCCCTGTTCATGTCGCAAAGAGCTAAATCGAAGGTGGCAACAGATCCATTCGCAGATGGCGATGGCAATGGCGGGGGGTCCGACAAGGCATGCAATTAAAAAAGAGAAGAAAATGTAGGGTCCGACAAGGCACGCGATAAAAAACAGAAGAAAATGGAAGGTCCGACAAATCCCCCATCTTTGGCAAACAAGAATGGGTGTTTGCACCTTTTTTCAAGAATTTTTCTCATCGGGTTTTACTTTCAAAGGTGAAACTTAACTTTCCTTTGGGCCATGCGCATCTCGTTGCTAGCAAAAGAAGTCTCGCCGCAGGAGAGCATCTAACATCATTTGGGGCATGGCATTCATCCCCCCTTTTTGCCATCACAAGCAGAGCATGCTTTTTCCATAAAGATTAGTCCTGTTTTTATAGATTTGATTTCCTTAATCTAGATCTGACAAGAGTACTTAAGTCACTCGAAATTATATGGGAGAGAAGCTACGATTTGATGTTATGGTAACTCTGCCGCACCAGTCACATTTCAGGGGAAAGCATGAAGTAGGATGAATTTCTCGAAAGAGGTCAAAAGAGGATATTATTTCAAATAAGGATATGAAATGATCAAGTCAATTTTAAATAAGGGCATGAAGCGGACTAGTCGCTTTCAAATAAATGCCCAAGCATGTCGGCCGACATACTTAGGCCTTTATTTGAGACTCTACCGATATGCTCGGATCTTTATTTGAGACTCTTAATCACTCCAGGCTTTTTAATTTGAAATAAGGTTCATTTTGGGTATCATTTGACAATTGGAGCCTTACTTGGAATTTCGCTTTTTTTACGTAAAATGAGATAAATGAAAGAACAGACGAATCAAGTACACGAAAGGAAGGATTTAAAGAAGAAGTGGACGGCTATCACTGGGCATGCATGGTATCGACACCTCCCGTTGCCACCAGCCACCGCACCAATTCCGATTCTTCGTCTGTCCACTCCTTTCCTTTCCACTGGCCATTAAGAATTGCCAACAGAGGTCAAGTTTCTTCCCTTCTTTCGTATAAAAAAATGTGTAGAAAATCACATTCCATTCCATGCACACTCATGTCCACGTCCCCATTTGCAACCCTGCCTTTATCCCTTCCTTTCTCCTCCTCCTCTCTCCCTCTGTTTCTCTCTTTCTTTTCCCTCTTTGTATATGCCATGACCAGTGTCTCTCCCTCCTTGAACATGAAGAAAATGGTGACTCCACTTCCCATCTCGTGGCCCTTCAACTCCCACCTCATCCGCCCCCTCCTCCTCTACCTGTAGATCAAAAGCTGCTCTCATCTTCTTGATTCTGTCGCTTTCTCTGTTTCTCCCCCCTTTCTGAAAGACAAGAACGATCGCGAAGTCTTTTTTTATGGGGGCTGGAATATCTGGAATCGCAAGTGACGGAGGCACGGAGTGTGTTTCTCCTCAGAGGAGGACTGGGCTTGGGGACGTACCAGAGAGCTGCATCTCCCAGATCCTTGCTTCCTTGGACCCTCCCGAGATCTGCAAGCTGGCACGCGTGAGCCGTGCCTTCCACGGCGCTTCGTTGGCCGATTTCGTGTGGGAATCGAAGCTGCCCTCCAATTACATATTCCTGGTTCGCCGGGTTCTTGGCGAAAATCCCGACGACTTGTCGAAGAAAGAGGTCTATTCCAGGCTCTGTCAGGCCAGTTGCTTTGATGGTGGCACCAAGGTAAATAACTCTGTCTGCCAAAATCACATGTGATTAGCTATATTTCTGTCATCGCATCAGAAACCGGGTTTAATTCGGTTGATCCATGTGGCTCCTGTCAAGCCTGAATTTTTACTGAATTCGAATTCAATTTGATTTCTTTGATGTCTTGAACATGCAGGAATTTTGGTTGGATAAGATAAGCGGGGACATATGTTTGTGTGTTTCTGCGAAGGCATTGAAGATCACTGGGATTGATGATCGAAGATACTGGAATCATATTGCAACTGATGAATCTAGGTACCTTACTTGCCCGTCTCCATGCTTCGCTGTTTCTCTGTTAGATTGATTCTGGTCGCTAGTAGGGGGTGAGATATGAAAAGCATGAGCGCAGAAAACTTGAGCTCAGCTCCCCCATCAGCGAGTGAATATCGCTTTTGGGTCTGTTTGATTGGAGTCGGTTTTGCGTGATCAGTTTCTGGTTTAGGGGTGTAGAGTTCTAATAGATCCGAACGATGTCGATTCTTGTACATAACCAAGCCGAGCAGATGGTCGACAAGAAGATTGAGAAAATCTAGGCGAAAGTCGGTGCTCGTTTTTAGCAGATAGGGAGACATTTAACCCAATTGGGAACTCTTGGCTTCTGAGGGGGATAAAAGAACTTGTGCTAGAAAGAAAAGGCTTCTCAAAGAAGATATTCACCAGGGCTTTGTGAGATTTGTCATGTGCAAGGTTACTTTTGTTTGGAGATTAAGATGATCATGTTCATACAGTTTGAAAGCCTGACTAATTTGGTGTAGGAGGGATCTAGAACTGTCATATTCGGCATCGAGTTCCATAAGGTAGAAAAAACCTACTGTTGATTCCATAACTCACATGGAAAAAGCCCGATCCCTCGGCCCTTTTTTCAGGAAAAAAGGAAGTTCCTGAGGAGTGAGAAGCACTGTAGATGGGATTCTGCAGCACAAAACAACAAAGATTCTATAAGCTGCAGTGAGAGCAACCGGTTGCACTTGAAGCTAAAAATAAATGAAGGCAGGCTAGGACATGGTCCAACTTGGAATACAGAATTCATTTCATGAATGAATTTACTATTCTTAGTCTAGTCTCCCAGATTTTCCAATGTTTGGACCCTAAATTAATTGAAAAGACATGGTGCCATGGTGACCTTATCCTGACGCAAGATCAAGTCCCTTCCAGGGATTCCAACTTGCAAAACAGAGCATTCAACTAGGGTTCTCAATAAGCTCTAACGCAAAGAAACTATTTTCTTTTTGGATTTGCTTGAAATCCTCCGGCATAATTGTGTCGCTGTCCCTTTTACCTAGTAATTAATTCAAACCGTGGGGCCTCGGAAATAATTTTCTGGCTTAGCCGGATGCAAGTCTTCTTATAGAATATGTGCAGATTGTTCCCCATGAAAGCTACCTCCAATGGCTAAATGTCTTGTGTGAAAAGACATCCTTTCTCTCAAGAAAACTTTAGAAGAGAATGCAAGAAACAGGGGACAACTTTATGCTCAAGTAACCCAGCCAAGAATTTAGTTCAGTCCGAATAAGCTTTTGATCTTGTTCGATTTAGATTTTGGGAATGAAGATGTCAATTAGCCATACTCTATCGGGCTGCGCCTAATCAAATTATAAGAAATTGGCGAAATCAAAGTTGACCATCGAGAAGAAAGCCAGACCTCCAAATTGCTCTTGCGTTGATAATGATCTTGCTTACTGCTTTGGTCACGAAATATATGTATCTTAATCTCTTTCTGCATTAATTTATCAGGTTCAACACAGTGGCGTATCTGCAACAAATATGGTGGGTAGAATTGGTGGGCGAGATAGAGTTCCAATTCATACCGGGACAATACTCCCTCTTCTTCAGGCTTCAGCTAGGAAAATCCTCCCGGAGATTCGGGAGGAGGGTCTCTAATCTGGATCAAGTCCACGGCTGGGACATCAAGCCCGCCCGGTTTCAGCTGTCGACGTCGAATGGCCACCGTGCGACATCTGAGTGCTACTTGTGTGATCCAGGCAATTGGGTCCATTACCACGTTGGCGATTTCTACGTCGACAATCCAAACACGCCCATTGGGATCAAGTTCTCAATGGTCCAGATCGATTGCACTCACACCAAGGGCGGTCTCTGTGTGGACTCGGTGCTAATATGCCCAACTAGATTCAAAAAGAGATTGAAACTACCTTAAAGTTAGATCGATATTACAGTTTCTACATGTAGGTGTAGGAGATAAGACCTTATTTTTTTCTGTTTTTCTCAGAGATAGGCCTTTGGGTTAGTGGAGATATCTTCCTCGCGCTTTTTCAAGAGAGAGTCGTTCCAATGTCTTGCTGTAAAAAGTCATTAGAGAAAATATTTTTTAGGCTTGTTGTCTAATATGTTATCATTTCCATGGTTGTGTTATAGCTGTATCATACTGTCCCATAAAATCCACAACGGTTGAGAAAAATGATCACATTGACGACCGACAGAATGCATGGTGATAGGCCAAAGGTGGGGAGGTGGATGGAGCGAAGCATAGAACCGATTGGCCGGGCAAAACACAATGTTTCTTTCTCTTTTGGGCCCGTGATTTGATTTGATTGATGGGTCTTTTTTTCAATTTTTCTGGCCCACCTGATTGGTTCATGCTTATCTAAAAGGAATTATAATACAAATAATCCATAAACTTTGGCCTAATGTGTAATTTGATCCTTGAACTTTTAATTTATTCAACGTAGTACTTGAATTTTAACTTAACGTTCAATTGGGTCCTTGAACTTTTAATTTGTTTAAGTGGTCTATGGACTTTTGGTACATATTTAATTTAACCCATAGATTATATGGAAATATTTAATGTAGACATTCAAATTAAAAGTTCAGTGATCAAATTACGGCCAAAGTTCAGGAATTATTTGTGTCATTATCCATATCTAAAACGATTTTGTACACATCTGAAATGATCACATCTATTTGCATCTGCACTCATGTGCATAACGTACTAGATCTTAGTGTATTGGTCATTTCACATAATCGATCTACCCGAAAAAAAGAATCACGCACGTTCATAGTGACGAACAGATCTGCAACCTCCTATACTAGAAGATGTTGCCCAAGAGCTGGAGTTATAGCATGGTTGGTGCGATGTCAGATGCTGATAATGACTTGTAAAACTGATATTTAATCTAGCACACAGATTCTCCCACTCCTCTAAACGACTACTTTCTTTTTTATTCGCCGTTTCCGTGACGAGAAAAGGGTCCGACCTACCTTGGTGATTCAGATTTTCTCAAATGGCATTATTAGAGTACGTATAGTTCTCAAAAGTGTGGGACCATTTCTATGCCCATGGACATTGACTCTCTTGGCCTTGGTGCTAAAGTTTGCACGTGAAGGAGGGTGGGACTTTGGCTCCTCTTTATTGACTTATGGTTGATGTTTCTTGTTCACTTTGAAATCGTTTGGTTTTGCAGGCGTGTCAAGGTTTGCCAAGGTAAAAGGAAAGTGGGAATCTTTTAAATCAACTTGATCTTCGATGTGCTTATTTCACCTAATTGTTCACTAATCTGCATCAACCTTTTCAGACACGGCCAATAGAATTAGCTCGTTTAGCTTTTTTTTTGTTATATTTTACTTGGTATTTTACACTGCACTATACTAATGCCCGAAAGAGAAAGCACGCTCTTAATGAAAGAAAAACTTATTTTGGGCCAAAGGAAAGAGGAAAAGATTTTGAATTTGTTAGGTAAGGATCAGCTTTCTTTTTTTTTCTGTGGAACATGGTCTCGAAATTTAATATGTACAAAATTTTCTTTATTCGGCGATTTCAAGGAAAATTTATCTTCTCTCGAATATTTACGTTGCAAATTTCTCTGTAACGTAACATAGTTAAAATTCATCCCAATCACTGGCAAGGGGTTGTATTATGCTTTTGTGGCGCAATGAGACCATGTAATCCACTGAGATCGTGAGATAACATAGAAATAAATGAAAAATAGAGAAATAAAGGCAAATGGATTTACGGTGGTCAATCTGAATGCCAGTACTTACTCGTGGGGTGAGTGTGAGTAGTGATATCATAATGAATTAGGCTATTATAAGTTCGAATCTATGTCTCTTTCAATCTCGAGCCCTAATTGTAGCCAATTAATCCTCACCAGTGTTTCGTAGATCTCTCACAGTATATTATTCTCAAAACTCACATACAACACCCTAGAAACACTCTCGAGAAATTTTTACGCAATATAATGTCACAAAATTAGTAAAGAACTTACTTAATTCCCATGTTTTCGAGGGTTTAGGTCGTCCTCACTCGAGTGCTTGCCCATTGTGGCCGGCCAGTTGCCTTGTGGCTAGTAGCCACCTACCTTTTGGCCAGGCTTCGCCACTATGGCCATGCACAATTCATCCTTGGACGCATTGTCATATCGCGCTTCAACCCAATTCAACATCTTCAACATTCGATCCTCGCTCGAGTCGTTGGACAAAACATGAGACATACTTGATAGTTTTTTAATAAAATTTTGAGATTGAAATTATCTTTTATTTGATTTATGTCCCGGAGAAATTTGAGATTGTAATATCTTCGAAAATTACTGAGCACTTAATATTTTTAAGCTTCTTTCCATGAGAACTTGTTGACCCCAATCCAATCTCTAGATACAAAGTTCTAAGATGTGGATGTGGCGTTCACAAAAGATCACACCAGTTGAATTTTTACCAAGCGTAAAATCTTCATGGACGTAAATTTAAGATCAACAAGAACAGAAAAAGGAAGAAAAGAAAGAAAGCAGGAGAGAGAAAATCCAATTATTTGACCGTCCGATTCTCAATTATTTCCCATTTGCAGCGTACACCCTACAGTCTCTCGTTTCTGCATCATCCGCATCCCGGTCGGTGACTTGAAAGTCTCTCTCTTTCTCTTGGAAGTTTCCATCTTTTCCGAAGCATCAGATCCAACTCCCCCCTGCGAAAAAAGGGTACTTTCCTTTCTTCTGACCCTGTTCCCAGAATCCCAGATGCTGTCCCAACGTTCTCTTCATGCAAATCGGATTTTTCCTTGGTTAAACTGGTTATCTTTTCTTGTTCTTTTTTGCCCGTGTTTGTCATGAAGCTCCTGGTAGACAGCTAGTTTTGTTATCTATTGGCACCCTGTAAGACGCTGTGAATCATAGATTATATATTTTCTTTTGGCGGGATCGATCCGATTGTCTTCTTTTATTGGCGGCATCGAATTGATTAACTGATTCTTGTCGTGGAAAAGTTACCATCTCCATTTAGGAAAGAAAGGGTCTTGCAGCGTCAGGCTGAAATGAATTTTACTTTTTTGGATATTCTTCAGCGATTGCTGTTTATTTACTCCCCTGGGCAATCTGTCTCGTGGATCTCAGTTTTATGTCTTGTGGTAGGAGCTTTGTTTCAGGAACAGTTATCAATGTATGTGTGATATTTCGTTAATCAGGACCCCGTGGCGGCAATCCTGCAATGGCGTTCTGTGGTGACTTTGTACAGCAGCTTGGACCTGACATGTCGATAAAGATTTTTATGCACTTGGATGACCCTTCTGAGCTAGCTCGTGTATGTGCTGTGTCGCGTACTTGGCGCCAATTTGGTGAGCATAATTTGCTGATATTTATTGAGTCCTGACTTCTAACTCACTGTTGAGTGCTCATAGCCTGTATTATGCTGCTTTCACATTTTCACATCACAGCCTTTCTTTAACTATTTTCTGGGACATTAGGTGTTAGTCTTCGTGTATTTCATTCAAGCAACAAAATTGCTCAATGGTGCTTTCAGAATATTGAAAGTATAGTATGTGTTGGGTAATTCATCTGGATTATTCTTTCAATTAAATTGATGGGCTTAGCATGGGCACTTTTCTTGAAACATAGGGAACTCGCTAAAGTGCAGCAGTTTTGTTGTTTTGTAACATTGTGCTTTCAAAGTTGCGACAAATGCAAGATTTTTGGTTTTCAAAATCAGTGTAAATCTCATTAGTATGGCTACTACATGGAAAAACTGCTGGTTCCCTTACAATTCTCAAATTTTTCCTTTTTTTTTCCTAGTCAATTAAGACAAATTCCATATTTTGTTCGTAATCTGTTTTGGGTTTTGCTGCAGTGATTGCAAATGACCTTTGCAAGATACTCTGTTTGAGGATGTTCCCTGAAGTATCGGGTGTTACCCATGTAGTTGAAGCGGACAACATGATAGAGCCTTTAAAAGTAAGATCTTGCACTTCTCTCGAATGGGAGCAACGTACGAGAAATCATAAAGTCTATGCCTTTCTGGCTCGAGGTCTCTCAACTGCTGTCGGAAAGAATTGTATATCAGAGGCCATAAGTGCATCCAGCACTGATAACTACCCTGAGGAAAGCGTACGAAACACTTTGGAACCAAGGGATAGAGTTGAACACAGAGCATCGTACTGGTCAAGTAAAGGTGAATGTGACCCCAAAGTTTCCGAGTCTTTGGTGTACAAGTTGAATGCTAAATTATGCATCATTACCGAGATCCATATTCAACCATTTCAAGGTCAATCTTGATTTTGTGAATGCTCGTCTTTCAGTCCTTAAATTTGCTAGTCTTTTTGTGAACTGACAGATGATATTTGTTTTAATATCAGCGTATTTTCAGTTTGGATATCCTATATATTCAGCTAAGGCTGTCAGATTCAGAATGGGTCATGTAAAGACTCGGAAGATGGATGAAGAAACTGTTGATGACTCTGGAGATGGAGATGAATCAGTAGAGAACAAATATGTGTGGACGTATACGTCGCCAGAATTTCCAATGGCTCAGGTTAGTTTTATGTCTGAAATGGAAGTGTCACCATTTCATTACTTGCTGTGAACGTATGAGTTACATTTTGGAGCTTGAGAAGAAGATGATGGCCTTTTAGTTTTTAGTATGGACTTACACAAGGGTCTATGCAGCCGTTTGGACAGAATGGTTAGTTAAAGTATCAGAGGATCGCCATTTTGACTCTCCTTATAGCAATTTAATCCATGTTTCCCTCTTCTTAAAAGGAATCCATGATAATTCTGGACTGATATTCCTAATAATTTTAGAAGGATCAGGGGATTTCATATCTTGAAATGCTTCAAAAACATTTAATTCTAGCTCAATGCATGCGATTTTGAGTGGAATAAAGTGAAGAACCTATAATGCTAACTGGATATTATTCAGGAAAATTGCTTGCAACAATTTAAGCTGCCTCAACCTGTACTTAGTATTGGAGGAATCCTGCAAGTTGATTTGTTGGGCAGAGTTCAGAGACAAGAAATGGATGGACTATACTACATATGGTCAGATCTCTCTGTCTCTCTGTCTCTCTGTCTCTCTCTCCCTCTCTGATGGGTTTCTTCATTTCCTTAACTGAAGCTCCTAATTTTGTTTGCTGAAAAGATGGTATTGGATGAAATGACTTGGGTCCGTTCATTTTGTGGAAAATGAATGATTTGGAAAATATCTTCCTAAAAAAAATTGGTTGTTTGTATTGTTTAGGAAAATTAGTCAGTGGAAATTTTTTTATTATGAACAACAATCAATGCCTAAACATTTTCGTTAATGATAAAAATATATTTTATTTATTAATTTTTAAAAGTGATACAAGCCATCATTTTTAGAGAACGGTTTTCAAATTATTGGTTTTCAGCAAAAGGAATGCACAATTATGGATGGTTATAACTAGAGAGAAATTCCCCTTTAGACGGATGTTGGCAAGTTGTTCTTCGTTCTTTCTTTTACTATTGTTATTATGTATTTTTGGCCCTTTCTGAGAGGGTAAGATGAGGCTTTGGAGCATATCCTTTTTATGACCATTGACAAATGCTTCATTATCCTATAACGAATTCACTTTTGCTTAGAAAGTTTGGAAGGTCGAATAAAACTTATGCGAGTCATTAGTAAAGGAGGACATGCCAACATGGAAAGCGTTACTTTTGATAACCCAAGTAGAAGCTTGAGGGAATTCTTCTGTTTTTAATATTGAGGGGAATTTGTCTGTCATTGACACGAGCACAACATTTTGACGCTGTTTCTTTCCCTGGAAACCATGACATTAGAGCTTGTTTCTTCTTTCCTCCTATTTTATCCCACCTCACCATCCCCTTGGATACGCTGGAATTCTGCTTCTGTGCTTTCGTCATAGGTTTTTACGTACTGATTAACAGTGTGAATGTGACTGTCGGTACTTAAAGTGGAACTGTAAAGATTCAGATCGTGTTTGGTCTGTCGTTTTGCGTCACAAGATTATGCAAAAACAGCTTGATTTCAGCATATTATACATATCTTAATGTAATGGTATTATATGCTTGATGCAGTGTAGCGCATGTTCAAGTTCTGGGTCGGCCGCTCTCCCCTGCATTTGATGTCGACATTGTTGACTTGTCAGGAAGATGCACGCTAAAACACTACCCTGGAGTGGAGAGTCGTGCATCTTCTGTGAGCTCGATAAAGGATGAAGACGGTACACCTTCTCGGGTCCGGACCTTTACAGCAATGTTGATGGAAAGAGGTGTAAGGAGTTGGGAGCAAATGATTTTGAGCACAATTCTGGGGACTGCAGTGGTTGTTGACTCCGACGAATCAGACGAAGAGATTCCTGATTAATCTTCACGTTGATTCACATTTTACGTTGTCCAGATTTTGCTATTTCGGTTTTCTTTCTTCTCTGTAAATTCTACTGATGCTGATGCTGCGCCCTTGCTGCAGCGTGGTGGCGGTAATGAGACTAGCGGGTAACCCATTTTATGTCGATACTCCTGGAACCATCTGGAGTTACGGAAATGAGTGATTGGTGTATCTGATCAGATGTATCTTATATCACAGGCAAATTGGGAACTGAAACTTAGAATTTCCTAAGGGCCATTCCCGAAAAAATGAGGGAGAGACCGGCGATGAATTTATACTCTTTAGTTGCCCGAACTGAAACTTGTGGAAGGAGCTTTAGTACAGCTTTGGACCTTGAAGAGTTAACATAGAATACGATCATGCATCTTATATATTGCAGGAACTGGAAGTCAATGAATGTGATATAGGGAACAAGAAATTACAAAGCAAAAACAAGAAACAAGAAGAAAAAAACCGTTTCAATCTCGTTTACAATCAAATTGATCGTGAAGTTGATCGCATCGATTCTCTGCTGTAGAATCTATGGTTGAAGCTGGAAGATCCTGGCTGAAGACTGTCAAAACTTTTTGGTTTCACAAAAACTTCTCCAGCCCATAAACCAGATTCTGCCAAGATAATTGAAAGTGAACGTATATCCAAAACGAGTTGAAACGAATGATTTTAAGGTACTGAGCTACAAAGATTGCAAAACCAATCAATTACCTTGAGGCGCACGACCTTCCTTATAGCCAAGATCAAGCCCGGCATGAGGCACTGGACTTCTGTGACGTCGTGCTTGATTGAGTAGATCTGTTGGTATTGATGCATCAAAAGGGTCAAAATTATCAGGTGGTGAAGAGAGAGAGGGAGAGTAGTTTTCGCTCTCCCAGAGACTGAAATGCAGTAACAGTCTCACCTCTCCAGGACCAGAAAAATAGACTGTTGTACTAGAGGGAAGCCCTGGAAGCACCATACTATGCACGCGAACCCCGTCCTCTCCCAAAAATTGGCCCCTTGCCTATCACAACAAGAAGTTTCAATACTTTTTTAGCAAAGTGCTTTTCGCAAGAAGGAAGTTAAAGAAAGGTCATTGAATCTTCTCTGTTTTCAGTCATCTGTTACACCTTTAATAGGTCTGAACTATGAACTATGAGAAAGAAACCAGGTAATTTCCATGTCAGTCTTTCTGTCTGTTTGTTCTCCTCCAACATCACTAACAAAATATTGTGAATCCCTTGTGGCCTAAATTCAGCAACACGAGTAGGCAAACTGAAAACATACCGCGACGTCTGTCTCCATATCTTCTCTGTTGTACATCTGACCAAGATTTGAAAGGTTGTTCGCTATCTGGACTGCGTCTGCTGATGGTAGATCCTGTCGAAATGAAAGAATTTTCAGGCTTTCACAATATACGGTTGTTTTCAGCATTTCAATGAAGGCAAAACCTGATTTTAATTGCTAATAGAGTCACAACAAGTGCATACAGGTATCTCTACATTTGAGCATTTCCTTATAATTGTTATTCAACCATATGCCCTATCCTACAAACATATCGACTTAGAGAGAAGAATCAAGTACTGCCACCTTGGAAATAATGATCATAGCTTTAGTCCAGGATGTTTTAAATGTCACAGTGCACCATTTCTGATGCACAATAAGAAGAATGAAGCTGGAGGGTGTTGCTTCTCAAGAGAGGAGTTCATCAAACTTGACTAAGAAACATAGTTTCCCTCTCTTGCACAAGAGACATATCATCCAAATGAAATCAAAGTACCATTTACCGGCTAAACGATCGACTGCCATATTGGTTCTCCTACAATTTACTAGAGACATTTTAGACTTACCCTTGCATTGGCCCTTGATTCAACAATCTCTACATTGTTGTAGTGGAAAGAAGCAGAAATCGCCGCCTGCTGGAGGAGAATGGACCCAATCGAAAGAGTTGGGGCAACTAGGCATCCCTGACCAACCAAGCTCTCACAAAAGTATCTAATTGATTCGAGGCAAAATAGCATGTCTAATTGTGAGCAAAACCTTATCTCATTCATTCAATAATGTCTCGCCCTGTGCTCACCATGCTGGCCTTCTCACAAAATGCAGATAATGCTGTCACGGTATCCAGTTTTATCCGAGGCACATATACCACACTTCTCATGCCGAATGCAATGGCCTATAAGAAATGGAAAAAGATGACTGAGCCACAGCCTGACATCACAAACTCGATGTATTTTCAAGACATTCCCTGAATCTTAAGATGCTTGACATTTCCTATTTAGCGATGTTACCATATGTCGAGCTAAATTTGCATTTGAAGAACGCTAAAAGGGAGCGACAAGCACTTTCATTGGAGGCAAAAGCATATATTTTGTTGTCGACATAATTTACAAAAAAAAGGTACTGCAAGCCATAGTTGGGACCTGTTTCACATTGTCATAAACTGCGGAAGGGTCAGTGAAGTCAACCACCACTCCGGTTTCCTTTGCCTGAAAAAAGAAAGAAACCATAACTGAAAAACAGGACATTATTATAGAATTGAACTCGATGAATTGAATTCATAACTACCTGAGATATGGAGCCCAATACCATAGTGAGGTCACTGATTATGGGTATCTCCAGAGGTTCCATGTCACATAACTAAAGTAAACAAAAAAGGGATTCGATTATGCTGATAAAAAGCAGGTTTCTTGACTCTGGAAACAAAACTAGAAGGCATACTTATAGGTGTTCAAAAAAGAACAAGAAGAAACCTTTCCAATATCTTCGCCCACAAAATGGGAATCAACAGCACCAGCCACCTCCATTCCTCTGGCCTTGGTCACTGCAATTACTGCTGCTAGTCCAATCTCCTTGGCTGCTCCATTGATGACCACCTCTTAGGACAAGACAAAACCCAGAAACATCCTTAGTTCATTTTCTGTCCTATTGACTATCAGAGAGATCGATGCTTATAATTGATAAATGTTACCTTGATGTTCGGTTGAGATGGTTGAGCTGAACAAGAGATGGAAGGTCTGGTTTTGCCATACAGTCTCTCTCGGTACAGCGTAGAGTGAAATTGGCAGCTCAAAGCTGCCATGTCTGTGCAACTTTTGAGTAGACGAAGCTAGTTCTCTGTGCCAATTTCCATATGAGATGTAACCTCATTGTGATGTGGATAACGTTGTTTTTCTTTTGCTTGATCCTGGGCCGTTAAAGTTTGAGTTTTGATGGGCCTTGTTTGAGTGGACCCCTAGAGAAGTATGGCATTTTCAGAGAATGGTGATCGTAATATATTTTCCTAACTTCGTTGAAATAAATCTGTGGAACCAATCTAACATAAACTATATGGTTCTTCTTTATATATTATACAGTTCGATTGATGACTACTACTTAGTGAAATTTGTTAGAATATTTAAATAATAAATCACGTCTTCATCTAACAGTTAAGGCTTTTAGAACAATTGGCAGTGGTTCCATAATATTTCACAAAATTGATGATTCTTCTTTCGTTATTTTTCTCCGGTGATGAGGCACTTTAACATTTTTGTCACATTGAGGACTATAGTCTATAGCTAAAGCGGGTGAAATCTCAAACCATGTCTTGGTTTGAAGGAGGGATGCAAGGTCCATTCATATGGGCCTTCAATGAAAGAAAGCTCATTCTCTCCGGAGTAAATTTTTTTGGTGCATAAAGATTGATCAGAACGATCCATTTCATTCTTTTGGTGGATTACACCAGTCAATTTGTTGTGTAAACCCGTTTGTTTGAAGGAAAACTGTTTGCGAGAAATTATTTTTCTGAACTTCCAGTGTTTGGATAACGGAAAACTTAAAACAACAAACTTAAATCGAGGGAAAACAACTTCTCCTTTTTGGCAAAAAGAAAATCACTTGCCCTACACCACCATATAAAATAAAAACTAACCATTCTCCAAAAAATGATTTTCATGGAAGATATTTTTTATTATTAAGTTTTCAATGAAACAAATGTACCCTAAGATTGATTTTGATGTAAATCACTTCCCTTTTCTGGCAAAAAGGAAATTGTTTTCTCTATACCACCAAATAAATGAAAACTAACCATTCTCCTAAAAATGATTTTCTTGGAAGATATTTTTTATCATGAAGTTTTCAATGGAACAAATGTACCATAAGATTGATTTTGACGTAAATCACTTCCCCTTTTTGGCAAAAAGGAAATCACTTTCCCTACATCACTAAATAAATGAAAACTAACCATTCTTCCAAAAATGATTTTCATGAAAGATATTTTTTATCATGAAGTTTTCAACGAAATAAATGTATCCTAAATTGATTTTGAGGTATAAAACAAAAAACACCCCAAGATTGGTTGTGAACTATAAAACAAAAAGATTACTCTGAGAAGTATTCAGCACTTGCTGCATCGTCTCAGGCAAATTGCCCACCAAATGCTGGACCTCGTGATGGCTCATAACTTCAATAGCTCAAAGCCCACAACAAGTTGAAAATAAAAAGACAGAAAGACTCACATGAGGGTTATGTATGCCAATTTCAGAGGTTCATACTCGTTTGTCTTCATAACTGTGTGGATAACTTCTTGTTATCTTAGCCAAAATACCCACGTACACGTTACCCTTATCCAACGAAGCTAAAGTCTCTTTTGACGGTTCATTGCTTCCTGAAAATTTAATTTCGACGTGATAAGATATGAATTTTCTTAACTGTAAAGCTTACGCAACTTTTGTTAGCACGTCTCACGTCCTTCATCAGTCATCTAAGTAGTTACTATTTTTTACAAAGTAAAGCCATCCATATCAACGGTGATATATGCGGGATATATTAGCACCACGTGTTCAGCCGGTATTTATCCTATATGACTATAGTCCATATTAAAGCGATGGGAAAAAGTCATCAAAAATCCTAAACTATGTCCACTATGATACATATATCCAAAACTTTTTTTGGTGCGACATATTTACCCTAAACTTGTACCGGTGTGATACATTTACTCCAATCTTTTTCCTGTGACATAAAAAATCTTAAATTTGTATTTGTGTAACATATTTACCTCAAAATTTGAGATAGATGTGTCACATCAGTACAAGTTTGGAGTTTTCGATTTCACAAAAATATAATATAAGGTAGATGTGTCACACAAGTATAAATTTGGAGTTTTTTGTGTCACAAAAAAGTTCAGAGTAAATGTGTCACACGAGTACAATTTTGAAGTTTTTAGTTTCAAAATTTTTTTTTTGGGATAAATGTTTCACAGTGGGTCTGATTTAAGATTTTTGATGACTTTTTCCCTAAAGCAATTGGTAAGAGTTCACCCAATAACTTTTTCCCGCAATGCGCGTGAAGGCCTGCTTTCAAACTCAAAGTCTCACACGACATTCGTATCAAACAAACCCACGTTATAAACATTTGCAATGGCGTCTTACATCAACCATTGGATCTTTGCCGCCAGTGAAAAACATCCACCTCAATCCAACTTAACAAGAAAAGTACGTGTGAAAATGAGATAGACAAGAGGGGAAACCGAGTGCGTGCATGTAATTATTTTTTGGGCCGGTTGGATAAGCACATAAGCTTTTTCTACGTGGAAGAGAGCTTCAACTTCGCTTGCCCCTTTTTCAAGATTTGGGGGAGTCACCATTCCTCGTGAAAGTGAGCTGCAATCCCCATTTACCATCTGCACAGCACAAGCACGACGCATTCCAATTCGAAGACAAGCGATTAGATTAGACTGGTCTAATCACACCCCATTACGAAACTAACCCTATCTGGAACACACGCTAGCATTTCATTTATTCGCAAGGCTCTATCTCTTTGGAAGTCGCTTTTCGTTTACGTGAGGAGATTTGGCCGTGAGAGGCTTTGAATCAGCATCTGGGGATCCCCATATATGTGAACTTGGACGTAAAAGTAAAAGTATTACCGGCTCTTAGCCACAATATTCATTGTTTACTTGGAGCTGGTCAAACAAATACACAGACTCCAGCCGACATCAATGAGCGAGTCTTGTGCGCACCTGGTGCATGTGAGCTCACTCCATTGTGGCTATTGTCGCGTGAGATCTCACGTGAGATTCACAATATATGATGAAGTGGGTTTAGATGCTTCAGATGAGTACAAGAATTTTTTTCGATATCCAAGGAAGTATGTGATAGTTGGCACTAATTAAAAATTAATGGATGAGATTCAGGTTAATAAAGTTAAGATAAGATGATGATGATGATGATGATGCAAACGCGATTAAAGTGCTTTCCTCTATGGCAAAGTGGTGACCTGATTACCGGGTCTCTGACTCGGGGTTCACGGTCTCTGATTGCCTCAATCTTAGCAAGCACAAAGGCCAAAATCTTAGCAAGCATAGTCGGCTTCCTCTTCTTGATGATGACGTTAGTACTTTGAATATTGTCGAATGGCTCCTCTGATTTCGCGTCCTGTCTTTTTAGGTGCTGCAACATTGAAACATGTATTGTACATTCGATACAACATATAATAATAGCAGATACGACACAACATTGATTATACCCAAAGTACTCTAAAATTACTTAGCTTTTTGAGAGTTCATCGCAATAAGAAACTGTTGTTTGATAACTTTATTTTTTTGGGTCGAAGTTGTTTGAAAAACTTAGATTATCATAAAATGAGCTCATTCGATCTCTAGACAAGCATGTTTTCCGAAGATAACCATTGTTTGAATAAAGTTTGACATTCACATCACTACAATTTTTGCGGTTATTTGATTTTATTTATAATTTAAAGAGAAGAATGGAGCTATCTAGCTAGTTAGTTCTTTACCCCTCAATGATTTTCCCAATCATCAAGATGTTCGCTATAAAGCACATGACTTCGTTTCCCTTGTAACCTAAAAATTCAAGACAAGTTGTGCACTAATATGATACGAGAACACAAATCAATAGTTTAGAAATCAAGTCACTCCTCGAATGTATGATATGCTCTTTTCATTTGCTCGTTATCCCGTAAACACGGGCATCTAATGTTTTGCCGCGCAAGAGAAAGATATTATATATCGACTGCAAACTCGTTTTTCGCCTTGAATTGTGGAGAGATTTCAACCTAGGGAGAAAGAAAATGGGTTTCCAAGGATATGCCTATATGAGCCCCAATTTCAATAGTGTACGTAGCAAGACTGAGAGATGAGAGGTCGGACGGAGTTGAAAAATAGGGGAAAAAGGGCGGAGGGCGTTGCACAGACGCAATCTCAGAAGGCACAGTGGGGGGCACTAAGTGGGCAGATTTCACGTCCATCGTCTCTGATTCTATCGCTTCGGATTACGCAAGCGGGACACGGAATCCCGGCTCAAGTTGTCGCGAAAAGTGTGTCACCGAACAACGCCCCAATCCCCAGCCTTCGTCACTGTTGCCCCGTTCCTGTCTCCCTCGGAGGGTTCCCCCCTCTCCGTTGCTACCGCTGTTCCCGTTCTGTATCACCTGCCATATCTTTCTGTTTCTTTAACATTAAAATATCGTATCCATCGTTCTGGCTTCCGTCTTCCATCTTTATTCCTGGTTTTAGTGGTCCACTTGTTAGAGTGTCGACGCACTCTTCTTTTTAGGTAAGTCGCTTTTTTCCTTGGCTCTTCTTTATCGTGAGTTGGATGTGAATAATCGTTGTCATCATCTAGATTTGAAGTTTGATTCTGATGCAAGTTGCACCACCGAATAATGCACGGACCTGCTAAAACATGTTGGTTTTTTTTAAAAAGTAAACACTGTCCTCGTCTCGTCATCGTCGTTATCATTTGCCCAACTTGAGCAAGTATATTAGTTGATGGATAAATATACGATGCCCTTGGACATCTTAGGTTAACACGCGTGCTTAACAAATGACGAGTCGTGTAATACGATGATGCAGTCAATCTAAGCAGCGGAAAGGTAAGTTAGGCCTAAAATCTTTTCCGCACATTTAGGCATCTCAAGATTCCTGGAAGACCTCCTACAGAATTTTGCAACATTGGAAAGGAAGGGCACATACAAAGACGGTTTAGGTTATGAAATCACTCTTTGAGTGGATGCGCCGATTCATTTCAGCTGGCGATGAACTTCTTCTACTTATAATGCACCAACAATTGCTTTATACAAAAAAAACGGCCGTGATTAGTGCCAATAATAGTTTTTTAACTTAACATTGGGAAGGGGTTCAGCTCATGGTAAAAAACAAGAAAAGGTTGCGGCCATAAGTTGCAGCCTTTAGTCCATATAGTGGTGCTATCGCGACTATATGCCTGGCACTTTTAATGGTCCCCAAGATCACTTGTACTTAGGTTTTCTTTTCAAGCAATTCTTCAAATGCATGCATCATAGGCCCATTTTTTTTCCTGTTCTTTCGGTTAAAGATGCATCATAGAGTGAATGATTACTAACTACAACCATAGAGTAGAACTAGGCAGACCACAGCAAGGTTGGTTTAAATGAACTAATCATAATCACGCTGATAAATAAGTTCAACACCCATCAATTGCGCTCTCTGACGTTTCGAGCCATCAATCTCAGTAACGATCTTTGCGTTTGTCGCATGTATCAGTATGTATTATTCCACCATAGGCATGGGATAATAGTGACTCGAGACATGGACGGGCGAATGACATGCATGAAGATCGGGCTATCTAACCGGCTCTCATGTAAGTATACATCAGAATCTTAGGCGCTAATGGTACGTACAGAGATAAGGCACCAGCCCAGCTGTAGAACTTACTTAATGGGATGAGCGTTATTCATGCAATTAATATTGCTAGGAAGTTGGTTCAACGGTGGGCAAACAGAAAGAGAATGGATAAACAAAGGTCATATATTGAAATTTTTGTGTTTGTGGATTAGAGAGGGGGGGGGGGAGGCGGAAGAGGGAGATCGGTGGGAAAATGTAAGCTGCAGAGAGAGGGCAATATATATAGATTTTGCATATGGGTGAGCGGTTTCAGGTTCCATATAAATTTCACCGGTACTTAGAACCAACTGTCACATGTACTAGGGTCTACTGAGATTCCACTTATATTATCAAATGAACAATCGCAATGAATCATTACCTTTAATGATCATTACTTATTGCTACAATCCACTGATCGCAACTTATATTTAGACACATGAAAAATATAAAATATTAATAAAGTAAAAGTCTCGGTTGTAAAATAGAAGCTCAAACTATTGGTTTTAGATTATACATTCGTCATCGGACGCCATAGAATACTACAGGATCACGCGAAGATATAGAACAAGAGAAATACAAAAAAAGTGTTCCAGATTCCATTTATCTAGAACCTGAAACCTACCTGTCGAAATAGGTTTTTCAATTTTTGGAATCTGGAATCTACCCGTATATCCTGGAATCTGAAACCGGACATGTACCCACCGGTTCGGTTCTCCAGTTCCAGATTCTACTCTGGAGTCATGCTCACCTCTAATTTTACATGATAATTTCAAAGAACATCTATAACAAATGTCAATAGAATTATATCGAGATTGACAAGGTTGGGGGGGCTAGGGACGGCCGCATCTAGCCCCCCATTGGGCCGTCGTTCAAAAGAAATGGCGGTGGAAGTCGTGAAAGCGAACCGCTTTGTATGAAAACTACCTCAATAGTCCTTGCGATGTTAATTTTTAAGTCCTTATAATTGAGTCGACCCACCGAGTTCTTCTGCTAAGCGCCCGTGCTGGGCGCTTAGCACCCCCTCTATTGTTTATTTGTCTTATGTGTTTGTACCATGTTCAGTAGTCCATCTCGTGTGAGAGCCACAGGCACATCGTGGATAAAATTTTGGTGAAATCATGGGGGCAAATCTGGGAGAACGTGGGAGGCTGTGATGGGGATAAGGACGACATCATGGGGGTGGCAGAGATAAGGAAAATCTGTGGTGGGATCGATGGGTTACCAATGGAGTACACGTGGGATAAGACGAGCGGACACGAACGAGTCCGCCCCCCACGCTGTCGGCGAAACGGAGTCCAGAAGGAGACGACGGCGACAGCGTTAGCGCGTGCGCCCATCGGGGCGGTGGGAAAACTGGGGGAACCTTCCGACGTCCGCCACCGCCGGGGTCAAAGCGTCCACACCCCCACAAAGGGATCCACATCGAAAGTCAAAGTCGCCCTCCTCCTGAACCGTTCAAACGCCCTCCCCCATACGGATCCGCTCGCACTTCCACGCTCTCCCATTTGACGACGGCTCATGATGCTGCACGCGTACTGACATTTTCCGCAGTCTCGGTCGACAACGGTGGACCGAGTCATCCGAGGTATTGGAACTGTTTGCCTAGCTAAGCTAGATGTTCACTTGACGTAAGATTTATTAGTTATAATTGTTCGGATCACTTGATTCGTCACGAAAATAGCTCGCATGATATGATACTGAATCTTTAGCTGACCGCACTTTTCCCATTTTTGGTCCATCGAGATCAACGTCACGTTATTCTAACGTACGTCGCACTTGCCCGATTAAGTTGAAGTGTTGACTCGCGGTTGCGGGCAGATGCTTAGAGCCATGGATGAAGATAAGAACGATGTGTGTGGCTTATTGAGCCCTCAATGATAAGATGCTGTCGAGCACAAGTGCCTTCTTCACTAGGTTCAGAATTGTCAGCCTCGACTCAAACCAGAAGGGCTGAGATTTTATGAAAAAAAGAAACACAGCGCCTAAAGCGAAATAATATCTTGTATTAATCAAAGAAAGCAATGAATGCACACTTAAATATTTCATGGGTGGGCGGCGACCAAAGCGCGAGGGCATAGCACTAACGTAGGGTTTGGGTCATTGCCCCTTCATAGAAGCCAAGAGCCTCACGTTCGGGCACCCTAAAGATCAATGTGACTCTAGCACGTACATCATTTATTTTAGGGAAAATACTACAAAAAATTTCAAACTATGTCACTTGTGATAAATTTATCTTGAACCTTTTTTTGTGATACGAAAAATCACAAACTATGCCACTTGTGACAAATTTACCCTCAACTTTTTTTGTGACACGAAAAATCTCAAACTATGCTACTTGTGACATATTTACCCTACAATACTTTGGCCCAAGGGCATTTTCATCTTTTTCCTTTTTATGTTTTTTTATTTTTTCCTTTCTACTCTCTTCCCTTTGCCAGCCATGGCGGAGGGAAGCTGGCGAGGGTGGCCCTCACCAGTGTTGGGGTTGGGCAAGGGCAACTCTCGCAGGCATCAGGTGAGAGTCGCCCTCGCCGACGTCGGGCAAGAGTCGCCCTCGCTAGATCCGACAAAGGTAAGTCGGCTGACGGCAACTCTCGCCTGACGCCGGTGCCAGCGAGGGCCGCCCTCGCTAGCTTGCCTCCGCCATGGCCGGTGGAGGAAAGAGAGAAAAAATGAAAAAAAAATAGAAAAAGAAAAAAAAAAGACAAAAATGCGTTTGGGCCCAAATATTGTGGGGTAAATGTATTACAAGTGGCATAGTTTGGGATTTTTTTTGTCACAAAAAAAAATTCAGGATAAATTTATCACAAGTGGCATAATTTAGAGTTTTTTGTGTCATAAAAAAAATTTAGGATGAATTTATCACAAATGACATAGTTTGAGGTTTTTTTATGGTATTTTCCTTTTATTTTATGCTTAAAGTTCAGGGTTGCGTAGGCATGAAACACTAGGGTTTCTTATCCGGACCAGCATTTGGTTTTTGGTACCGAGCCGAGAGGAGGATCTGTTCCGTTCCTGTCTCCTCAAGAGGGGCACCCTATTCCCGTCGCGCTCTCCCACTGAAGTTATCCTAAGATGATTCGAATTTTTCCCTGTATTCTTTTCAGCGACCTGTTTGCTCCTAATCTCAATTTCAAAGCCCATTATCACTCATGAAATCCCTCAAAATAATAAAAAGAAACGAGATAAGCTTGACCGAAAGCTACGGTGGTGATGGGTAAGGGTCTGTTCGAAGTTTCAATGGCGTGGACGGTCACGTTCCCATCGCCCACAGCTAAGCTTAAAGGTGGCCGGGTATTGCCCGGCCCCTCAGCCTCGTTGTCACGTCGGTCAACATGCTTGAGGGGAGGCACTTCCATGCCCTTGCATCTTGTCTGATTAGGACATGCTACAAGATATTTGTAACATTTAATCTACGTCAAACGCGTCACCACACACCAACTGGAAGTCACATTCTCTGTGTCTTTTCGTGTTAAGTAAAAGCTGTTATGTCTCTTCAGCGAGAGCTAGCCAGAGTCGTGCTCGTAACTTCACCACTAGTATATATTACAGTTAGGAAATTGCATTCTAGGGTTCATAATTTAAGTCGCCCTTTCATTGCTTTTTGCATGTAGTCTTCTTGCGGGTCTTCCCCCCTAAATTTTCCCTTCAGATTATATTCTCATTATTGTCTTCTTAAAGTCTTCGGCGCACGCGAATTCATGATGCTATCTTCATTTTCCCAAGGAAGAGATAAGTTTATTCTATTTTTATATTGGACCTTTGGTATAGTTTTTGCATGGAGCGAAAGATCCATAAGATGTGAAGCGGCGAATAGATCAGCTATCTCGTTCGCTTCGTATTCTACATTGACGCCTTTTCTAATGTCATCTTGGACTAGACCATCCACACTTTTATCACGCATCCACACGGAAAATGCTTTTTCGAACACATTTAGTTTGAGTAGTTATTTAAGCTCTTATCAATTGGCCATGATCCCAGAATATTCTAAGTTGAATTATTTGGACTTTTAAAAGAGATAATTCCATTGTTTACTAAACTAATCACATTATCTTCGCTCCATACACAATAGAGTTGACTAAAAGGCCCAAGCCAGTAACTTCATGTCACATTACACTACCAGTTCTCGGAAATGTTCGTAAGCAAGTTCGTGTTACAATTGACATTACAGATTCCGTAACAGGGTTTTATCGTTTCGTGTTCCAAAATATGCATTTTTCTCTGCACTAGTAAATTTTATTAAATATTGATAAGTGTCAATGATAATAAAAGCGGCTTGTGACCTTTTTCTTTCAAGCAACTGATTAGTAACTCACTAACACTTTTATAAAATTGTCAACTTTTTTAAAGTCTGAAAATTAACAATTTTTGCACTAAGTTACCATTTTTTTTTCGTGACACTTATTAATACTTTGAATTTACTGTTTCTTAGATGAAATTACCAACACAAGTAAATTAAACTGATTTACTAACTTTTATCAAGATAAATTATCAACTAGTTTTGGGAACCAATTCTCATTGAGTTACTTATCGATGTTTAATTGCTTTTTTAAAATGCAAAATGTTCTATCGAGTTACCAATTTTTATTTATTTATTTATGTTTTGCCTTGGTTAGCAACCCATTAAATTTACCAATTCTCTTTAAAGATTGCCAACATAAATTAGCACGACTTAACGATTTTTCTCCTATTAAATTACCACCAAGTCTTAGGTTACTAACTCTCATTCAAATTGGTAAGAAAGACAGATAAAAATTAGTAAAAGATATGAAAAGTTGATAATTTCTTAACTCCAAAAAAAAGAGAGTTATCAATTTCATAAAAGGGTCTTGGTAAGTTGCTAACAAGTTACTAGAAAAGTAGATGATCAGTAACTTCTTTTATCGAACAATTTTTTAATACCTTCCATTCGGAAATTTATAGGAAAAAAAATCTATTTTGTTGAAACGGATGAGTAGCATCATCCTCAGTTTTGAATTATTATTTATGTATGTGTTTTTTTGACATCACGGACCTCCAATGTATTTTCCTTGGGGTATGATCCATGGTTTGATTGTACCTGTCAAAACTCGTCTGTGATCAAAATCCATTACACGCTCATCCACACAATCTTTTTTTAATCACTCGAATTCTATATTATTATGATTCGAGTATACACTTTGACGGCTTCAAAAGGCCGCTTCTTGCTCAAGATTCTTCCCCTTTCGCAGTTCTTGCTGGCCACGTTGATTCTAAAGCCATTCGTGTCTTCGCGGGTGCAGCTCAAATTTAGTCTTCGCATTCTGCCTTTCTCAATGACTCCATCAATCGTACGAGCTTCAGATTAAACAACAAGAATCTCCATAGTTTAATAGATTCACTCGCGATACTGACTTGAGGAAATCGAGTACCTGACATTATTCTGACAACCAGCAAATAAAATTTAAGGAATGCCAGCACAGTCTTTAATGGTCCAATGCACATCATGACAGCGTTTCCTGTGCCTCCTTTGACGTGATGCCCCAGGTGAGTGTGCCCAAAAGGTTTGCTGCATGTCTTCAAAATCGCGAGAAGCACAATTGACATCTCCTTCAGCCCACCCGCGTGCGTTATTGCTCTTCTTTTTGATCTATTGCATGAATTGAAAGGTCAATTCAGGCATCTTCAAATCAGACTTCCAGCGCGATATCATGTCCTCGATCATGCTAACTCCGGAGCTGATGTGTACGCGTGCTTATGCGACTCAAGCATTGAATCTTCAAAGAAAATGACAAAAAAATATGGATTCAACCAACTGAACAAGTTGCGATTGGTAATGCCTCGTCAGTGATTAGTTAGTTTGGTTTTGGATGATGAAGAGCTGGTTGGGACAGATTGTTCACATAATATATTTTCCTAAAACAATGGTTATATTACTTAAAGTTAGGCTAGGTTCCTCGATCCCGAAACTGATTGACTCTATCGAGGGGTGACAATAGTGGAAAAAAGGAGATATTGAATGCGAGAGTGTGGTCACATGGAGATGTAAGAGAAAGATAAGGAAGGGATGGCAATATGTAGAGTTAAGAATAATACGGAGGAATTTTCTGTATATTTCGATATATGTTGAAGAAGAATACAAAGCCTATTTATAGGTTTTATAAGATAGTTCTAAGATAACATATCAAAGAGAGATATTCCTGCAATCTATAAAAATAAGGAGTGTTGACAGAAATATCCTAGTTATATCTAACATAAGCGATTATCCTAGAGAAATATTTAAATTATCTCTTAAACCTAGTTTGGATAAAAAAAAATTGAAAAAGCCTAGGGTGTCGTTGTCAAAATTTCAGCGTCATTTGGCTCGTATGAGAGCGAGTCTGGTGATGGTGTCAATTATCCAATAAGAGCAGCAGAAGGTCGTGAATCAAGGGAAATCAACAAGCTACCAATATAGCTAGCTTTGCTAACCAAAATAGTAAGTGGATGAGCGAGTGCGCCCGGTGCACTTAAGGATCAACTGATTGACTAGCTCTAATACCGAGATAAGAAATTACATTTGAAAGAGAGAAATATGAAATTTGTGTATAGTTCAATATGTCACAATGAAGAGTGCGTCAGCCTATTTATAGGCTTCATGAGATGATTATCTAAAGTAACATATATCAATCACTATCAATCATATCCAATCAAGTGAAATATACAGAATCTCCTACAATCCCCTAAGTATATATTTGACATAAGCATATATCTTAGAGAAATGTTTAAATTAGATCTGACATGTAACTCGACAATTGGAGGCTCAGACGCCGTAGTAATGAAATATTTGTAGTTTTTGCATCGCGCAGTGGTTGAGGAAGAGAGTCTTCTGTGCAAAGAAGGTGCGACGAAAGTTCATACAGAATATAGCATGTGCAGAAGATTTTACGTTTGAACGGATCTGCATTATTTTTCCGGTCAATTGTGATTGAATCAACTGCCCAAAAGATATGGTTTCCCGTCTAAGGAGACTCTTCTATATCAAAATAATGTCAGAATTATTTTTCAGATGTTGCTAGCGTAATGCTCTTCATGCATCTCGACCTTTTGTCTGTGTGAGAAGGCACGGGTTGGACTATTGCATCCGTAAATCCAAGGGCTGATATACACTTGAAGCTATGCTCTCGATGCACATAATAGTAATGATTGGGAACCTTTCTATTTTCCAAGTTATTTGAAAATAATGCATATCGCTATTCGAAATTACATGTGCCGATATGTTCGATCTTTTATTCGATCACCACGATCACAGTACCTTAGTTTATTTTGGCGTTGAATTACAATCGCAAATGAGTAGTATGCCTACGGGAAGATCTTTCACATGCTTCTGTTCTCTCTGATATACTTATAACATCGACATGAGGCTAGATCTACTGCAAAAAATGAGCTAATTGGTACTTGCGCAGTATTAAAAAAGGACTACCGGATGTTGCATTTGAATTCACGTGAAGGTTGATGCATTTGTTGTCTCGACCCATATTGGATATTTGAATGGTGAACTAATCCAGCTAACGTTCTTCTCTCTCTCTATTGGCAAGACCCATCATCTCTTTTGAAACTCTTCTCTCTTTTGAAACTATCCTGTGGGCTCTCGGCTTTAGTTTCTGAATCTGAGAGTCTACTTAGTCTTTGGTTTTTCTTTTTCTTTGCTATGATTATCTTCTCTTTTTTCTTCCGATATATTTTGAGAGTTTGTGTGTGTGAATAAATTTCTGTAGCTGATCTTGAGTGAACCTAGAAATCAATTCGGCCATTTGTCAGTTGATAGCGATTGAGGAAAATATTTATAACGTGGCTACACAATGGTTTCAAGATTAGGCTGCTCTCGTCTCTCGATTTAGATTTAGGTCTAGATTTAGGGGTCGGACTAAGCCTACATATAGATCTAGGAGTTTCATACAAATATTTGATCACATATTGATGTCGGTGTCTCTGTATGGGGATGGTGACGAGGACGTTGAATCTACTATAAGCCGTTGCAAATGGAGTGAGAGATCTCGACATGTGTTCATTATTGAATCAGGTGATCGGCCGCCGAACGTTTACGGTAGCAGACCTGTTCTTAAAGGATGAGATTGTGCTCCCAGCTGCATATCGTGATTTGCTATTTGCATTTTGCCATTACTTTGTTCCGCAGTTATCTGGGATATGCTCGGTTTGAAAGCTTTTGATGTACCTCTCAAGTATTATTATGAGAAATGAACGGAATCTTTCTTTCGATGAAAAAAAAAAAACAACCTAGTCCAACCGTACAAACAATCGGAAAGAGGAACTGTTCTTCCGGGCTAGTGTGCATTTACCTAAATATTCTGTATGGATTATTCAAATATCATCTGCCCACATATTGTTATGATATACATAAGTTTTATTTGGTGATCGTACCACTTATAATGCAGGCTCATTCATTCTGAAGAGGATGTTGACGAAACCCCTAGATAATTCAGTTGGACCAATCGCGGCATTTACTATTCCCCCATAAGCCACTGGGTACTCAAGACCAACTGTTTCTCTAGTCTTGTTCGATATATAATTCAATTGAGTATTGAAAATTGAAAATTGAAATACTTGATAGTGATTAAAATTAAGCACATTTGATGACATCAGCTAGTTTTTAAATTAAAGAATTCGATGAAAGTCAAGATTTCACTTAATTCATTAAGTAAGGAACAGTTATAATTCTCCTTTCATCAAAAAGTAAAATCAACGAAAATTTGGCGATGCATTGCTACTTGTTAAAATACATAATTTGGGTTTTACAAGAAAAATTAATAGAATTCAGCATTCGATTTTGAGTTATTATTGGACGAACCCTTTTTTTTTAATTTTTTCAGCAATTTAAACTTGTTAACACTTAAGTTTTCACTTCTTTCTCTATAGCTTTATCGAACAAGCTCATGAAGCTTTTCGAGCGAGTGCTGATAATAATTAATTCTTTCTAGTATTTTAATTCCTTATCTTGTCCCTCTCTTATAAATTTATAAACTAAAGTCGCCCATGATTTTCTTTTTGGGTGTGCTTCTCCAAAAAAAATAGAAATATTATGTACTTTTAATTTAAAAAAACAAATTTAATGATATTCCAATACTAAAGAAAGGGCATCATCGTGGCCGGTCGGATATAATAATAATAATCGGGAGTGGAGGCAACCGCATTTTTCCATATGCCGTCGGTGAAAAAGAACGAAAAGAAATTCACGTGTTTAAGATTTTTGTCTTCTTTTAAGACCGCAATGCCTGCACTTGAAATAAAAAAAAAAACAGAGGTTGACTGGACGAGGTTTGACACTGTGGCACCCTTTAACCAATTATTAAAATAAAACGACTAAGCTCACGATTATATTTGTCGGTTGACAAGCTGATTGATGTTGTAGTCTTAACTAAAAAAAAAGTTTGTATTATTTTGAAACCAACCTGCTAGGCCGTACTTCCTTTTTTTTGTATTCTCGACCGTATTTCCTTTTTTTTGTATTCTCGTCAAGAGAAAAGTCAAGTCTGAAGCGGCAAGCATCCTTTGAAGTAGCAGTCCGGTGCCTCAATCAAGAGTGAACTCACTTGATCCATGCTATATTCGCTCAGAGGCTTAAGCCATTAAATTATTGAAAAAATTAGATACATTGATCGCTCGGGGCCGCATTATTTTTTCTATATAGTCTCTTTTTCATCCGGCACTCCTCTTCATGCACGCCTGGATATATATATATATATATATATATATATATATATCTCAAGCAAAACAAAGTAATAATTTATATTTATAAATTTATTGTATGGTTGTAGTCTCATGCATTAGGTAATAAGTCCAAAGTGGCGAATACATCGGGCACTTACCGACTTTGATAAGTACATTAACTCCCATTAATCAAATTCGGGGTCGAAGGGGCTTCATCGGAAGACGGTGCGAGAGATCGAGGATATATTATTCTGACTAAAAAGTTCCAATTTCAAAAAGCTAAAGCGAGCATTTGTCAAATGAAGATAAGTCTTCCGCTTTCGAGAATGCCAACGGGCCTAGGAAGATGCCATCCCCCGGCCAATAAATATACCTCGTAAAAATCCGGGGAACGGGATCTGATTCTCGTGCACCTGGCCCTGAAATTGGCAGACACTGGCAGGACAGTACAGTCCTTTGTCTTCTGAGCCAAAGATCTGTTGCTCGGGCGTGTCTGGAATCTGACACTGAGATCATTTCGAAGGTTGACTTTTGTCAGGGAGAGGAATCTTTCTAGTGGACGAATCCATACGCACGCTTTTTTCCTGGAATCGACAGGACAAATTCCCAAGTTTCTTTTTCCCGTCGGGTGCTCACCGTTCGGCCGACGGAGTTCTTTTTTAGTTTCCCACCTTGAAACAATTTAGAAGCTTTCCTATCCTTTCCCTTTCTTTTCTGTTCTGGTCATTGGCGTTTTGCGGGAAACCACGTTTGCAAAAGGTCACACGTGGAACAACACGGGAGCCTGGTCGCTTGAGTAGCCGGCCTCGAGCAACCTTGTCCTCTTCGATGGTGCTCGTATTCCATGCCCATGTCGATATGTTTCAACAATTAAAAAAGTTTCGCGCATTAAGTGACACGTTAGGTTTTTATCACCCATTTTAAGAAAAGGATTAATATCATGGAAAATTCTAAATTGATATACCTGTGATAAATTTACCTCGAATTAATTTTTTGACCGCAAAAAAATCATTAACTGGTACACATGCGATAAATTTACATTCCGTTAGTTTTTGTTAAATTTTATCGTTAAAATATTGAGTTTGATGACACGTGGCAGTTGACGGATGTATCGATTTAGGTTTTACTCCTCAGTTCGTCACAGATTTATCAGTTTGTGATTTTTCATAATATTATTCCAATTTTAAGGAGAGTAAATTTGTTATAAGTGTAACAATTTGAGAGTTTTTTGTGGTAAAAAAATTAGCTTAGAGTAAATTTGTCACATGTGTACCAATTTGAGATTTTTAATCGTCAAAAAATTTATTTGAAGTAAATTTGTCACAAATGTACCAATTTGAGATTTTTGATGACATTAACTCTTAAAAAAAACTAACTATTCAATGTAAAGGTCCTGTTTATGTCAATACCCAATTGAAACTTACGATAAGCGAATTTTGGTAAAAATTTTTTACTACATTGAGGTTTCGTTTATTTCGCGAAAAATGAATGATTTGAATTTTTTTTTCCAAAAAATGATTGCTCTTATTTCTTGAAATAATTAGTCAATTGAAAATATCTTCATTACCGACAATAATTTATGTTTAAATATTTTTGTTGATGCCAGAAATATTTTCATTCATTCATTCATTTTTTTAAGCGATACAAGCGATCCTCTTTTAATAAAATATTTTTCAAATTATTCATTTTTTGCAAAACAAACAGAGCCTTAACATCTTCCTATTTTTTTTTAATCCAAATACCAAATATCGTCCTTACCTATTTGCATTAAATTCACCTTTACATCTTCCGTTGTCGAAACGCTCATTCTTTTGACATTTTTAAGACGAACTCAATTAATAAAGAAAGGTCAAATTACACTTTCATGAAACAAAAAATGCTAAGAAATCTCTAACCACTAAATCACCGCAAGCTTAATGTCGTGATAGTCAATATCTCTCTGTCTCTCTCTCATGCCAGCCACCGTAGAGAGACAAAGAGGTGAGCTTTGCCAAAAGCCGGTGAACACTTTCCTTCTTCTGCAACTTCGACCGATCAAACTTTTAGGAGGAAAATCTCCCGTGATGGCGAAAGCTAAAGCAAATCAGAGCTTCCCGATAGCGATCGGTGACCATGGTTGAAGTGTTGTGTGTCAATGACCATGGACAAGGCCGTCCATCGCCTCAAAGACCTGATCGGAGGAAGTTGACACTGGCGATATTCTTCCTGAGCTTGTCTAGTAGAGAGAGAGAGAGAGAAGACACTTCTTTCGCAGAAGATGACGAGCGGGTTTGAAGGCAGCAATGGTAGCCAACGGTATATTATCTGGCAAATTCTTATTTGGCGTTTTCAATATGTTCACATGGGCTCTTTTTCAAGCTAAGACAAAAATTTAAGTTCTTCTCATAATCCCTTTTGAAACTTTATGTAACCCATTTGTTATACCATCTGCCTTAACTCGTAGTTCGTTATAGTTGAAAAATTGACTAACTATCCAAATTAACCAGATGAATATGATTGCGGCGGAATTAAAGCTACTAATCTCTTTCCATGGCAAAAGCCTCACCGCCGATTTTTTTTTTTTTGTTTTGGGTCGAACACCGCCAATTTACTTGCGCGGGTTTTTAGCAAGATTTTCCTCGCACGTGCATGTTGACTTTCTCCGTCTCCCATGCCATGAAGAAAATGGAAAGCCGTAACATTTCAATTAATCTTTCTTTATATATCCATAAATATATATATATATATATTCTAGTTTCTTTCCATTGCTGAATAGAATAGTAAGTAGGTTACAAGATTGCGGTCGACCCGACCTTTTTAACTGGTCATAATTTCACTAAATTCCCGGCGACGTCCCACAAATTTTGAATGCTAAACAAGGAACTACTGTAATTCGAGAACAACTTTCGTTTCTCCTCTGTCTCTCTCGTCCCAATCCAAGTATCCATCTGTACAATAACGGACAAAAAATTTGATTAAACTAATGAGAAGGATGAGACAAAAAGTGTATGGGCGACTCAGACAGGTGGTGATGAGCGGTGCTGATGATCGGCATCCTCTAAATCTCCTGATAAATTTAATGAATCCTCCTTGATTTCTGCTATGAGTGGCTTCTTCGCCTCAACCGCTTCGCTGTCAACAACAGCTGCAGCTGCTGCTTGGTCTCCGGCGCCTCTGGTCAGCTCTTGAGCTCGCTGCGCTTGGCGTTCCCAATCCGTGAACCCCAGGACGGCCAACATGGTCACCAAGCACGACGCTTGTGCGGCCAGGAGGCCGAGCCAGAGCCCCTCGAAGTCGAACCTGCAGAAGAACGCCAATCCGATGCCCACCGGCATTCCGACCACGTAAAAGCAGCCCAGGTTGACGTTGGCTCCAACCTTCGGCCTCGCCGTGCCTCTCAGTACCCCACAGCCCGTTGTTTGCGGGCAGTTCCCGAGCTCGCACAGCCCAATTATGGGCAACACTAGGGACGTCAATGTCATGATCTCCGTATCTCGAGTGAACATGCTGGCCCATGTGTTCCTCACCGTGACGGCGAAGACCAGGGCTGACAGCCCGAGCACGAAGCTGCAGCCCAGGCCGACAACAGCTGAGAGCTTGGCTTTCAAAGGCCGGTTCGCACCCAGTTCATTGCCGACTCTGGTCGATACGCTGAAGCTAAGAGAGGATGGAAATATGTAGATGAGGGAGGTGGTCTGGATCAGAATGCCCATGGACGCCACCGTTGCTCTCGGGTTGAGCAACAGCCCGCATAGCAGGATCATGATCTCGTACCACCACCACTCGAGGCACACTGAAACGCAGCTCGGCACGGCCAAATTCAGCAGGTTCCTCCATTCCTTGAAGCAGTCAGGGGAGAGGCCTCCCCACGTTTTCTTGTGCACGCCGGAGACGAGTATGTAAACGATCAGAAAGGCTACAAGATTGAAGTTAGTCCAGACCCCACCGAGCGCCACGCCTTTGATCCCAAGGCCGAGATGCCTTACGAGGAGGAGGTTGATGGGTATGTGCAAAAGAATGGAGAGAGTGGCACAGAATGTGAGGGGCAGAGTTATGGATTGACTCCGGAGGTAAATCCTAAGCGGGTGAAGAACAGACAGGGCCAAGAGGTCCGGGATTGTGTACAGAAGGAAAGATTGTGCCTCTGTTGCTATGGCCTCATCCTGGCCACAAAAAAGGAGGATCCTTTTCATGTTCAGCCACAGAAAAGAGATGGGCAATGAGGTTAACATGAGCAAGAGAACGGTTCTCTGCAGGGAAAGGCCAAGGAGGGCATGCTTTTTGGCCCCGAACGCCTGGCTGCAGATGGGCTCCATCCCCATGGCAAGGCCGGATAGGATGGAGTAGCCAGTGATGTTCGCGAAGCCGAGGGCGAGGGAGCCACCCGCCAGTGCAAGGTCGCCGAGGCGGCCCAGGAACAGCATGGAGATCATGGAGCGGCAGTAGAGCAAGAGACCGGTGAGGATCATGGGTAGGGCTATTTGGGCTATGGACTTCACTTCTGTTACGACAAGGGAGAGATGGGTCTTTTGCCCTTTCTGGGTTTGGTTGTGTTGCGGGTATTTTTGGGTCAATGGTGTGTGCATGGTTTGTTCTTTGATCGAGAGAGGCAGGTGGTGGTAGTCTTCTTCGCGGCAGAGGAGAGGAGATGTTTGCCGACACAATGTCACTATGTCGGAGAGAGAGAGAGAGAGAGAGAGAGAGGGGAGAATTTAGGGGGCTTGAGGAAGGAGGGGAGGAGGGGGGGTTTTATAGGAAGTCGGCTTCCCCTCAACAATGAATTTGACATGCCCTTTTTCAGAGACCAAAGAAAAATGGCAAAAGAGAAAAAGTCGAATTTTGACATGCTTTGTGATATGCCGTAACTCATAGCGCATTGTTTAGTATTGCCGGCTCTGCGAGCAGGTGAAAATCACCTTCTCTCTAGTCCCCTCATCTCAACTAAGATTTTGAGATACTATGTCCGAGTATTTGTTCTCCTCGTCCCATAAAAAAGAAGGAACATGAAACCGACCAAAAAAACAGAGCATTCCTGACCTCAACCACAAATACATATCAGCAGACACTGTTTTAAGTTAGGTTAAGCATTATAATAAGAGAGTCAAAAGCTCGAGATAATACGTTTTTATGTAGTGGCCAGCATAGGACTTTGGAGAGAGCATTCAATATTCACGGACTGTAGGAGAGTCCCAACAAAGGAAGGCTTTGGAAGTTTGTGAATGGACCCATTTTCAAGGTACCAGAAACGAACCCATCTCGAGGATTCATCGGCATCGTTTAATTCTTTAATTGCCCACCAAGGATTGGAGCAAATGGAGGGACCAAACAGTACAGTCCTGGCCCTCAGATTGTCCGCAAGCATATCGAGTTATATTTTGGACGGCTCGGGCATAAACACAAACAGTTAGAGGCCAGTCCAAAAGAATGCACGCCTGGGTCCTATTGTTACCATTTTCGCTACTTCAGGCGCAACAAAGACAAAAAAAAAAAAACAAATACACGAACCATAAGCTAATGATTGGCCGAAGACATTGAAACAACAACGCCCGATCGTGTCCCTTTGAGTAACTGGGAGCTAGCTAAGTCTGAACAATTTCCACTTTATTTTCTTGACGCACGTTCGAGGACCGGATCAAACGCGGGATTACTAGCTTCCAAAAGAGATATGTTCCATGAGCTCGAAAACCGTGGTCGATTAGGCGTTGCGAGGTTGATTGGTGGCAGCCTTGTTTCGTCTTGCGTCTGAGTGCGGTCAACGGGAGTCGGGCACGTCCTATTCACGGACACGTCCAGTCCACGGACCCAAGGACTCGTGCCTCCTCAAACTTCCTCTCTTGTGTGGACTCACTCATTTGTGGACTCACTCCTTTTTGGGTAAAGTTTGACCGCGGACTCTTTGTTCATAAACGATGTCTTAATGAGCTATTTGATATTGGGGGGTTTAATTTTTTGAGCCCTAACCCAGATTTATGAACCCAGATGTAAGCAACATAGATCATGTTTGACCTCATCATGGGTCTTCAGCGGGACACGTCTTTTGACATCATCATAAATCATTTTGATCTTATTCGTGTGATATTTGTGATCAATCTGGTTCGTAGTGGACGGAGTGCAGCAAAACTATCTCTCGAAAGCTCATGTTCCTTTAGTAAGAGAGAACCCGTTGCTCTCAATTCTATTAGTTGATTGTTGAAATGGGTTTAGTATCGTAATTCTCATATTGGCCAAGGATCCGTTATTGAATTCGTGAAAACTGCAAGGCATATGTTAGCATCCCAGTGCTGAAATGATCTACCGAATTCGCTCTCAAATTATTAAACATACGGAATTGCATATTTTTGTCTGCATACTTTTTCTTGGGCACTAGATTGTTCCCATGCGTGTTTTGGGATCAATCGAATCTGTAGTCCTATTACATGACGAATATGAAAAGTATCGTTATGGTGTTTCAATCGGCGAAATCGCGAACACTAAAAAGAGCACTTGAGTTCTAGAGCAATCTATCATCGTGAGCACGTAAATTTTGACAGCGAGAAAAAGTGGTGCTAAAAAAGTGAACGTGACATCTTGACTGGTGGTAAAGGTTGCCTTCCAAATTGTATGGTCCCGTTCATAATGCTTTACGCTAGCGGGTTCCCATTAAATCTTCCCGTAAGAACCTTAACTTGTAATCAAGGTAAAGCGAAAATGCGTGCTTATCTTTGGCCACCGTTTTGGAGATATGAAACCTCTTTCGGTTGCTGAAGCCAAGAAAGGTCAAGTCAAGCCCATGTCGGTGCTTAATCTTTGACCAAACAGCTCGAGATGGGTTAATCTCAGTGGGGCAAAATCGAGCTTTATGTCGAATGGTCGCCATGAATAGAATTATAGTTGCAGAAAAGAGAAGGGTAACGTGACGTTTTTGCTCAATAGATGCATATGACTAGCTTGACCAAGAAAGAAAAATCGCACATTAGGGCGACTGACATGTTCGACAAGACTTGCGACGTTTTTGCGCAAATGTAGAAGCGACACATATCGAACGTGAACAGGAAACGCCAACACATGATTTCTCATGCAACCCCGCATCTTCTTGAATTTTCTTTGCCTTTTTTTCGTCTTGTTTTCTCACCTCTTCGCGCTTTGTCCGTTTTGAAACTTTCGTCGTTAACCACTTTCAAACCGACGCTTTTTGAGGTGCGTTTAGCCTTATCTCGTGCTTCGTTTTTGATAAAAGCTCTTTAGAAAGCCACCTTCGAGGACTATAAGCTTAATGAAGAATCCTACAAGAGTCATGCACGTTCGATTCTTTTCACTTTCCGTCCACATAGAATATGTACAGATAGGGATCCTACGGTGTTCTTGTGCCTACAATATATCTTCGTCAAGATGAGGCATGAGTCATACATAGCTTAAATAAAGATGAGGATATTATCTAGAAGAACTTTCTTAAAGTCTCAGTCTAAGTACTATCACTATATACGATCCTGTCGAACTAACCATTTCCGAAAAGAGCATTACTTGAGACATTCCAACAAGAGTCATGCACATTCGATTATCTTTTCACACTCAGTCCACATAGAAGATGCACATATAGAGATCCTACGGTGTTCTTGTGCCTATAATATATCTTTGTCAAGACGAGGTGTGAGTCATGCATAGATTAAATAAAGATGAGGATATTATCTAGAAGAGATTTCTTAAAGTTTCAGTCCAAGTACTATCACTATATACGATCCTATCGAACTAATCATTTCCAAAGAGAGCACAACTTGAGACATTCCGACAAGAGTCATGCGCGTTCGATTCTTTTCACATTCCGTCCACATAGAAGATGCACAGATAGGGATCCTATGGTGTTCTTGTGCCTACAATACATCTTCATCAAGACAAGGCGTGAGTCATGCATAGGTTAAATAAAGATGAGGATATTATCTAGAAGAGCTTTCTTAAAGTTTCAGTCTAAGTACTATCACTATATACAATCCTATCGAACTAACCATTTCCGAAGAGAGCATAACTTGAGACATTCCTCTTCTGAGTTTGTCTTTGCTGCAAAAAGCCATTCCAATGACTATCAACAATGCAGATGGACATGTTAATCCTATGTTCTTGTCAAATTAAGCATTTGCCCAAGAGAGCAAAACTTCAAACGTTGCTCCCTTCTGACCTTGTCTTTGTTGCAGAAGCCACGTCTAACTTTGGCTCGCGATTGTCTCGTTCGAGAATTCCATCCCTAGTGTTGTCGTAAGCGCCATCATCATGTCATTGGATTAATTGTGCTCCAGACAGCTTGAAGACGAGGCAGTTTTTGGGTTCTTAGTTCGTGCCAAATCATGAAGGACTTAATAAATCCTTTCGGTACGCATCAGACGTTCAAGAATATGTCTTGTTCTTTTGGAATTGGGTGATTGAGCTTGACGGATTTGCCTACCCCTTTAATTTAAAGATCGGAAGTTTTTGGTTTAAACGGCGGATATTATTATTGTTGTTGTTGTTATTGCTATTACTTTGAGAATTGGGTGATCGAGCTTGACGGGTTTGCCCACGCTTTTAATTAAAAGATTAGAACTTTATGATTTTAAGCACATCGGTTCGGCAGCCACGCCCATGCAGCTTTCAATTAAGCTTGTGCAGTTTTGACTCCGCGGCCGTCAATTAAAATTTCCTCCCCCTGAAGTCCAATGCAAATATGTCCTCATGAAATGAATCATGAGTGGTTTGCATTGGAGGCATCTTTTAAAATTTGTTTGTTAGATGAACGGGATAATTTAATTCAATTGGGTTAGGCTATTTCCCCTCCAGGTTTGAGCCTATTGGGCCTCTCAAACACTCTTACAAGTTTAAGGTTTTTCAATGGATCGGATCTAATCGGATAGGGCCCTTGTATTAGAATCTTTTTTGGTCAACGGCCATAATTGTCATCCATTATGTAAACTGGCCGCCGGGCTGCCATCTCATAACTCAAAACTGCCATGAAAAATTTAAATATTTATTAGGTCAATTATCTGGTTTTTCTTTTCTATCAATTGGGTATTTGATTGTTTAGTAGTCTTTTTCATTCTCATGCTTGAGCATCGGACAACTTCATTGTTAAGATCTCAAGGGACAAGGTCCCCTTTTCTTATCTTTCCATCCTAGTGCATTTGACAACAATTCGAAAGGCTATCTTTTAGATTGTCGGTTTCTTCTGGCCAAGTGTCGGACATTCTACGGTCTGTTTAAAAAGAAGCAATGAACTACTTTTTTGTGCTAGTAGAATTTTGAAAGAGTTGGTAAGTGTAAAAGAGAAAAAAAACTATTGCTATGAAAACTTGTTGGTCACTTGATTTACCCGTAACTTGTTGGTAAGTTACCAATATTTTAGTAACTCAATCTAACAAAAGTTGGTAAACACTCTAATTTAGATTGGTCATTTCATATAAGACTTAGTAAGTTCGAAGTGTTGGTGACTTATCCAAATAAAAATTGGTAAGTTACAAAATTGCTGATCTGAAAACTATAAAAAAAAATTGGTAATTTTGTAAAAGCCTTTAGTATGTTACAAACAAGTTTAAGTCACTGGTAATTTATATACTAACACCGTTTTTGACACTTATCAACAGTCATTAAAATTTACCCAAGCGAGAAAAATACTTATTTTTTAGCATGGAACAATTGAATTTTGCATATGTCACTGAACAATTTAGTAAATGCAGAACACTCTCAACCCTTTCCATTTTACTATTTTAGTAATGCTTTCGGTAGACATGATCTTTCCTTATTTATTCTTTCTTTCCATATGGTGATCGCCTTAATTAGGATATGTTTGTTATATAATGGACAAATTCAATTATTTCCTAAATATGGCCATCAAAAGTTCTAAACCAAATTCAGACAAAACGGAACGCGATTTACTGCTCTAGTTTGAACTCTTGATGAGGTTACACCCTATTGATCGTTTTGACTTTTCTAGAGTTGAGATACTTCAGATTTCCCGACTTATCAATTTCTGCATTGATAAAGTGAATCTTCTACAAAAATTCTAGAGATAATGTTGAATGTGATCTCCAAAATCAATCTGTTCAATTTAGTGCTTGAACTTTCAAAAATCTTCTTCTACTTAATGTAGCCATTCTATTAGTAATTCTAACACCCTAGCTGACTTGACCATAATTTTTGTTAAGTTGAAGTTAGATTTGCCATCTACCGTCCACGACCCTTGTGTTCATGGTCCAAAGGCTTTCAAGACATAATAAACGGAGGAACTATCCAAGATGACCGGGCAAGCCTTGAAGTTTTTAAGGACCTAGAGTTTCTTGAGCACTCTAGAATATTCTTAAGGGTGATATGGGAAATGTACATTATTCTAGGGTATTCTTGTAATTAATGCAGAAAGTTGATAGATGAAAAGATAAAGTCTCCACCACCGTTATATGAAGGGGAGATGTACTTGTAATCAGATGAGACCCCTATATATATCATTGCCCTCATTTGTATTACCTTACAAGTAATAGATATCCAAAACTTCTCAACGAGTTTCTCTCTTTATAACCCTTGAATCTGGTGGGTAAGGCTTTAAGAGAACGCTAGATTAACCGTGTGGCTTTCATTTGGCGCAATTTTTTTTTTTTTGGGTTCACATCATTCTTTTGCCCCAATAAATGAGACTATACCATAAACTTCATAACCTTATGGAATTGCTAATGTAGCATTTACATGTGGTGAGAATTAGTTTCACTTTCCGGAAAAACTCGCCTTATTTAGAAAAAGTCTTTTAAAACATTGATTTTGCATAGTATACCAAAGCAATACAATCTCCGGTTGAACTTATAGAATTGGTTAATAGACGGCAATCCATGTTCATTATTTCAAACCTTACTGATAATTTTTTAGATATCTTTACTTAAACTCCTTGGATCGAAAATGCATAAATTGATGAGTTGTTAATGAGAAAGCTAAAGTACAAAAAGGCGAAATGTGCAGGTTAATCAATCGGTTTGTTCAATGCAATTAATCGTTGCACTTATCATTCCAATATTCTAACTCGTTTAGACAAACTAAACTGGTTTTGGTACATCATTAACCGAATTGATTCAAATTATCTGGCTCCATTTGAAGAAACAATCACTCCGCTCGATGAACTCAAGAAACAATAGTATATATTAAGATTGTTACGAATGAACGATGGCCATTTTTTTTTATTTTTTTGCTTCCTTTGTCTCCAAATACAACTAATTAAGGAAACGAATTTTGAAAACAATTCATAAAACAACGTAGCTTTCTCACGTTCGCACAACTTTGGAATAAGATCAAAACTGACTTTTTCGTGCTCATGTAAAAATAAGAGGTCAGAAATTCCCAATCGTCAACTCAAAGACATAAACATCAATCTTTCTACATGAACTATAAAGGACCATGAATTGTAGAAGAGCCTATCTGCTGCTGCTCAACACTGCTTTGTCCCGTGCACAAATTATTAACGACGGAATGACCTTCTAGCTGTGGTCGGAAACTCAGTGCTTGATTAGCATCAGAGTTAAGAAATGCGATTTGCGCTTTTACTTTAGCCAATTCGCTTTCGGCATTATGTATTTGTAAATGCAATAGAGAAATGATTCCGACACATCCATACACCGGGTCTTGAATCCGGCATCGTGACTCGAAGTATAACGAATCCGCAACTTGAGCTCGCAGTTCAGTCGGAGTTTGCTGAGAATCACCAAACAAGAGTTATAAGTTCCATCGACTGCATCATTTGCAAGGGAACACGAACCAAATCAATTGGTTTTAGGGTTAAGTTTTATATGTGTGCTCGTCAGGAAAATGAATTAGCAAGCAGGATCATTGAAAATGAGAGATTTATATACCTGGATCATTTTGCCAACATTGCTCGCACCATAGATTCTGTGAACACAAGCAAATCTTTGGGGGTCATTGGACGGGAAATAAGGGGAGAAAATGCAATCTGGAGGACATCTCCTCCTCAAATATTTGCAAGCTGCACATCGGGATGAAATGGTTGTTGACATCCCACACAAGAATCTAACCCAAAATTCTAATGGAGATTTTGAGTATTTTGTCTTTTATGTCTGGACATTAATGTTTATATATAGGGTAAGCTGATATGGAATGTACAACGGCTATCTTTTTTTCAAAATCGAATTTTTGGAAGGAAAGTTTTTTAGGGCGGAGCAAAGTTTCCCATTCGGAGAGAACATGGCCTAAAGTTTTTTTGGTCGACAACCATTTGCTATTGGCAAAGATTGAAGAATTTCCTTAGGCACCAGAACAAAAAAATTCAAAAAAAGACAATGAAATAGACAAGAAACTACATCCACAAGTGTCCATATTTAGTTAACTACAAGTATAGAGTGACATTAATATAATGGTGTCTACAGACTCTATTGCCCTATAATTTAGTTTTCAAACTGATGAATTAATGATTACATAAAATTAACAAACATAAGTCAAGTGGATTTTTCTGATTCAATAAGCCTCACCCCTTCAACACCCATGGAACTTTACCAACACAAAATTAGAAAATAAAAATCCGTATATTTGCACACATACCAATAAAATTTTTGCTGACATACAGCAAAGCCATTGGAACAGCAAATAAATTAAGCAAGGAAATACAAATGACTTCTTCCTTTTCTTCTAAAGAAAAGAGTTTATTGGAGGTGTCATAGCATCAAAGTCCCAACACGAGACACGACCCAACAACAACATAGGTGGAGTTCACAAGCCACAATCCACAGCCCACACATGTAACTAATTAGCTATATCAAAATAAATAAAAAAACACACTGAAAATTTGTCTTATAGAAGTTCCAAGGCAGCATATACTCGATAATTACACCACAGATGCAAACCCTAACAATTGACTGAGAGCTATGTATGTGACAATATAAGTTGTTTCCCAGGTTCTTGTCCTCCCGAGCACACTTCAGTAGCCGTCGTCAAGCAAGGAGGCTACGAAAGCAGTTTCATCAAACACCTGCCAATCCCAAAGAAGATCTCCAGTGAGTTGTTAAACCAGAAAAGAATAGCTACATCATCCGCTAAGACAAGAAAAGATGAAGTTTAGAAATGGAAAAGGACTTGCCATATCACTGGATATGTGATTCTCTTGTGTGTTTTGCATCGGCGGAATCGCTGCGGGTGCTTCTGTGTTGAGGATTTCTTGCTCCTTTCATCACCACATCAAATTAGATATTGTCATGATAATATTTTAAATGCAATTTATATGGTTTCCATTACAGGTAACGGATTATATTTTCATCCAGCATCACTTTCTCAAGGACACATATCTATCTTTTCTTTATACGAAAGAAAGATTGCTCCATTATAAAAGTTGCTTTCATCACTCAAAAACAGGTAGCAAAATCTAGGGCTTCGAGATTTCAGACTAATTCGAAGCAAGTTTTAAATCAATGAGCCCAAAACAAGTAGTAAATTTATGTTGAAACCAAGACAATGATCAAAGGCAGAGATTATATTGATGGCCAAACTCACCGGCACAGGGTTCTCGTCCAATAGAGAACAGGGATCATCAAACAGGAACGACTCAACCCCGCCGAGGAAGTCGAAGTCCACGAATTCTTCAAAGCCATGATCCTGTCCGCAACAGTACCCAGTACATATGAAGGAATTGAAGTTAAGCTAATGATATTAATACACTGAGAAACAAGGGAAAGCTGGCGATGGAAAAAAGATTAGTCATAAAATAAATTCTGCATCTAGTATGGGAAAAATATTTAGACATGCCTGGACATTGACATTATTCCAAGTAGCATTTTCCCTGACATGATTTGGTTCGAGAACATCCGGATTCTGGTTCTCGATTGTGAGGGCCTTGTCACTGGGATGATATGAGACATTGGTGATGTCTGGAAGCATCAGCTTCTCCCCATCTTGAGGCTAATCAAGGTGATCAAATATAATTTAACAAATACAGAAGTTAAATAAATCATTTTGACCACTAATAAAATACAAGTTAGGAGAGATTATGTAATAAAGATTAAATAGGAAGAAGAAAGAACTTTCATACCTTATGAGGAGGTTGATCGTTGATGTGCCCCAACAAAGCATCAGTGAGAGTACCTTCACCCAACAGTTGCCCACTGGAATTGCTGAAAGGTGCCGAACTATTTTTCATCATGTCACACGCGTAGTGATTTTCATTTTCTTTCGACAGATCATTTGATAATAACAATCTTTCCATTTGGTGGCCATCCAGTAAGGCTGGCATAAAGCCAGTTCCCTCAGAACTATATGCACTGCTGAGTTTGTTCGGATTGGCAGCGTCACAGAATTTGGCGTCACCTACTTGGACTAGCTCACTCCTACTAACTGTTTGAAGACCGACATAACCACCGGTTTTATATGAATTCACATTTGGAAAGGAGTTGATTGTATCACCGGAGCCACCAATATATGCGTGATTGGCAGTTTTGGAACCATTCTCTACCGTTGTGTGCTTCTGAATTCCATCATGGAATTGTTCAGGTATAGTTTGATCTTGTTGAGCCATCTGCTTTGAAGTTCCATACGTGCCACTAATGGCATCACTTGGCAAGAGTGAGCTGGTTCCAATGCTGTTCAGTTGATTTGTCCAAAGAGCCGGGCTATTTGGCTGAGAGAGAGGATAGTTGTTTCCTAGAATTGGATACTTAGAAGAGCTAGCTTGATCAGTCACTGAAGGTGATTTGTCAATACCAAGTTTAGATAGAGAGCTGCTCCCCCGAGCTCTATCGCTAGTGAATGGAACAATGCCATAGCTCCTATAGTTCATATTTGTCAAACTGCCTCCCAATAGTCCAGATTGGAGTGTTGGCGTCCATGGATGACGTCCCACAATATTATGATGATATTCTCGGCTACTACTTCCAAAAGATGCAGATGCAAAGCTAGACCTCAGCACTCTCTCGCTGTTATACTTGAGACCCTTTTCAGCAACCTTCCTGAGGAAGAGTCGATATTTCTGCGAATTCGACCACAATATATAAGTGGATAAAAAAAATCTTAAATTTCCGGTACATTGAGGTAGTCAGATTTTTGGGGGCAAATAACTAGGGATTTCTTGCTTAGATACAAAAAGAATTCAATTGTTTTTGTATTGTTAGTACTAGTATAACAATGTGAAGTATGTAAGGGAATCAATATTCGCATTCGAAAGATAGTTCATATTTTTTTTGTATGATAAAAATCGTGTTTTGCATTGTAGGATTAATAAAATCCATCAGCTTCGCTAATTGTGGGTTACTCGATGAAACTCGTTCCAGTAGTCACAAAATATACATTTTTCCTATGTATGCACAATCCTTCAAGCGTTTAATTATCATTAATACCCAATGCAAATACGACTACGCTTTACAACTATCTACAAGTAGTTTTCTTTCGTAAATGCACTGATTTAGACAAAGAAAAGGTGAAACGATGCGAATCAAGTTACTTAAACTGATGAAATGATTTCTGTTTCTGCTGTTATAATATAAATGCAAACTGATGTACTATATATGCTTGAGGAATATCTATAAAGCGAACCTGTAAATGGCTGGCCACATTCGCTCTAGTTATTCCTGGGACATTCATGACATCGAGAATTCTCCTCGGCACAGCATCTAATTTGATTCAAATCAAAGACAAAACAATGTTAGTAGAGAAATCAACATACAAACTAATCTGGTTCATGAACCTAGTTTATTAGCAATCATATGAGAGAGAGAGAGAGAGAGAGAGAGAGAGAGAGAGAGAGAGAGAGGAAATCTCAATCATGTAGGACAAAGATTCTTACTCTCGAATCCGATGATGTTTATGGCTTGCAAGAACCGATTCTGAAGTGCGGTCGTCCAAACAACTTTTGGTTTTCTAGTTTTTTGGCTATCGTTCTCGTTCTTTTCTTGTGACTCAGCGTCGGAATCCTCATTATTATTACTATTGATACCCTTCATCTTGTTCATAGATGATAAAGAATTCCTGTTTACACGAGGCGTAATATCTTTATGATGACCCCATATTGGCTTGACTGGTACACATATAGTCTCCTCTTCAATGACGAGCGATTTGCCTTTCCTGCCCGCAACTGCATATTGCCATAAATTCTTGAGATGTTCAGGTCTTACGGGTTTTGAAATGTAGAATGCAGCACCACGCTCTAAACTCTCCAACATGATGCACTCTCTTTCTTCTCCTGACATCACTGTCGCAAAAAACGTAAACAAAAGTTGCAAAACCCTTAAGTGAGTTAAACTAGAAAGTGATCCCGTAACAAATTAATGGTGCAGTTATAACCAAAAAGAGAGAAAAAGAAAAGAAAAACTTGTGAAGTTTAGAGGACACCCACTAATCACAGGTAGCTTGAATTCTTCTTGGACTTGCTCTTGCAATTCAAGTCCATTCATGTCTGGCATGTGATAATCTGTCAACACAAGGTCGAATGAAGCTTGACTTTTGCGAAGTGTAGCCAACGCATCATTCGGGTGTTTCACGGTTACCACTGAAATGTAAAATCGACAAAATCTTGTTAGACTAAGATTCTTTCAAAATAGACTGTTTTTGGTCCTTGAGAAAACCATGGCAGTCAGTAGATCATAGGATTTGAAAACGAGAGAGATGTGGAAAACCTATTAGGGAGACTACAAAGTTTCAAGTGTTTGTGCATTCATCCATCCATTTAATGGCACCCAAAAAAGTCATACATCATTTAGATGTCCAGTTACCTATTAAAAACATACCATAAATTATCATCAATTTTGTTTTTAAAATCTAGCGTTAGCGCGCCATTTTGACTGGGTAAATTTTTATCTCAACGGCCGCGGGAAATATTTTTAGCGTTAGCGCACCATTTGTTTCTCATTGAAAGTGAGCATATGCCTGCTAAGGTTTTATACACCAATCCATCTATTAGATCTGATCAAAGGCACACCATCTGTACCAGAACTACTAGATCCTTAAGATTTATAAATCTATTGTTGTCCTTTTTCTTTTGGCTAGGATGAGATTGTAGATGTAAAAGCTTCTCACACGAAACTAAAATCAAGTCCTCAACTCTGATAGAAAAACAAGGAAAACAATGCTTTTGATATCACGACTCGAGCAGGACATATGATTTAGGACATTCCTTGTCATCAATTAACAACACATCAGTCAGATCTGAGTATTGGAATTGCAAAACATTCACGAAATTAAACAGCCAGGCAAACATCAGAAAAATGACCACCAGAAATACGTTTTCCCCCTAATATACAGGAGCAGTTAAAAAGAAGAAATGGAACATGGACTTTCAAAAATATATAACTAAACTTAAAGATCGGCTTCTTCTTGATGAAGAAAGCACGATTTAAAGTTTAGAATCATGCATGTTCAACAAAAAGAACTAAAGAAAACGTCCAAGGCAGATGATCAATTTTTTGGACCATTAGGCCAAGAAGTATTGGAAGATGCAATAGATTTTGATTCCTTCATGACCCGATGTGAAAATTTCACAAAATCCTGTGTCATCAACCAAAGAGAAGAATTTTATATTTAACCCTGGATCGTTTACCTTCATACTCCCATGTCCTTAGGATGGCTGCAACAATGGTGAGACATGTAGAATCATCGTCTACTACTAAAACACCGATCTTTGCAGAAGAACGTTTGACGCTAAGAGAATGCCTCTGCCCCATTCCCTCGATAGGCTCCATGTGTAAGTCACTATACCTTCTGATACGCCAAACGACCGAGCTAAATTTAAATTTATAGGCAAACTGACTCAGTCACAAGTACGTAGAATGTGAAACACTCGTCAAATGAACTGCTATATAATATTGTCTGTGCGTTTGTGGGTGTGTTTGGTGAGAGAGAGAGAGCCCATACAAACTTCCTAGTTTTATGTTCTCTCTATGCGTCAAACAACAAATTAAATGCAATGTACTGATAGTCTTAATTGGAAGGCATGCTCGGATTTCACGAGACAATTCTCTGGACTTGTTATATTGGAAAAAAATCTAGACAAGAATTAGCTAATATTTATTGCAGCATGCTGAAAATACAAAGTTTTTACCGCCATGTTCTTTCCATATAAGATTGGATAATGTTTTCCCTTCTTTTGTCTTCCCATCGCACCGGTTGATATTGGATTACACGGTTTCGTCGTCGAATTATCTCACAAATGAAATCTTGTTTCCTACTATAGCAATTAGGGTTATGAACTTTCTTCTTAGAGTGAACCCTTTCCGAGGTAGTTGCCCCCCTACATCGCACCTTCTTACCGTCCTTTCTTCACCCCTGAACCATGGTCTTAATTTATTTCCCCACAATGAGACTGCCTATCTCGGCAAAATTACTCGGAAACCACAACCCCTAGTGTTCTGTTTGGCTGCTTGTAATTGCTTGCATTTTACCATGGGCAGACGACGATGTTGTGCTATGGTTCTTATTTGACCGTGGTTTTGGCGCACATTATGTCATTAAGTCATTCGAATACGTTTCTTACTTCTAGCACCAAGAAGAACGTGAAGATTGCTAGCTAGAAACGCCAAATTAAATTGGAAACAAAATATATTTGATGCTTGAATTTTTTATACTACGCTCAGTGATAAGGACCATTTCAAACTAAGTTGTGAAAATGGTAATCCCTTAATACTACCAAGGCTAAGAACAACCGTCATAGTTATTCCATCTTACTACTAGATGATCGCAACATCTATGCAAAAGACGGCGCGGGAAATCAAGGCCAACTGTCGATCTTCAATCATTTGACAAAAAGGTCAGTCACAGCTGACACGAGCTCATTAATGCATCGGTTAGAACGAATCCAGTGCGGAATTGTACGTAACGAGGCAAACGACACGACGCTTTGAGATTGATCGCTCGAAATAACTACTCCAACAAATAATTAGGCTTGTGGATGGAAACATACTTGTTTGAGAAACCGACGCGATGTTTCAGCATCGATCGATTCCGATAACTATATCAACTAATAAATAGGCTTATAAATGGGAAGATACCTTGTTTGTTTTATACGTCGTATTTCTTTCATCCGTTCCCATTTCGCTCCTAACTTTCTTAGTACTATTCTCTATCTTGGTATACCTTAAATAATCACGGTCTTCCCGAATAACGATGAAACTCATAAACGTCAACCGTGCTTACTCGTGACATGAATCAACATGCAAAGTAAAAAATATTTTTAATCTAATTTGAAGTGATGGATTGTGTACAATCTCATTTTTTGACTTCTTTGATGATTCACAAATCTGTTTAATGTACAGACAAAATTCTTCTGATGAAGTGACGTCTTCATTTTAAAGTGTACACGTATTTTTCGGATTTCTGAAGCAGCATATGGTAGGTGACTTGTGAAATAGGCTAAGATGGAGTAAAATCCCCAATTTGAAATTTGTCGAAGAATTTATTGGATCCCTTGGTAGTTCTTTTATTGTCAACTCTTTGTCGAGAAAATTGTCCAAAAAGTCCTAAATCTATTGCACTTTTATTTTTTTCCTTTATTTATTTTTTAGCCTTCTTCCCTCTGGCGAAGCTTGCCCCCACTGTCCATTGGTGAGGGTGACCCTTGCCGACCCCTGGTTGGGCGAGGTCAAACCTCGCTCGACCTCACCGTCCCGACCCAGGGGACGAGCCTCGCCCAAGGTGAGGCTTACCTCGCCATTGTGACCCAAGCAAGGGAGACCCAGGCGACGGCAAGGTGGACCTCGCCTTGGCTGGGCGAGGCCAACCTCGCCATCGCTTGGGTCATGATGGTGAGGCTGGCCTCACCTTTTCTAGGCGAGGTTCGACTTTGCCCAACTAGGGGGAGAGGGCGTGCTTCGCCAAAGGCCGGCGAGGTTGACTTCACTGGCCCTCGCCTCTGGCTGGTTGTTGAACCGGCTAGAGGGAAGAAGTCCAAAAAAAAAGGGAAAAAAATAAAAATATATCAAAAATTCAAAAAATATATATTTAAAATTGCCACGTCAACAGTGGCCAAACGGCTAGCATCCACGTCAGCTCCAAGTGGCCAAAATTAGTCGGATGGACTCAATTGGCAAGAAATGAAAATGTTTGAGATTCAATTGACAAACTTGAAAGGTTTAGGATTGAATTGGCAAAAGTGCAATAAATTTAGGATTTTTTGGACAATTTTCCCACTCTATGTCAATGTTGGAAATTGCTCAAAAAAGTGTCATGTCCATGCATAGACTATGATAATCCACCCCGAACTTTTGTTTTAAAGTAAAGTACTAACAGACTTTCTCTAGATAAGTTGTTCAAAAAGTCCTAAGCCTATTGTACAGCTTGCAATTCAGTCATAAACCTTTCAATTAATTCAATTCAGTCCTAAATTTTTTGACAATTAGCCAATTTAGTATAAACTTTTTAATTGTGTTGATTTAGTCCTAATCCTTTTGAAGATTTCCCAATTTAGTTTTAAACATTTTGACGATTTGCTAATTTTGGCTAGAGATTACTGATGTGGACATCGGGCATTCTACATGACTTGACCGGCGCTAACTTGGATAATTTTACATTTTTTTTTAAATTTTTTTCCTTTTTTTTCCCCCTCCTCTCTTTTGGCCTATGGCTATTGTCGGCGACCAACCACAAGCTAGGGCTCAACCCTCATAGCCTGGACAAGAGCGACCCTTGCTTGATCTAGCGAGTGAGGGTTGAGCTCTCGTAGCCCATGGCCAAATACCAGCCACAGGACAAGGGAAAAGAAAAGGAAAAAAAATTTTAAAAATGCAAAATTTTTCCATGTAGCACTGGCCATGCACTGTAAAATGGCTGATGGCCGATGGCTGGCTAATATTCACATTAGCGATTTTAGGCCAGAATTGGTCAAAATGACTAAATTTAAAAATCGTTAAAAGATTTAGGACTAAATTGACACAATTGAAAGGTTTAGGACTAAATTGGCAAATTGTCAAAAGATCCAAGACTAAATTAGCTTAGCATGGTAGAAAAATTTTAGGACTAAATTGAATGATATACAATAGGTTTAGGATTTTTTAGACAATTATCCTGATCTTCTTTTATAGATTTGTCCTTCAATTGACCTGGAGGAAACCTTTCTCTCTCTTTGGCTTTTAATGGGTGCAATTATATCTCCACAACGATAATAATTTCTTCAATAACAATTTAAATATACCTATTGAGCGGATGTAAATTCAGTCCTCAACAATTTCATTTGCCAATTTTGTTATAAACCTTTGCACAAAGTTCCAATGTAGTCCTTCCGATCTATTTTCGCTAGAAATTGTTGACGTGGCCATGTGCTACATAGGATTGCTGGCAATGACTGCACTGCTATGTTGGCGATTTCAGCGAAAATTAACCGAATGGGCTACATCAAAATTTCGCGCAAAGATTTAAGACCAAATTGACAAAATTGAAAAATTTAGCGTACAATAGGTCCAAGATGGATTGGGTAATTTTCCTATTGCCAACTAATATAGACTCTTTGTCAATGTTGGAAATTGTTCGAGAAAGTGTCAATGTGCATAATAATGCACCACAATTTTTGTTTAGACCACCCGCCTGGATGGCGCTGTTGGGAAGGATACTTTTTCTCTCGTAAAAGGTTGAGTGTTCGAATCTCAGGTGTCGTAGGGTGACTTAACCAGTGCGCGTGTGTGGTGGCTAGCACGTGTCACCCCGAAGGTTTATCTCCCGGCTGTCGGCCGTGCGGAAATTTCCTGAGTTATAAAAAAAAAAACTTTTGTTTAGAAGTAAGGTGATAATAGATTTTCTTGTACAGATTTGTCCTTCTATTGGCCCGGGGGGAATCATTCTTTCTCCCTTTGACTCTAGCGGGCGCGATGATATCTCCACAATCATAATAATTTCTTCGAAAACAATTAACGAAACTTGACATGAAATTAAAATGTCAAAACGATTGGGAATAAGCTACAATAATTATGAAAGTATCATTACAAAAACCTGAATACTTAATGACTAATATAGTAAATATTATCATTGTTACATTAATAGAAAATGTTAAGAGGAAGTAAATGCCAGATTCTATCATTTATATCCTTAATCACTTATTGCTTTTTCTCCTCCTCAATGTCTACAGTGAATATTTTTATATAGTTCAGAGATAATATTGAATAAATTAAAAGTTGATGGATCAAATTGCACATTGGGCCAAAGTTTAGGGACTATATTGGACAAATTAAAAGTTTAGGGACCACATTGCATATTGAGCCAAAGTATAGGGGCTGTTTGTCTCATTTTGCCTTTTGCACTGTACACATTTTGACAAGAAAGGGTAACACGTGTAGGATTAAGGCATTAATCAACCTTTCTTCATCAAAATTAGGGTTTTTGTTCAGGGAACTCATAAAAGAGAAGCAGTTCCTTCACCGATAGAGCTGACTTTATGTCAAACGCAAACTTTTCGATGCAGGCACAGGCTCTTCTCTTGCGTGGCTTGCTTGCTTCAATTTCGCGGTCGCCCCTCTTTTGGGTCTGTCCAAAGCATTAACTATGTAGCTCGAAACGCAAAACTCTAACCCCACACGACCTTTCTTATTAACTCCTCAGTTGTCCCTATGCTACAGAGTTGGCGAGTTGCTTTAACAACATGTCCCGTAGACGCAGTTGCTTTCGGCTGCAGACACGAGACGCCCAAAAGTGTACGAGAACCCACGTGCGGTGCGCACGTCGCATGCGTTTCGTAAATGAATTAGAGTAGTTTCTTCTTTTTTACTTCCTGGAGTAGGTAAATTTCCGTTTGTGACGGTATTGCGATTCCACCCTTTGGGAAAGCTTTTTAGAGGAGAAAAACTAATATAATTGGAGAGTTTAAATGAGACATTTTATTAACGACTCCATGAAGTTTTGATAACTTTCTTTGCATTTAAATTTTTTTTAGAAGAAACGTCTACTTCATGTTGGTTTGCGCTCGGAAAATATTTTGTGGGGAGAGAGTGCAGATAGAAGAGGAGATCTGTTAAAAAACTTTTCAAAAATGAGTTATTTGAAAAATATTTTTTGCAAAATAATCGCATGTATCGCTTACAAAAATAAATTAATGGAAAAAAATTTCATCACTCACAAAAATAGTTAGGCATAGATTATTATTGATGAGGAAATCATTTACCGTTGACTAATTTTTGTAAACAATATAAGCAATCATTAATTATTTAAACTAGCTCAATTTTCGGGAAGTTACTGTTCATACACTGTTCGGCACTATAATAGCATTATAGCAAGAAGAAAAATCACTTCAATTGTCTCAATCATTGCGAAAGCCCCAAAAGACGGTCGATCCTGTTTCACAGGCCATGGGTTTTTATTTTTATTCATCCAAATAGAGATATGAGCAAAACTTCATGTCATGTAGGAGTAACAACCTACAAACCTCAATCAATTCAAATCACTCATTTATCGCAAAACGAACGTACCATAAGTGCTTTCTCTTTTCGGCTTTTTTTAAGTTTGAATCAAAGGAGGGAAACTTCTCAAATTTTGGACTGAGGTCCAACCAACCCAAAAAAAGATTATTTAGTATTTTTGCCCTTTTTGTTTGGGATAGAATAGTGAAGATAGTATTGCAAAACTAGAAATGTTATTGATTTATGTACATAAAATATTGAGAGAGTACTTTGTTGGAAGAGTTATATTATGGTTTAGATGGAATTTTAGTATTTCGGGGGAAGAATTCAAATTGAGACAAGTCAAACGAAAAGTCTTATTTTTCATTTCTCAAACTAAGATCCACTTTAAGTAAATAAAACAACAAAACTACTTGCGTAACTCCATCTAGCCGATATTACCACGATATGCACATATAGACATCTGAGAAGAAAATTGCTCTTCCACAAAATGTTTAATTTTCCCATGGCAAATAGTTCGTTGGACTCAAGTCTAGGAAGATTGATGGGGAAAATTGGCCAAAAATCGTTGATGTTGACGCCAGTAGTGCCACGTAGGACGGCCAATACTGATGTAGACATTTTTCTCCTAGACCAAGGGGACATTCAGTAAGGGTTGGCCTCGCCAGCCACCGCCCAAAAAGAAAAGGGAAAAAAAAGAAAGAAAGAAATTTTAAAAAATCATAAAGAATTACAAAACAAATTATTTTAAAATGTTCACGTTTACATTAGCTATTCTACATGGCATTATCGTCATCCACGTTAACAATTTCTAGATAAAATTGATCGGTCGGATGGACTCAATTGATAAAATGTAAAAATGTTTAGAACTCAATTTGCAAATTTGAAATGTTTAGAACTGAATTGGCAGAAATGTAATAGATTTAGGATTTTTTTGGACAACTTTGTTGTTTGGACAAGAATAAGAACTAGGAAATTAGACGGGTCTCGTGGGCGGCCAACCGACCGAACGGGTTTTAAATTTCATACAAAATGACCCTATCCGCAACGGGATTTCGCTTTTCTCACGCCTTTATTTCCGAGGCCCACGACGTCGCGGTCGTATTCAGCTGATCAGCCTTCGCGTATGGCGGGGTCCCACTCGACCCGCCTCGTAAGCCGATCCGCGCGATCCCAGGCTTCACGCGGATCGGGCGCGATCCGGAGCGTCGCTTCCAACATTCCAGCACGTGGGAAGCAGCAGGTCGTGGCCAGTTGGAGGGACGGTTGGCATCGGGACCGATTTCTTAATAAGGAAGAGAGATGGAGAGCGACGGAAACTGGAGAGGAGAGGACTGCGACCGAGGACTGACTGATGGGGACGTCTTGGGATCCAATTCAAGTTTCGGGACACTTTCAAAAGCTTGACCCAGTCCAGAAAGATCACAGCTCAGCTCTTGCACAGACGGGTTTTTATAGCTTTTAGCGTGCGCTTAATACGTGTGCTCTCTTCCATTCCATTGGCCTCTCCTTCCCATGACCTTCCTCCTCCCCCCTCACCAGCTCAAACCACCCAAAGAACGTCAAACATTTTCGCCGAAAAATAGGTTGTCGCTCGCCACGCATGTTGAGGGGCCCCGCCCGCGAGTTCCCCGCGCAGTCCACTCAGCAGTCCCAAAACATATATATCCATTCCTTAGTCATGTTGGTATGCACCGTTCTTTGGCCTGCATATATGGCCAATCAGTCTCCCGGTGAGTCCCAACCAAACCCATCACCGCCACCAGCCCCGGTAATCCAAATCCCTGACCAACCGCCGCATAATTCGCCGTATTCTTCTTCTTCGGCCACCGGTGGTCCAGGCGGTTCCTCGCCTAGACCCATGCTTTCTCCGAGGGGGGCGTCGCCGGGTCAATCCACGGGGAGGCACCCGTGTTACCGTGGAGTCCGGTCTCGCAGCGGGAAATGGGTCTCTGAGATCCGTGAGCCCCGCAAGACCACCCGCATTTGGCTCGGAACGTATCCGAATCCCGAGATGGCGGCCGCCGCCTATGATGTGGCTGCGCTCGCTCTGAAGGGCTCTGACGCTGCGCTGAATTTCCCGGACGAAGTTCCCAGATACCCGGTCCCGAGTTCCGCATCGGCAGCTGATATACGCTTGGCAGCAGCTAGTGCGGCAGCGTCTAGGGGACCGAGAAGCGAAGCCGAGGGGAAGGAGGATCCGGTTAGTCGGCCTGAGATTGCCGACGAGACTGGCGAAGAGACGGGTCAGGAGTTTATGGATGAAGACGCGCTTCTGAACATGCCAAAACTGCTAGACGACATGGCGGAAGGAATGCTCGTGAGCCCACCGAGGATGAAGATGGGCTCAGAGAACGACTCGCCGGAGGATTCAGATGGCGGAGAGAGCCTGTGGAGTTATCCCTAATTTTAAAAGGTGAGATGATCAGGGCTTGATCGATTAGAATAGCCCTCATTGTAGACTTATACGAATTTGATATCCATTGTATATGATCGTCATGATTGATCGTATCCCAGTGATTTCATTAGGAATAGAAATACTTGGAGCGTGGTTTTTTGAGTTTTTTTGGCCCCATAGAATGTAGCTTCCGGGTGGGTGTGGGAGTCTCTGGTGAGGGTTTTGCTCGCAGCTTTTATGTTTGGGGTTGTTTTCGATTGTACGTAGCTGTATATGGTATGTATATACACTGTCTCTTTGTATCATAGATTGGTTGAACAACATATCTCTGGAGCAATTTATGACGCGGCATAACAAATCAATTGAAATTGCAAGTGTTTTTGAAGAAAAAGCAAGCAGCGCGTTCCTTTTGTCATAATACAAAGACATATTATACCATAAGGCAATTTATGAACGTTTATATGGATTTGCAATGAAATGAAGATGTTTTTTTTTTGGTCTGTCATACTTTAATTCTCAACTCACTATCATATTTTTGCCTTGTCTCTTGCAGAGCGTGAGACAGAAAACTCACATCTGACACTACACGTCCCTATCCCTAACGCTCCTTGAGAAGGTGGGGATTCGAACTCCCCACCTCCCTCTTTCCAAGTACGGTATCCCCGGCACCATAGACGGCCCCTCCTTGCTCTCGGTGCTTGTGAAGAAGCTTCCTCATTGTGTCCAAGATAGTACTAAGATGTCCTGCATTTGCAGGGATTTTATGACAGTGATCTAATGGCCTCTCGAGTGGGCCTTGCATTTCAAAATTTAGACTCACAATTCACGGCTAAAAATGAAGGAATATATGTGTCTATGCATGATTCGAAATATGCGGTTGGACGAGATACATGTTAAGCTGAATGTTAGTTCTTCGAACTTAACTCCAGTGACTAATGAAATGATACCATTGCAAGCATACGATTGATCAAAATACATTGACGAATTACATTCATTCTGGAAGCTTATATTGCTCAATTTTGCATCCTTTCATCACCGCGACTAATTTTGTAAAGCAGAATCTCCCTCTATCACGCAAGAGTAATACAGTAGCATCGACCTTATTGCAGCAAAGCTTTAACCCTATTATTAGACTAACCAAACCAACGAAATTCATGGGAAGTTACCTGGAGGATAGAGTAGTAGATATGTTGTCTGTTCTCTCCGTGAAGAGGCGACCATGACAAACTATGTTAGGACAAGGGCGATGAATCATTCGCACATAGCTATGATTATATAAGACGAACGATCAGATCCATGATTGCAAGACATGTGGAGTATGGGGATCCATTTGATTATAGAATTCCGATATTGGGAAAAGGGTATCGAACTTTTCCTGCCAAAGATACGTTCAGATTCTCCTTTGGGGTTCAAAAGCCGATTAGAAAAAGGTGCAACTATCGTTGTTTTTTATAGCAACGATTCGGTCGTTTTTCTTTTAGTGGAAAGTATGACGTCATTGTTGACGTCCGTCCACCTAGAGCAATGTGATTATCTAATACAGTCCAATTCCCAAAAAAAAACACAAACTTTAGGACTTGTCTCAAACGTGGTCCAAAACTTTATTTGTCTAAAAAAATCACCAACTTTCAACCGTGTTCCAAATCTGACTCCCGTTAACTCTCCATCCACTTTCACCGTTAATCATCCAACGTGGCTTTTCCACTTCAACAATTGGGGGCACAAATACACCACGGCAGCAATAAAAGCAAATGTCCACTTAGGCTGCGCTTTCTCTTCTTCATCTCCTTCGCACGATTTTCTCTTTAGGGTTTTCTTTTTTCTTTCTTCTTTCTTCATTCGATACACGAGTGAGAGGCTTCGATTCGTTCGAAGATCTCGCGCGCTCTCCCTCGCATGCTCAGCCTCTTACACGAAGTCGCTTGCTTTCACGCTCGGCCATTTAGAGACTTGTTTTCGTCTGGAATTTTGAAGATCTCGCGCACATTCGGTCAAGATCAAACGAGCAAAATCTCGCGCACTTGGTCGCTCAGAGACATCGACTTGTTTGAAGAGCGAGCGAGCGAGTGAACATCTCGTGCGCTTGCTCACTCGCTCATCCTCTCACATGGAGTCGCTCGCTCTCATGGTCGGCCGTTTAGAGACTTGTTTCCATATGGAATTTTGAAGATTTCGTGCACATTTGGTCAAGATCAAGTGAGCAAAATCTCACGGGCTTGGTTGCTCATATACATCAACTCGTCCGAAGAGCGAGCCAGCGAAGATCTCGCGCGCTCGCTTTGCTCGCTTATCCTCTCACACGGAGACGCTCACTCTCGAACGTCCTCACGCTGGTTCGCTCGAAGGATTCTCGCTTAAGGGTTGAAGAGGATAGAGTGTTGAAGTCATTAAACATAAGGCATTCTTCTTCTTCTTTCTCCCATGCATTTGGACATATTAAATTACGATCACCATGTGCTTAATGGTTCGTCTAGTAGTCATTTATCTCACCAAAACTGAAATCAGTGCTACATCTGAGTGTTTAGAGAAAGTGTTAAATTTAAGTCTTCCCTCTAGTGAGGTGAGATGATTCTCATGGGAAAATTCAGTAGCTTTAGTTCTATAGATAGGGCCATTAGATCAATTAACAAGCTGTTTACAATGTCAGAAGTTAAGTTGAAAGACTGCGTTCAAGCGAGATATTGAAAGCTTGTGCATCTTGTAGTTAAATAGAGATGTGAAGCCTATTTGTGATAGCCTTACTACATTCATTTTTAAAGAAACTTTGAGTACAGAAAAGGAATTCTTCTTTTTTCCTCCTAATCTATTGGAAGGCATTGAACTAAAGGATTAGTTCAGAAGGTTATGTATTTCAAATGTGTTCTCTAGCTATGGGTTGTCACATGTTTAGATATTAGGAGCCAAAACTTTTTTTTTTAATAGTTTCTGATCAATAAGCTGTTGTTTTGTGAAACTCTTTTCCTAATGTGAAGTGTGTCATGACTGCTTATTATGCCATACAATTACTAAAGCTATTGTTGTCTTACTAGGTATTTAATTAGTGCGATGAGTTCAACATTGAACTTCAAATGTCCAATTTTTTTATTCTATTTTGTTTATAGGATTGGGCCGGTTGGGTTCCAGGTCACCATCGTTTTTGCTAGTGGAAAATTGAAGTGTTGTCGATTGAATAAGCAACGATGGTGAGTTCATTCAATTGTTGGCCTTTTATTTTTAAATATTGTTTTTAGTTTTCAGTGTATGACTTAGTGTGTTTTTTCACAGAATGAAAGTGACAGTGACAATGGTTCATTAGACTTGTGTGACAATGAAATAAATATATTAGATGACGAAGAGATTAGAATAAGGGAGATGAGGAAAGATTTTAGGGAAGCAATAATTGAGGTAGATGATGGTGGAGACCTAACTGAAGGTTCCATCAATATAAGAATGGAGGAGGAGTTTGGTGTTATTCCACACGAAGGTGGGGATGATGATGAAGATGCAATATCGGTTGATGAACCTCTAGGTGGTCCCGATATTGATAATTTTGAAGAAGTTAGTGGCACAACTGAACGAATTGTTAATAGATATGATCCTATATGTGACCATAACGAGAATGTGTTTAGTCTAGGCATGATATTTGAATCTCATGAACAGTTCAAGATAGCTGTGCAAAAATATGTGGTAATTAATGGATTTAACATTTTTTGGCAAAGGAGTCAAAAGAAAAGAATGGAAGCAAAGTGTGTGAGTGACTGTGGTTAGACATTGTATGGCAGTTGGGTTCAAAATGAGAAAACTTTTGTAATAAAGAGAGTTGGAAATCCACATAACCGCAATAGAAGCCTTACAAATAGGCAAGCATCTTCTACATGGCTTGCTCGTGAGTACATGCCTAAGATTAGAGCTAGTCTCACTTATTCGGCTACCGAAATGCAAACAGATGCAAGAGAAAGATTTGCCCTGACCTTTGATAAAAAAAAAATGTTACCGACCCATATGAAGAGCTCTTAGTTGTACAAGGGGGCCGATAAGGAAGCAATATGATATGCTAAGATCTTATTTGGAGAAGCTCAAGAGAGTTAGTAAAAATGGAAGATTTGAAATGGAGGTTAACCTAAAAACCAAAGTATTTGAGAGGTTTTATGTGGGCTTTGATGAGTTGAAAATGGGCTTTTTAGCAAGATGTAGGCATGTGATAGGCTTAGATGGATGCTTCCTTAAAACTGGATTGAAAGGTATGTTGTTATGTGTCGTTGGACGAGATGGAAACAATCAAATGTTTCCAATAGCTTGGGCAATTGTGGAAGTTGAGTTTGAGGCATCGTGGACTTGGTTTCTCGCTCGGCTATTTATTGACTTGAATGTGGACACAAGTGAAGGCTAGACTTTTATCAGTCATCAACAAAAGGTAATATGTCACATTTGTCTTCATTGGCTATTACACTATATTGGTACAATCATTGTTGTGACTTGTTTGTTTTTCATTGGCATAATAAGAAGACATGCAAGAATCCCACGACATTTGGACAATTTTGTAATTGTCGATAAGATATTTGTTGGGTTATCACAAATGATATCATTGGTATTTCTTGTATTTTTTCACATGTAGGCAAGAAAAGGAAGACCAAAGAAAACTGGGGCTAGTGGTGCGCAAGCCGATTCACAAGCTAATAGATCATCTAATGGGGACGTCACTATCATTAGGAAGGAGAGAGCATGGGCTAGTGCTTTACCGGGCATAATTTTATTTTCATACCAAGTGTATATTGTGATTAATGTTTGATACTCATTTGGTTTCTTTAGGCAAGACAAGGATATGGACTTTTCATATATGAAGCTACTAGGAATTCCTATTTAAGGGTAATTTATGTCTAATGTTTTATATGTGTGTCAAAAAGAAAAGCTAAGTTCGTATGTTTATTTTTTTTTATTGCAGATGTCAGGTAGTGATAGAGTAATTGACATTGGAGGTCCATCCATTTCCAAGGGACAAACAAGAGCAAGGAATGTTGTTGAAATTTCACTAGGCCAATCTTCTACTGATATCTCAGAACCTCCATGTACTTAAGAATCTAGAATTGGTGGTTAACTGTGAAATTATGGACCCAAAAATGCTTATGCAGTGCCTTCTACTGGATGTTGAGTTGTAGACTGAAAAGTGCTAGTCTTTTGTTGTTTGTAAGTAGATTTGGCTATGCATTATGTGTTTGGGGATTTGGCGATATCATTTTATATATGTGATGCTTTGGCTATGCACTGTGTGTTCGGCTGGTTTGGAAAGCTTGCCAAGAAATGAGGTAGAACTTGGAACGTTTGGATTTTGCAAATTTAGATTTTGCAACATGTAGGTAGCGTATATAGAAAGAGTTTATTTTCAGGAACTTGTAGAAGATTATATCATGGTTTTTTGGGATATATATTTTATTCACAAGTAGATTCCATAAAAGATGGTGGCATTAAAGAGGAACTTCCTTTCACAAAACAGCAGCATTTGCTTTCATCCAAATCTGCATAATCTTTATCACTTTAAAATAAAAATGCAATGGGATAGCATTCGCCTTCCTGATCCTGACGAGAGAGAGAGAGAGAGAGAGAGAGAGAGAGAGAGAGAGAGAGAGAGAGAGAGAGAGAGAGAGAGAGAGAGAGAGAGAGAGAGAGAGAGAGATGGGTCATATAAAGTCTTGAGGTGGTGGATGCAATTTCAAATTAGTGAACCAAGCTTTGTAAGACCAATGCCTATTGCCTACAATTACTCCATCCTCATATGTCAACAATGCCAGCTTCTTTCTTAGTCATTTGATATTTCTAGGCAAAAGGTGTTGTGTAATGCTAAAACGATTGATTTTCCTATGAATTTTCTACGTCTTAGCAAGACTCTGCGATACAAGGCTTTGATGCAGATGTAAAACAAGATTGTTTCTTTAGAACGGTCCGTTTACAAGTAATTGACAATATCAAGTATCTGAAATGGTTCTATCCATGCATTTGTAACTTTGGCCTGAATTTTGGTTGATAGAGTCTGTTCTTGTATGCCTGCAAGTCACATGTCTTAGCCATGTACTGCATAAATTGTTGCAGATGGAACCACAATTGAGGAAAAAAAAACTCAAACTCTTGTCGCGACTCTATCGTCTTCAAGTTCAGAACTTGTTGAAACCCAATTAATTTTTTTTTCTCCTTTTCCCCTTTCTTTCGATGCAAAACACAAGCCTAGTTTGCGAGACATACATGTTCGCTTCTAACTTAATAACATAATCCAATGACCAAAATGTCAAAGCAACAAAGGCAATAAAGAACTAGCCAAGAGATTCAGAGCCCTTTGTGCAAGAACAAACTCAAACAGAGACAATGATGCAACTTCTGCAGAAATGCTATGATCGATTTAACCGACTTTGTTCAAGTTGTGACATATCTCAGCTCACCCCTCCATATAAGCCCAATAAACGAATATTATTCGCCAATGTAAAATGAATCACCTAGCATATTCTCCAAACTGTTAGGAATATAACCTAAATTAGAGAATTTACAAACATCCTAGCCTAATCGAGGTGGTAGCTTTGTTACATTAAATGGGTCACTATTTCAATTTAAACACTTCTAAATCCTCTACTCTACTCAGACAATTAGCTTGATGCCAGTTATATGAGGCCTTGATCTAATGTTAGCAATAACTCTTCCCAATCAGCAACCCAATAACAACCATTATGTTCACTTTGGTGCATCATTAGGAACTGGAGATACTAGTTCTTCCCGACATAAACATTATTAGATGGAAACTCCAGCAGCTGAGTTTAATCTAACACATCCTCTCTTTCAAATGAATGCATTAAGTCTATCACAAATAGGCTTCACATCTCTGTTCAACTGCAAGATGCACATGCTTTCAATATCTCGCTTGAAGGCAATGTGGTCGTCTGCTTCTAACTTAGCTTTTGACATTGTGAACAACTTGCCAATTGTTAATTGATCTAATGGCCCTATCTACGGAACTGAAGCCGCTGAATTCTTTTTCATCACTGGAGGGAAGACTTAAATTTAACACTTCGTCCAAACATTCGGATGGAGCATCGTTCTGTGAGATAAATCAACTGACTTTAAATTCCATAAGATAAATCACTTCTAGACAAATTATCGAGCATATGGTGATTGTAATTAAATAAGTCCAAATGCATAGGAGGAGGAAGAAGAATAATACCTTTTGTTTAATGCCTTACACACTATGTTTGCTTCGACCTTTAAATGAGCATCCTTCGAGCGACCGAGAGCGAGTATGTCCGAGAGTGAGCGTCTCCGTGTGAGAGGATGAGCGAGCGAGTGCTCACTCTTCAAACGAATTGATGTCTGAATTGATCATCACTCGAGCGTGCGCGAGATTTTGCTCGCTCGCTCTTCAGATGAATTGATGTCTTTGAGCGACCGCTCGCTTGCTCTTTAGATGAATTCACCTATATGAGTGACCAAACGGCCGAGCGTGAGAGCAAGCAACTTCATGTGAGAGGATGAGCGCGCGAGATCTTCGAACGAATCGAAGCCTCGTGCTCATGTATCGGATGAAGAAAGAAGAAAGAAAACCCTAGAGAGAAAATCGTGCGAAAGAGATGAAGAAGAGAAAGTGTAGCCCAGTTGCATATTTGCTTTTATTGCTGCCATGGTGTATTTGTGCCTTAATTGCTGACATGGATATTATTATTGATGTGGAAAAGCCACGTCGGATGACTAACGGTGAGAGTGGATGGAGAGTTAACGGGGGCCAGATTTGGAACACGGTTGAAAGTTAGTGATTTTTTTTAGACAAAATAAATTTTGGGCCAGATTTGGGACAAAACCTAAAGTTTGCGTTTTTTTTTTTGGAATTGGGCCTATCTAATACCAAGCTGTTCACACCCAAAATTGACACTTTTTTTGTTATTATTATTGATAAGTATCTGATAGAGTTTAGTCAACAATGAACAAAATCATTGACAACTTGAAGGGAATTGATAATTTGCTGAGAAAGTCATCGACAACATTAGTTATCAACGAGAGCCTTCATCAAGACTTGAGAAGTTGATCAACAAAGTCATCGACAGTGGGCAATCGACACAAAAACATAATTGCTAGGTAGTTATGTTTCGTTACCGCTAATTTACAACTTTTTAACTATGGATAACATAATTTCTTGTAACCGCCATTACGAAGTTATTTGTTATTTAAGTATTAAAATTGTAACCATTGTATGTAATCATCCATTGTGAGCTATCACTCTTTGTAAGGTGATCAATCAATCAAAGAACTCAACTTTCTCACAAGCTTATCTTTATGTTTACTTTTCTGCAATTTAACTATCTTTCAATTCTCATACTTTAGTTGTAATTTTCAGATCTTTATCATCAATTAAATTCCGACGTTGTATTTTGTCATGCACTTTGTAGTCGACAAAATTTTGGCAAAACTTTTTTATGTCATTGGGCGTCTTCGTTGATTAAATTCTATTGAAGCATATTTGCTCCTTGTGTTCCATTGATACAACTCCAATCTAGAATCACCATAGAACATGTGTCCTCTTCGAAGAACGAATTTCAGTGAAAAAATTTTTGTCGATGATACAAATTCGGCAAAACAGCTTTTTTACACATTCAACGGGACAACTTGTGGTTTAATTTGAGGAAATTCAATGCTAAGAACAAGGAATCATCCAAGGCCAGACAATGTCACAGGTAACAAACCCAACAGCAGTGACGAAGATATGCACTTCGAATCTTTTGCCGTTAACTAAGCTGTAGAAGAAGGCCAAGGCAAGAGGGGAGACCATCCCAATGTCACACTGTAAAACAATGAAGAGAAGTTGCACCAAATTCTCATATGTTGGCCATCATGAAGAGATTGTTCGAGGAGTAGCGGAATGATATAGCAAATTACCTTGTAGTCACATGTCAGACATGATCAAGCCAATCACCATCAATGCCATGAATAATGTTTTTTCGAGGCCAGTATCATCCAATCAACCATTGTTATCCAATCCAATGGTAACAAGATATGTTCCTAGTCCCTCTTCATTTATATAATGTTGGTCAGAGTAGTCAACCCCCTATAAGAATTATACAAAGGTCTGAATCTTATAATCAAGGCCATAATGATGAGAATAATCAAGCTGATGTTGGTCAATATAACCAAATTGGTGACAATAATTTGACAAATCTAATTAGCCAACAGTCTAGTCAATTGCCAAATGTTGAAGATATAAGGTCAATTCCCCTCAATATGAATAATCCTATTAGGCTTAACATGCCGATCACAAGGCAAAATGACCAACTAAATCCACAATTGAACCTAGCACATTGTGTTGAAGAAGTTCAACAACGATTAGGGTTAGACATAGGTATTATCATACATGTTTGCAGGAAACCACATTCTAACACTACAAAAAAACATGTTTTTTCCGACAAAATTTCCAACGAAAAATTTAGAAAAATTCGTTGGAAAACGAATTTCCAACGAATTTTCCAACGAAAAAAAATTCGTTGGTAATAAGTCGTCGCAAATTTTTCCAACGAAAAATTTCAATTTTCGTTGGAAATTTGCGACGAATTTTTTTTCGTTGGAAAATTCATTAGAAAACTTGTGGCTAAATTCGTTGGAAACGAATTTTTTTTCCAACGAATTTTTTTTTCGTTGGAAACTACAAATTTTTTTTTGTGCAAAAATCGTGGAAATTTTTTTTCCATCAAAAAAAAATTTTTGGTGGAAAAATCGTGGAAATTTTTTTCCACCGAAATTTTTTTTTTTGGTCGAAAAATTGCCCTCGCCGCCGGCGAGGGCCAGCCTCGTCGCCGGCGAGGGCCAGCCTCGTCGCCGGCGAGGGCCGAGCTCGCCCAGATCTAGGCGAGCTGGAGCTCGCCGGCCATGGCGAGCTCGGCCCTCGCCATGGCCGGCGAGGGCCAGCCTCGTCGTCGTCGAGGGCCGAGCTCGCCCAGATCTGGGCGAGCTCGAGCTCGTCGCCGGCAAGGGCTCGAGGTCGCCCAGAACGCTGGGCTCGGCAGTGCTGGTGCGGACGAGCTCGGCGCTGCCGAGCCAGATGGCGGCGATGCGGTCGTACTGGTCGCCGCGAGAGGAGGCGGAGAGCTTGAGGGCGACGGTGGACCACGGCGGGGAGCGGCAGGGCGGCGGGGGCGGGGAGTAGGCGGCGGAGAAGGGAGGGGAGCCGATGGTGTGGGCGACGATGGGCGCGGGCGCAGGTGTCGGGGAGGAGGGAGGAGCGGAGGGGGCGGGTGAGCTCGATGTACTGCTGCGGGGAGCGGCCGGAGAGAGAGGGCCACTTCCGGAAGCGGTCGAGGAAGGAGGCGGCGGCGGCAGCGAGGAGGAGGAGGAGGACGGCGGCGGTGGGCGGCTGCATCGTCGAAGAAAATAAGAAGAGGGGGTGGAGGGTGATGGGGGGTGAGAGAGAGAGAATGGGGGCGTGCGGGTGGAGTGTGAGAGAGGGGGTGGAGGGTGAAGGGGGGTGAGGAAGAAGAAATTGAGAGTTTAAATTCGGGTTTTTTTAAATTCGTTGGAAAATTCGTTGGAAATTTCCAACGAATTTTTTTTCGTTGGAAATTTCCAACGACTTTTCCAACGAAAAAAAATTCGTTGGAAATTTCCAACGAATTTTCCAACGAAAATTGTACACACTAAAATAATTGCCCGGAATATTGAAATTCGTTGGAAAATTCGTTGGAAATTTCCAACGAATTTTCCAACGAATATAAAAAATGCATAACAATTCCGGATTTTTTTGAATTCGTTGGAAAATTCGTTGGAAATTTCCAACGAAAAAAAATTCGTTGAAAATTTCCAACGAATTTTCCAACGAAAATTGTACACACTAAAATAATTTCCCGGAATATTGAAATTCGTTGGAAAATTCGTTGGAAATTTCCAACGAATTTTCCAACGAATATAAAAAATGCATAACAATTCCGGATTTTTTTGAATTCGTTGGAAAATTCGTTGGAAATTTCCAACGAAAAAAAATTCGTTGAAAATTTCCAACGAATTTTCCAACAAAAATTGTACACACTAAAATAATTTCCCGGAATATTGAAATTCGTTGGAAAATTCGTTGGAAATTTCCAACGAATTTGCCAACGAATATAAAAAATGCATAACAATACCGGATTTTTTGAATTCGTTGGAAAATTCGTTGGAAATTTCCAACGATTTTTCCAACGAAAATTGTACACACTAAAATAATTGCCCGGAATATTGAAATTCGTTGGAAAATTCGTTGGAAATTTCCAACGAATTTGCCAACGAATATAAAAAATGCCGAACAATACCGGGTTTTTTTGAATTCGTTGGAAAATTCATTGGAAATTTCCAACGAAAAAAATTCGTTGGAAATTTCCAACGAATTTTCCAATGAAAAAGTTTTCGTTGGAAATTTCCAACGAATTTTGCGACGAAAAAGTTTTCGTTGGAAATTTCCAACGAATTTTGCTACGAAAAATTGTTCGTTGGAAATTTCCAACGAATTTTGCGACGAAAAATTGTTCGTTGGAAATTTCCAACGAATTTTACTTTTTGTTGGAAAATTTGTCGCAAATTTTCCAACGAAAAAATTTTCGTCGCAAATTTTCGTGGCAAAAATCCAGTTTTTTTGTAGTGTAAATGAGTTGATAATCAACAATTTTCCTAGAGGCTTTGAAATCTCTGAATTTATCATTTTTACTAGCGAAGATGAACCATCGACTGTTGAACACATTGGTCGATTTATAGACTAGTGTAGAGAAGTAGGGACAAATGATTTTTTAAGACTTAAGTTATTTCCTTTGCCTTTGTCGAAAACTACTTTTACTTGGTACACTAATTTACCACCTAATTCGATGTGTAATTGGGCTAAGTTGGAGAGACAATTCCATTCTCAATTTTATCGAACGATACATGAGGTATCAATTGTTGATTTGGCCACACTCTATCAATATAATAACAAGTCGATCAATTAGTCTGGGACCTCAATTCAAAAATGCTAGAAATAGATATATTACTTCACTCTAATAGAAAGAATTCACAAACTTGGCTTTTAATGGATTAAAATTCATTGTGAGAGAAAAATTCGAATGCCAAAACTTTGCTAATTTATTTCGGTTGGCAATGCAAGTGTTTAGGTATGAGCAACTACTTAAAGACGGAGATAGAAGGCCACATGAAAACTTTACACAAAATGTGGTTTCCTTGGAAAAACGTGTTAGATGATTAATTTAACCAAGACAAACTTTGGCAACAAAAAGTCGAATTTACCAATGTCAAGGGAGCACATGATGACTCATGACAATCTAATTTAAAATAATGGAATGATCCGTGGATCATTCCATTCTTTTAAAAGAGCATATGTTGACACCCAGAAATGATTAACTTTTTTGCTATTATCAACAAGTGTTAGACTTAGTCAATAAAAGTAGAGTTCGGTTAATAATCAGCAAAACAATTAGCAACTCGAAGGAATCTACAGCTAGCTAAGGAAATCATCAACAACATCAGTTATCGACGAGAGCCTTTATCAAGACTTGAGAAGTTGATTGCCAAAGTCATCAACAGCAGGCAATTGACATGAAGACATACTTGCTTGGTATTTATGTTTTGTTGCCGCTAATTTAGGGATTTTAAACTTCTTGTGGATATTTGTTCCAGTTAATAGGAGTAAGTGGATAAAACAACTTCTTTTAACCACCATTAGGAAGTTATTTGTTATTTAAATTCCAAAATTGTAATCATTGTATGTAACTAATGATTGTGGGCTATAAATAGCCACATCATACTCTTTGTAAGGCGATCGATCAATAAAAAAAACTCAAGACTCTCGCAAATTTATCTTCATCTTTACTTTTCTACAATTTATCTTTTTCGCAAAGCAAATATCTTTCAATTCTCGTACTTTAGTTGTAGTTTCCAGATTTGCATTACCGATTAAATTTCGATGTTGTATATTTATCATTGCATTTTGTTGTTGATTAAATTTTGGCAAAGCTTTTAATGTCATTGGGCTTCATTGTTGATTAAATTCCGTTGAAGCATATTTGTTCCTTGTGTTCTATGGGTGAGCAGTTCCAGGTTCCAGGTGGAACCTATAAGGAACCTGGAGCCGCTCACTCGTAAAACACAAGGAACTTGGAACCTACCCTCGGATACAGATTCCTCATTTATTGAAATCTGGAACCTACCCATCGAAATATAGAACCTGAAACCTACCTTATCACAGGTTCTAGGGTAGGTCCCAGGATCTAACAGGTTCTTTTTTTAATTTCATTTTTAGTTAAATAAAATGAAAATAAATGCAACAGTATTGAACAAGCTTGTCATTCACTAAAGAGAATACAAAAGACTAGTTTTCCTAGCATTACGGTTCAAATAAATACAATTAAAATGAGAAGTCATTGCATGAATCGATATTAGGGTTGAGCAGTTCCATGTTCCGTGCACCTGGAACCTACCCATAAGAATAGGTTCATCACTTTTTTGAACCTGGAACCTACCATAAAACAGGTTTCAGGATCTACCCAAATTTCACTTGTATTATTAATTGAACAATTGCAATGAATCATCACCTTTACTAACCACAACTTGTTGCTATTATTTACTAACCACAACTTATATTTAGATAAATAAAAAATATAAAACATTAACAAGTCATAAAATGAAAGCTCAAACTAGTGGTTCTGGATTATATATTTATCATCTAACGTCATGAAACACCGCAGGATCATGCGAAGACATAGACTAAGAAAAAACACAAAAAACTTGTTTAGGTTTCAGATTCCAGGTTCCACTTACTTATAACCTGGAACCTACCCATCAAAATGGGTTCCTCAATTTTTGGAACCTAGAACCTACCCTGCATATCTTGAAATTTGAAACCTACAGGTTCTCACCAGTGAGGTTCTTAGGTTCCGGGTTGTACTCTAGAGCCATGCTCACCACTATTGCGTTCCACCGATACAACTCATGTCCAAAATTGCTGCAAAACCCATCTCCTCTTATAGATTTCGGTGAAAGATATTTCGTCGACGATGTAATTTCGGTGAAACACGAACAGTCTCTCCTCTAAAAAAAAATAAAAAGCAATGTATCCAAAGAAGAAACAATCCAAGCATTGTATCCTAGAAAGGGAAAGTGATTTTCTTAGATATTTTGTTAACTAGACCCTTAAGATATTTGTTAAGCGACTCATCAACAAAAGTTATTAATTTTAAAGGCATCAACTTTTCTTTGTGATGTGCATAATTTTGCTAACGAATTGTCACTAACAAATCGACATTTTAGTGGTTGAACAAGCGCATTGTGAAATAGAAAAACCTCGTCCCTAAAGCCTTTTTGGAGGAAAAATCACGTTTCTCATGGCCGAGCCAGGCCGAACCAAATACTAGGCTTAAAAATCCTTGCTAGGCCTGTCGATAATGTAAAAATTAGGACTATTATATTTTCTTCATACAACGATCAGAGCTTGGGTACACCTGATTAGGTTTGAGTGCACAAGCCTAGGGCCCGGGAAGAAATATTCTTACGTAGACTCGTCAAAATTGTGCATCGAGTGTAATGGGCCTAGGTAGGCCCATGGCGGGCTACCGGGGCACGATTCCGTCTAGCCTGAAGTTTGTTCCATCACCATTTTCCTAAAAGCTTTGAGGGAGAAAAACAATTCGTCGAAGAATATTTTGTTGTTATTAAAGAATTTATCGTGACTTTGATTCATATAATCAAGGGTAATTGTCATCTCACTAAGTATATTGAACATATCCATCCCCAACAAGGAGCCAAAGGGACACCATATTCTTAGAAGGACAAATATCATTTTTCTTTAGGTATAAATATAACCAAAAACCTTAATCTTAAACTATGCATATTATGACATCAATATCCCAAACGTAATATCATAAAAAACCCAAAATCATACCCACTATGACACCAATACTCTGATCTTCTTTTTGTCATGAAAACCCTTAAACTATGTCAATGTAACATCAATATCCCAAATTTTGGTATAATAGACAAAGTTTAGGGTTTTTTGTGGTAGAGGAAGGGTATTTTTGTCACGCTAATACAAGTTTTGGGATTTTAGTGACACAAAAAGCTGGAGGTTTGGTGCCATAGCGGGCAAGGTTTAAGGTTTTTGGTGGTAGGACATAGATATTTTTGTCACACTAATACATGTTTGAAGGGTTTTGGTGACAAAAAATAGTTCGGGTATTGGTGTCACGATGTACAAAATCTAAGGTTCGTTGGTGATAGATTGAGGTTTTAAAAGAATTTAAAGCTCGCATAAATACCGATTGGCATTCATGTCAGCAATTTTCGGCCAAAATTGATCGGAAGAACTATTAGCAAATCGTCAAAAGATTTATGACTACATTTCTCAAATTGAAAAATTTAAGACTAAGTTAGCATTCTTACAAAAGAATTAAGACTCTCTCGATCATTTTCCCTTCAGGAAATGTAGACCAGTTACGCAACATACCGTCAGAAACAAGAATCGAGCGCAACGCGGCACAATTCTCGAGAAAGAAATTAAGCAGATCAAAGTGGATCTCGATCCTAATAAAAACATATTCGAAACGAAAAAAAAAATTCCTTAGCCAAATATATAGATATATATTGTGTACCCCACCAAAACAAAAAAACGAAAAAAATGAGGAGATAAGAGGAAGTTGGACGGAGTCAATTGAACGTGATCTCCAAAAGCAGTACTAGTAGTACTCAAAAGAGCTCCCGGCGCTGGTCCTTGCTTGCTTGTCTCCATCCATCGCCGTTCCCATTTCAAGTTGATGGATGGATGGGGGCGTACCAACCTCAACATGGCAAGTAGCCAAGAAGCGACAAACCTGTGCAGATCCCAAAGATCGCTCCTTTTCCCCGATCATCTACACAAAGGTCACGTGTTCACAACCTGAGGAGAGAGCCCCTCGTTTTCCCGCTGAACAGGTCAAACACAACCCTCACGTCCGTCCACGTCGACGCACAGGAAACCCCAAAATTCAAGAATCTCCGCTTGCTGCGCTGTCTTGGCTATGGATTCCGCCAACTTTGTCGCTTGGCTTCGTTTCTACCAGGAGAGATGACATCTGAAAGGGAAGAAAGAGAGAGAGAGAGAGAAACAGGGGGAAAGATGGTGATGCGACAGACGGGCGCAGTTTCCTCGTCAACTTCCTTCGGTTTATTACAGTTAGCGATGCCCCACCTGGTCCACGCGTTTCCGCGTGCGAACCACCGCCCAAGAGCCCCCCCGCCGGGCCCCGCCCTGCTTAGCGGTTAATTAACTGTCACGAACCGTGTCCCGGGAGTGGCGTGACGTCACCGTGAAAAGCCCCACTTTGTCGGGTTTCGTGTTTTTTGTTTCCTTTTTCTGGATCCGCCGAGCCACGTCGGACTCTCTGTGGGGCGGGTCGGCCCCACGTGGGGCTTCCGCGATCGTTCGGGCTTTCCTTAGCTTTCCACGGGCTACGTTATCCCCTCATCGATTTTTACCAGCTTCCCACGGATTTTCCGCGTGCACGGTTATTTTTTATTTTATTTATTTATTCCATCCGAGAACCTTTTTTTGAATTGAATCAACTGTATGTGCGATAGTTTATCGTTAACGCTCGGACTCAAAAATTAAAGATCTGATGTTGAATTTGGCTAGATCATCTCCAGATTAGTTTCTCAAATTTGATCTTAGCTCTATAACATGTTGAGTCCACGACTTTATTTGATTGACAATTGCTAAATTATATGAAAAAAAAGAAACAGATAATAATATCTCATCTGTCTCGTGATTTGTGTACCTATCGAGTTAAACTGTCGTAATTTAGTAATTAGACATGCGGGCCACTTCAATGAGAGGAAATTTGAGTTCATCTTGATTTGATGCTCGTTCTCGACTTAAATACATCTCTAATCATCCATGATAGCCGACCACCGAGTTATTTGTGTGTAAACGAATCAAATACTGTTAAACTTAAGCTCGCGTAGTTTTGAGATTCAGATTACTAAAAACTCGACTTAGACATGATAAGGATTACGACTTGGGTTTGAGTAACCGAGGAAAGTGAGCTCAAGTAGCTCATGAATTCCTCGGCTTGTTCGTGTTGCCCTCACTCGACATCCATTGAATTCCATGAGATAAAATCTATTAACAAAGCCAGATAAACATAGAATAAGGCTGCGCATGACAACTTGCCAAACAGTGTTTGATTCTATTCTTTTGTTCCCAGAATCAGTTTGGGAACAGAAATGCGTTTGTTTAATTTTTTGATTCTGGGCACAATTTTGTCAAAAATTGTTCCCAGAATCAGTTTTGGAGCAGAATCAAGAATAAAAAAAAAGTAGCTTCTTGATTCTGGGAACAATTTTGAGAATCAATTTTTTTTTTCTTCCTTTTTTTGGTTTTTAATATAGCTTCTAATGTTCGGCCCGAGAACCGCCCTCGCCAAATCTGATGAGAATAAAATATTTTAATAAAAAATATTATTAAAATAAAAAATATTATTAAAATAAAAAATATTTTATTGGTCATGGCCGGCGACCAGGCCATGGCCAAAAAAATAAAAAAAAATATTTTTTTAAAAAATATTTTAATAAAAAATATTATTAATAAAAAAAAATATTTTACCTGCCATGGCCGGTGATCAGGTCATGGAAAAAAAATAAAAAATATATATTTTTAATAAAAATATTTTAATAAAAAAAATATTTTACTGGCCATGGCCAGCGACCAGGCCATGGCAAAAAAAAATAAAAATGTATATTTTTAATAAAAAATATTAATAAAAAAATATTTTACCGGCCATGGCCGGCAACAGGCCATGGAAAAAAATAAAAAAATATTTTCAATAAAAATATTTTACCGGCCATGGCCAAAAAAAAGAAAAAAATATTATTAATAAAAAAAATTTTACCGGCCATGGCCACAAAATAATAAAAAAATTATTTTTAAATAAAATTATTATTAATAAAGAAATTTTTTATCGGCCATGGCCAAAAAAATATGAAAAATTATTTTTAATAAAATTATTATTAATTAAAAAATATTTTACAGGCCATGGCAAAGAAGGAGGAGAAAAAAAAAGAAAAGAAAAAAATATTAAATATTTAAAATATTATTAATAAAAAGAAATTTTATGCCGTTACCAAACCCATTTTTATTCTTTTACTATTTTAGGAATAGAAATTTTGGGCCGTTACCAAACGCCTTCAAATGCTCAGAATCAGTTTTCGGGTACAGAATCAAAAAGAATCATTTCTGACCAGAATCTGTTCCCGGGCACAGAATGGTTGTCATGCGCAGCCTAAACGGCCAAGCTTACCAAAAAAACCAAGAAAACACGGGTACTGATAAGAAAATCGGGAATTTCCATTGGAAACAAGAGGAGGCATCATCTTTACTTTCATTCGCCGATTAAGCAAGGAATTCATGCGCAAAAGGGCCTATGTTTTTTTACGAACGAAATAGTACAATTGTTCGATATCATTTATCTCGTCGCGGGTGTTTCCTAAAATTACTAGGCGCTACGATTTTTTTTTGCGTGTGAAAAATGAGAGAGAGAGAGAGAAGAAATCGAGCTGTCCTGGACTGGGACAGAATGAATTCGCCGTGTGAGAATCGCGGGGACCGGTACGTCAGAAGGTACAACTCGTCCAAGTGGCGTCAAAACTATGGACCATTGATCTTGACAAGCTCCCCTTCCTCCTTCCTTCCTGCCTTCCGTTCAGTCCCTCCACCCAATAAAAACAAGCAACACACTGTTTTACTCAGTCAAACCCCTAGAAATATATATATGCAGCCCGCCATCTAATCCAATTGTCACGTCACATCCCCCGTACTCCACACGTGTCGCACGCTGAGTCGCTCCCAACCTGGCACGTCCCCTCTCCCCCACTCTCGCTCTCACGTCACGGAGCTAGCTGGCACACTCCCAAGGAGTCCCGGTCACTCAGATTCTTCTCCGTCCTGCCCCCCTGACGCGACACTTTCTCTCTGCGTCCTATCCGTAGGAAGCAACTCGAGGCGTCCAGTCTGTATCCTCCTAATCCCGTGTCCACGTCCACTTCCACTTCCAGTTCCCAACAATCCCCCCCCCCCCCCACCGCCACGCTTCCCCTATATAGAAATCCTTCACCACGAACCCCGCCGCACAAATCAGAGCACACGCTTCTCCACAGCTTCATCACTCATAAACAAGCACGATCACATTATCCACTTCTATCATCACACTAGCCCAGTGCAGACGTACTCCAATGGACCCTTTCTCTTCTTATTCCGATCCCAGCTCCAACTGCTTCGACTTCGCCGAGTCGTCGTCCTCGTCGCCGATGTCTGATGGCAGGAGTGCCGCGGCGGGGGCAGCACTCGGGGGGAACCTCTCCGACGAGGAGGTGGTCCTCCTCGCGTCGCACCACCCGAAGAAGCGAGCGGGGAGGAAGAAGTTCCAGGAGACGCGCCACCCCGTGTACCGTGGGGTGCGGCGGCGCAACTCGGGCAAGTGGGTCTGCGAGGTCCGCGAGCCCAACAAGAAGTCCAGGATCTGGCTCGGCACGTTCCCCACCGCGGAGATGGCGGCGAGGGCGCACGACGTGGCGGCGCTAGCGCTGAGGGGCCGGTCCGCCTGCCTCAACTTCGCGGACTCCGCGTGGCGGCTTCCCGCGCCGGCGTCGGCGGACGCCAAGGACATACAGAAGGCGGCAGCCAAGGCCGCAGAGGAGTTCCGGCCGGCGGAGTCCGAGGACGTGATGTCGAGGGACGAGAAGAAGTTGAATTCGGAGGAGGGAGTGCTGTACGACGACGAGGACATCTTCGGTATGCCAGGGCTGCTCGCAAATATGGCGGAGGGGATGCTCTTGCCTCCACCACAATGCGGCGGAGATGGATATGGCGGCGAGGACGAGGGGAATTTGGATGCATACGTGTCGTTATGGAGCTATTCCGTCTAAATCATTTCTCCATTTCACTTGTAGTTTTCATTGTTAGGGGCGACTTTGATGCCGTACTTAGAAGTTTTTTAAATGGAGTGCGGATACAAGGTGAAGGGTATGAAAAAGAAGAAGTTTTCGGAAGCCATTTCGTGGCTTGTCATTAGCTACAAGCATAGCGATGGAGCACAGCTTTTCTGACGTTGGGCCTCCGATAGAGCGGATAGGAAGGTGAAACGAAGAATTAAGTAGGTTGTGGTTCGATGTAAGATCGGCGTTTGCATATATTTAATAAAGAAACTGCCGAGTCATCGTGAATTTGAAAGAAGTCGTTTTCAGACATACGCAATTGATCTTCGAATTTATCATGTATAAGTCAATCGTGTGCCCGTGAAATTCACATACGTTCTTTAAGTTGAGGTCCTTTTTGCTCTTGGCTAAGTTCTATAAAGAGGACTCCAGCAAATGCATACGGGCCCATTGCATGAGTTAATGGAACGACCCTGTTCTGCACAAAATTTCCCCTTTTCGTGCAAAATTGATCTCGACGCTTCGCAGTGAGCTTATAAATAAAGGAAAGTGACAGAACCCATAGACAAGACGCTTCCCATATAAATACATTAATCTGGAAGCGTGATGATGATCCATATTGAAATTGGTTTTATTATTTGCGGAAGAAAACTCGGAACGAATTGTGTTGAGGCACGAAGCAGGATTGGTAATGAGAAGACACGAGCCAGAAAAGATAACTTCCAATAATAGCAGCCAATACTCTCTTGAAAAGGCAGTGAGAAGCATCGTCAATAGAAAGGTACGACGGTTCGACCTTTTGGGCAGGAAAGAAAATGTACAAACCAAAGAGATACGAAATGATTGATACAGTCGAGTTCTGGATATGATCAGGCTTGTACTCTTTAACTTTTGAATATATTTCAAACTAGATTCACTCGGATTGCAAGTCATCCTAATCTCATCGGCCGTCGGGGCCAAAAATAGCCCACAGCCCAAAAAGACGCCCGTTTTGATCCCCGCAAGCCTTAAAAACGGTAGTTGACGTCTTCTTCTTCTGAGAAGAGGAGGAACTTCCTTGCCCGTGACTCTCTCTATCTATTAATAGTACGAGGCAAAAGCAACAAATAAAAAAAGATGATAGAAGGCGAAGAAGCCACGTTAAAGAAGGAAAACCTTTATGCTAGTTTTAGCAAAACAAAGTTCCTTCCCGGTCGATATGAAATACTTATGATCAAAGTTCCTTCTCCCACCTTTCAGAACTCGAGAATATACAATTGATATCGAAGCCAGGCACGTTCAGATGGTTGTGGACATTTGTCCTCACCATCCTCAACTAAAATAAAAGCCGGAGCTAACAACTATAACTAGGAGCATTTTGATGGCCTAAGACATACGGGAAATCGTTGAAAAAAAGGGTATGGGATGCACATCATGGGGACCGAGTTCATCTAAATTGCTATTGATAGTATGAATTATGTGATGAGATCTACATGATTAATGATTTTGATGTTTTTAATATATGTACTATAGTCTATTCTTTCGAGATCGATATACTTACGGCTTAGCAATGGCCAATGTTCCGTGCCGGCCCAAGCACGGCACAACCCGACACAATTGGTCCTGTGCTGGCCGAGCCTGTTAAGAAAAAGGTCTCGAGAGAGACCTATGCTCTGTTTGATTAGCATCGTGATTGGAGAAATCAACCTCCTCTAATAAATCCAATAATGCTTCGTCTGTCCAACACACATACACTGGCACACATTCAAACCTCAAACTATCATTGATATCAAAATCATGCTTTCGCGCAATCTCTAAAAATCAAAATGGTATCAAAGCTCCAAATTCTACACATTTTTTTTTATCATTTTGTGATGTTTCACAGCCACTGAACGAGCAACCGCTGTTGCTAAAAAATATGGACCTTTGACCTTGACAGCTCCTCCTTCCCGCTTCCTCTTCACTCCAACAAAAACAGAAAGTACCGCCCCGCCTTCTTCACTCTGTCAAACCCTTAAAAAGAAGACAAAAGATATCAGCCCACCACCCCTATCCACTTGCCACGTCACAACCCCTAAGCCTACCACCACTCCACACGTGTCGCACACCGAATCGCACCCAACTTGGCACGACCACTCTCCTACTCACCTCAAAGTCCCAGCCTCACTCAGATTCTCTGCGTCCTTCCCGCTCCGTAGGAAGGAACCGAGAATCCATCCAGCCTGTATCCTCTTTATCCTGTGTGCAGTTCCCCAAGTGGCAACAATCCCCACGCTTCTTCAAGCATGTATAAATATGGAACAACTCCCTCACTCCCTCCTAATTCATCCCTACTCCACCTTCATCTCTCATATAAATAGCCCTCCCACATTATCCACTTCGCTCGCTCAACAGCTTATCACCCTTGCCCACTGCAGACCTGCTCCAATGGACCCTTTCTCTTCCTATTCCGATCCCAACTCCTACTACTGCTTCGACTTTGCCAAGCCGTCCTCGTCATGGTCGGCGCTGTCCGATGGCAGGAGCGCGGCAATGGCGGCGCTTGGGGGGAACTTCTCCGACGAGGAGGTGCTCCTCCTCGTGTCGCATCACCCGAAGAAGCACGTGGGGAGTAAGAAGGTCCAGGAGATGCGCCACCCCGTGTACCGTGGGGGTGCGGCGTCGCACCTTTGGCAAGTGGGTCTGCGAGCCCAACAAGAAGTCAAGGATCTGGCTCGGCACGTTTCCCACCATGGAGATGGCGGCGAGGGCGCATGATGTGGCGGCGCTGGCACTGAGGGGCAGGTCTGCCTGCCTCAACTTCGTGGACTCCGTGTGGAGGCTGCCCGTGCCGGCATCGGCGGACGCCAAGGACATACAGAAGGCGGCGGCCAAGGCTGTGGAAGGTTTCGTGCCGGCAGTGTCCAAGGATGCGGTGTCCGGGGACTAGAAGAAGTTGCGTTCAGAAGAGGGAGTGCCATACGACGATGAGGACATCTTCGGGATGCCGGGGCTGCTTGCAGATATGGCGGAGGGGATGCTCTTGCCTCCCCCACAGTGCGGCGGAGATGGATATGGCGGAGAGGACGACGGGAATTTGGATGCGTACATGTCATTATGGAGCCATTCCATCTAGGGGTAAACATGATTCCTCGGTAGAACCTGAAACCTTGAATCGGACAGGTTTCTATGGATCCAATTCAAGATTCCAAAATATGAATGATAGGTTCCGGGTTCAAAAAATTATGGAACATGTTTCAGCGGGCAGCCTAGAACCTAGAACATAGAACAAGTTTTGGTATTTTTTTTTGTCTAATGTCTTCATGTAATCTTGCAGTTTTTTATGACGTCCGATGGTAAGTATACAATCTTGAACCACTAGTCTGAGCTTCCATTTTATGACTAAGACTTTTACTTTGTTAATGTTTCATATTTTTAGTGTGTCTAAATATAAATCGCGATAAGTAAATTGTAACGGCAAATGATAGGCATAAAATGTGATATTTAACTACAAGCATTCAATTAATAATAGAGATGGAATTTCGGTAGACCCTGGAACTTGTGATTGGGTAGATTCCAGATTTCAAGGGGTGCAGGGTAGGTTCTAAGCTCTAAAAAAAGAGGAACCTGTTTCAATAAGTAAGTTTCCCGAAACCTGTACGGAACTTGAAATCGCTCACCTCTAATTCCATCTAATCACTTCTCAATTTCACCTGTAGTTTTTGTCGTTAGGGACGACATTGATGCCGTACTTAAAAGCGTGCGGATACAAGGTGAAGGGTATGAAAACAGAAGATGTTTTCGGAAGCCGTTTTGTGGCGTTTCCTTAGACAAATAGCATATCGACGAAGCACAACTTTTCCGATGTTGGGCCCCCGGTAGCGCAGATAGGAAGGTGAAACGAAGAATAAAGTAGGCTGAGGTTCGCTGTAACATCGGGCATTGCATATAGTTTAATAAAGAAACTGCCGAGTCATAATGAATAATAGAGAAGTCTTCAGACTACGCAGTTTGATCTTCGAATGTATATTGTACAAAGGCAAAAGTGTGCCCACGAAATTTGTATGGGTTCTTTAGGTGCAGGTCCTTTTTGCTCTTGGCTAAATTCTAAAGGAGGAGTCCAGCATATGCATACGGGGCCCATTACGAGGGTACAGAACGACCCGTTTCGTGCAAAATTGATCTCTCAAAGAGCTCATAGATGATGGAAAGTGACAGAACGCAAATGACCCCTCTATGGCAATCAAGCATTTCACGTACAGCAAAGCATATACACCATCAGATAAGAGGGAATTCCAATGAAACAATTGGGTAGAGCGGTCCACGTTACTGACACAATTTACCATCTGATTAGTGCGCGCACCTTACGACAAAGTCTACTTCACCTTCTTTAGGAGAATTGTCGTCCTCAACTCAGCATCATCTCTGATGAGGCTCCACCAGAGGTAAGAAAGAGGAATGGTGGTGGCATGCCAAAGGGCATGAGCATCCACAATCCGTGTAGGGGGGAAAGTCATATATTTCCAATAGCAGGGCCAAACCTCCACCCACAACTACTACCCACAACTTCCAACGTGAAGGATGGCGGGTAACACCTGCGCAAATTGCCCATATAAGAAGTTGAGTAATTCCCATGACCACGCAGACCTTCATGTTCCCAGCTGCAATATCATCAATTAGATCACTGACATTTCCCAGATTTCGTACTCATCGTGCCCTGCGTGATGGTACTCGAAATCCTATTTCAAATGATGCAGTGAATAAGATCGCTGGTTATGTCTTGCCTGCCAAACCCAACTCATTGTCAAGCTGACCATGAGACTGTCTATGCAAGTGATCAACCTTGGCCCAAGCAAGAAACATAGTTTATTTAGTTTCCTGGGTCTAAGTTCAATAGGAATTACAACCTAGAACCCATGGCAGAGGCAAGCTTCACCAGTCTGATGAGCAGGTGTGATTGAGAAAAATATGGTATTTTCAATAATCTGTGAGTTGGTTATCACGTATGAATGTACATTGGACCCCATACAAGCACAGTTATTCATAATTCCAAACCTTCAATGTGATTAGTGACAAAGAGAGAAGAAGGAACTTTTAGAGAAAGTTATTTACCATAATCGAATTGGTAAAAGTTCGGGCACAGGATATGAGCCTTGACAAATGCAATAATCGGGGCAGAAAGCATGACCCTGGAAGCCTCAGCCCGTACGTTCAAAGCTCTTAGTAAAAGCCAAAATGAGGGAAAGTCCAAGCAATGCCACGGCAGAGGAGTAGTCCAGCTTCAGTCAACTCAACATCTCTAGTCAAATTCACATGTTAGCTGAGCCAAATCACCAAAAACAACTGCACCATACCTGCAATATGTCCTTGGAAGGGACATTGATTGGATAGGTATAGTCAAGTTATATGAGATGAATTATTGAGTTATAGAGATGCATTATTAATATACTTCGTCCAACAAGAGGTCTCAATGTCAACAATTCATCAGAGAATATCATATCCAAGATATCATTTAAAGCAGCTTATTCTTATTTTACGTCTTGTGCCTTCCTCATATAAAGAAAGTGGCAGAGCATTTAATAGCTAGCAATTTTGGTCATGATGAGATGAAAAATAACAGTAAAATTGGAAAGCTCGTACCTAGTATCTAGTGCCGATAATGGTATCCATTAAAAAGAAAAGGCAAAATTAGTCTATTGACAAGCATAAATATTTTAAGGTTGTCTTCATTTTGACAAAATTAGAAGCGCTTCCTGCTTTCGGGGGAAGAGTGCCAGAGCTGTGGAATTAAGAAGATTTTTGGAGCCTGAACCTCCGTCAAGAGCCATCGTCTACACATGAAGAATAAAACACAGACATAAATCTATTGATGAATACTATAGATTACCCACTGTGGAAGACAGCACTCCAAAACCAAGAGTTCATGGAAAAGATGTCGTATGTGTGCCACAAGCCAGTATATTCATAGTAAGTTTTCCTGTCTGGTCTCAAAGGTAGCTTGTAGTACAAAATGATGAAAAAGGATAGCCAGCCATGAAATTGCACGGAGAGGTTGAGGGCAGAGAGTGCCACAGAAACAGGCTCCTAACAAAGACGAGAAAAATTGTCATAACAAGCTTGAATACACTGGGGCTAAGATCCATCTACGTGTATGAAATGCTTAGAAGTAGTGCTTCGAATAATCAGCAGGGAAAACCTGGATGCCATAAACACGAAGAAAAGGCCACTTTCCATGATATTTGACAGGCTTGCCACCGAGAGTCGTTCTTTCCTCCTCTCTTGCGAGCATGCAGTGGTAGCGGCAATCAGTTTGGCAGTCCCATTGCTTCCACCGCAAATATAGCGGTTCTTGCGTAAACCGTGGACCATCGACAAGCTTCCCATCAGACGAGAATTTACAGTGTTGGAAGCATTGGCCCCCCACACATCCAGATTGCTCACACTTCTCCTCACAAGACCTAACAACATTACAAAGTAATTCGGCTAAGACTCTCACTTTGATCATAAGTATTTCATATCGACCGGAAAGGAACTTTGTGCTGCTAAAACTAGCATAGAAAAGGTGGGGGGCACCGAAGTAGGCCGGCCACTTGCAGTTGTTTCGCAGAAAGGTCATCACAGGAAATGACAAGTAACAGATTTCGATGGAAGACTATCTGACCGATGCATAATGCATGCTCACTTTCCCTTTTGTTGGAATTTTTTATCCAATTTCTAGAGTCTTCTAGGATGAGAATTTGCTAGTGGGAAAAATCTTACAAAAAAATACGGTATATGGGCAGAAAAAGGAAGCTGTCTAGAAGAGTCCACCAAATTCTCAAATGTTCAAAGAGGAGTCAATTGTGACGGCGATTTGAAGATTACGTGGACAGCGTTCAAGAGGAATCTAATTGAGAAGTTGTAAAAGAGATGAGCTATAAAGAGAAGTCCAAAATCCTCTAAGGCGGTTGTACTTAGGTCGCGATTGACAAGTTAGCAAATAATAATTATTTTTATTTTTTTATTTACAGAATTAATTTTAAAATAGAAATTCATTTAGTAAATTTTTTATTCCCGGACATAAATTTGCAAAAATTTATAACCGAAATCAATTTCGAAACAAAATTAAGAAGTTACTTTAGCTTCTTGATTCTAGGAACAAGAATCAGAAATGAAAAATAAAATTTTTTTCTTCTTTTTCTTGCTTTTCTTCTTTCTTCTTGGTTTCTTCTTCTTCTTCTTCTTCATTCTTGGCCTATGGCCGGTTGCCAGTGCCGACGACTAGCCATGACCAAGGAAGGGGAAGGGAAAGGAAAAAAAACAAAAAAAAAGAAAGAAATATAAAAAAATTCAAAATATTATTAATAAAAAGAAAATTTGTGCAGTTACCGAACACATTTATATTTTTTTTATTCTAAAAATAGAAATTTTGAGCAGTTACCAAATACCTTCAGATGCTTAGAAATTTTTTTCGAGCACAGAATAAAAAAGAATTATTTTTTAACAGAATCAGCTTCCGAAAACAAAATGATTGCCAAACACACTCTTAATCGATGGAAATGCCCATAAAAAGGCCCTAACTCATTCATGTAAAGAGAGTGGTGTGAGGGGAGCATTACAATAAATTCTACATCTTTAGATCCTCCACCGATACTCTTCCATCAACTATATTTGTACAACTATTTTGTTCAACTAATGAAACGATTTTTCCATTATCCCATGACCAATATCCTTGAGCTATCCTACCTTATCCTTTGTCTATCCTTTATCAAATATGTCCTACACACATATACTTGCACGCATTCAAACCACAAATTATCATTGAGATAAAAACCATGCTCGTGTACAATTTCTAAAAATTAACATGATATTAGAGCTCCAAATTCTACAATTACTATCAAAGCTCATCACGTCAGATGATCTTGGGCATTTGTCCTCACCATCCTTAAATTCCAAGCCCAAGCGAGACCCAACAGAGCCAGAGCCGGAGCTGGAGCCGGAGCCTACAAGAGCCATAACTAGAGTCTGAGCCTGAGCTAACAACAACAACTAGGAGTATGTTGATGGCCCGAGCCATACAGGACATCGTTGAAGAAAGTCATGCTGATTTGAAGGCAAATGCAAGTGTTCCAACAAAATGATGCAAGGGATCCTGGAACAAAGACCGTGAAAAGACATGGGACAAGGGACAAACTACAGAAGAATTTCAAGGTGCGTTTGAAACATTAAGAGATTTACCTGGAGTACCCCGAAATGAGTCAAGGGAGAGCGTTGGAATTTGTGATCCATTTCTGAACAATCTAGAAACTACTGGATGAATCTTGCAAGAGTTGCAGACAGCCGAAGAACGTGAGGAGACCAACTTGCAAAGAAGAATATGCCGGAAATTACGAATATGGGCAGCAAGAAGCCACGTTGAAGAAGGAAAACCTTAGTCACTATTTGTGGTTGTTGGGAAAACTCAATTTCCGATCGACACATTCGAAACGTATTCGAAACGAATTCGATCAATGCGAAAAACGTGCTCGAGGACCATCAACTTGTATCACCGATCATACAGGCATATCACACAACGAACATACCCGGTATTGTCACAGATAAAGTCACTTTGCGCTTGATAGTTTTTTGATCAGTCTTTCGTACTTGTTTGCGTTCCGAAGGAAAAACAGTGAAAATGTTATGTTAGGAGTGTATTATTTTGTATATGGAAAAAATATGTTTTTTTTTTCAAGGGATACTTACTATTTATAATAATAGGCAAATAATTACCTTGTGAGTCCTTATGGCTCACGAGCCGAGTTTGACCCATCTTGAGTAATCCACCCATTATGTCTTTCAGTGGTCAACAAAGTAACTTATATGGCTGAGAAGAGTACACGTTGCTGTGAAAATAAGTGGCAGAGAGCTGTCTTGCTGTCTGTGGAGAGGCTCTATAAATAGTGCCTCTTCTCGTGTTGTGGGGGCATGGGGAGTTAAAGAGAATAAACTCTATATCCTTCTATTCCTTCACCCACGCCAACATCTCCTCCCACAATTATGTAACACCATATTTCTGTCAGCTAAAGAAATTGTACTCTTTTCCCAAAAACCTTGCCTATATTTCTCAAAGTATCTTATTTTTGTCCATCATCGACCAAGTAGTACCGTATACACTCATACACTTGCACACATCAAAACACAAACTATCATAAATACAAAAACCATGCTTCCGCACAATATCTAATACTAATGGTAGTGTTAGAGCCTCATAGCTCAAGAATGTACGATCGATATCAAAGCTAAGCACGTTTGAATCGTTTTGGGCGTTTGTCATCACCATCATTAACTAAAATTAAAGCTGGAGCCGGAGTTAACAACTATAACTAGGAGCATTTTGATGGCCCAAGACATTTGGGACATTGTTGGAAAAAAAGGTATCGGATGCGCATCATGCGGACCAAGTTCATCTAAATTGCTATTGATAGTATGAATTCCGTAACGAGATTCACATGATTAATGATTTTGATGTTTTTAATATATGTACTATAGTCTATTCTTTTGATAGTACTTACAGCTTAGCAATGGCCATTGGGTTATGTTGGCCCAAGCGTGGTATAGCCCGACACAATTAGTCCTGTGCTAGCCAAGCTTGTTCAGAGAAAGGTCTCGAGAGAGAGAGAGAAATCTGTGCCATGTTTGATTAGTATCATGACTAGAGAAATTAACCTCCTCTAATAAATCTAGTAATCCTTCGCCTATCTACACACATGCACTTGCACACATTCAAATCACAAACTATCATTGAGATCAAAATCATGCTTTCGTGCAATTCTAAAAATCAACATGGCATCACAGCTCCAAATTCTACACATTTTGTATCATTTTGCGATGTTTGGGTCAACAAACCAATCAATGGAAAATATTTCCATGGTCAAAGACTAAATGGAGACTTGTATAGATCACTATGGAGAATGATCGACACCACACTGGTGAGATTAAGTATCTATGTCAGCATTAATAATTAGCCACCGCTACAATTATCACCACCTTCACCAGCCATCAACCTTCGCAGTCACCAGAGCCACCGAATTACCACAACTGTTGCTAAAACTTACCCATAACGTTCATCATTCTATTTGGTAAGAAATTGATAAAATTTAGCCGTTCATATTCAATTACTATCAAACAACTTTTATCTCTATTTTCAGCACTTGAAGATCACCAGCAATTGTTATTCGAGATCAATCCGCATCTCATCTCCAATGACCACTACCAATCTCATTTCCTCCAACTCCCACTCATCTGCTACGATCTTATGTTGACCTTTCCAAATTCTCCAGACTCTTAGAGAACAGATTCGTCCCCAACGAACACCGTACAGTAATGGACATCAGTTTCAAACATATTGAAAGGGTGACAGGTTACCAGCCACCCATCCTCAAAGATCAAAACACTGTATACCTAGTCCCCGATGCTCAAAACAATGCAGTAAAGACCCACCAAATACAACAGCCAAAACTCCCCAAAAAGCTCTCTGAAGCACCTGAACAAAAATAGGAAAAATAAAAGAGAGAGAGATGCAGAACAAAATCGAGTTGGATGGTGAATCGGGGGAGCCATACGTCAGAAGGTAAAACTAGATTTGTCAAACGGGTGGGTGGAGTAGGATTTGGATTGAGTCGAAAATGATCCGATCCAAATAGACTAATTTAACCCGTTTTCATCCATTTCCATATAATGTAAATCTAATGACTGATACCTGACTCAATCCATACACAATCCATACCCAATTTAATCCATATTGCTAAAACACTTTCATATTTAACTCAATTTAAAATAACTCATACCCAAATTAAGATAAGAGTGCGGGAGAATGTGCACGAAATTGAGTGAAAGTAAAAGAGATGAGTTGAATTTAAATAAATTATAAATATATTTATGATCTATTTATAATTCATTTAACACCGATATTATGTTTATATCGATTCATTTGCCTATCATAACTATCTATTTATGACCCATTGTATCCTATTTTGACAGGGTACAACCAACGAACTTGTCGGAGTGGGACGAGTGGCGTCAAAAAATATGGACCTTTGACCTCGACACCTCCTCCTTCCTGCTTCCTCTCTTCGGTTCACTCCAATGAAAAAAGAAAGTTCACCCCCTCCCTTTCTTTACTCTGTCAAACCCTTAAATCAAAAGAGGGCAACAAAGTATCATCCCATCACCGTATACGGGTGTCAAAAATTGAATCGAAAATCAAATCGAAATCGAAATTGAATCGAATCGATCTGAAAATTTATATATTTTCGATTTGGTTCGGATGTTAGTACGGATAATAAGTAAAAAAATTCGATTAGTTGATAATTCGATTTGGTTCATATAAGTTTGGAACAAATTTTGATTTCTTTTTTATTTTCTTCTCATCACGTACACTCTCTCTCCTCACTCACTGTCCAAGTGCCCATGATTCTGAACCGCAACTCTCTCCCATTTCTCTCTTTTCTCTCTGTGTCTCCTTCTGATAGCGACGCCGCAGACCATCTCTCTCTCCATCTGTGATAATTCAATATCCCAAGGAGAGAGAGAGAGAGAGCGCAAATTCTGCTACAGCAAAGCTTCTTGGCTTCGATATTTTGAAGAGATGTTTCGCCTCCATCGCTTCACATGATCCATCCTGTTTCTGCCCCCCACGGCTCTGCAATCTCTCTCCTCAAACCCTTTAACTTGAAGAAGAAGGGTGGTCGGGAGCTTCAAGGAGTGGTTGAACGAGTACGGTAAGAGGAAGTGCAGGAGCTTCTTGCAGAGAGCCAGAGTTGCGATGAAGAAGAAGAAAAAGAGAAGCGGCAGCGTCGGCAAGCCACATTGGACTTCTCGGCCGCCGCCGCCTCCCTGTACTCAGGGAAGCTCGCGGCTGCGGCGGGGGGAGGGGGGGGCGATGGCGAGCTCGTGGACTGGGTCCACCTTATGTGGGCCCAGCTTGCATAAAGCAAATAAAAAGAAAAGAAACAAAAGTCAAAATAGAAAAGTTCAAAGAAAGGGGTAGCTTCGTGCATAAGTAGAGCCCACAAAGAAAAAAGCAGAAAAAGGGTCTGTCTCACCGAGAGCACAGAGGCGCGCAAGAACACTGAAGGAGAAGGGCGCTGAACTTCGCGGTCTCGATTAGAAGGCTAAACGTTGTCAGAATTGGTTCAAATTTTAGTACGTTGTTCGTGAGACCGAGGGCTACGAGTTGATCGGTTTCGTTTGTTGAGAATCTCCTCCGAATCCTTTCGATCACAATTAGAATTTTCTCCTCTATTTTGTGTAAATCCACCTTTGTAGTGAAGAAATGATGTTGAAATGTTGATGTTGTACCTCTAGTGTGTGACTAGAGAAGAATTTGGTGTATCCTACTATTCTTAGTGATTAGTGGAAGTTTTTGAGGTGATCCGTGATTTTTTCCGTTTTGGGTTTCCACGTTAAATATTGGTGTGGATTGTTATATTTGTTTCCTTATTATTGCGTGGTTATGTTGCTGGAATATCATTGGTTATTGTTGAAATTAAGTCGATTTCGGTCGGTTTAATTTTCAGGGAGATATTGATCCTGGATTACTTGAGTTCTCGGCGAATTGTTGCTTGCGGTTCTCCCCAACACACCGGGCTAGGTCAGGAAGGGGAGGGTGCAAAGGAAAGAAGCGCAAAAAAAAAAAGGAAAACCGAAAACCGAATCAATCCGAACTGAAAAGAACCGAACTGAATCCCGTTTTTTGTTCGGATCATATCCGGTTCGTGTCACTACAAAAAAGCACTGGATTTGCGACGGAAATTTTGAAAAAATCCGTCGCAAATCGAATTTGCGACGGAAAAAATTCCGTCGCAACTAGCGTGTCGCAAATTTTTGCGACGGAAAATTTAAAATTTCGTCGCAAATTTGCGACGAAAAAAAATTCGTCGCAAAATAGCGACGAATAGCATCCGTCGCAAATTTCCTACGGATTTAATCCGTCGCAAATTCCGTCGCAAAATTCGTCGCAAATTCCGTCGTAAATTCCGTCGCAAAATTCGTCGCAAATTTCGTCCCAAAAATCCGTCGCAAAATTCGTCTCAAATTCCGTCGCAAATTTGAGACGAAATAAATCCGTCGCAAATTTTGCGACGGATTTGTCCGTCACAAAATTCGTCGCAAAAATCCGTCACAATTTTATCGCGAATTTAGTGGCAAATTTAATTCGGATTTTTCCGTTGCAAATTTCGTCGCAAAAATCCGCCGCAATTTCGTCGCAAATTTGCGACGAACTATGTCCGTCGCAAATTTCTTCGCAAATTTGCAACGAACTCTATCGGTCGGAAAACTCGTCGCAAAATCGTGGAAAAATTCGTCACGTTGAAACAGAAAAACGAACAAACCATACATTATGACAAACCAGCAACAATGACATATAATTAAAATAAATAACAGAAGGAAAATTTTATAGTTCGACATAATGCTATTTGATATCCAATCTTACAATACCAAAGCATAACATGAACTAAGAGACGGGATAACCATAGAAGACGCAAAAAAAATCATACAGAAGAAGACGCAGCCTTTGTACGATGGCAGGACACCAAAAGTAGTCATCTTTGTCGAGACCTGAGGAAATGTCGATACATAAATCAGTCCAGAATATAAAAAAAAACGTTTATGCATGGATGTGGAACTAACTAGGTGTAAAATAACACAAATACGTTTCAGAACGAACATAAATGTACATACATATGAATATGAGTGAAATTATGAAAAACCAAGATTGCTTACCTAAAAACGTCAACTACAAAGACTGGAGAAAATCATCATCATCACCATCATCATCATCGTCATCATCATCATCATCATCAGCATTCCCGGCATCAATGTGTTGGTCATCATTGTGTGCATCACCTATTGGATTGGCTGAATGTTCAGGAGGACCGTAATTGTGATCGATGTTAAGGTGTTGCATAACCAATTTCATTTGTTCTTCCAAGTTATGTATTCGTTCATCCTTCTTAACAAGTAAATCATTCAGACGATTCAATTCTTGGGTCAATTGCTCGTCTGGTCGTGACCTCCTTCGACTAGTCCCGGCGGATGAACTTCCAGGAGTATTCGGCATAAACATCCTTGACAACGATCCCAGCCCAAATATTTTCCCTTTTTTCGGCCTACCCGTTGCCTCCATCCATAATGCCATATTATCAACTGGTGGCCGGGACTCAGGACAATCATCACTACCACTAACACTGCTCATTACAAGTTTATCATAGTTGTCCTACATTAACAATGTAGATGAAAATAAAATCACTATATATATATACCATCAATCAGCAAAGTATTCACGGTCAAATTTGTAGTTTACATATAAGACAAAGCATAACTTTACATACCTTAACAGTTTTTCCTCGATCGTTAGTCCATGTCTTATCTTTCTTTTGAAATGTGCATTCAAATGTAGCTGCAAATGTCGGTTCGGTCCCCAATTCATGTGCCTACAAAATGTACACTTAAGTAATTGAATTAAATTAAGTTATAACGCATGTAACAGCCTTACCAGTCGTTTGCGATGCTCCGCAATGTTGATAGAGCCCCCAGCATGTGTGGCTGACCCCTCACTAGAACTAGAAGATCGATTCTTCTTATTCTGCTCACAGAGTTGCCGACTCTGTTCAGATGCCCAAAAGCTGTTAATTGCCACCCAATTATCAGCTGTAAAGAAAGACGGCTTCGCTTGCTTGCTCTTCGCTCTATTCATGACATTTCGCATAAAATCACTTATTTTCTTATCGAAAATTCTTCTTACTTCATTGTCTTCCCCTTCCTCCCACTTAAACTTCCGCTGCAATGAATAAAAACACAAATTGAAAATTATTATGATGATCGCCTATCCATAATCATGCACCAGACACATATAGATAGATTTTGTAAAGTTCATGTCGGGGAAAATATCCGGTCCTTTAGGTATCGACAACTACAGAGTTGTTCTGGTCTTGTTACATCATTCTTGACCATTAATATACTACACCAAACTGAATTGACGAGAAAATAAAATATGCAAAACTTACCTTGAACTCATTCCACCACATTTCTTTCGCTTCTTGTGGAACACTTCTGTAATTAATATACTGTTCCATCCAAAAGTTTCTTACTATTTTGTTCAATTCTTTCACAACAGACGTAGCATTCGTGAATCTGCATTCATACGAATATTGTGTAACATGGACAATTCAGTTGACATCAATATCTAAAGCCTTAAATATGACATATACTAAAATAAAAACGCAGCACTTACGAATCTCCAAATGGGCATATGAAGAATCGGTTATCTTCTTGACCGATGTTGTCGTCAATATTCGATTGTTCCGCTGAATAATGGGGTGGAACGGAAGGAGAAGGAACTAAAGGAGATTGAACTGGAGAACGTTCAGTTCGCATCTAGTCAAGTCTCGTAACATGTTGTTGAGTGTGGGAAGAAGGGCCAACGTGCCCATATTGTGACGGATCATATTGGGGGTAAGGGTTAGATGCCGGGATAGGAGAAGAGGAAAGGGACGGGGACGAGGACGAGGACGAGGACAAGGTATAGCCTTGTCTTCTAGCCATGTGACCTCCACGTTTATACTGACAAGTAGGAAGGTTATGCGAATATGTAAAGAACTATTGACACGTATTACGAACACATAATGATGTACATGACGAAGCTTACCATTTTGATGGAAAGACTGAGAAAATGTTTCCTTCAAATGAGCCAATGTCGAGTGTTTTATGACGTGCAATTTCCTACAAACAAATATACTATGAATCCCAATCATTTTTTATATGAAACATCAATGTATGAGCACGATATGGGTAGCCACAGGTATCAAACATCACTATATGAATCGCATTCATTTTGATTAAATTTTTTTTACCATGTACAAAAATTTAAATTTCACTGAAAGTGGGTGGCCACAAATATTCTAAGTCATTCTGTAAAGTTTTGTTAAAAATAAATTATTATTATTATTGTTAATTTTTTATGAGACCTAAATAAAATCTCACTAAAAGTTGGTGGCCACCGATATTGTAAGACATTCTGTTAAGTTTTGAAATTTTAAAATTTTAAGAATTTTTAAATTATTATCTTTAATATAATTTTTTTTCCGTGGAAAAAAAATTTCCATATTAAAATTGGGTGGCCACAGGTAGTCTAAGCTATTAGATAAAGTTTCCCAAATTTTATTCATTCTTTATTTTAATAATTTTTAGGGCACGTTAAAAAAATTAAATATAACTAAAAGTGGGTCGCCACACGTATTATAAGCCATTCCGTGAAATTTTGAAAATTTTTACATTTAATTTTTGTTGCCATCTAAAGAAATTTAAATTTCACTGCAAATTGATTGCCACATGTTTTCTAGAACGTTAAAAAATCTAAATTCCACTGAAAATGGGTTGGCACTATTAATTTTTGCAATTTTGTGATATCATGAAATTGAAGTTTGTTAAAAATTTTTAAAAACTTTTAGGGTCAAATTTCATATTTGTTGTCAACATATACCGTTTTTTTAATTTTCCATAATTTTGCAGCAATTTTTATAGAATTGTTTAATTTTCAAGCATTTTCTGTGAAAACGCTTAATTAACGCTAAATCATCCACATAATACACAAATTAAACAGTCGACCGTCGATCAAAGCCACATGCAATCCTGAAATCGACTCGTAATTTAATCAATGAAAAGTACTCCTAAATAATCCCTAAACAAGTCCGACTAATTACCTAATTATACTAACTAGTGGTTAAAGAGTTGGCTTACTTGGTTCGATGACAACAAAAACCGGCGGAATGGACAGTGGCAGTCCCGGCACGGGCGTGGGCGACGGCGGCGATGGTGACTACGGCGTCGGCGGCGGCTGGCCGGCGGCGACGGTCGCTGTAAAAACGGTGCTGGCGGCAACGGGCGGGGAGGGGGGCGAGGAAGGGGCCGAGGCGGGGGCGATGGGGCGGGGCAGGGGCCGGGGAGGGGGCAGGGGCGGGGCTGGGGAGGGGACCAGGGGGCGACGCGAGGGGCGAGGTGGGGGCGGGGCCGGGGAGAGCGGCGGAGCGGGGCCGGGGAGGGGGACCGGGGGCGGGGCGGGGCCGGCGAGGGGGCGAGGGGCGGGGAGGACGGCGGGGCGGGGGCGGGGGCGGGGAGGGGGCGGGGAGGGGACCGAGGGGCCGGGGAGGGCGGTGGGGCGGGGGCGAGGGGCCGAGGGCGGAGGGGGCGGTGCCGAGCGGGGCCGGCGAGTGGGCCGGGGAGGGCGGGGAGCGGGGCCGGGGAGGGGGCGGGGAGGGGGCAGGACAGGGGCGGCGGAGCTGGGCCGGGGAGGGGGCGGGGTCGGGGAGGGGAAGGGGGGATGGGCGGGGCCGGGGAGGGGGGCGAGGGCCGGGGAGGGCGGCGGGGCGGGGGCGAGGGGCCGGGGAGGGGGCGGGGGCTGGGCGGGGACAGCGAGGGGCGGGGCGCCGCCAAGGAGGGGGCCAAGGGGCGGGGAGGGCGGCGGGGCGGGGGCGAGGGCTCGTCGGCGACGGGCGGGGGCTCGGGGGCGGCTGGCTGGCTCGGCGGCGACGGGCGGGGGAGCTTCGACGGCGGACGGCTGGGCGCGACGGCGGCGAAGGACCTGCAACTAAGAAGCGGGGGGGGGGGGGGAATGTTCGCGTCGGAGAAGAAAACGCGAGGAAGACGAAGACAACCGTCGCAAATTTGCGACGGAAGTTGCTTATCCGTCGCAAATTTGCGACGGCACCCACTGTCCGTCGCAAATTTGCGACGAAAAAGATACTTCCGTTGCAAATTTTTGTCGGTGACTAGATTTTGCGACGGTTATTCTCGTCCGTCGGAAATTTGCGACGGACACTTTCAGTCCGTCGCAAATTTTGAACAGTTCGCAAATTCCCTCCAAGGAAATTCGCTCCCAAAATTTGCGACGGAAAAATATTGTCCGTCGCAAATTTGCGACGGAAGTATGGTGTCCGTCGTAAATTTCGAGCGGTTTAAATTCCCGCGGAAATTCCGTCGGAAAATTTGCGACGGAGAGCGTCGTCCGTCGCAAATTTGCGACGGTCAGTTTTGAGTTTTGAGACGGATAAAAAATTTGTAAAATTTCGACCGGTAAATATTCCCTAGCAAAATTTGCAACAGCCAGGTCTACGTCGGTCGCAAATTTCGAACGGTAGAAATTCCATGGCAAAATTTGCAACGGACTAGTATATTCTATCAAAAAAATTCAACGAACAGGTTTTCAGTCCATCGCAAATTTGCACATACTAAATGATAGTTTTAAATTTGTGACGTCTTTTTTTCGGTGAAAAATTTAGCGTCTCATTGATATGGGTCCTAAATTTTCTACGTCTTTTTTTTCAGTCCAAAATTTTAGCATCTCAAATTTTGCAATGGAAATTAGAATATTGAAAATGTTAGGGCACGTTAATAATATTTGACTTGTCGTTTTTTTCGATCTGAAATTTCAGATGATACACTAAAATAGAAAGAATAATCGACAATAACAATGTTAATCTTCGTCTTCGGCTTCCTGTTCGTCGTCGTCGTCGTCTTCGTCTTCGTCTCCATCGTCGTCTTCGTCTTCGTCCTCGTCTTCGTCTTCGTCCTCGTCTTCGTCCTCGCCTTCGTCCTCGTCTTCGTCATCTGTCTGCAAATCAGATTCGTAACTTTCTGGTACATTTAATTCGTAAATTTCTGTTGGTTCTACATCTGTCATTGCTCCGGACGGATCTCGTAAAGTTGGTATGTCATATTCCTCAACTTCAACAGTGTTACACACTTCCTCTTGTTGGTAGGGTTTATCCTTCCAGTATTCCTCGATTTTCCTCCGTGCTTTGATTTTACATACAGCCCACCAATCAGCTTTGTCACGTTTCAAACTAGGATATGATGCATAACATACTTGAATTGCTTGTTGTGCCAAGACAAATGGTTCATACTTCATATACCTTTTCTTGTGATTTATTTCAACCAAATTGAACTTCGTATGCACCTTTATTCCTTTGACGGGGTCGAACCACGTGCACTTAAATAACACAACCCGCATCATTAATGGTCCAGGGTACTCTATCTCAATGATTTCATCCAACAAGCCATAAAAATCATCTTGCCAACTGTCACCATTGGATGACCGAACAGACACACTACTATTCATTGTGGATTTTCCCATTCCATACTTTTGAGTATGAAAATTATATCCATTTATGAAATATGCTGGCCAACTTCGAACTCTTAACTGTGGACCCCATGACAGATAATATAGCAATCATTGCCCTCCAAATTCATCATACTTACTGTGAGCCTAAGGTTAGACATGCAAAGTTAATAATATATATTATTCTAAATGATGTATATAATTTTAATAACTTTGGTTTGATCCATAGGCAACTTACATATGTCTTGAACCATGCTGCAAATTGTTCATCGCACAAACGGTCAAACTCATTTGGTTGTAGTCCAAACATTGAAGTTTGGAAAATCCTAATATTAAAAACCATATCATTATTAGCAAATATTTGACACGCAAAACATATATTTGCAAATTTACACTTACTTAAAGTATAGCTTGACTTCTGGGCAGTTCAGTAAAATATAAGTATGGGCTGCATGCAATTCTTCGCCTGATAAGTAACGAAACTGACATGCGCCGCTTGGTCGATCAAGATAATTGAAAATAGAGAATGCCGTGCAATTGGGATCAATGGGGCCCTCATCATTTCTGCATGTTCTCCGCCTCTTGCACTGTACGTGCGGCTCAAAATAGTATGATGCAAATGTTGTCACTTCTTCCACAATATATGCATTACAAATTGAAGCTTCAACACGTGCCTTATTCTTCACTTTTTTCTTCAAATGATATAAAAATCTAGTTGAAATAAAAAGAAGCTTATCGGAATATATTATATGATAAACTAATTTGAACTGTATTTAAAAAAAAACATTACCTCTCAAATGGATACATCCATCGAAATTGGACGGGACCTGCAACTTTGGCATCATAAGGCAAGTGAACTAAGAGATGCTCCATCGAATCAAAAAACGTCGGAGGAAATATCCTTTATAAGTTGCAAAGAATAATTGGAATATCTCTCTCTAGTTTTTCCATGTGCGATGCTTTTAACACTGTCGAGCAAATATCATGGAGGAAATTGCTTAATTCTGTAATGGCGCCCCATACAAAGTTCGGTAGAACTTCCTTAAAAGCTATTGGAAGTAGTCTTTCCATCAGGATGTGACAATCATGACTCTTCAAATCTGTCAACTTGCATTCATTCAAATCAACACATCTCCCGAGGTTCGAAGCATATCCATCAGGAAACCGCACAGATTTCAACCATTGATAAACAACTCGCCTCTGCTCCTTATTCAATGTATAAACTGCTTTCGGTTTTGGTCCCCTACTGCTTGCATCCACAGATAGTATTGGCCGATCGCAAATATCTCTCATATCTTTTCTTGCGTTCAAATTGTCTTTTGTTTTTCGGCGACATCCATCACAGTATTTATGACATTGTCGAAAACATTTTTCTCTATGTGCATGACGTTAAGATTATGATGAATAAGATGGGCCTTCTAATATGGTAGATCTCAAAATATACTGCGTTTTGTCCATTTATGTGTACTTCCGTACGCAAAAGTCGTGCTGTGCGGGTTCTCAACAACAGTTGAAAAGTCCTGCACACGTTCCCAAATTTGATCGCCTGTCAACCTCAATGGTGGACGCGTTCTTTCAGTCATATTCTTGATGAACTCTCTCTTATTCCTTCTGAAAGGATGATTTGGCGGTAAAAATTATCTGTGACAATCAAAATAGCTAGGCTTCTTTCCATGTTTTAATCTAAATGACTTTGACCTCTCCAAACATATCGGACATCCTAAGATCCCGGCTGTACTCCATCCAGATAACATTCCGTAAGCTGAAAAGTCATTTATCGTCTAAAGAAGGGCAGCCTTCATTACAAATGAGTGATCGGTAGAAACGTCATACGTAGGGACACCTTCAACCCAAAGCCGCTGTAAGTCCTCAATCAATGGTTGCATATAAACATCTATCAACTTTTTCGGATTTTGCGGCCCTGTCACGATCAATGTCAAAAACATATAAGGTGTTTTCATGCACATACCCGGTGGAAAATTGTACGGCGTTAAGATAACTGGCCAGCATGAATAACTTTTTCCTGTTTTCCCAAATGGAGCAAATCCATCGGCACAGAGACCTAACCTGATGTTCCGAGGCTCCATTACAAACTCAGGGTATGTTCTATCAAAATGTTGCCATGTCTCTGCATCTGAAGGATGACACATTAGACCCTCTTCTGTTTCATGATTTACATGCCAAGTCATGTGTTCAGCAGTGGCTTTAGACGCATAAAGCTTTTGCAATCTGGGGATTAAGGGCAGATAAAACATTTGCTTGCATGCTCTACGCTTATGATTACGCCCCGGCCTCCTGTTAATCTTGTACCTAGGTTGGCTACAGAATTTGCAAGATTCTGCATTTTCATCATCTCTCCAATATAGCATACAACCCATACTACATACATCAATTCTTACAACCGGAAGACCTAAGTTATCCACTAACTTTTTCATATCATAAAAATCTCTTGGTATGTTGTTATCAGGAGGCAATGATTCTCGCATTACTTCAACAAAAGAGTTGAAGCAATCCGTAGACACATTATGCTCTGCCTTGATATTTAATAGTCGGGCTGTTACCGATAACTTAGTGTGGTCCTTACAACCTGCCCATAGAGGTTCATCTGCTGCTTTCAACACATCCCAGAACTGATTAGATTGAAAAGTTTCATTATAAACATTCTCTTCAAAACCCGTTACTCCTACATCTTCCAATTGTGAAGCATCACTAGTACCCAATTGTTCACGTGTAGGAGTAAAACTAGTATTTGCATGATTTGATTCTGTGACCAAATTATAACTAGCTGCATCAATCACCATCCTCTCGTATGGGTTCAATTGCTCATAATAGCTACATTCTTCCCTAACTGAAAATTGGTCACTTCTTCCATATCCTTCATCAGATATAAATGGTTCACCATGGGAAGTCCAATTATAATAGTTCGGAGTAAACCCATATCTAATAAGGTGTTCTCTAACTCGATCACACACAAAAAATTTACGATTACAACACTTTTTACACGGACACCTTAACTTATTTCCATCCATAAACTCATATTTACTACTAGCAAAGTGTAAAAATAGTTCCAACCCAGTACGAAACTCATCTGTCAATCCTTGACGTCCAGGTAAGTTCTTATTATACATCCAAGCCCTTTCTCTTTGCATTGTGTCTGTATTAAAAAAAAATATTCTGGTAAAATATCTAAAATATCATATCTATTGTTTTTAATAAAAACTATAAAATTTTGGAAATTATAATTTTTGTTATTCACACAACAATTAATGTGAAATTGCAAATATAGAAAAAATTACAATGTAAAGAAGACTTACCCAAATATTTGACTGAAATAATGATGAGAATTGCAAAGTCCACTTGGATTGCGAGACCTTCAATTAGGCACAAACCCAAAAAAGAATAATCACGTAAGAATTATTTTTTAATAATTTTTCAAGTACGATGAATTATTTTTTAATTTGCGACGAATAAATAGAAATTCCGTCGCAAATTTGCGACGGAATAGTTCTTCCGTCGCAAATTTGCGACGGAATTTTAGTTATTCGTCGCAAATTTGCGACGGATTCTAGTATCCGTTGCAAACTTGCGACGGATTCTGGTATCCGTCGCAAAACGACTTGGCCGTTCGGCTCATCCGAACGCTAGCGAGGTGTAACCGGTCGCCGGTTGTTAAACTGGTGATGTAGATACGAAAAAAACACAAACATAAATATATATTAAAAAAGAGAAAATTAGAATGCAACGACGATTAGTGACGAAGCTAGCAATTGTGCACTTACCGGTACAAAAGCTTCACCGAGATTAATATGTGCGTGCGCGGATTTTGCTAATTTCAAATATATGAAAGACGAACAAAAGCGACAGAGAGTGAGAGAGAACGAGAGAGACCGAGAGAGATAATCACGGGTTGATAAACTACGAATTTGCGACGGATAGAATTGTCCGTCGCAAATTTGCGACGGATTTTGCGGCTGCACTTTTTTCCGTCGCAAATTTGCGACGGAATTTGCGACGAATGGTATTGTCTGTCGGAAATTTACGACGGAAAAAATTTCATCGCAAATTTCCGACGGAAAATATAATACGTCGCAAATTTGCGACGGAAAAAACTCGTCGCAAATGTCCATCGCAAATGTCATGTTTTTTTGTAGTGTGTGACCTTTTGGTTCGGAGCAAGCACGCATCCAAACGGTTCTGTTCGATTTTCGTAAAAATTCGAACCGAACCGAACCATTGTCGTCTTTGTCACCCCGATCCCCCTATCCGCTCGCCACGTCACAACCCCTACCCCCAGCACCACTCCACGCGTGTCGCACACTGAATCGCACCCAACTTGGCGACGGCCACCTCCTCCTACTCACTGCAAAGTCCCAGCCTCACTCGGATTCTCCGCATCCTTCCCGCTCAGTAGGAAGGAACCGAGAGTCCATCCAGCCTGCACCCTCTTCATCCCGTGTGCAGTTCCTCGAGCGGCAGCAATCCCCACGCTTCTTCACGCATGTATATATATGGAGCCACTCCCTCACTCCCACCTAATTCATCCCCGACTCCACCTTCATCTCTCATATAAATAGCCCTCCCACGTTATCCACTTCGCTCGCTCAACAGCTTATCACCCTTGCCCACTGCAGACCTGCTCCAATGGACCCTTTCTCTTCTTATTCCGATCCCAACTCCTACCGCTTCTTCGACCTTGCCGAGCCGTCCTCGTCGTGGTCGCCACTGTCCGATGGCAGGAACGCGGCGGCAGTGGCACTCGGGGGGAACTTTTCAGACGAGGAGGTGCTCCTCCTCGCGTCACATCACCCGAAGAAGCGCGCTGGGAGGAAGAAGGTCCAGGAGACGCGCCACCCCGTGTACCGTGGGGTGCGGCGGCGCAGCTCGGGCAAGTGGGTCTGCGAGGTCCGCGAGCCCAACAAGAAGTCAAGGATCTGGCTGGGCACGTTCCCCACCGCGGATATGGCGGCGAGGGCGCACGATGTGGCGGCGCTGGCGCTTAAGGGCAGGTCTGCCTGCCTCAACTTTGCGGACTCCGCGTGGAGGCTGCCCGTGCCGGCATCATCGGATGCCAAGGACATACAGAAGGCGGCAGCCAAGGCCGCGGAGGGGTTCCGCCCGACGGTGTCCGAGGACGTGATGTCGGGGAACGAGAAGAAGTTGCGTTCAGAAGAGGGAGTGCCATATGAAGACGAGGACATCTTCGGGATGCCGGGGTTTCTTGCGAATATGGCGGAGGGGATGCTCTTGCCTCCGCCACAATACAGCGGAGATGGATATGGCAGCGAGGACGACGGGAATTTGGACGCATACGTGTCATTATGGAGCCATTCCATCTAATCACTTCTCAATTCCACTTGTAGATTTTGTAGTTAGGGAAGACTTTGATGCCGTACTTACAAGTTTTTTTTAATGGAGTGTGGTTACAAGGTGAAGGGTATGAAAATTTCGGAAGACATTTTGTGATGACGCACAGCTTTTCTGATGCTGGGCCTCCGATGGAGCGGATAGGAAAGGGCAAACGAAGATCAAAGTAGGCTGTGGTTCATTGTAACATCGGGCGTTGCATATATTTAATAAAGAAACTGCCGAGTCATCATGAATTTGAGAGAAGTTTGCAGACTTAACGCAATTTGATCTTTGAATGTATCTTGTATAAGGCCAAAGTGTGCCCATGAAATTCGTATGGGTTCTTTAGGTTCAGGTCCTTTTTGCTCTCGGCTTAATTCTAGAGGAGTCCAGCAAATGCGTGTTACAAGGGTTAAACGGAATGACCCCGTTCCGCGCAAAATTGATCTCGACCCTTCGCAATGAGCTCAAAGATAAAGAAAAGTTACAGAACCCACAGACAAGACAATCCCATATAAGTGCTTTAATCTGGAAGACATGATGATGATCCTTATTGAAAATGGTTTTATCATTTGTGGGAGACTCAGATTGTGTTTTGATTCCGCAAGCCTTAAAAATGGTAGCTGCCGTCTTCTTGTTCTGAGAAGAGGGGTATCTCCCCTGCTCATGACTCTCTCTCTCTCTCTATCTATTAATCATACGAGGCAAAAGAAACCAAAGAAGGATCATAGACTGTTATAACCTGGCAATGAGTCTTCTTGGGGGCATTGGCGTTCACCCAAAGCAGCAACAGTTATCCCAATGAATACACAAAGGATCCAACAGTTTTAACACAAGCCAGTATCTGAGGATTCTGGAAATCCACCCGACAAGATTTTTAATGCGGAACATGCCGAATCATTCATCCGATACTCATCCACAACTCACTTGATATTTCTGCAACGGAGCCTGTCTCCGCAATATGCCTGAACTTCAGGGAGATCAGTTTCTTTACTTGCCACATAACTTCATAGTCTCAACACACTCTTCATACGAAACTTTTCTGACCAACGTGGCACTCAAGTCTTGACCAACTAAGAAGTTTTCTTAGCAAAAACCCGAGAAAGCAATGAGAAGTTATGATTACATAAGGATACTGCTGATCCTATAGATATCGATTTCAAAAAAAAAAAAAAACTCAAATGACCCCTCTGTCGAAAACGAGCATTTCACGTACAGCAAAGCATATACACCATCAGATAAGAGGGAAATCCAATGAAACAATTGGGTAGAGCGATCCACGTTACTGACACAATTTGCCATCTGATTAGTGCGCGCATCTTACGACAAAGTCTACTTCACCTTCTTTAGGAGAATTGTTGTCCTCAACTCAGTATCATCTCTGATGAAGCTCCACCAGAGGTAAGAAAGAGGAATGGTGGTGGCATGCCAAAGGGCATGAGCATCCACAAAACCCGTGTAGGGGGGAAAGTCATATATTTCCAATAGCAGGACCAAACCTCCACCCACAACTACTACCCACAACTTCCAACGAGAAGGATGGCGGGTAATACCTGCGCAAATTGCCCATATAAGAAGTTGAGTAATTCCCATGACCACGCAGACCTTCATGTTCCCAGCTGCAAAATCATCAATTAGATCACTGCCATTTCCCAGATTTCGTACTCATTGTGCCCTGCATGATGGTACTAGAAATCCTATTTCAAATGATGCAGTGAATAAGATCGTTGGTTATAATATCTTGCCTGCCAGACTCGATCTATTGTCAAGCTAACCATGAGACTGTCTATGCAAGTGACCAACCTTGGCCCAGGTAAGAAATGTAGTTTATTTAGTTTCCTGGGTCTAAGTTCAATAGGAATTACAACCTTGAACCCATGGTAGAGGCAGGCTTCACCAGTCTGATGAGCATGTGTAATTGAGAGAAATGTGATATTTTCAATAATCTGTGAATTGGTTATCACGTATGAATGTACACTAGACCCCATACAAGCACAATTATTCATAATTCCAAACCTTGAATGTGATACGGGACAGAGAGAAGAAGGAACATTTAGAGGAAGATATTAACCATAATCGAATTGGTAAAAGTTCGGACACAGGATATGAGTCGTCACAAATGCAATAATCGGGGCAGAAAGCATGACCCTGGAAGCCTCAGCCCGTACGTTCAAAGCTTGTAGTAAAAGCCAAAATGAGGGAAAGTCCAAGCAATGCCGCGGCAGAGGAGTAGTCCAGCCTTTCAGTCAACTCAACATCTCTAGTCAAATTCACATGTTAGCTGAGCCAAATCACCGAAAACAATTACACCATACTTGCAATATGTCCTTGGAAGGGACATTGATTGGATAGGTATAGTCAAGTTATATGAGATGCATTATTGAGTTATAGAGATGCATCATGAATATACTTTGTCCAACAAGAGGTCTCAATGTCAACAATTCATCAGAGAATATCACATGCCAAGATATCATTTAAAGCAGCTTGTTTTTATTTTACGTCTTGTGCCTTCCTCGTATAAAGTAACTGGCAGAGTATTTAATAGCTAGCAATTTTGGTCATAATGAGATGAAAAATAACAGTAAAATTGGAAAGCTCGTACCTAGTATCTAGTGCCGATAATAGTATCCATTAAAAAGAAAAGGAAAAATTAGTCTAGTGACAAGCATAAATATTTTAAGGTTGTCTTAATTTTGACAAAATTAGAAGCGCATCCTGCTTTCGAAGGAAGAATGCCAGAGCTATGGAATTAAGAAGATTTTTGGAGCCTGAACCACCGTCAAGAGCCATGGTCTACCACTACAAAAAAACATGAAATTTGCGACGGAATTTTTGCCGTCGCAAATTTGCGACGGAATTTGCGACGGACGTAAGTTTCCGTCGCAAATTTGCGACGGTCTTATTTGCCGTCGCAAATTTGCGACGGAAACTTACGTCCGTCGCAAATTTGCGACGGCAAATCTAATACGTCGCAAATTCCGTCGCAAATTTGCGACGGAAAATAATACAATCGCAAAATCCGTCGCAAATTTGCGACGGCAAAGTACTTCCGTCGCAAATTTACGACGAAAAGGTACATCCGTCGCAAATTCATAGTTTATCAGGTCAACTGATAATCACTTTCTCTCTCTCTCGCTCTCTCTCGCTTTCTCTCGCTTTCTGTTGGTTTTCTCCCCCTTTCATGTCACTGAATTCAGTAACATCTACGGACGCACATATTAATCTCGGTGAAGCTTTTGTACCGGTAAGTGCAAAATTGCTATCTTCGTCACTATTCGTCGTTACATTGTAATTTTTTTTTAAATATATGTTTATATTTGTATTTTTTTCTTATCTGCATCACCGGTTTAACGACCGGTTTAATGACCGGCGACCGGTTACACGTCGCCGGCCTTCGGATGAGCCGAAAGGCCGCGCTTTTTGCGACGGAATGAGGTATCCGTCGCAAAGTTGCGACAGATACTACAATCCGTCGCAAATTTGCGATGGAATGTCATGAAATTCCGTCGCAAATTTGCGACGGATTGTTGTGTCCGTCACAAATTTACGACGGAAACGATTATCCGTCACAAATTTGCGACGGATTGTTGTGTTCGTCGCAAATTTGCGACGGATAATCTTTTCCGTCGCAAATTTGCGACGAATTATCTGATCCATCGCAAATTTGCGACGAATAAATGCAAATTCCGTCGCAAATTTGCGACGGATTTTGCTTTTATTGGTCGCAAATTTGCTAGGGATGAATTCCGTTTCCATCGTACTTTAAAAAATATTACAAAATAATTCTTAAGTGATTATTTTTTTTTGGGTTTGTGCCTAATTGAAGGTCTCGCAATCCAAGTGGACTTTGCAATTCTCATCCAATTGATCACTTTGTCCTATCAATATTTCAGTCAAATATTTGGGTAAGTCTTCTTTGTATTGTAAATTTTTCTACTTTTGCAATTTCATATTAATTGTTGTGTGAAGAAAAAAAATTCTAATTTCCAAAATTTTATAGTTTTAATTACGAACAATAGATATGATATTTTCAATATTTTACCAGCATTTATTATTTTAATACAGACATAATGCAAAGAGAAAGGGCTTGGATGTATAATAAGAACTTACCTGGACGTCAAGGATTGACGGATGAGTTTCGTACTGGGTTGGAACTATTTTTGGACTTTGCTAGTAGTAAATATGAGTTTATGGATGGAAATAAGTTAAGGTGTCCGTGTAAAAAGTGCGGTAATGGTAAATTCCAGAAGTGTGATCAAGTTAGAGAACACCTTATTAGATATGGGTTTACTCCGAACTATTATAATTGGACTTCCCATGGTGAACCATTTATAGCTGATGAAGGATATGGAAGAAGTGACCAATTTTCAGTTAGTGAAGAATGTGGCTATTATGAGCAATTGAACCCATACGAGAAGATGGTGATTGATGGAGCTCGTTATAATTTTGGCACAGAATCAAATCATGCAAGTACTAGTTTTACTCCTACACGTGAACAATTGGGTAGTAGTCATGCTACACAATTGGAAGATATAGGAGTAACGGGTTTTGAGGAGAATGTGTATAATGAAACTTTTCAATCTAATCAGTTCTGGGATGTATTGAAAGCAGCAGATGAACCTCTATGGGTAGGTTGTGAGGACCACACAAAGTTATCGGTAACAGCCCGACTATTAAATATTAAGGCAGAGCATAATGTGTCTGCGGATTGCTTCAACTCTTTTGTTGAAGTAATGCGAGAGTCGTTGCCTCATGATAACAACATGCCAAGTGATTTTTATGATATGAAAAAGTTAGTGGATAACTTAGGTCTTCCGGTTGTAAGAATTGATGTATGTAGTCGGGGTTGTATGCTATATTGGAGAGATGATGAAAATGCAGAATCTTGCAAATTCTGTAGCCAACCTAGGTACAAGATTAACAGGAGGCCGGGTCGTCATCAGAAGCGTAGAGCATGCAAGCAAATGTTTTATCTGCTCTTAATCCCTAGATTGCAAAGGCTTTATGCGTCTAAAGCCACTGCTGAACACATGACTTGGCATGCAAATCATGAAACAGAAGAGGGTCTAATGTGTCATCCTTCAGATGCGGAGGCATGGCAACATTTTGATAGAATATACCCTGAGTTTGCAATGGAGGCTCGGAACATCAGGTTAGGTCTCTGTGCCGATGGATTTGCTCCATTTGGGAAAACAGGAAGAAGTTATTCATGCTGGCCAGTTATCTTAACGCCGTACAATCTTCCACCTGGTATGTGCATGAAGACACCTTCTATGTTTTTGACATTGATCGTAACAGGGCCGCAAAATCCGAAAAAGTTGATAGATGTTTATATGCAACCATTGATTGAGGAGTTACAGCGGCTTTGGGTTGAAGGTGTCCCTACGTATGACGTTTCTACCGATCAAACATTTGTCATGAAAGCTGCCCTTCTTTGGACGATAAATGACTTTCCAGCTTACGGAATGTTATCTGGCTGGAGTACAGCTGGGATCTTAGGCTGTCCGATATGTATGGAGTGGACAAAGTCATTTAGATTAAAACATGGAAAGAAGCCTAGCTATTTTGACTGTCACAGACAATTTTTACCGCCAAATCATCCTTTCAGAAGGAATAAGAAAGAGTTCATCAAGAATAGAACTGAAAGAACGCGTCCACCACTGAGGTTAACCGGCGATCAAATTTGGGAACGTGTGCAGGACTTTCCAACTGTTATTGAGAACCCGCACAGCACGACTTTTGCGTACGGAAGTACACATAAGTGGACAAAACGCAGTATATTTTGGGATCTACCATATTGGAAGGCCCATCTTATTCATCATAATCTTGACGTCATGCACATAGAAAAGAATGTTTTCGACAATGTCATCAATACTGTGATGGATGTCGCCGGAAAAACAAAAGACAATTTGAACGCAAGAAAAGATATGACAGATATTTGCGATCGGCCAATACTAGCTGTGGATGCAAGCAGCATGGGACCAAAACCGAAAGCAGTTTACACATTGGCTAAGGAGCAGAGGCGAGTTGTTTGTCACTGGTTGAAATCTGTGCGGTTTCCTGATGGATATGCTTCGAACCTCGGGAGATGTGTTGATTTGAATGAATGCAAGTTGACAGGTTTGAAGAGTCATGATTGTCACATCCTGATGGAAAGACTACTTCCAATAGCTTTGAAGGAAGTTCTACCGAACTTCGTATGGGGCGCCATTACAGAATTAAGCAATTTCCTCCATGATATTTGCTCGACAGTGTTAAAAGCATCGCACATGGAAAAACTAGAGAGAGATATTCCAATTATTCTTTGCAACTTAGAAAGGATATTTCCTCCGGCGTTTTTTGATTCGATGGAGCATCTCTTAGTTCACTTGCCTTATGAGGCCAAAGTTGCAGGTCCCGTCCAATTTCGCTAGATGTATCCATTTGAGAGGTAATGTTTTTTTTTTAAATGCGGTTCAAATTAGTTTATCATATAATATATTCTGATAAGCTTCTTGTTATTTCAACTAGATTCTTATATCATTTGAAGAAAAAAGTGAAGAATAAGGCACGTGTTGAGGCTTCAATTTGTAATGCATATATTGTGGAAGAAGTGACAACATTTGCATCATACTATTTTGAGCCGCACGTTCAGTGCAAGAGGCGGAGAGCAGGCAGAAATGATGAGGGCCCCATTGATCCCAATTGCACGGCATTCTCTATTTTCAATTATCTTGGTCGACCAAGCGGCGCATGTCAGTTTCGTTACTTATCAGGCGAAGAATTGCATGCAGCCCATACTTATATTTTACTGAACTGCCTAGAAGTGAAGCCATACTTTAAGTAAGTGTAAATTTGCGAATATATGTTTTGCGTGTCAAATATTTGCTAATAATGATATTGTTTTTAATATTAGGATTTTCCAAACTTCAATGTTTGGACTACAACCAAATGAGTTTGACCGTTTGTGCGATGAACAATTTGCAACATGGTTCAAGACATATGTAAGTTGCCTGTGGATTAAAACCAAGTTATGAAAATTATATACATCATTTAGTGAAATATATATTATTAACTTTGCATGTCTAACCTTAGGTTCATAGTAAGTATGATGAATTTGGAGGGCAAAGATTGCTATATTATCTGTCATGGGGTCCACAGCTAAGAGTTCGAAGTTGGCCAGCATATTTCATAAATGGATATAATTTTCATACTCAAGAATATGGAATGGGAAAATCCACAATGAATAGTGGTGTGTCTGTTCGGGCATCCAATAGTGACCGTTCGCAAGATGATTTTTATGGATTGTTGGATGAAATCATTGAGATTGAGTACCCTGGACCATTAATGATGCGGGTTGTGTTATTTAAGTGCACGTGGTTTGACCCCGTCAAAGGAATGAAGGTGCATACGAAGTTCAATTTGGTTGAAATAAATCACAAGAAAAGGTATATGAAGTATGAACCATTTGTCTTGGCACAACAAGCAATTCAAGTATGTTATGCATCATATCCTAGTTTGAAACGCGACAAAGCTGATTGGTGGGTTGTTTGTAAAATCAAAGCACGGAGGAAAATCGAGTAACACTGGAAGGATAGAGCCTACCAACAAGAGGAAGTGTGTAACACTGTTGAAGTTGAGGAATATGACATACCAACTTTACGAGATCCGTCCGGAGCAATGACAGATGTGGAACCAACAGAAATTTACGAATTAAATGTACCAGAATGTTCCGAATCTGATTTGCAGACAGATGACGAAGACGAGGACGAAGACGAAGACGATGACGAAGACGAAGACGATGACGAAGACGAAGACGAGGACGAAGACGAAGACGAAGACGAAGACAACGATGGAGACGAAGCCGACGACGACGACGACGAAGACGACGCCGAAGACGAAGATTGACATTGTTGTCACAGAACACTACGGATGTGTAATTATTAATGCTACAATTGCTATTTTGGCTGTTATCATTATTGTTATTGTTATTATTGTTATTGTGCTTTTTTATTATTGTTATTGTTGATTGTTCTTTCTAATTTAATGTATCATTTGAAATTTCAGACTGAAAAAAAAGACAAGTAAAAAACAAACACGTAGCACATTTAGGACCCATACCAATGCGACGTTACATTTTTTACCGAAAAACTGGTCCGTTGCAATTTTTGCTATGGAATTTCTACCGTTCGAAATTTTCGACTGACTCAGACCTGGCTGTTGCAAATTTTGCCAGGGAATATTTACCGGTCGAAATTTAAAAATTAATATCCGTCTCACAACTCAAGAGTGGTCCGTCGCAAAGTTGCGACGGACGAGGTTTTCCGTCGCAAATTTGCGACGGACCACTCTTGTCCGTCGCAAATTTTTCCCGGGAATTTTCCCGGTAGAAATTTGCGAAACGTTCGAAATTTGCGACGGACCGAGCTCGGTCCGTCGCAAATTTCTTGCATTTGTACCGTGTCCCTCCTTTCTTCTTCGCACGTTTGCAGATCCGTCGCGCCTGCCCCCCGTCGCCGTCGCCGCCGCCGCCCAGCCGTCCGCCGTCGCCCTCGCAGGTCCGCCGCCCGTCGCCCGCCCCCGGCCGCCAGCCCGCCCCCGGCCCCGGCCCCGCTCCGCCGCTCGCCCTCGCCCCCTCCCCGCCCCCTGCCCCTGCCCCGCCCCCTCCCCGCCCCGCCGCCCCCCTCCACCCCTCTCCCCGGCCCCGCCCCGCCCCCCTCCGCCGCGCCCCCTCCGCCCTCCGCCCCGGCCCCCGCTCCCCCCTCCGTGCCCCCCTGCCCCGCCCAGACCCCCGCCCCCGCCCCCCTCCGCTCCGGCCCCCCGCCCCCTCTGGCCCGCCCCGGCCCCCCTCCGCCCCCCTCCGTCCCGGCCCCTCACCCCCTTCCCCCTCCGGCCCGCCCCCGGCCCCCTCCGCCCCCCTCCGGCCCCTCGCCCCCCTCCGTCCTGGCCCCTCGCCCCCTCCGCGCCCCTCAGCCCCGCCCCCGCCCCTCGCCCCCTCCGGCCCGGCCCCTCCGCCCCGCCCCCTTCCGCGCCCGTCGCCACCCCCTCGCCCCGCCCCACCCCCTCGCCCTCGCCCCGCCCCCGGCCCCTGCCCCCTTCCCGGCCAGGCCCGGCCCCGGCCCCCTCCCCGCCCCGGCCCCGTCCCCGCCCTCCGCCGCTGTCGCCCTCATTGCCCACCATTAGCGCGCCGAGGCTCGAGCCGGAGCAGCCCTCGCCCGTTACCGCCCGCACTGGAGCACAGAGACCGTGGTCGCACTACAGCCGCCGCCGACGCCGCAATCACCATTGCCGCCGTCGACCACGCCTGTGCCGGGTTCGCCAGTGTCCATTTCGCCGGTTTTTGTTGTGCTTGAACCAAGTAAGCCAACTCTTTAAGCACTAGTTAGTATAATTAGGTAATTAGTCGGAGTTGTTTAGGGATTATTTAGGATAACTTGTCATTAGTTAAATTACGGGTCGATTTCAGGATTGCATGTAGCATTGATCGATGGTCGACTGTTTAATTTGTTTATTATGTGGATGATTTAGCGTTAATTAGGCGTTTTCACAGAAAATGCTTGAAAATTAAACTATTCTACAAAAATTCCTGCAAAATTATGGAAAATTTAAAAAACGCTATATGTTGACAACAAATATGAAATTTGACCGTAAAAGTTTTTAAAAATTTATAACAAACTTAAATTTCTTTAGATGGCCATCAACTTGTAGTGAAATTTAAATTTCTTTAGATGGCAAAAAAACTCATAATTTAAAAATTTTCAACATTTCACGGAATAGCTTATAATACTTGTGGCCACCCACTTTTAGTTATATTTAATTGTTTTAACGTGCCCTAAAAATTATTAAAATAAAGAACGACTTCAAAAAATTGGAATATTGTATCTAATAGCTTAGACTACCTGTGGCTACCCAATCTTAGTATGGAAATTTTTTTTCCTCGGAAAAATTTTATATTAAATTTCATAATTTATAAATTCTTAAAATTTTAAAATTTCAAAAATTTACAGAATGTCTTAGAATATCGGTGGCCACCAACTTTTAGTGAAATTTTTGTTTAGGTCCCAAAAAAAATTTAACAATAATAATAATTTATTTCTTACAAACCTTTATAGAATGACTTAGAATATTTGTGGCCACCCACTTTCAGTGAAATTTATATTTTTGTACGTGGTTAAAAAAATTTAATCAAAATGAATGCGATTCATATAGTGATGTTTCATACCGGTGGCCACCCATATCGTGCTCATACATTGATGTTTCATATAAAAAATGAATGGGATTTTGAGTATATTTGTTTGTAGGAAATTGCACGTCATAAACACTCGACATTGGCTCATATCAAGGAAACTTTTTCTCAGTTATTCCATCAAAATGGTAAGCTTCGTCATCGGTAACATCATTATGTGTTCGTAATACGAGTCAATAGTTCTTTACATATTCGCATAACCTTCCTACTTGTCAGTATAAACGCGGAGGTCACATGCCTAGAAGACAAGGCTATTCCTCGTCCTCGTCCTCGTCCCCGTCCCTTTCATCATCTCAGATCCCGGCATCTAACCCTCAACCACAATATGATCCTACGCAATATGGGCACGTTGGCCCTTCCTCCCACACTGAACAACGTGTTACGGGACTTGACCACATGCGAACTGAACGTTCTCCAGTTCGATCTCCTTTAGCTCCCTCTCCTTCCGTTCCACCCAATTATTCGGCGGAACAATCGAATATTGACAGAAACATCGGTCAAGAAGATAACCGATTCTTCATATGCCCATTTGGAGATTCGTAAGTGCTTCATTTTTATTTTAGTATATGTCATATTTAGGGCTTTAGATATTGATGTCAACTGAATTGTCCATGTTGCACAATATTCGTATAAATGCAGATTCACGGATGCTACGTCTGTTGTCAAAGAATTGAACAAAATAGTAAGAAACTTTTGGATGGGAGAGTATCTTAATTACAGAAGTGTTCCACAAGAAGCGAAAGAAATGTGGTGGAATGAGTTCAAGGTAAGTTTTACATATTTTATTTGCTCGTCAATTCAGTTTGGTGTAGTATATTGATGGTCAAAAATGCTGTAAAGGGACCAGAACAACTCTGTAGTTCTCGATACCTAAAGGACCGGATAGTTTCCCGACATGAAATGTACAAGATATTTATATATGTGTCTGGTTCATGATTATGGATATGTGATCATCAACATAATTTTCAATTTATGTTTTTATTTATTGCAGCGGAAGTTTAAGTGGGAGGAAGCGGAAGACAATGAAATGAGAAGAATTTTCGATAGGAAAATAAGTGATTTTATGCGAAATGTCATGAATAGAGCGAAAAGCCGGCGTGCGAAGCCGTCTTTCTTCACAGCTGACAATTGGGTGGCAATTACCAGATTTTGGGAATCTGAACAGAGTCGGCAACTCTGTGAGCAGAATAAGAAGAATCGATCTTCTAGTTCTAGTGATGGGTCAGCCACATATGCCGGGGGCTCTATCAACATTGCGGAGCATCGCAAACGATTGGTAAGACTGTTAAATGCGTTATAAATTAATTTAATTCAATTACTGAAGATTACATTTTGTAGGCACAAGAATTGGGGACGGAACCGACATTTGCAACTACATTTGAACGCACATTTCAAAAGAAAGATAAGACATGGACTGGCGAGCGAGCAAAAACTGTTAAGGTATGTAAAGTTATACTTTAGCTTATATATAAACTACAAGTTTGACCGTGAATGCTTTGCTGATTGATGGTATATATATATATATATATATATATATATATTTTATATAGTTATTTTATTTTCATATTCTGGTATGTTAATGTAGGACAACTATGATAAACTTGTAATGAGCACTGCTAGTGGTAGTGATGCTTGTCCTGAGTCCCGGCTACCAGTTGATAATGTGGCATTATGGATGGAGGCAACGGGTGGGGTGAAAAAAGGGAAAATATTTGGGCTGGGATCGTTGTCAAGGATTTTCATGCCGAATACTCATGGAAGTTCATCAGGCGCTGGGACTAGTCGAAGGAGGTCACGACCAAACGAGCAATTGACCCAAGAAGTGCATCGTCTGACTGATTTACTTGTTAAGAAGGATGAACGAATATATAACTTGGAAGAACAAATGAGAATGGTTATGCAACACCTTAACATCGATCACAATTACGGTCCTCCTGTACCTTCAGCCAATCCAACAGGTGCTGAGCACAATGATGATCAACCCATTAATGCCGGGAATGCTGATGCTGCTGATGATGATGATAATGATTTTCTCGACAGTTTGTAGTTGACGTTTTTAGGTAAGCATTTTTTCATAATTTCACTCATATTCATATGTATGAACATTTATGTTCGTTCTGAAACGTATTTGTGTTATTTTACACCTAGTTACTTCCACATCCATGCATAATCGTTTTTTTTTATATTCTGGACTGATTTATGTATCGACATTTCCTCAGGTCTCGACGGAGGTGACTACTTTTGGTGTCCTGCCATCGTACCAAGGCAAGGCTGCGTCTTCTTCTGTATGATTTTTGTTGCGTCTTCTATGGTTGTCCCGTCTCTTACTTCATGTTTTGAATGTATTGTAAGATTTGATATCAAATAGCAAAGTACGTCAGACTATAAAACTTTCCTTCTGTTATTTGTTTTAATTATATGTCATTGTGGCCGGTTTGTCAGAATGTATGTTTTGTTCGTTTTTATGTTTCAATTATATGTCATTGTCTATTTTGATTGATATGGACAATAATTTACGGCCGAAATGATCTAAAAATAACGAGGAAATCTCCAAGCCGAATTTTGCTATTATTAAAGTTTGTCACAAATTTGCGATGAACTTCGCGACGCGTTTTCCGATGCAATGCGTGACGAATTTTGTGACGGATGGAGGTCGTCGCAAATTGCCGACGTAATTTGCGACGGATTTTGCGACGAATTTATCAATCCGTCGCAAATTTGCGACGGATTTTGCGACGAATTTATAAATCCGTCGGAAATTTGCGACGAATTTTGCGACGGAGTTTGCGACGAATTTTGCGACGGACTATTTGCAACGAATTTTGCGACGGATTTTAATCCGTCGCAAATTTGCGACGAATTTTGCGACGGATTTTGCGACAAATTTTGCGACGGACTATTTGCGACGAATTTTGCGACGGACTATTTGCGACGAATTTTGCGACGGATTGTTTCCGTCGCAAATTTGCGACAAATTTTGCGATGGATTTTGCGACGAAATTTGCGACGAATTTTTTTCCGTCGCAAATTTGCGACAGACTATTTGCGACGAATTTTGCGACGGATTTTGCAACGAATGTTTTTCCGTCGCAAATTTGCGACGAATTTTTCAATTTTCCGTCGCAAAAATTTGCGACGCGCTAGTTGCGACGGAAATTTTTCCATCGCAAATCGAATTTGCGATGGATTTTTGCGAAATTTCCGTCGCAAATGCCGTCGCAAATCCGGTGTTTTTTTGTAGTGTACACATATGAAGAGTAAAATGCAGACATAAATCTATTGATGAATACTATATATTACCGACTGTGGAAGACAGCACTCCAAAACCAAGAGTTCATGGAAAAGAGGCCGTATGTGTGCCACAAGCCAGTATATTCATAGTAAGTTTTCCTGTCTGGTCTCAAAGGTAGCTTGTAGTACAAAAGGGTGAAAAAGGATAGCCAGCCATGAAATTGCACGGAGAGGTTGAGGGCAGAGAGTGCCACAGAAACAGGCTCCTAACAAAGACGATAAAAATTGTCATAACAAGCTTGAATACACTGGGGTTAAGATCCATCGACGAGTACGAAATTTTTAGAAGTAGTGTTTCGAAGAATCAGCAGGGAAAACCTGGATGCCATAAACACGAAGAAAAGGCCACTTTCCATGATATTTGACAGGCTTGCCACCGAGAGTCGTTCTTTCCTCCTCTCTTGCGAGCATGCAGTGGTAGCGGCAATCACTTTGGCAGTCCCATTGCTTCCACCGCAAGTATAGCGGTTCTTGCGTATACCATGGACCATCGACAAGCTTCCCATCAGACGAGAATTTACAGTGTTCGAAGCATTGGCCCCCCACACATCCAGATTGCTCACACTTCTCCGCACAAGACCTAACAACATTACAAAGTAATTCGGCTAAGACTCTCACTTTGATCATAAGTATTTCATATCGACCGGGAAGGAACTTTGTGCTGCTAAAACTAGCATAGAAAGGTGGGGGCACCGAAGTAGGCCGACCACTTGCAGTTGTTTCGCAGAAAGGTCATCACAGGAAATGACAAGTAACAGATTTCGATGGAAGACTATCTGACCGATGCATAATGCATGTTCACTTTCCCTTTTGTTGGAATTTTTTGTCCAATTTCTAGGGTCTTCTAGGATGAGAATTTGCTAGTGGGAAAAATCTTACAAAAAAATACGGTATATGGGCGGAAAAAGGAAGCTGTCTAGAAGAGTCCACCAAATTCTCAAATGTTCAAAGAGAAGTCAATCGTGACTGCGATTGGAAGACTAGGTGGACAGCATTCAAGAGGAATCTAATTGAGAAGTTGTCAAAGAGATGAGCTATAAAGAGAAGTCCAGAATCCTCTAAGGCGGTTGTACTTAGGCCGTGATCGACAAGTTACCAAATAATAATTATTTTTATTTTTTTTATTTACAGAATCAATTTTGAAAGAGAAATTCGTTTGGTAAATATTTTATTTCCGGACACAAATTTGCAAAAATTTATAATCGGAATCAGTTTTGAAATAAAATCAAAAAGTTACTGTAGCTTCTCGATTCTGGAAACAAGAATAAAAAATAAAAAATAATTTTTTTTTCTTCTTCTTCTTGGTTTTCTTCTTTCTTCTTGGTTCTTCTTCTTCTTCATTCCTAGCCGGCGACCGGCCATTACCAAGGAAGGGGAAGGGAAAGCAAAAAAAAAGAAAGAAATATAAAAAAAATTCAAAATATTATTAAAATATTACTAATAAAAAGAAAATTTATGCAGTTACCAAATGCATTTATATTTTTTTTTATTTCAAGAATAGAAATTTTGGACAGTTACCAAATGCCTTTAAATGCTTAGAAATTGTTTCCGAGCATGAAATAAAAAAGAATCATTTCTGAGCAGAATCAGTTTCCAAAAATAAAATGATTGCCAAACGCACTCTTCGTCGGTGGAAATGCCCATAAAAAGGCCCTAACTCATTCATGTAAAGAGAGAGCTGTGAGGGGAGCATTACAATAAACTCCACATCTTTATATCCTCCACCGATACTCCTCCATCAACTATATTTGTGCAACTGTTTCGTTCACCTAATGAAACGATTTTTCCATTATGCCATGACCAATATCCTTGAGCTATCCTACATTGTCCTTTGTCTATCCTCTATCAAATATGTCCTACACACATATGCTTGCACGTATTCAAACCACAAATTATCATTGAGATAAAAACCATGCTTCTGTGCAATTTCTAAAAATCAACATGGTATTAGAGCTCCAAATTCTACGATTAGTATTAGAGCTCGTCACGTCGGATGGTTTTGGGCATTTGTCCTCACCATCCTTAAACCTCAAGCCCAAGCAAGAGCCAACAGAGGCAGAGCGAAAGCTGGAGCCGAAGCCTACGAGAGCCATAACCAGAGTCTAAGCTTGAGCTAACAACAACAACTAGGAGTACATTGATGGCCCGAGCCATATGGGACATCGTTGAAGAAAGTCATGCTGATTTGAAGGCTAGTGCAAGTGTTCCAATAAGATGATGCAAGAGATCCTGGAACAATGACCGTGAAAAGGCATGGGACAAACTCCAGAAGAATTTCAAGGTACGTTTGAAACAATAAGAGATTTACTTGGAATACCCCGAAATGAGTTAACGGAGAGCGGTGGAATTTGTGATCCATTTTTTTGAACAATCTAGAAACTACCGGATGAATCTTGCAAGAGTTGCAGACAGCCTAAGAACGTGAGAAGACCAACTTGCAAAGAAGAACATGCCAGAAATTACGAATATGGGCAGCAAGAAGCCACGTTGATGAAGGAAAACCATAGTCACTATTTGTGGTCAACAAAGTAACTTCTATGGTTGAGAAGAGTACACGTTGCTGTAAAAATAAGTGACAGGGAGCTATCTTGTTGTCTGTGGAGAGGCTCTATAAGTAGTGCCTCTTCTCGTTGTTACGAGGGCACAAAGAGTTAAGGGTGCGAATGGTAATCATTCTGCTCCAGAAATCAAATTCTTGTCAGAAATAGATTTCTGGAATTCTTGCCAGAAATTGATTTTTGGAGGAGAAATCTGTTTGGTAAAACATAACTAATTCTACTTTAGAAATTAATTTCTGGAACAGAAATCTATTTTTATTTTTTTAGGCACCTCAAAAAAATAAAATTTCACTCAAAGTGGATGCTTAAAGGTATTTTAAGTCATTTTGTGAAGTTTTGAAATTTTTTATTTTTTGATTTTTTTTGGGCACATCAAAAAAATTAAATTTCACTCAAAATAGGTGCCCAAAGGTATTTTAAGCCATTTTGTGAAGTTTTGAAATTTTTGATTTTTTTTTATTTTTTTGGGCACATCAAAAAAATTAAATTTCACTCAAAGTGGGTGGCCAAAGGTATTCTAAGCAATTTTGTGAATTTTTGAAATTTTTGATTTTTTTTTATTTTTTTGGGCACCTCAAAAAAATTAGATTTCACTCAAAGTGTGTGGCCAAAGGTATTTTAAGCCATTTTGTGAAGTTTTGAAATTTTTTATTTTTTTTATTTTTTTGGACACCACAAAAAAATTAAATTTTATTCAAAGTAGGTGCCCAAAGGTATTCTAAGCTACTTTGTGAAGTTTTGAAAATTTTTATTTTTTTTATTTTTTTTGGCACCTCAAAAAAATTAAATTTCACTCAAAGTAGGTACTCAAAGGTATTTTAAGCCATTTTGTGAAATTTTGAAATTATTTATTTTTTTTATTTAAAAAAATTCACCAAATTTCCTATTTTCCTGAAATCTTGACTTTTTTTTAATTTTCTGGAAATTTTTATGAATTTTTCTAGAATTTTTCAATTTTTATGAATTTTCTGAAAAAAAAATTAATGAGAAAATAAAGAGAATGCATTCTGGAAGAGAGAAGCTATAAAAAGTAGCTTCTCTTTTTCTTGCCAAAAATTCATTCTGGAATCAAGAATGCATTCTGGAATCAAGTATTTTTAACAAACGCATTTTTATTCAAGAATGTGAAAATTACTCCAGAATGCATTCCGGAAATTTTTTAACAAACGCATTTCTATTCCGGAATCCATTCTGGAACAGAATTTCTATTCCAGAATGGATTCCATGCGCGCCTTAAGAGACTAAACTCTATATCCTTCTACTCCTTCACCCACGCCAACATCTCCTCCCACAATTAGAGATTAATATCATGAAAAATCTCAAATTAGTATATTTGTGATAAATTTACCCTAAATTATTTTTTTGAGCACAAAAAATCCTAAACTGATACATCTGTGATAATTTTACCCTGAATTATTTTTTTGACCATAAAAAATTCCACACTGGTATACATGTGATAATTTTACCCCCGAACTAATTTTTTGGCTATCAAAAACCCCAAACTGATACACCTGCAACAAATTTACTCTTCGTTAGTTTTTGTTAAATTTTACTATCAAATTTCAAAATTTAATGACACGTGGCAATTGACATGTGTACCGGTTTTGGGTTTTACCCCTCTGTTTGTCATAAGTTTACTAATTTGTGATTTTTTGTGATATTAATATAATTTAACGGACATTAACAGAAGGTAAATTTGTCATAAATGTACCAGTTTGGAGTTTTTAATGGTCAAAAAATTAGTTCAAGGGTAAAATTATCACACGTGTACTGGTATAGGGTTTTTGGTGGTCAAAGAAATAGTTCGGGGTAAAATTATCACAAGTACACCAGTTTGAAGTTTTTGGTGATAAAAAAATAGTTCGGGGTAAATTTGTCACAGGTATACCAGTTTGAGGTTTTTTGTGGTCAAAAAAATAATTTATGGTAAAATTATAACAAGTGTACCGGTTTAGGGTTTTTCGTGATATGAACCCCCGCAATTATGTAACACCATATTTCTGTCAGCTAAAGTAACTATACTCTTGTCCCAAAAACCTTGCCTATATTTCTCGAAGTATCTTATTTTTGTCCATCCTCGACCAAGTAGTACCGTATACACTCATACACTTGCACACATCAAAACACAAATTATCATAAATACAAAAATCATGCTTCCGCACAATATCAAATACTAATGGTAGTATTAGAGCCTCATAGCTCAAGAATGTACAATCGATATCAAAGCTAGGCACGTTTGGATCGTTTTGGGCATTTGTCATCACTATCCTTAACTAAAATTAAAGCCGGAGCCAGAGCTAACAACTATAACTAGGAGCATTTTGATGGCCCAAGACATTTGGGACAGTGTTGGAAAAAAAAAGGTATCGGATGCACATCATGCGGACCAAGCTCATCTAAATTGCTATTGATAGTATGAATTCCATGACGAGATCCACATGATTAATGATTTCAATATTTTTAATATATGTACTATAGTCTATTCTTTTGATATTGATGTACTTACAGCTTAGCAATGGGCATTGGGTTATGTTGGCCCAAGCGTGGTATAGCCCGACACAATTGCTCTTGTGCTAGCCGAGCTTGTTCAAAAAAAGGTCTCCAGAGAGAAAGAGAGAAATCTGTGCCATGTTTGATTAGTATCATGACTAGAGAAATTAGCCTCCTCTAATAAATCCAGTAATCCTTCACCTGTCTACACGCATGCACTTGCGCACATTCAATCACAAACTATCGTTGAGATCAAAATCATACTTTCGTGCAATTCTAAAACTCAACATGGTATCACAGCTTCAAATTCTACACATTTTGTATCATTTTGCGATGTTTGGCTCAACAAACCGATCAATGGAAAATATTTCCATGGTCAAAGACTAAAGGGAGACTTGTATAGATCACTATGGAAAATGATCGACACCACACCGGTGAGATTAAGTATCCATGTCAGCATTAATAATTAGCCACCACTACCATCATCACCACCTTCACCAGCCATCGACCTTCGCAATCACCAGAGCCACTGAATTACCACAACTGTTGGTAAAACTTACCCATAACGTTCATCATTCTATTTGGCAAGAAATTGATAAAATTTAGCCGTTTATATTCAATTACTATCAAACAACTTTTATCTCTATTTTCAGCACTTGAAGATAATCAGCACTTGTTATTCGAGATCAATCAGCATCTCATCTCCAATGACCACTACCAATCTCATTTCCTCCAACTCCCGCTGATCTGCTACGATCTTATGTTGACCATTCCAAATTCTCTAGACTCTTAGAGAACGGATTCGTCCCGGCAAAAGGACACCAGAAGCGCCACAACTTATGTACGGAGATCATTTTAGTGCCATAACTTTTTTTCGAATCATTTTGGTGTCAACTTTTTTGAAAAACGATCATTTTAATGCCAATGTTGACGTGGCTCGCCGGAAATCGGATGTGACGCTGACACGGCTCGTCGGAGAGGTCCAATCAGCATTAAAAACCCAAAACGACGCTGCTTAGCCCGCTAACATGTACTTTTTTTAAAAAAATTAAATTATATTTATTATAAAAAAAGATTACAGCAGCAACGAGGGTCGTCGGGAAGGGCCGGTGGTGGTGGGCGCAGGCGAGGCGAGACCTCGCTGTCGCCTGGGTTGCGACGGCGAGGTCTCGCCTTGTCGGATCCGACCCTTGCTAGGTGAGGCGAGGGTCGCCGGGCCCCAGCCAGGGTCCGACGGCCCTCACCGACCACTGCGCCCACCACCGCCGACCCTTCCTGGCAGAGATGGGTTGGCGGAGCCCTCGCCGCTGTTGCAAACTTTTTTTTTTTAAATGATTATTATTTTTTCTAAAAATTAAAAAGTTCGAAAAAAAAACCATATAATTTCCACGTGTACAAGTCAAACCATTTTTTTAATATAAATGCCATATCATCTTTTTGACCGGAATTTTGGCCGTAATCACTAAAGTGATCTATTTTCCTCTGACTTGGCACTAAAGTGATTCGACAAAAAGTTGTGGCATCAAAGTGATTTCCGTACACAAGTTATGGCACTTCTGATGTCCTTTTGCCGATTCATCACCAATGAACACTGTACAGTAATGGACATCAGTTTCAAACATGTTGAAAGGGTGACAGGTTACCAGCCACCCATCCTCAAAGATCAAAACACTGTATACCTAGTCCCCGTTGCTCAAAACAATGCAGTAAAGACCCACCAAATACAACAGCCAAAACTCCCCAAAAAGCTCTCTGAAGCACCTGAACAAAGATAGGAAAAATAAAAGAGAGAGAGATGCAGAACAAAATCGAGTTGGATGGTGAATCGGGGGAGCCATACGTCAAAAGGTAAAACTAGATTTGTCAAACGGGTGGGTTGAGTTGGATTTGGATTGGATCAAAAATGATCCGACCCAAATAGACTCATTTAACCCGTTTTTATCCATTTCCGTATAATGCAAATCTATTGACTGATACCCGACTCAATCCAAACACAATCCATACCCAATCTAACCTATATTGTTAAAACATTTTCATATTTAACTCAATTTAGAATAACTCATACCCAAACTAAGATGAGAGTGCAGGATGAGTGAACACGAGATTGAGCAAAAGTAAAAGAGATGAATTGAATTTAAATAAGTTATAAATCTATTTATGATTCATTTATAATTTATTTAATATCGATATTATATTTATATCGATTTATTTACCGATTATAACTAATTTATTTATGACTCGTTATATCCTATTTTGATGGGGTACATCCAACGAACTTGTCGGAGTGGGACGAGTGGCGTCAAAAAATATGGACCTTTGACCTCGACACCTCCTCCTTCCCGCTTCCTCTCTTCGGTTCACTCCAATAAAAACATTATGTCCCACTCCCCCCCCCCCCCCCCCCAACCATCTTTACTCTGTCAAACCCTTAAATCAAAAAGAAGACAACAAAGTATCGTCCTACCACCGTGTAGGAGTGTCAAAAATCGAACCGAAAATCAAATCGAAATCGAAATTGAATCCAATCGATCCGAAAATTTATATATTTTCAGTTCGATTCGGATGTCAGTTCGGAAAATTTATATATTTTCGGTTTGATTCTAATGCCAGTTCGGATAATTAGTAAAAAAATTTGGATAGTTAATTATTCGATTTGGTTGAGATAAGTTTGGATAGGATCGGATTGAATTTTGATTTTTTTTTTATTTTCTTCCCTTCACGTACACCCCATCTCCTCATGATTCTGAACCGCAACTCTCGAGAAAATATTAGGTGTATAAGATACTCCACGTCAGCCATGCATTAAACCATTTGGTGCATGACACGTGGCAAAAAGGGGGCCCACTGTCAGACTTTAAAAAATTTACATCTTCTCTTCTCTTCTCTTCTTTTTTCCCCGTTTTCTCTCTCTCTCTCTTTGCTCTTCTTTTTGCTTGTTCTCTCTCTCCAAGTTGTCTCTCTCAAGTTCGACCCCACAACACAGCTCTCCGTTCATTCACAGGATTTGATGAAGTTTCACCCATTTCCAGTCCTCTAATCAAAACCTCCACTGTTCTTCTTTTTAATTCTCCGTGCTCAACAAAAAATCAAGAAATGAAGAAATCTTCAACAAACTAACAAAGGGGAAAACAAAAATCAAACTGTGAAGGTGGAATTAGACGAAGATGTGGTCGCTGTGTTCTGTCTCTTTGCCGATTCAATCTTTGTCTCGCACGCAGGCACGCCACTGCGACTTGCGCCTCGATCCAAGGTTGCCCATTATGTTGCGATGAGGGATCGAGGCCGCCGACGCCATGGGCAACCTCATCGAGGTCGCCATTTGGACATGGAGACCCTTTGATTGAGGCTGCGACCGCCGTTGGCGACCTCGGATCTCAGTTGGCCATGGCGTCGCAACGTCGATTCTTGGTCGCAACTGCCACCGTGACACCCTCATGGTGACAAGGAGCTGAGGTCGCGGAGGTGTGGAGCAGGTCGCGGATGTGTGGAGCCGAAGAGGTGTGAAGTCATGAACTTGGCCGTGAACGGAGAGAGAACTTAGAGAGAAAGAGAGGAGGAGGAGAAAGAGAAAGTGAGTTTAAAAATTCTGACAGTGGGCCCGTTCTCGCTACATATCAGCTGTCGGATGGTTCAATGTATGGCTGACGTGGAGTATCTTATGCACCTCTCTTTCCACTCACTTTTCTCTCTCTGTGTCTCCTTCTGAGAGCGACGCCACAGACCAGCGCTCTTTCCCTCTGCGATAATTCAACATCCCAAGGAGAGAGAAAGAGCAAAAGGCACTGTTTCGCTCTCTTCTTCTGCCGCAGCAAAGCTTCTTGGCTTCGATATTTTGAAGAGATGTTTGGCCTCCATCGCTTCACATGATCCATCCTGTTTCTGCCACCCCCCCAACGTCTCTGCAATCTCTCTCCTCAAACCCTTTAACTTGAAGAAGAAGGGTGGTCGGGAGCTTCAAGGACTGGTTGAGCGAGTACGGCAAGAGGAAGTGCAGGAGCTTCTTGCAGAGAGCCGGAGCTGCGATGAAGAAGAAGAAGAAGAAGAAGAGGAGTGGCAGGGTCGGCAAGCCGCATTGGACTTCTCGGCCACCGCCGCCTCCTTGTACTCGGGGAAGCTCGCGGCTGCGGCGGGGGTGTGACGGCGAGCTCGCGGACGACGTGGCCATGTCACCGGGATAGGTCGGGAAGGGGAGGGTGCCAAGGGAAGAAGCGCAAAAAAAAAAAAGGAAAACCGAAAACCGAATCGATCCGAACCGAAAAGAACCGAACTGAATCCCGTTTTCGGTTCGGATTATATCCGATTCGTGTGGCCTTTTGGTTCGGAGCAAGCACTCATCCAAACGGTTCGGTTCGATTTTCGTAAAATTCCGAACCGAACCGAACTATTGTCGTCCCTGTCGCCCCGGATCCCCCTATCCGCTCGCCACGTCACAACCCCTACGCCCAGCACCACTCCACGCGTGTCGCACACTGAATCGCACCCAACTGGGCGACGTCCACCCTCCTCCTACTCACTGCAAAGTCCCAGCCTCACTCGGATTCTCCGCATCCTTCCCGCTCAGTAGGAAGGAACCGAGAGTCCATCCAGCCTGCACCCTCTTCATCCCGTGTGCAGTTCCCCGAGCGGCAGCAATCCCCACGCTTCTTCACGCATGTATATATATGGAGCCACTCCCTCACTCCCACCTAATTCATCCCCTACTCCACCTTCATCTCTCATATAAATAGCCCTCCCACGTTATCCACTTCGCTCGCTCAACAGCTTATCACCCTTGCCCACTGCAGACCTGCTCCAATGGACCCTTTCTCTTCTTATTCCGATCCCAACTCCTACCGTTTCTTCGACCTTACCGAGCCGTCCTCGTCGTGGTCGCCGCTGTCCGATGGCAGGAACGCGGCGGCAGTGGCACTCGGGGGGAACTTTTCAGACGAGGAGGTGCTCCTCCTCGCGTCACATCACCCGAAGAAGCGCGCTGGGAGGAAGAAGGTCCAGGAGACGCGCCACCCCGTGTACCGTGGGGTGCGGCGGCGCAGCTCGGGCAAGTGGGTCTGCGAGGTCCGCGAGCCCAACAAGAAGTCAAGGATCTGGCTCGGCACGTTCCCCACAGCGGATATGGCGGCGAGGGCGCACGATGTGGCGGCGCTGGCGCTGAAGGGCAGGTCTGCCTGCCTCAACTTTGCGGACTCCGCGTGGAGGCTGCCCGTGCCGGCATCATCGGATGCCAAGGACATACAGAAGGCGGCAGCCAAGGCCGCGGAGGGGTTCCGGCCGACGGTGTCCGAGGACGTGATGTCGGGGGACGAGAAGAAGTTGCGTTCAGAAGAGGGAGTGCCATATGAAGACGAGGACATCTTCGGGATGCCGGGGTTTCTTGCTAATATGGCGGAGGGGATGCTCTTGCCTCCGCCACAATGCAGCGGAGATGGATATGGCAGCGAGGACGACGGGAATTTGGACGCATACGTGTCATTATGGAGCCATTCCATCTAATCACTTCTCAATTCCACTTGTAGTTTTTGTTGTTAGGGAAGACTTTGATGCCGTACTTGCAAGTTTTTTTTTAATGGAGTGTGGTTACAAGGTGAAGGGTATGAAAATTTCGGAAGCCATTTTGTGATGACGCACAGCTTTTCTGATGCTGGGCATCCGATGGAGCGGATAGGAAAGGGCAAACGAAGATCAAAGTAGGCTGTGGTTCATTGTAACATCGGGCGTTGCATATATTTAATAAAGAAACTGCCGAGTCATCATGAATTTGAGAGAAGTTTGCAGACTTAACGCAATTTGATCTTTGAATGTATCTTGTATAAGGCCAAAGTGTGCCCATGAAATTCGTATGGTTAGGTTCAGGTCCCTTTTGCTCTCGGCTTAATTCTAGAGGAGGAGTCCAGCAAATGCGTGTTACAAGGGTTAAACAGAATGACCCCGTTCCGCGCAAAATTGATCTCGACCCTTTGCAATGAGCTCAAAGATAAAGAAAAGTTACAGAACCCACAGACAAGACAATCCCATATAAGTAGGGATATCGAAACTGAACTGAAAAATCGAATCGAGATACGAATCGAACCGAAAATTTCGTGCATTTCGATTCGGTTTCGATTTCAGTTCGGATTATAAAAATAAACCAATTTTTCTTTTCGATTCAATTTATTTCGATTTGGTTCGGATCGAACCGAACTAAAATAAACACTTCGATTTAGGGTTATTTTTCCCTCTCTCTCTCCTTCTCTCTCCTCTCTCCTCTCTCTCTTTGCTTAATAAACTTGAAACCGAAAATCAATCCGAACCAAACCAAATCAAACCAAAGCAAATCGAGTTTTCGATTCGATTCAAATTCGGTTCGGTTCAAGGAGACACCCTTAATGACTCGGTTCGGTTCAATTTTATCAAAAAACCAAACCAAACCAAACCATTTATACCCCTACATATAAGTGCTTTAATCTGGAAGACATGATGATGATCCTTATTGAAAATGGTTTTATCATTTGTGGGAGACTCAGATTGTGTTTTGATTCCGCGAGCCTTAAAAATGGTAGCTGCCGTCTTCCTGTTCTGAGTAGAGGGGCATCTCCCCTGCTCAGGACTCTCTCTCTCTATCTATTAATCATACGAGGCAAAAGAAACCAAAGAAGCATCAGACTGTTATAACCCGGCAATGAGTCTTCTTGGGGGCATTGGCGTTCACCCAAAGCAGCAACAGTTATCCCAATGAATAATAACACAATGGATCCAACAGTTTTAACACAAGCAAGTATCTGAGGATTCTGGAAATCCACCCGACAAGATTTTTAATGCAGAACATGCTGAATCATTCATCCGATACTCATCCACAACTCACTTGATATTTCTGCAACGGAGCCTGTCTCCGCAATATGCCTGAACTTCAGGGAGATCAGTTTCTTTACTTGCCACATAACTTCATAGTCTCAACATACTCTTCATACGAAACATTTCTGACCAACGTGGCACTCAAGTCTTGACCAACTAAGAAGTTTTCTTAGCAAAAACCCGAGAAAGCAATGAGAAGTTATGATTACATAAGGATACTGCTGATCCTATAGAAATCGATTTAAAAAAAAAAAAAAAAAACCCAAATGACCCCTCTGTGGAAAACGAGCATTTCACGTACAGCAAAGCATATACACCATCAGATAAGAGGGAAATCCAATGAAACAATTGGGTAGAGCGATCCACGTTACTGACACAATTTGCCATCTGATTAGTGCACGCACCTTACGACAAAGTCTACTTCACCTTCTTTAGGAGAATTGTCGTCCTCAACTCAGCATCATCTCTGATGAAGCTCCACCAGAGGTAAGATAGAGGAATGGTGGTGGCATGCCAAAGGGTATGAGCATCCACAAAACCCATGTAGGGGGGAAAGTCATATATTTCCAATAGCAGGGCCAAACCTCCACCCACCACTACTACCCACAACTTCCAACGTGAAGGATGGTGGGTAACACCTGCCCAAATCGCCCATATAAGAAGTTGAGTAATTCCCATGACCACGCAGACCTTCATGTTCCAACCTGCAAAATCATCAATTAGATCACTGCCATTTCCCAGATTTCGTACTCACTGCGCCATGCGTGATGGTCCTAGAAATCCTATTTCAAATGATGCAGTGAATAAGATCGCTGGTTATAATGTCTTGCCTGCCAGACTCGACGCGCTATCAAACTGACCATGAGACTATCTATGCAAATGACCAACCTTGGCCACGCAAGAAACGTAGTTTATTTAGTTTCCTGGATCTAAGTTCAATAGGAATTACAGCCTAGAACCCATGGCAATGGCAGGCTTCACCGGTTTGATGAGCAGGTGTGACTGAGAAAAATGTGGTATTTTCAATAATCTGAGTTGGTTATCACATGTATGAATGTACACTGGACCCCACACAAGCACGGTTATTCATAATTCCAAACCTTCAAAGTGATCCGGGACAAAGAGAGAAGAAGGAACTTTTAGAGAAAGTTATTTACCATAATCAAATTGGTAAAAGTTCAGATACAAGATATGAGTCGTCACAAATGCTATAACTGGGGCAGAAAGCATGACCCTGGAAGCCTCATGTCTTACGTTCAAAGCTCTTAGTAAAGCCAAAATGAGGGAAAATCCAAGCAATGCCACGGCAGAGGAGTAGTCCAGCCTTTCAGTCAACTCAACATCTCTAGTCAAATGCACATGTTAGCTGAGCCAAATCACAGAAAACAATTACACCATACTTGCAATGTGTCCATGGAAGGGACACTGATTGGATAGGCACAGTCAAGTTATATGAGATGCATTATTGAGTTATAGAGATGCATTATTAATATACTTTGTCCAACAAGAGGTCTCAATGTCAACAATTCATCAGAGAATATCATATCCAAGATATCATTTAAAGCAGCTTGTTCTTATTTTACGTCTTGTGCCTTCCTCATATAAAGTAAGTGGCAGAGCATTTAATAGCTAGCAATTTTGTTCATAATGAGATGAAAAATAACAGTAAAATTAGAAAGCTCGTACCTAGTATCTAGTGCCAATAATAGTATCCATTAAAAAGAAAAGGAAAAATTAGTCTAGTGACAAGCATAAATATTTTAAGGCTGTCTTAATTTTGACAAAATTAGAAGCGAATCCTGCTTTCGAAGGAAGAGTGCCAGAGCTGCGGAATTAAGAAGATTTTTGGAGCCTGAACCACTGTCAAGAGCCATGGTCTACACATATGAAGAGTAAAATGCAGACACAAATCTATTGATGAATACTATATATTACCGACTGTGGAAGACAGCACTCCAAAACCAAGAGTTCATGGAAAAGAGGCCGTATGTGTGCCACAAGCCAGTATACTCATAGTAAGTTTTCCTGTCTGGTCTCAAAGGTAGCTTGTAGTACAAAAGGATGAAAAAGGATAGCCAGCCATGAAATTGCACGGAGAGGTTGAGGGCAGAGAGTGCCACAGAAACAGGCTCCTAACAAAGACGATAAAAATTGTCATAACAAGCTTGAATACACTGGGGTTAAGATCCATCGACGTGCACGAAATTTTTAGAAGTAGTGCTTCGAAGAATCAGCAGGGAAAACCTGGATGCCATAAACACGAAGAAAAGGCCACTTTCCATGATATTTGACAGGCTTGCCACCGAGAGTCGTTCTTTCCTCCTCTCTTGTGAGCATGCAGTGGTAGCGGCAATCACTTTGGCAGTCCCATTGCTTCCACCGCAAGTATAGCGGTTCTTGCATATACCATGGACCATCCACAGGCTTCCCATCAGATGAAAATTTACAATGGTGGAAGCATTGGTCCCCCACACATCCAGATTGCTCACACTTCTCCACACAAGACCTAATAACATTACAAAGTAATTCGGCTAAGACTCTCACTTTAATCATAAGTATTTCATATCGACCAGAAAGGAAACTTCGAGTTGCTAAAACTAGCATAAAAAAAAAAGGGAGAGGGGGGGGGGAGGGGGAGAGCACAAGTAACAGATTTCGATGGAATACTATCTGACCAATGCAAAGTGCATGCTCACTTTCCCTTTTTTATCATTTTGCGATGTTTGGCACAACAACAAAAACCAGTCAATGGAAAATATTTCCATGGTCAAAGACTAAAGGGAGACTTGTATAGATCACTCTGGAGAATGATTGACACCACACTGGTGAGATTAAGGATGTTTGTCAGCATTAATAATTTAGCCACCACAACCATCGTCACCACCCATCAACCATCGCAGTCACCACAGCCACTGAATTACCACCACTGTTGCTAAAACTTACCTACAACGGTCATCATCCCATTTGTTAAGACATTGATAAAATTTAGCCATTCATATTCGATGACAATCAAACAACTTTTTATTTCTATTGCCAGCACTTGTTATTCGAGATCAATCCACATCTCATCTTCAACGACCACCACCAATCTCATTTCCTCCAATCAACTCCCACTGATCTGTTACGATCTTATGCTGACCAATCCTTATTCTCCAAACTCTTGAAGAACAGATTCGTCCGCGACGAACACCGTACAGTAATGGACATCAGTTTCAAACACATTGAAAGTGGGATAGGTTACCAGCCGCCCATCCTCAAGACCAAAAACACTGTATACCTAGTCCCCGTTGCTCAAAACAATGCAATAAAGACCATTCAAATACGACAACAAAACGCCAAAACTCCCCAAAACTCTCCGAAGCAGCCGAACAAAGATTGGAGCACGCTCAAACACGGACGAAAAAATCTAATATCCCGAAACAGATTCAACCGGACACCTCCGCGGGTCAAACCGAGCAGAAACATCGCGGTCCCCAAGTGTTCCGGCCAAACACCTCGCATCGACCTCCACCGCCGACGACAGAGCCGCCGAGGACTAAGCCAAATCCGCACCGCGCGAAACGGAACAAGTAGCGGCGGAGGGGGGGAGCAGCAGCAGCAGGAGGAGGCGGCGGCTTACTTGTAAACGGGATCGGCATCGCCGGCGCTGGCGTCGAGGGAGCCGACAAGACCGGCGAGCGCAGCGACGAGGAGCAGCAGCGCAATCCAGCGGCGCCGGGCGGCCATCGGTCAAAAAGTCGAGACGCGGCGGAGATGCGCAGGCTCGGCTCGGCTCTAACGGATCAACCGTCGGGGGCTGCGGAGGCTGCAAGGCGGGCGCGGGCGCGCGGTTGGGAAGCGCGCCATGGGATCGGAAGGGGTGGGGGGAAAAAGGGCGATGGAGCCAAGGCAGGTGGAGGATTCGAACTTGGCGGATTTTTGTTTTGGCGATTTGACGGGGGATGGATCCAGTGATCTTCTTCTGGCGGTGGTGGTGGTTGTGGTGGTGGTGTTGGTGTTGGAATGGGGGATCCCGTGAGGTGGGGGAGGAGGGTGATTTCCGGGGGAGCGATTCCCAATCTGCCACGCGGACCCCTCCCGATGCTCTCCACGTGGGTTGACCACCGCTCGCTGACAAGCTCGACTCGACCCCCCATCTCTGCATCCGATGACCTCCCTCGACGCGGCCTCCCGCTACTGGTGCTTCGTCCTCCTCCTCCTCCTTGACTTTTTCGTTCCGGGCCTTGACTCTGATCCGTCCGAGCCCGATGGAATAGCTATAGCCCAATATCGAATATTATTCCCCGCCCGTTGCGAAAGTGTCCGGGGAAGTACGCGAAACCGCCCCGTTTTCATTGCACGGGCCCAAGTTGGGGCTGTTTCGGGAATAATTCATGAAAAATACTTTTTCGAAAAAATGATTCGTCTTTTCACTTATAAAAATAAATAAATGAAAGAATATCTTTATCGAAAATGTTTGGCTTTTCCGTTAAAATAGAGCACGGCAAAGAGGAGCCGTGGGTGGATGTTTGACCAGCGATCTCCTATTTACCAACTCATCCGCTCGGTATTCCTCCGTGAAAATTTCGCGCGACACCTGCTCTCACGACGCATGATCGAAATGCCATCGAATCTGTTATCTCTTCTCTTACTATTACCTCCCCAATCGCCTCATGCTTGACCGCCGTCCTCGCCAGCAAAATCGTTGCCCATCGCAGTCGAGCCCGGCCGTCATCGCCTATCAAGCCACACCCACATCCCGTTGCCGTCGCTTTCTATTTTCTGCCCGTCTTTCCCCCGTGTTCTTGCGTTCTAATCCTCTATGTTGTTTTTTGTTCTACTTTTTTGTGCTCGACTCGACCGCTTCTCCATGGACGTCAAGCACTGCGACCCTCGGAGGGGCAATCACCAAGTCTAGAGGGAGAAAATCGGGGGAGAGAGATGAGGGGAAGAAGGGGGTCGCTGTTGAGACAGCAACGGCGGTGGGGGCACTAGTGGAGCTGGGCGACGATAAGGGTGGTGTAGGCCGTCATAGCGAGTATACGCTTATCGTTATCTCTTACTCGAAGACAGCAAACGAGACTAACTTGGAAGATAGTTATTACTATTAGTCATTTTCATTTTTCACAAACATATGTAAATTATAAAAATCGCTCGAAAGCCAAGGAGTACCCGCCTCCATCATAATCTTCATTAGTAATCCTCTAACACAACCCTCCTCGACTCTCTCAGTTCGTCTTCCTTATTGTCAGTCCGATTCTTCTTCGACCACGCCTCAAAATGCGTACCACGGTGGCATGCATTGCGACGCCAGCCCTCGCTATCGTTTCACCTCGCAAGGAAGACTTCGTCATTGGCCGACCGATGTGCCGCTTCGCCATCGTAGTCAGAGTGACATAGCACGAGTTGCCGCACATTCTGCCGCCCTACCTCCAATCCTCGGCCAGCCCTCCACAGTGAAACGATGACGACGTCGCTTAACTCAACACTGGCGCGAAACACCAGTGCAGATAGCTCAGTACCGCGCCACAGGAGGCACTTGAGCAAGTTGTTCAGCTAAGGCACGGGCTCACGAGATGGGAACCAACACGAGCTTGACAGATTGGCTAGCTTTCAAGGCCTGACTTCTGTCGCCGCCCTTGCCTGTCACCCTGCCATACCACCATCGATGCAATGCTGAGCCAGGTTGATCTCGGATACTCGCGAGCCGAGTCGGACTTAACCCAATTGCTCGAGTTGCAGCCACTTAAACAACTCCCGGTAGCTTCCTCCGACGATCGGCCACCTCCCACTTCGACAAAGTTGACGGTTCTCCTCGCCAGCTTGAGTCTGTCCCGGTCGAGCTCTCTTATTCGGCCCCTTCGCCTTTTGCTTCGAATGAGTTAAATGAGTTTAGTTTTCTTTCAAGACTAACTTTTTTGGTTCGAAACAGTACAGTGCTCCACATGATAAAGGATACACATGACTAAGGTGGGCAATTTGAATAATGGACATATTCTTAATAAGGACTTGAAATGGACCGTTTTTTCGAAAGGAAATAAGACGAACTTTTTTGAATTAAGATATGAATTGAAGCCATTTTCTTAAGAAATGGTCTAAAGCGTACTTATTTCAAATAACGAATTATCTTAAATAAGGGCCGAGCTAGCTGTCGGTGTTTTGGCCATCGTAATAAGGGCACTTTTGCTCAAAAAAATAAAAGTTCCGCTTAAAAAATGGAATTCCCTAAAACAGAAAACCTCCAAATTGTTGGCTTCCTTATGGTCTGTCATTCCTTCCTTTTGCTTGGTTTCTCCTGCGTTTGCTTCGTTTTTTGCCGTTTGTTCATTTCTTGTTTGTTCTTTTCTTTCTCCAGAATTTTTTCCAACAAAAATGCAAAGTTATTCTGACAGCCATAAGCTGATACAGATTGTCCTTCACACTTTCACTTAATCTAATTTGAAAAGTTCAATTTAACCGCTGCTTGTTCAATCTTCATGTCAAGTGCATGTATATGTAGATGTCTTTTTTTTTTTTTGGTAAAGATGTATATGTAGATGTCTTTCTTTTGCTGGCCCAATATCCTAAAAAATCCCAAACTCTGGCTTCAATTCGTCTATCCTAAATTTTTTTTTTGTGTAACAACTCAAGAACCCGATTATCCGATCACAAAAAGGGAAATAACCCAGTTCTTTGTGCAAAATCAAGCAAACCGAACCGCCTCATTTATCCGCTTTTTTAAGTTGAAGGGCAGAGGCAAACCCCATTGAGTCACCCACCTCCGCTCACTCTCAGTCTCTCGGCCTCCAATTTGCTCTCTCTTTCTCTTGCTCTTGCCTCCCTCTCTTGCTGTAGCCACCACCACAGTCTCACTGGCTTGTCATTGTCCATTCTCCTTACCATGCCGTGCTCGTCGTCGTCTTTTACTTTTCTTTTTTTTTGAGATTGATTAGAAGTTTCGGAGATTTTCCTTTTTAAGTCTTTCAAGAGCAATCAACTGTGCATGGTCCTTTACCATTTTTGCGAATATCCATGAGTTTACATGATGCTTCTACCAGATTCTTCACATGAAAATTCGTGTGCTTTCTTATAAGTTAAAACATTGCATGGGTCAAGCATACATCAACACTTACGGATACTCGCAAACATGCCATTTCTCGGGCTTAATGCATGCACGAACACTGTCATCAAGTAGTCAAAGATGGCAATGAGTGTGGGCAACATTGTGATTAAACCATCAAGCATCCCCCCCTAATTCCTGTAACAAAAATCCTCCACCTTATCAATATACTAATCCAACAAATTAAAAAAAAAATCCAAGGACGACACCCGACTAGTCCCAAGTTGACTATGGAATTAGTTCGAGACCGGGCTCAACAATGTCAGTTCTCAATTTCACAATTGATCCGATTTTAAGGTTAACAACTTCTAAGTTTTACAAATTGAAAAATTGATTTTAACTTGATAGGTTTTAGGACTTAGGATGAGAACCGACCATCTTTGCTGTGAGATGCGAGTGCTAACCAGATGACGAAAATTTAGCCGACCAGGGAGCTCGTATCCTTAGTGAAAGTTAAATTGAGCACTTTAAATTCTTATTCGGGATAAGATCCGTTTAGGTCCGTTTTTTAAGAATAGCAAGCCAAATCGAGCGAGGATCTAATCGGGACAAAAAGCTACATTTTGCTTTCCTTGTTGTTAGCACCGAAAAAGTTAAAAGGAAAGGACAAAACAAAAAAAAAAACGAAAGTACGATATTCTCACTCTCCCACATCCGTCGCGAATGCTATCGACACGAGTCTAATCCCAGATAACTTCGGACAACTCCCTCCCTCTTCCTCCGTCTCTCTGTCGTGCGTGCGTTTTGTTCTTCTGTCCTCGTGACGCATCATCAATGGCTTCTGCAACTCTTCCTCCTCTTCTCCGACCTCCCCTCACTCGCCTCCGCACGTGCAGACTCCACGCGGCCAGAACCGGACCCAAACCCGAACCGGGCCGTGGCCTCGCCTTCCCTCCGATTCCGTTCGCTCTCTCTGTAAACGGAGAAGGAGGAGGAGGAGCAGGAGGAGGGAGAAGAAGAAGTATAAGAGGGAGCAGCTCAATCGCGCGGGCATACGTCACGGGGCCCGCCTCGGACCCGATCGTCAGCGAGCCCGACCCGAAGTTCGACGGCAAGGACTCCGGCGACGAGGAGCCTCGGCCGAGGGACGTGATTACTTGGGGGCTTCTGTGGAGTTTGCTGGCGGAGCACAAGCTCAGGCTGTGCGCCTCGGCGGTCGCTCTCGTCGGCTGCACCACCTGTACTCTCTCCATGCCCATCTTTTCAGGTATTCCTCCGTAACGCAACTGTGGAGTTCGATGGCTTGTGGTACGACGAAGCCTCTTTTTTTGTAGTAGAGAGCGATCGTGTGAGGCTGAAGTTTCGAGGTGCTGCTATTGGTTTTTGACGCATTTTCGCTGTCGGTTTCGATTGACGACGTTTGGATTGATTGATTATGGTAGGGAGATTTTTCGAAGTGCTCATTGGTGCGAGACCGGAGCCGCTGTGGAAGCTCCTCGGCAAGATTGGGGTTCTGTATATGTTGGAACCGGTTTTTACAGTTTTATTCGTCGTGAACATGAACACTGTGTGGGAGAAGGTTATGTCGACCATGAGAGCTCAGTTGTTCAGAAGAGTGTTGATCCAGAAGGTAAATGCAGTCATTCCCTTCTCGATTGAGATGCAGAATATTGCATATGTGATTACAGTATCGATTCCTTCTTCCTTTCACTATATTTTATACTACATTACTGGCAAAGAACAAAATCGAGACATTACTGTTTTAGATATTCTGTTCTGAACTAAATTTAAGTGAATGTAATGGAAAACATTCTCCCATCCAAAAAAATCCCCCCACCTTAAGATCCTTCGTTTTTATTCTCAAACCCAGAAATCTTGCTTCGGGAAACTTTTGTGTGGCACGCTGTGTTTCTTCAACGAAGCCAAAAGATTTTGACTAGTAGAGCATCAATTAAGAAAAGCAATAAGAGAGAGGCATGCTGGTTAGATGAGGGGGAGAAAACAGTTTTCCAGCTAAAGAAGTTGCAAAGGAGCTTGTACAGATGCAAAGTTGGTAGCCCTATTGTTCTTCAAATAAATAAAGTTTTCTGCCTTTTGGTCCCCTCCCAAAAGAGAGCGTTTTCCATCCTTTCCCTGTTGTATCCTTTCACCAGAGAGTTGTCATGAACCATATGCAAATATTGGAGCATCAGGTTGATGGACTTTCTGTAAACTTGTTGAAGTGCTTTAACTATTAGGGTCAATCCTAATTAGTGATTTTTCTGTATCTCTGTTTTACGCCACTGGTTAGGTTTCTGCGACTATGTCATCACTATAGATTCTTGACATGTTACTGTTGCTTCTGTGCAGGTGGAATTCTTTGATCGCTACAAGGTGTGCTAACTAATCCTTTTTTGGTTACGCCCAAGAAAATATTATGTGGACGATGGAAAGACAGCTGTATCGTTTTGTATCTTATAAAGTTGAGGTAGTATTGGTTCTAGTGAGACATGAGACAGATCAGATGCCGAAATCAATTAGATTTATCCAGGGTACTCGTTGAGGAACTATAGCAAATAAATGGAGCTTGCTGGTTTGCCAAATAGACAAACAAACCTATCTTGAATTATCATTTCAAACTTAAACTTTTATTCTTCATCCTCTTCCCCCAGAATCCTTGCTCACCTTATTGTCTCTGCCTTTTGTTTCTCTCATCTTGGTACACAAGTAGACAAATGAAAGATACTTGAGTTATATCCGCAGACCTAAGCTCTTTCGGTGATAATATTGCCATTTGAATAACAACATGGCCATCTGCAGGTTGGAGAACTTACTGGTTTGTTGACTTCTGATTTGGGTTCCCTTAAAGGTGTTGTGAGCGAAAATATCTCAAGGGATCGTGGATTCAGGGCACTTTCTGAGGCAAGCTACTCTACATTAAGAAAAATGTGAGCTTAAGTTGCTTAACTGTGAGCATGTGCAATAATCATCTCTCACTCTGATGATATTTGCTTGTCTTCTTATACTGTACGACAGAACTGGCCCAACTCTTTGACTGGTAGAATAGAACTATTATCACGTGTGCTCGGAAGCATGCTTTCTTACATCCTAATCTGAGCTTGTTACATATTGGAGTTCTCCGCAATAATTATGGTTTTTAATTACATGTCCTTATACTTGTAGGTTGTTGGGACGATATGCATTCTCTTTACTCTCTCCCCCCAACTTGCACCAGTTCTGGGCGTGTTAATGCTGACGGTATCAGTATTTGTTGGTAATCTTTCTTTGAGACTGAAACAAGCTGGCACTTCGGTGTGTGATTCCCCTTTGTACTCATTATTGGTCATTGTTTTTGAGGATGAAAGATGGTTCAAATCGAAATTTGGTTGTTTTCGAATAAAAGATATATGTGATAGAGGACGACCAGAGGTCTTATAAGTAATTTCAAGTTTTCAACCATGATTTTTTTGAATAAAAGGAGTGAGGATAATATGAGAAGTCATATAAGTAAATTCAGCCATGAATACCTAAGAATTAGCCTATAAACATTTGATGATGAACTTTATAGTTTGGATTAAAGGAATGGGAATTTTTATCAACCAAGATTTTTCAACTCTATTTTCAGTAATGATTAACAAATGAAAAATCTGTAAACTTTCAGTTACCATTTATTCAATTTGATTCTGGCTAATCACAATTCTTTTTTTCATGATCATTCTTCTTAAGAGCTTCTAAAATTTCCTCCATCAGTAGTGACCTTATCCATCTTGCTTCCAGAGACTTTACGTAGGCCTCTGTCCTTTTGATGGTGGTTTTGCCCACTGTACCTCTTTTCTTTTAATATTGAGTGTTCGTTAATTTTTTTTAGCTGTATACAAGAGATCAACTGTACCTGTTTTTAAAGCTTATGGTTTGGCGCAAGCATCCATAGCAGATTGTGTCACAGAAACGCTGTCTGCAATTCGCACAGTAAGTGGAGATATCGAAGTGATGTATGATTGCAGCAGCTCGTCCATGTTGTTATTTGGGATTTAGTTATGCAGATACTGATTCCTAATTTATTTGCTAATATTCTGACAGGTTAGATCGTTTGGCGGTGAGAAGCGGCAAATGATGATATTTGGTAGTCAGGTTTGGTGTAAACCCTTAAGTTGTTATTTTGCTGATGCAGGAATCTCCTCGATGTTCTGAGTGGACTTCATATTTTCTTTGCAGGTTCTGGCTTATCAGAACAGTGGCATGAAGATTGGCTCGTTTAAATCTGTCAATGAATCTCTGACTAGAGTTGCTGTTTATATTTCTTTATTGGCCTTGTATTGTCTTGGAGGAAGTAAAGTGAAAGCGGTGAGCATACCGTAAACATAAATGGACTTGTTGTCCGAACATAATCTTCTCATTCTAACAAAACCTAAATCTTCACATTTTTGTTGGTGCATATGCTGGCTAATTGGTATAATTATCTGCCTTGAAGGTGGGAATATAGGTTTTTTTTTAGTCTACAAATTGTATGTGTATCACTCAGATGTTTTCTCTTGGAAGTTAAAACTGGAAAAAGAAACATGCATGCATCTTGTGCAAAAGGGACACTTTGTTTCCTCTGATTGCAAGAAAGAACAGTTGGGTTCTTTTATCAAGAAGATGGTCTCTTTGTAAATACTTGCCACCATGAGGGCTTTCTATTCCTTCACCTTTTGTGGTCATCAGCGGAGCAGATGAGGCAAGCAGAGTATTTTCTTATAGGCACAGACTATGACGTTGGCTTGTCCTCATCCAACTTCTGGTTAAACCATCAGTCAATATAATTACTTAGCTTGTTTACAACCTAAAAGCTTCCTATGACCTCTAGTAGTGCTTGGAATTCTATTGTCTGTTTATGCTTCAGATTAAAGTTACCATAAAAGTGCGGATTCAACTCATTATCAAGCAGATGTGCCCTACTTGTTAGCTCTCAATTTACAGATGGGCAAGAGGTTGCTGTACACTGGCTATTTTCTACCTTAATATATATATATATATATATATATATATATATATATATATATATATATATATATATAGTGTGTGTGTGTGTGTGTGTCTGTTTACTGAAGCTTAGATTGATTTCAAATTTCCATGTTGCTCTTAGGGTGCTATATCAGTGGGAACCATGGCATCCTTTATTGGATATACCTTCACGTTAACATTTGCTGTAAGCTCTTCCTTCCTTTAGCATTCTCATTCATTGTCTTTTTTCTTTTCTTCCCTCTCTTTATTAATTGATGGATAATCATCTTCAGGTTCAAGGACTTGTCAACACTTTTGGTGATCTTCGTGGCGCTCTTTCTGCTGTTGAAAGGATTAACACTGTTTTGTCAGGTGTAGAAATTGATAAAGCCCTTGCTTATGGGTTAGAAAGAGAGATGCATATAAAAAAATCACATGATGAAAATCACAAACTATTCCTGGTCAATGGGTTTGATGAGGAAGTTCTGTCACCTAGTATGCATTACATGTCAGCCTTGAAATCAGCTAGCAGTGTTTGCAGGTTAGCATGGTCAGGCGATGTGACTCTTGAAGGTATTGTAAATCATCTATGCATTCTCTTTTAGCTTCGATAAAGTTGTCTATCTTCTCTCTTTGATATGTGCAAAAGGAATTCTAGAAGTGACATCAATAATAAAATAGTTGTCTCAGGAGTAATTTAAAATGTGCGTTCCAGAGAATGGGTCAGTTTCTCAATCTCAGTGGTAGTATAAGATATTTTTCATTGTTTGCTCTCAAGCTCAAAAATATTTAAAATAGTGTCCTGTTAGTTAAAATTTCAATTGCGGACTGTTGAATGTCAACCGTCTTGCAGCATGATTAAATTGGAGTACGTCTTTTCTTTTTGAGTGCTTGACTTTCTTTATAAGAAACCACTCTTGTAACGACTTACCAATTTCTGCAGATGTGCACTTCTCATATCCCTTAAGGCCTGACGTGGAAATCCTGAGTGGCTTAAATTTGACACTTAAATGCGGGAATGTGACCGCTCTGGTCGGACCAAGTGGTGCAGGAAAAAGTACAATTGTACAGCTACTGTCTCGCTTTTACGAGGTTTACTAATAAGTGTTTAGCATTTCCTATCTCCTTGTTTAACACTAAATCCTTGTATCATCCTTGAAAAGTCTTTTACTTGATTTTAATTTATACAGCCAACCAAAGGTCGCATAACTGTTGCAGGAGAGGATGTACGAACATTTGACAAACGTGAATGGGCCCAGGCTGTTTCCATCGTAAATCAAGTATTTTCTCGAATCTTTAGTCTGAGTTTTGCGATTTAAGCATCATATGAATCAATTCGGGGGATTACTTATTTACCGTCTTCAATCTATCGTCTCCGTTGTGATTTAGTTAACATATGCAGTGACTATCGTCTGACATTAAAATCAGCAATAAGAAATCAAGTTGGTGACAATTGACATCTAGAGGAGCATTTCTTCATCAGGCGCCCCTGGTGTTGTTCTACTTTAATGACACTGAATTTTGTTGACTAGATCTTCTCAGGGTTCTGTAAATGTCAGTTTGTCTTGCCATGATTACAAGTGACAAGTGAGACACATTTCCGAGTGTATACTCACTTTCAGGTTGGACCTGCTGCCTTTGCATGTTCTTGTTACATGTGAGTGGACTGGGCGTGAGTGTATTAAAAGCATTGAAAAACCCAAAACAGCTTAACTCTAGTCGGTATTTGTAATCGGGAAGTTCTTGTAGGATAGAGATCAGTCTCTTTTTGGGATTGGTGCTGTATTTTATCCGGGCGGGTTTGTTTCTTCTGAGTATATACTCATTTTCAGGTTGGACCTGTTGCCTTTGCATGTTCTTGTTAGATGTGAGTGGACTGAGCGTGAGTGTATTAAAGCATTGAAAAACCCAAAACAGCTTAACTCTAGTCGGTATTTGTAATCGGGAAGTTCTTGTAGGATAGAGATCAGTCTCTTTTTGGGATTGGTGCAGTATTTTATCTGGGCGGGTTTGTTTGTTCTTGTATAGTGTGCTGTTCCATTTGACTTTTATAAAAAATAGCCATTTAATTTAACTTCTACACTTTGCAGTACTCTTGATTTAGATAAATCCTCGTAATTTACTCCTCAACAATACAAAATAAATACTTATATGGTGCAGGAACCTGTTCTTTTTTCTGTGTCTGTTGGAGAAAATATTGCTTATGGCCTTCCAGATGGTAACGTTTCCAAGGATGATGTGATAAAGGCAGCCAAAGCAGCTAATGCTCATGAGTTCATAATTTCTCTTCCACAGGTCTTTCTTACTCTTTCAACTGCATCCTCATGTTTTACTTTCCTAGTTGCCCACTCCTATATATTGTCTGCCAAATGTTTTTCTTGTTGAAAGGGTTATGACACATTAGTTGGCGAGCGAGGAGGCCTTCTAAGTGGAGGCCAGAGGCAGGTAAGAGAAAATTTGGTTGTGAATTTGTGTGTGTGTGTGTGTGTGTGTGTAGAGAGAGAGAGAGAGAGAGAGAGAGAGAGAGAGAGAGAGAGAGAGAGAGAGAGAGATTGACGCTTTGTTTTTGACCTGCAGAGAGTTGCTATTGCCAGAGCTCTACTAAAGAATGCTCCAATACTAATACTGGATGAGGTAGGTCTCTTTTGCTTCTTTTTGGTTCCCAACGATAGAAACTCTAAAGAGATGGTTGTGTGTTTCATTCTTTTTGTTCAAAATGTCATTGATGTGCTTTGATGCAGGCAACCAGCGCCTTGGATGCAGTGAGTGAGCGCCTTGTCCAGGATGCCCTAAGCCATCTGATGAAGGGGCGAACGACATTGGTGATTGCTCATAGATTGAGTACAGTTCAGAATGCCCACCAAATTGCACTTTGTTCAGATGGGAGGATTGCGGAACTGGGGACTCACTTTGAGCTCTTGGCTAAGAAGGGTCAATATGCTGCCTTAGTTGGCACACAGAGGCTGGCTTTTGAATAATCCTAGAGTTCCCTATAAGAATCGATGTTTTACATGTCGCTCGAAAGGTGCTTGAAAGGTGTGCGAGTCGCAAGATGATACCTTTCTCGGCCATTTGGCAAACAAGTGTAAGTCCTGCATGCAGCCCCATTCACGCCCTTTCTGCTGTCCTGCAGATGAGAAAGCAAAGTGACGACAGTTTCTCGTTCAAGAGGATTGGCCTTTCTACTCTTTTCACTGCATTCTCCAATAGGTGACCATGGACCGTTTTGGAGGCATCATATCGCGTATACCTCATAGTACATATTATTCATAATATCTGACTATATTTTGCACTATACATGAGTCGAAAGCGCTAACTTACCCTGTCCTCTGATCATCATCCGCGATCTAAGGCGTGGTAACGAACATCTCATCCACTTTTTTCTGTCTTCTGTGGCTCATACGGAGCGCTGTATGTTTGTGATTGTGAATCAGATAGTGCTCTTTAAAATGGGTAGACTATTCTCACATGCACCGCAGGATTGTTAGGTTTTTCATAACCAAAAATAAAAAATAAAAAATTTCAGGGACTTGCAAGGTTGTGAGGCACAAATGAATGGTCTATAATCTATTTATTTAATAAAGCAAATTGTAAAAGACAATCTCAATCTCAAATGGTAATGAATTCTTTGAAAACTGCATATAAAATTATCAGACATGAATGATGCCTTCATGATGCTATATGAGGGGCAAAATTGCAACTCAAAAGCTAGTTGCTTCAAACAGGACCGTGTCGAATTGGAGAACAGCTTAGAATACGTTTAGCATAGTTGTGTTTGCTTGTATTTTCCTACAACTGTGTTATGTCACGTTCGGACATGGGCTAAGAATTTAAAGGGTAAAAAAGCATGACATGGAACAGGCCTGACCCGACAGGATTGGATAGGGCCCACGAATGTAGACAGAGAGCAGACCCAGAAGAACTTACCCATGACCAAAGTTGTCTTCTCCTTCGCCTGGCCTGACCTGGCCTGGGTTGGATGATGCGGATGAAACGATTCTGCCACCCGCAACTGCAAGCACTGCGTCAGTGAGCTGAGCATCAGCACCTTCTCCTCGCTGACACTCGACCAAGGTGCTTCTCTCTCTCTCTCTCTCTCTCTCTCTCTCTCGTCGCCGAATCTTCTTTGCGAATGAAAGTGTGCTTTTTTTTTTATTAGTAATCTCGTTAAGATGTTCAGAAAGGGAAGCAATTTTGTTCAATTTAGTACTACGACCTACTGTCGTCCCTGCTACTCGCCGGGCTTCATGTTCGATTGGGTTCTTCCATGTGGATAGAATATGCTGTCTGTGTTCGTTCATTTGGTCTTCATACCATATTCCGGATTGCGAAAAGCTCCAACACAAGCTGAATATCCGGAACATTGCTGTCCAATTTGGTTGGAGATTGGCCTGTTTTGCGAGAGTCTAGTTGCCCATTCGTCCCTCTCTGACAAGCTCCTTGAAATTTAGGCCCTTCGCGACCTTTCTCTGGTTCTCTTTTTCATTGAAGTGATTTCGATTTCTCTGTTATAGGTAAACCCTCCTGGCATCTGGAATGGCGCATCCTTTGAGCCTATCTACCCCGGGGGTCTTTAAGTGGGGCTCCAGTCCCTGCCACCGTTCTCCTCGAGGTAAATTCGGGATGCTTGTTTTGAGGTTCCCCTCTGCTTCCTTCAGAGTCCGAGCCGTCCAAGACGATGAGAGGCCTCGCAGACTAATAGAAATCATTAGAATTGTCCCTGAGATCTCGAGGAATTACTTCCGCAGTCGTCCTCGGAGAGCGCTCTTTGGTGGGATTTCTCTTCTAGGGGGCTTTTATGTTGCGCAAACAATCTCCTTGTCGTTCGGAGCATTAGGGGTGAACGATGTCATTGCTGCTGTACTTTGTGTTCTCTTGACGGAGTATGTAACCAGGTTTTACTACAGCCGGCCAAAGGTTACTTTCCCCGTCGCTCTTCTCAATAATTTCAAGATGGGTTTCACCTACGGACTCTTCATCGATGCCTTCAAGCTTGCTAGTTAGCACTAGGATTTCAGAGGAAAGGTATAGATGTCAGATGGCAGCATTTTACCTATGTACATATTATAGTGTATGAGAGTACAATCCTCACTCTGTATCCTATCTTGCTTGCTTACTAGCCGCATTAAAGCCTTGTTGATTTATACAATTTTCACTGCTTCTATTGGATATCCTGATTGCCACTTGTTGATACAGACATGCAGCTCATGTTGATCTGGTATTTATTCAGTGCAATCTATTTCACAAATGAAGCTTTTTCCCTTGTTGAATTTGGTCCTGAGTTACCTTTGGGGCCAGGCCATTAATTTGACATTTTCTTGGGTTGTCCATCTCTTCTATGTTCACCAAGGGCAACCTATGTGCTCACTTCAAGCATTCTGAGTTTGCTTGGTAATGGATGGTCTTCAGATTTCTTGAGTTATGAGACTTGGGCACGGCTCATTTACGAAAATCTGGATTTGTATTTCCTCTCAACTCGAGTGTGTTGGTGCTTAAGATTCTGGAAATACTTGTTTTTAGTTGACTGAATGAAGTGTTCGGTTATCATGGGTGAGCTCTGGAATGTGTAGCAATTTCCTTCACTGAATAACCGATGTTCGAGGTTTCTTCATTTTTCCTTTTCTCAGTCTCGGTTTACAAGACTTGCTCTGACTAACCTAGTTCCAGGCAGCAACTTCTTAACATGCCTTGTGAGATTATGTCCCTCTAATCCAAAGGCCCATGCGCCCATTACCGGTGACAAGATTGACTTCTTAGGAGGTTTGTGGATGACATCTACTGCTCTGAGTGGTTCTGCAGATATGGTCGCAACTTCAGTCCTGATGTCAAAAGCATGAGAAACCTCTCTTTGCATCGTGTCAATTTGTTTGGAGCTCCTGCAGTTTTTGATCTTTTCTGTCATCGTTCTTTTGTTTAGCATGGCTTGTTTCCTGAAACTGTAATTGAAAGCTTTTAGCTGCCATGAAGTAATAACTATATGCAGCTAACATGAGGTGCTCCATTATGGTTATTATACTCCGTTCTTCAGTAAGCAGAAGTTTGAAGACCAAATCATATTGCAAAATGCAAAGTCCGAAGTTCAGAGACCGAAGAAGAGGTACTGAAGTTGAATACTGAATCGTTACCGGGAGCAGAAACAGTGATCGGTCTATCGATGCTAATTGCTTGATTTGGTCGACAGGAGTGAAAAGAATTGAGATGAGAGGGGGGGGAGCTAGCAGAGCATCCTTTACATTACCATTTGATTGGAGACATTGAAGGTGGAGGCATTGAGCTTGATTATCGACTTTGTGACAACATCAAGCTCGATTCATTCGATAATTACTCGCTAATCACTGTCATATTGCATTTTGTAAACTTTCAATTACTTAGATCTAAGCCGCAAAGAGCATAAACGGTCCAACGCGTTAATATATACGCAAGCTCCCACAAACTGACGCTGATGATACAAGGACATTGAATAAACCTTAACAAACTAACTTTTGTTCGTAACTTAGGCTAGGGGTGAACACTGGTCCCAATCCAACCTGAGAACCAGACCGGCTTGTTTGGGGTGATTTCCACCGATTTCGGGAACCAAATTGATATGCCTTGTTTCTCTTTTCTATTTAATTTTTGGGAGTAGACACTGAACATGCCGTTTAGTTGTTTTGAAGCGTGCTTCATGGTGAGGTTCGTTATGGTTCGTTCTTTTACTTCTCCTCCAATGCTTTGGAAGTCTTTGGAATATGAAATCTTACGGAAATTTCAGAACTTCTTTTGCAGTAGTTCATTTTCATGTAATGTGTCAATCTGAAAGTACCCGATCAGCAACCATAATATGTTCACGTCAGCCAGTATAATGCACCATGCAGGTATTAGATCATGGAAGAAAAAAAGATAAACCGCTGGTTCCCCGAGGGACTTATGTATTTATGCTAATTGAGTCATAAGTCCTAAACCTTTTGTCTTTGTGTCAATTCAGTCATTCCAACAAATTTTGATCAAATTTTATTGACGTGGAAGCCGGCCAGCACTGACATGGACAATTTTTAATAATATTTTAATTTTTGAATTTTTACCATTTTTTCCTTTGTTTTTTCTTTTTTTTTCCCTTCCTCACCCTCCCTCCTTCAACTGGTCGCTGGACCGTTGACCGGCCAAAGGCTTGAGGCCGGAGAGGAGGTTGACCTCGCCTCTAGCGTGCCTCGCCCAACCATGGCCAGACTTGCCCTTGCCATCGCTAGAGGCTGTGAGGTCGCAAGCTGCAACCTTGTGGCCTCTAATGAGGGTTGGAGCCTCGCCAATGGCTGGGCGAGGCACGACCTTGCCGAATTTGGCGAAATCGAGCCTCGCCCTTTTGTATTTATGTTAATTGAATCCTAAACCTTTTTATTTTTGTGTCAATTCAGTCATTCCGACAAAATTTGATCGAATTTTGCTGACGTGGAAGCCAGGCAACACTGATGTGGACAACTTTTAATAATATTTTAATTTTTTTGAATTTTTACCATTTTTTCCTTTGTTTTTTCTTCTTTTTTTCCTTCCCAACCCTCCCTCCTCCAACTGGTCGTCGGACCATTGACCAGCCAAAGGCCAGAGGCCGGAGAGGAGGTTGACCTCTCCTCTAGCGTGCCTTGCCCAACCATGGCCAAACTTGCCCTCACCATCGCTAGAGGCTGTGACGTCGCAAGCTACAACCTTGTGGCCTCTAATGAGGGTTGGAGCCTTGCCGACGGCTGGGCGAGGCACGACCTTGCCGGATCTGGCGAAATTGAGCCTCGCCCTTTTGTATTTATGCTAATTAAGTTCTAAACATTTTATTTTTGTGTCAATTCAATCATTCCGATAAATTTTGATCGGATTTTGCTGATGTGGAAGCCGGTCAGCACTGACGTGGACAACTTTTAATAATATATTAATTTTTTAAAAAATTTTTACCATTTTTTCCTTTGTTTTCTCTTTTTTTTTTCCTTTCCCACCCTCCCTCCTCCAACTGGTCGTTGGAGCATTGACCGGCCAAAGGCCAGAGGCTAGAGAGGAGGTTTACCTTTCCTCTAGCATGCCTCACCCAACCATGACCAGACTTGCCCTCGCCATCGCCAGAGGCTGTGAGATCGCAAGCTGCAACCTTGTGGTCTCTAATGAGGGTTGGAGCCTCGCCGGTGGCTGGGCGAGGCACGACCTCGCCGGATTTGGTGAAATCGAGCCTCGCCCCACCATCGACGAGGCTTGCCTTTGTCGTCGCTAGCGAGGGTGAGGCTCGCTAGTGGTCAGTGAGGCTCGCCATACCTTGCTGGCCTTTGGCCGATCGCAGGTCCGAAGATCGACTGGAGAAGGGAGGGTAGAGGAGGAAAAAAAAAGAAAATAATAAACAAAATAAGTAAAATTTCAAAAAAATATGAAAATATCATTAAAAGTTGTCCACGTTAATGCCGCTCGGCTAGCTTTTACATCAGTAAAATCTGATCAAAATTAGTCGGAAGAACTCAATTGGCATAAAAACAAAAGATTTAAGATTCAATTGGTATAAAAAAAAAGTTTATAACTCAATGGGCACAAATATAAAAAGGTTTATGACTTTTTTGAGACTTTTCCCGGTTCTAGGGACAACCTGGAACTGAACTGGGATCGGCCGGTTCGGTTCTCAGTTCCAGGGTGGGCACCGATCACCCTCAGCTTTAGGCAGCGGGCTTGGAGCAGGCACGATCAAACAAGGAAAGTCCGGCCCGGCCCCGATAGTCCCATGGGCCAATTTTGGTAAAGAATGCATCTCGTAAATCCGACGCGTTGATCATCCCAGAGCTTCCCTTTCCCCAGTGGTTCCATCATCGTTCCCATCCCAAAATCTTTGAAGCCCCTGTCAATATCCATAAATTAGGGTTTCTGATCCCAAAATCTCACTCACCCTCTCGATTCCCTTATTCTTTTCGCCTCAATGCCTCCGATTCTCCTCCTTCCGATCCCTTCTTTTATGCGACCTCGTTTGTTTGTGTTCGGTTTTGGATTGTAAGAGCCGCGGGAGAGAAAAGTCGGAGACTTTGCCAAATCCCATTTCGACCTGTCGGAGCAAGAAAGATTTGCGCACATGTTCTTGTTCTTGATAGCGTCTCCGGCGAGAGGAAGAAGCGGAAGCAAGGTTCTTGGTAGCCCCGCGGCTCGATCTCTTGATCGGGCTCATACCCATCTCTTCCTCGTCTCGCGGCGCCGCTTCGATTGATCGCCTTCCCGTAGGAACAGACGCGGGCAGAGGCATTTCGTCGCCGGAGATTTGGAGGCTGTTTGCGTGATGGATTTGGACGGGAATAAGCGCGTGTTTCAGCGGCTCGGCGCGCCGTCCACGGCCTCCGACTCCACGAGGCAGCATCCGCAGCAGCAGCAGCAGCAGAAGGTGTGTTACCACTGGAGAGCGGGCAAGTGCACTAGGCACCCGTGCCCCTTCCTCCACCGAGAATTGCCCGCCCCAGCACACCAGTCGAGCAACGGGGCTGCTCCGAAGCGGTTCGCGGAGGATTCGGGGTCTCAGTTCTTGCGGAGGGGCACCAAGTTCACGGGCGGGTCCAATTCATGGGGTCGGGTTCATGGCGGCAATGCCGTGGCAAAGAAGACGGAGAAATTGTGTACTTATTGGGTCCAAGGGAATTGCAATTATGGGGATAAGTGTAGGTACTTGCATTCTTGGAGTTTGGGTGATTGTTTCGATATGTTGACCCAACTTGAAGGGCACCAGCAGGTGATTGATCTGATATGAATGCTCTTGTATTGTATGATCTGAGATGTAGTTTTAGCATTGCTTTGTCAGTGACAATGGACTGATTGGTTTTTTTGTTCAAATAAACTCATCTTTTGTGTGAACAGGTTGTGACTGGGATAGCTTTTCCATCTGGCTCTAGTAATCTTTACACTGGGAGCAAGGATGAGACTCTAAGAGTCTGGGATTGTCAGTCTGGCCAGGTTGCGTGTTTTTTTTTTTCCTTTCGGTTTGTATTGTAAAAGTTCTCTGTCTTAGGTGGTTTAACTGTTTGGACTGGGTTGTGTGCCCTTAAGCGTTTGAACGCATAAATCGGGGCAATGAGGCTTTGCATTCGGATGAATGCGTTAGGTTTAATGGGACATTTCGCTGTAGCTGTGATTTGCTGATACATTCACCTCTTTGGCAGACCATGGCTGCATGGCATCTATAACATGAGAGTTTATGGGAGATATCTGAGTTTTAATGTGATCCTCATATCTATAATGTTATCAAGGACTTTTTGTTTTTTGAATTAAAATTTTTTATTAAGACGATACCCAGGGGGTACTGTCCCTATACAAAACAGCTTCAAATAGAATGTTGTCACAGCCTATTCAGCAATTAAGGAGAATTCTGCTGTTATTGAATTTTTTAGATGAAGATTCCAAAAAGGAAGATCTGTGTCCTTGCACGTTATTGCTTCTTAGGCTGTCTGTCTAAGAGGAAGGATACTGAGTTTTTTAACCATCTCCTGTGACGCTTGGAGGACAGATGTGCTTAAAAATGCTTAGAAGAATGTTCTTACCTTATGGGCTTGTGGGAGGAATTTACTTTTAGGATGCTCTGAAGGGCATTGCAAAATCATATGAAATGCTATGTTTGTACCCGGTGTTGCTTATATTGTCATTACAACTAAGCACAGTTTTTGCTTGATCATGAGTACTTATTCCATAAATTTGGTTATGCTGAAGGCATAGAATTATAATTGGAGTCTTGCCTTTGTCCATTTTGTCTGCTGAGTGGAGGTGACTGGACTAGTTCCATTCTTATTGTCCGTCTTGCAGTGTGCAGGTGTGGCCAATCTTGGTGGTGAAATTGGTTGTATGATAAGTGAAGGTCCATGGGTGTTTGTTGGTTTACTAAATCTCGTAAAGGTAAGGTGGGAAAGCACACTTCATTTTTTCCCGATTTCGCTGTATATATGCCTCTCATATCTTTATTAAATTTTTATTTTGATGGTTCTCCATAACTGTATTGGCATTGTGAAGTTTTTGGCCAGTAATAAAGCAGTGGTGATACTGTAGGCATACAACACACAAAATAATGCGGACCTCAGTCTCAGCGGTCCTGTTGGACAAGTTTACGCCATGGTTGTGGGTAATGGCCTGCTATTTGCTGGTATTCAGGTATATCCTTGTTTCTCGGCAGAAGTTAATATGACCACTGGTTTATGTCTTTTTCTGCCTGAAATTGTTGATAGGAAAAACTGTGCCTGTCTTTCTTTGCAGGCTAGTGTGTAGAGTGAACTTAAATTTTGGGTTAATACTACCAAAAAACCTCAAACTAGTACACATGTGACAATTTTATCTCGAACATACCTTAAAAAACCCCAAACTGGTACACTTGTGACAATTTTACCTTGAACATACCACAAAAAATCTCAAACTGGTACACATGTAACAATATTACCCTGAATTAAAATTTTAATATTATTTTTTGGAATTTTTATTAATTTTTTTGTTTTTTCTTTTCTTTTTTTTTTGTTTGTCTTCAACCTCTGGCCGGTCGCCGAACCGGCGACCGGCCAAAGGCGGAAGCCGGCGAGGTTGGCCCCGCTGGTTGCTGGCAAGGGTTGCCTGACTCTGGCGAGGCTGGCCCTCGCTCGCGCCACCGGGGCTGACCTTGCCGGCTTTCGCCTCTAGTCGGTCACCAGTCCGGTAACCGGCCAGAAGATGAAAATGAAGGAAAAAAAAGAAAAGAAAAAATTAAAAAGTTCAAAAAAATTAAAAAAAATAATATTAAAAAATTATTAGTTCGGGGTAAAATTGTCACATGTGTACCAATTTGAGGTTTTTCGTGATTAAAAAAAATGGTTTAGGGTAAATTTGTCACGGGTTTATCAGTTTGGAGTAAAATTGTCATAGGTGTACTAGTTTGGGGTTTTTGGTAGTAAAAAAAAAGTTTGGGGTAAAATTGTCGCAAGTGCATCAATTTGGGGTTTTTTGTGGTAAAAAAAAAAGTTCAGAGTAAAATTATCACACATGTACTAGTTTAGGGATTTTGGTGGTATTAACCCTTAAATTTTTTACCTTTTCCTTTAGTAAAAGAATTTTCTCCTGATACAGGATGGATCTATCCTTGCATGGAAGTTCAATGCAGCTACCAATTGCTTTGAGCCAGCTGCATCACTTACAGGCCATACCCTTGGTGTAGTTTCATTAGTGGTTGGAGCTAATAGGCTTTACTCTGGTTCTATGGACAATTCGATCAGGGTACATCACATCTCATGACAGTTTTCGGTTATCTAATTTCAGAGGAATGACGTGGATTGTGTCATATGCAGACAAAATTAAGATCTGCCATTTTTATGATCCTTTTTCTGCACTGTTTCATGTAGGTCTGGAATCTTGAAACTCTGCAGTGCATGCAGATTTTGACAGATCATACCTCTGTTGTGATGTCTGTTCTTTGCTGGGACCAGTTTCTTTTGTCATGCTCATTAGACAAAACAATAAAGGTGGGCCACGTCTTAGTCTCTCTTCAAGTTCTGATGTGGCTGTACAATAATTTGATTAAGGAACGCCTTTTTGTGCAGGTCTGGGTTGCCACAGACAGTGGGAATTTGGAAGTGACATACACACACAATGAGGAACATGTATGTTTTAGAAGTTCAATTAGCTAACTCTTATTGCCCTTGTTTTGGATTGATTTCTAGGGGTAGAAACTTGATTGACCACTCAAAACTAAGGATATGAGGAGAATTTTCAGCATCTATGGCCCAGCTTTTACCACAATCTCCTGCAAGGGCTGGGGTATCTTTTAGCTCTGCATGTAGCTGCTTTCTGGGATAATTGTGTACCTTATGTTATTAGTTTATCCTGGTTCATTTGGAAAGCATTTAATTTCAATGGTGTCAATGCTTTATTCAGTGAGAGATTTCACATTTAATTTCATCGCTATTTTTCTCATCCATTTTAATGATGGGTGGGGGTGTGAACTTTCTGATATGAGAAGTTTTTCTCAGATATTGAACTGTAAAGAATCCAAGACTTTCTTTTGCATTCCTTGTGCTTGCCAATTGTGGAATCTAGCAAAGAGCATCATGAATCTGGCTCATCTTGTCATGTCATCGCGCCTCATGGCATAATCCACTTGCGGAAGTTTAATGGCATTTTATGCTGCAGGGAGTGCTTCATCTATGTGGAATGCATGATTCAGAAGCCAAGCCAGTCTTGATGTGCTCTTGCAATGATAATTGTGTTCGCGTATATGATCTTCCATCGTGAGTTTCCCATCTTTCATTTTAATCTAGTTCGACCATGGAGTTCATCTTAACAAAACATGAAGGAGATTATGACTGATTTATTCTCTCTTTGATCTTAGATTTGCTGAGAGGGGCAAGATTTATGCTAAAAATGAGATTCGAGCAATTGAAGTTGGTCCTGGGGGTTTGTTCTTCACAGGTGATGGAACTGGTCAAGTGAGAGTCTGGAAATGGAGGGACTTACCTTGACAGCATTAATTTGTCCTCGCGACAATCTGTAATATTATTCATAATTTTGCTATTTCCCGGCCTCTGGAATAATGTGTATGCCTGCAAAAGGAATTAGAAGATGAGAATGGTGGTTTTGTTTTCTTTGTGATAGATAGAATCTCAATACCGTACTTAGCCAGATGTCTATCAGAATTATCAGGTTTCGTCTCGGTTTTGATGAACCTGAGAAGCGCCTCCGTATGTGAATCTGAAAATTTTAACGGGGTTCAATTTTTCCCAGTCAACCTCCTCCCTTCTTTTGTAAATTTTTTCCGAATTACATGAGCATGCTTCTTAGTTAATCCCGTGACAAATCTGTGCGCGGGAGTTGCAGACTTGCGGTGGCAAAACATTCATCTAAAACCGTTGGATCGCATCGAAGGCTGATTACTGATTTCCTAGCTAGCTTAGATTGCAAATACCGGCAACTGTGTCAAGGGCGGAACTCTAACTTGGCGTAATGGTTCTCGGATACAATTTGTTTCTGCCAGAGAAGTGGAAAGAACATATTTTATTCCATGTAAAGAAATCCAACAAGAAACAGCCAGCAAATTTGCGCCCTTGTGATGGGCAGTGATTGCATTACAAAAATATGCATTTCGTTCAAGTACAAATGACAACCGTCGTATCAGGTTTTAAGTCCTATTTGCTGATTGGCCGGTTGGCTTCGGTTATCAGGCATCATCTATACGCCAATCAAAGAAACAAAATGCTTCCTCTGATCACGTTTCAGATAGTTCCCGACTCCTGTTAAAAGGTAAGCACTCTTCAGAATTTTAAGCTGCTTAGAAGGTTATAACGAACGGCTTCCACTTTGATTTTGATGTTGCTGATTCAACCATAAAGCTGACGGGAACTTAGTTCTCTTAAAGCCTGAAATCTGATAGCTTATGACTAACTGAACCGTTCGTGAGCGGTGCACAACTGCACATTCTGAATCCGATGAATCTTTCACTGAGCTAGCAATTTGACTTTATCCAAAAGGGAGGTGTCTGCTTGCCGATTCAACTGCACATTCTGAATTCGATGAATCTTTCACTCACCAATCGCCCTAAGTAATTACCGAGTGTAGACGACCATCTCCGGCGCGTAACAGCTCAAAACGGCACTAGGAAGCATGAGTTCACTCCCGAGATTCATTGCAACCACAGGAGAGTTCGTCAGAGTCTAGAGCATCTGAATTTAGGCACATTTGAACAGCGGCTGAGAAGGTAACTTCATGTACATCGCATTACACAGACAATCAGCATGCCATAAGCAGATAAACTTTGTTGCAGTGCTGCTCTTACCCATAGAGTACTGGGTTAATTGAGTTCCTGTTGCAGTGCCTCCTGCTACTTCAATTGTAAAAAACACTTCCCCTATGCACTGGTGGATTAAGAAAGTCCCAATTCCTTCTTTGGATGCATGGTGTTGGTGGGATTAACAGGAAAATGATCCCGAGAGCTACGTGGTGGTAATCCATTAGATTCGATTGTACTCCAACCAAACGGCTTCGGCACATCGGTCTCCTCCATCAGTTCTCTCACATTGGACGCATCATCCCATCTGTGGGAACTTGCGTAAGTATTTGACAGAAGAACATAGTTTCCACTATTACAAGGATCCAATTCAAGGAGCTTTTTCGTTGCAATTTCAGCCAACACCACATTGCCGTGAAGCTTACAAGCACTCAATAATATCCTCCAAACTACAACATCCGGAGATTTGGGCATTTTTGTTATAAACTCGTATGCCCTACGTACATCGCCAGAGCGGCTCAAAAGATCCACAACGCAACCATAGTGTTTCATCTCTGGGGTGAGTCCATGAACGTCTTCCATACTCCTAAAGAATGCTAGTCCTTCCTCTACCAGTCCAGCATGAGCACATGCCAGTAATACCCCAACAAAGGCTCCATGAGTAGGCTTAATTCTTTCACTCAACATTCCTGAGAAAAGTTCCAGTGCAGAGTTGGCAAAACCATTCACAGCAAGGCCTGAAATCACGGAAGTCCACGAAATGGTGTCCTTCTCCTTCATTTGTTTAAACAACTCAAGCGCCTTTTCAACAGATCCACATTTGCAATACATATCCATGAGAGAGTTCCCTACATAAGTGTCTATTTTCACGCCATGCTCAATTATGTAGTTATGAACTGCCTTTCCAATGTCAAGTGAGCCTAAATGGGCGCAAGCAGACAACACGCTAGCTACTGTAACTTCGTCTGGTTTCACATTAGCCACCATCATTTCTTGGAAAAGCTTCACCGCCATCGCAAAGTTGTTAGCTTGAGCATAACCTGTGATCATAGAAGTCCACGAGATAACGTCCCTCTTAGGCATTTCGTCAAAAAGCCTGTGGGCTCCAGCTACGTCTCCCGCTTTTGCATATCCCCGGATCATTGCATTCCACGAAACCAAGTTCCTTTCGCGCATGCAATCAAATACTTGCCGTGCCAACACCACCAAACCACGCCGTCCATACATATCTATTAAAGTATTTCCTAAATAAACATCAACAACGACATGGTTTTCCTCAATGTACTTCGCCGCACGATCTGCGAATTCTGACTCCACTAAATAATTACAAGCCAAGACAACTTTCACCATTGTCACGGCATCCGCCGTCACGTTAGCCACCTGCATTGCATCAAATAGTCTCAAAACCTCCCTAAATGCACCACACTGACTATACCCACAGATCAGGGAGTTCCAAGAAATTAAGTCTCTTTCCGCCATTTGATCAAACACTTTCTGTGCAGACACCAGATCGCTGCAGCATGCGTACGCATGTAGCAGAGCATTCGAAGCGAAGACGTGCGTACCGAACCCACATTTTAACGCATGGACATGGACCACTCGACCGTGCCTAACGTCACGGACACGAGCACAGGCCTTGAAAACATATATGAAGGTCAAATGGTTCGCGCTCACTCCCTGGAGATGCATCGCGCGGTACAGGTCCAACGCTCTAACGGGACCGTCGCTCTGTGACAACCCACGAATCACGAAATTGAAAACCGCGGAGGTGGGTCGTTCAATGGCGTCGAAAGCAACGCGAGCTCTGTGCAGGCGGAGCGGAGACGACGCGTATGTTCTGATGACGTCGGACACAGCAGATGGGTCAGTGTGGCGTTGGGTTCTGATGAGGTGCGCGTGGAGTGCTTCAATGGGGCCGGTGGGTGAAGAGGGGCTCTTGGCGAATCGCTGCTGCGGCTGTCGAGTGGCTGTGGAGCTACAGAAGAGGCGGGAAACGGGTCTTGCCAGATTCATCTCATGGGTGTGGAAGCATCGTCCGCGATGGGCGAATGCAAAACTCGCGTACCAAGTGTTTGAATCTCTGTCTCTTTCAATCCCCACCAGTGCTTTCAATACCGACGGATGGATGTACTCGACCAAGCACGACGTCCACGGCAGTCCAGTGCCCCCATGCCGGGGTTGATCTTTTGGCTATATAAAGGAAGGAAGGTCGCGCGCCTCAAGGTAAATTTGATTGGTTTCGCAATCTCCGTAGCCCAGTACCTTCAGAAGCGTTCGTTATCAGCTCGTTTTGGATGGTACACGTTCTCTCTCAATTTTGTCTTTGGCAGAATCTGGTTTACGGGCTGGAGAAGTTCTTTTTGGTAAAACCAAAAAGAGTTTGGAAAGTCTTCGACCAGGATTTTCCAGCTTCAACCATAGATTCGACAGCAGAGAATCCAGGCGATCAACTTCATAACAAGGGAAGAGAGAAGATTCATATTCTTTTTTTTTTTTTTGATTTGCTACCACGAAAAACGCCAAACTAATAAATTTAACCAAAAATTAATTTTTTGATTACAAAAAACCCTTCATCTGGTTCACCTGAAAAAAATTCGCCCCGAATTAATTTTTTGACCATAAAAATTTCCAAACTGGTACATCTGTGATAAATTTATCATTTGTTATTTTCTGTTAAATCGGATTAATACAACGAAAAATCACAAACTGATACATTCATGACAAACAAAGAGTAAAACCCCAAATCGGTATACCTATCAACTGTCACATGTCATCAAACTCGGCAATTTCATAATAAAATTTAACGGAAACTAACGAAAGATAAATTTATCACAAGTGTACCGGTAATTTAGGATAAATTTATCACAATCATGCTATTTTGAGATTTTCCGTGATATTAACTTTTTTTTTTAATCTTGTTACTTGTTTTTGCTGTATAGTTTTTTTGTTCCCTATATCACATTCATCGACTTCCGGTTCCTGCAATATATAAAGATGCATGATTGTATTCAATGTTTAACTCTTCAAGGTCCAAAGATGCGCTGAAGCTCGTTCCACAAGTTTCAGTTTGGGCCACTGAAGAGCATAAAATCATCACAGGTCTCTCCCTCGTTTTTTGGGGAATGGCCCTAAAAGAAATGCTAAGTTTCAGTTCGCAACTTGCGTGTGATGCAAGAAACATCTGACCAGATACACCAATCACTCATTTCCGTTACTCCAGATGTTTCCAGGAGTGTCGGCATACAATGGGTTACCCACTAGTCTCGTCGTCACCACCACGCCGCAGTGACGGCACAGCATCAGTAGGATTTACAGAGAAGAAAGAAACCGAAATAGCAAAATCTGGACAACATAAAATGTGAATCAACTAGAAGATTAATCAGGAATCTCTTCGTCTGATTCGTCGGAGTCAACAACCCCAGCAGTCCCCAGAATTGTGCTCAAAATCATCTGCTCCCTACTCCTTGCACCTCTTTCCATCAACATTGCCGTAAAGGTCTGGGCCCGAGAAGGTGTACCGTCTTCGTCCTTTGTCGAGCTCGCAGAAGATGCACGACTCTCCACTCCAGGGTAGTATTTTAGCGTGCATCTTCCTGACAAGTCGACGACATCGACATCAAATGCGGGGGAGAGCGGCCGACCCAGAACGTGAACATGCGCTACACTGCATCAAGCATATAATGCCGTTACGTTGAGACACGTATGCTCTGTTGAAATCAAGCTAATTTTTGCATAATCTTGTCATCCAAAATGATGGACCAAACACGATTTTGAATCTTTGCAGTTCCACTTAAGTACGGACAGCCACATTCACACTGTTAATCAATACAAGAAAACCTATGAACAAAGCGAAGAAGCAGAATTATAGTGAGTCCAAGGGGATGGTGAGGTGGGATGAAATAGGAGGAAAGAAGAAACAAGCTCTAATGTCATGGTTTCCAGGGAAGGAAGCAGCTTCAGCATGTCATGCTCCTGTCGAAGGCAGACAAATTCCCCTCAAGCACTGATAAAAGAACAGAAGAATCCCCTCAAGCTTCTACTTGGGATATCAAAAGTAATGCTTTCCATGTAGGCATGTCCTCCTTTTACTAATGACTCGTGTTAAGTTTTATTCGACCTTCCAGACTTTCTAAGCAAAAGTCAATTTGTTAAAAGGGATGACGAGGCATCATAAAAAGGATGCTCTAAAGCCCATCTTAGCCCCTCAGAAAGGTATAATAACAATAATAAAAGAAAGAAACAAGATAAACTTGTGAGCATCCATCTAAAGGGAAATTTCTCCCCAGTTACAATCACACATAATCATGTGTTCGCCTTGCAAATAATCAATCTTTTGAAAAAAAATTTCCTAAAAAAGATCGTTTGTATCCCTTATAAAAATGAATGAAAGAGAAATAATTTCGCCATGAGCGAAAATGTTCAAGAAAAGATTGTCGTCGATATAAAACATTCTCTACTGACTCATTTTTCCAAACAATACAAATAATCAATTTTTTTTAAAAAAATATAGTTTCTAAATCATTCATTTTCTGCAAAACAAACGGATCCAAGTCATTTCATTTGATACCGTCTTCCCAACAAACAAAATTAGGAGCAGCAGTTCGAAATTTATAGAAAAGTAGTTCACAGTTAAGGAAATGAAGAAACCCAATGCGAGAGAGAGAATAAAGAGAGATCTGACCATATGTAGTATAGTCCATCCAATTCATGTCTCAGGACTCTGCCCAACAAATCAACTTGCAAGATTCCTCCGATGTTAAGTACAGGTTGAGGCAGCTTAAATTGTTGCAAATAATTTTCCTGAATAATATCCAGTTAGCATTAAAGGTTCTTCACTTTAATCCATTCAAAATCGCATGTATTGAGCTACAAATTAAATGTTTTTGAAGCATTTCAAGATATGCAATCCCCTGAGCCTTCTAGAGTATTAGGATTATCTATCCAGAATTATCGTGGAGCCTTCTTAAGCAGATGGAAACATGGACTAAATTGCTGAAAGGAGAGTCAAAATGGCAATCCTTTGATACTTCAACTAACAATTCAGTCCAAACAGCTGCTAGACCATTGTGTAAGTCCATACTAAAAACTAAAAGGCTGTCGTCTTCTTCTCAAGCTCCAAAATGTAACTCATAGGTTCAAAGCAAGTAATGAAATGCGGACACTTCCATTTCAGACATAGAACTAACCTGAGCCATCGGAAATTCTGGCGACGTATACGTCCACACATATTTGTTCTCTACCGAGTCATCTCCATCCCCAGAGCCATCAACAGTTTCGTCATCCATCTTCCGAGTCTTCAGATGACCCATTCTGAATCTAACAGCCTTAGCCGAATATATAGGATATCCAAACTCAAAATACTCTGATATTAAAACAAATATCACCTGTCAGTTCACAAAAAGGCTAGCAAATTTAAGGACTGAAAGACGAGCATTCACAAAATCAAGAGATTGACCTTGATATGGTTGAATATGGATCTCGGTAACAATGCATAATTTGGCATTCAGCTTGTACACCAAAGACTCTGAAACACTGGGGTCACTTTCACCTTTACTTGACCAATATGATGCTCTATGTCCAACTCTATCCCTCGGTTCCAAAGTGTTTTCTACTCGTTCCGCAGGGTAGCGATCAGTGCTGGATGCACTAATAGCCTCTGCTATACAATTCTTCCCGACAGCAGATGTGAGACCTCGAGCCAGAAAGGCATAGACTTTATGATTCCTCTTACGTTGCTCCCATTCGAGAGAAGTGCAAGATCTTACTTTCAAAGGCTCTATCATGTTGTTTGCTTCGACTACTTGAGTAAGACCCTTTACTTCAGGGAACATCCTCAAACAGAGCGTCTTGCAAAGGTCATTTGCAATCACTGCAGCAAAGCCCCAAATAGCTAACGAACAAAATGTGGAATTTGTCTTTAACTGACTAGGGAAAAAAAAGGAAAAAGTCGAGAATAGTAAGGACAGCAATAGTTGTTCATGTAATAGTGATACTAATGAGATTTACTCTGGTTCTGAAAACCAAGTATCTTGCATTTGTTGCATCTTTGAAAGCACAACATTACAAAACTGCGGAAAACCAGCCAGAACTTCTTCCGTCTTACAAGACCACACAACTTCCCTATGTTTCGAGAAAAGTGCACATGCTAATCTCGTCAATTCGATTGAAACAATCTTCCAGATGAATTACCCAACACATAGTATACTTTCAATATTCTGAAAGCAACATTGAGCAATTGATTGCTTAAATGAAATACATGACGACTAACACTTGGTGCCACAGAAACTAGTCAAATAAAAGCTGTGATGAAAATGTGAAAGCAGCATAACACAGGCTATGGAGCACTGGGCAGTGAGTTAGGAGTCAGGACTCAATAAATATCAGTGAATTACGCTCACCAAATTGGTGCCAAGTACGTGACACGGCACAAACACGAGCTAGATCAGAAGGGTCATCCAAGCGCATGAAAATCTTTACAGACATGTCAGATCCAAGCAGCTGCACAAAGTCACCACAGTCCGCCACTGCAGGATGGCCGCCACGGGCTCCTGATTAACGAAATATCACACAAACATTGATAACTGTTCTCGAAACAGAGCTCCTACCATAAGACATAAAACTGAGACCCACGAGAAAGATTGCCCAGGGGAGTAAATAAACAGCAATCACTGAAGCATATCCGAAAAAGTCAAAATTCATTTCAGCCTGACGCTGCAAGACCTTTTCTTTCCTAGATGAAGATGGTTACTTTTCCACCGAAAAGAATCAGTTAATCAATTCGGTGCCGCTAATTAAAGAAGACAATCGATTCAATCCCACCAAAAGAAAAAATAAATCTAATCTATGATTTACATCGTCTTACTGGGTGCCAATAGACAACTAAACTAGCTGTCTACCAGAAGCTTCATGGCAAACACGAGAGAAAAGAGCAAGAAAAGATAACCAGTTTAACCAAGACAAAATCTGATTTGTAGGAAGAGAACGTTGGGACAACATGTGGGATTCTGAGAACAGAGTCAGAAGAAAGGAAAGCACCCACCCTTTTCTAGCAGAGGGGAGTTGGATCTGATGCTTCAGAAAAGATGGAAACTTTCAGAGAAAGAGAGTGAGACTTCGACGTTCGAACCCACCAACTGGGATTTGGATGATGATGCGTAAAAGAGAGACAGTGGAGGGAGAGACAGAGACCGTGATGACAGAGGGGAGAGGCTTCGAATGTCTGCTTACCGAGCCCCGCAGAGTGACTAGTGTTGCTCTCTGAATGGGCTAGAACAACCCTACATGTTTCTTTTTCTACTGTTCAAATTGATCCTAGATTTAACTCGATGAAGATTTTACGCCCCGTAAAAATTCAACTGGTGTGATTTTTTGGGAACTCCCACATTCGCATCTTAGAACTTTGTATCTAGAGATTGGATTGGGGTCAACAAGTTCTTATGGAAAGAAGATCAAATGATAAGTACTCGATAATTTCCTAAAATTTCTGGAGCTCAAATTTCTTCTGTCCATGAATCAAACAAAAAATAATTTTCAACCTCAATTTTTTTTAAAAAAAAATTATTGAGTATGTCTTGAGATTTGGCCAATGACTTGAGAGTGAGGATCGAATCCTTAAAGTATTGGATAGGCTTGAGGTGCAATATAGCACTGTGTTCAAGGATGAATTATACTTGCCTATAGTTGGTGGAGCCTGGCCAAAGGCATGTGGCTACCGGCCACAATGCAAGCGGCCGGCCACGATGGGTAAGCATTGGAGTGACAACCCAAACCCTAAAGAACACAAGAATTTAGTATGTTCTCGAATTATTTGGTGATATTACATTACATCAAAGTTTCTTGAGTGTTTTCTAGGGTTCTATATGTGAGTTTTGAGAATAACATACTGCGAGGGATCGTGTGAAACACTGGTGAGGATTACTTGGTTGTAATTGGGGGTTGGAATTGAAAGAGACGTAGATTCAAATTTGTAATCGCCATATTCATAATGGATTCATAGCTGACACCCGCCCAGGAGTAAGTTTTGACACTCGAAAAAACCACGTTAATCCATTTGCCTTTATTTCTCTATTTTTCATTTATTTCTATGTTACCTTGCTACCGCAATGGATTATACGGTCCTATCGCACCACAAAAGCATAATACATCTCCATGCCAATGATTAAGATGAATTATTGCTATGTTGCACGACAGCAAGAGTTGTAACGTAAAAGTTCGAGAGAAGGTTAATTTTTTTTAAATCGCTTAAAAAAGAAATTTATGTACATTTTAAGTTTCGAGATGATGGTCCACAAAGAAAAGAAATCTAATCCTTATCTAATAAGTTCAAAATCATTTCCTCTTTCCTCTGGCCCAAAGTAAGTTTTTCTTTCATCAAGAGCATGCTCTCTCTTTAGGGCATCAGCCTAGTGCAGTGTAAAATATCAAGCAAAGTTGAATTAAAAGATTCCCACTTCCTTTTCCTTGGCAAACCTTGACCCTCTTGAAAACCAACGATTTCATGTGAAGAAGAAATATCAACTATTCAATAAAGCGAAGCAAGCGACAAAAAATAAAATAAAATTAGGGATATATATATTGAAAGTTCTAAAACTTGTTACGAAAGTGCAATTGAGTCTTGAAACTTGGAAAAGTGTAATCAAGTCCTAAAACTAGTCAAATTGATTCAATCGAGTTTTTTAATTTGGCTAACGAAAAATTCTAACATAGTTTTTTTTATTATTTTTTCTATCCTACGTAGGGATGACGTGGCTAAAACGACGTCGTTTTAGTTAACCACCCGCCTATTTCTTCCTTTAAGTTAGCTTATTTTTAAATTGAATTTAAATAAAATTTGTATTAAAAATCAAATTTAGCCAAAATAACGTTGTTTTAGCCACGTCATTGCCACTTAATTTGGCTAGAGTCCACGTGCTTTTTGACGAAATGCCCAAGAGGGATGTTATCTCGTGGACTTGTAATTATTGAGGCTGTGAGGCAGTCGGCGATCGAAAAAACAAAAAAAAAAAAGAGAAAACAAAAATTTTTAAATTTTTAAAAAATATAAATATTATTCACCTCAGTGTTGGCGGCTCCATATTAGTAATTTCCAGTCAAAATTGGACTAATGGATAGAATTGACACAAATGCAAATATTTTAGGACTCAATTAGCAAAGAAAAAGATTTAAAACTAAATTGGCACAATTATAATAGGTTCAAGACTTTTTCAGTAATTTTCCCCTAGAAAATTCAAGTTCTCACAATTGGGTATAAATTTGGCCATTGGGTAGATCATTGGCGGACTCCTCTAACAAATATTATAGTCATCCAAAGAAAAGTAAATTTTGATTTGAAGAGCTTGTTTATATCCGAACTAAATATTAAGATTACGCAATGTGCGCACGAAAGGTATATTTATGCTGGAATTCCCAATCCCAAATCTGAAATTGGACTTCGCGCCATTAAAAAACCAAAAGCAATTTTTTTTATAGGAGAATAATTCTTTGAATAATAGGCTCTTGCATAGAATTTGGATCTAGAATTATATCTCAGATGAAAATAACTCATGTAATATACAGTATGAAAGTTCTTTGAGGAGAAAGAAAATTTTAATTAACCAATTAACCCAACAAACAAAGCACTGATAAAGAGACTGTTTATGTACGAAAGTATGAAAGTTAATGGAGATGCTATTCATGTAAATTGAAAGAGAGAGCTTAGCTTTCCTTCTAAGCAACATGTTTGAAAAATTTCCTAGTTTCCTTGTTGAAATTAAAGTTGAACATTCAAGAAAGAGATTATTGTGTTTTAGGAGTATTAAGTTGCCAAAAATCATAAAAGTTTGGGTCAATATCACGAAAAACCCTAAACTGATACACACGTAAAAAATTTATCCAAAACTAATTTTTTGACCACCAAAAACAAAAAAAATGATACATTTGCGATAAATTTACCTTTTGTTAAATTGGATTAATACAAAAAAAAATCATAAACTAGTACACTTATGACAAACTAAAGGTAAAACCTCAAACTGGTATTTCCGTCAATTGTCATGTATCGTTTAATTCAGCAATTTGATAGTAAAATTTAACGGAAACTAACAGATGGTAAATTTGTCATAAGTGTATCAGTTTATGATTGTTTGTGGTATTAATCCTAAAAGTTTTATACTCCTCTTCTCAACTCTTCTCACTTAAGAACCTATAAAAAGATAAGAATCACTTTGAAAAATGCTCATGATTCTTTGAAACAGAAAAAGCATCTAAATAATATTTTGTGCACATCATTTACTCTGAAAAATCCTCTTTTATATATCATGTACCAATGAAAAGCCCGCGCTTTGCGGCTGGTCTTGTTGCTTTTGCCCTTAAATTTTCTATATCAATATTCTAGACATGTTATAATGACCACAACCTGATTGAAAAGAATAGTTATTAGTTGATTGTTTATACCAAAATTGACGTCAAATTTTTTTTTTCTCATTTTGCCCACACATTTTAATTATTATGATTAATTTTCCGTTAAGGTCATGGTTCTATGAGACTCCCCACAGTGAACAATACTTGGTAATGTACGCACGAAATTTAGTAAGCTAATCTTGGCTGCACAATTGACTCCATGCTTACAACGCGTATGTTTGAGTAATATAAGAAATATTAAATAACAAAATCATGGCGTCACCTCTAAATAACGACGCTTTCCAAGGGTTCATGGCAGAAATGGACCTTGTCCCGGAAAATATCATGAATTTTAAAAACTTTCTTAAGGAAAAAAGGAAATAAGTGATTATCCCAAAAAAAAAAGTAAACAAAAGGATAGGAAGGAATTAGAAAGAAAAAAAAAAAAGAAATCCGTTCTTTTCCAAACCTAATTCAAGAAGTTTCAAAACATTATCATTTTGAAGACTCTCCTCTGTCTAATAGTAAGACATATGTAAAGGACATGGGATATAAAATAATAGATATAACAAAATACATTTAGGATGAAAAACCTATTTTTTAAACCGTATAAAATTGAGAAATACTTAGATGTATGGGAAGATTGTCCAATTTGGTTCCGTTTGGGAAAGGCTTTCTAAGGTACCCACTTGGGCCAAAAGATGGGTGTTTGGGAACAAATTTTAGAAACCCCATTCAGCCCAAAGGTAGGTTCTAGGCCGCCTTGGACTTTTAGCTTTCTTGGCATATAAGGCTACGGTAAGTAATTCTTTTTTTTACTTCCAAAACTATTATCACAATTTTTTTAGTTTTTCAATTTTACCATCATTTTTATGACTGATCATCATTTTCTTCGCTGAGGTCGGCCGACATGGTTGAGCGTGGCTGTGAGGGGCCACCAATGGGTCGAAGAGGGACCAGGTGGTTGCACGACCTCAGGTAGCCCTTGTCAGGGTCATGTGACTCAAACAGCCTTCGCCGGGTTGTGCAACCCTAGGCGGCCCTTGTCGGTGGTCGCCAAGAGTTGCTTGAGTTTTAGACTAAATTGATAAAGTTAAAAAGTTTATGACTAAATTGGCATATGTGCAATAGATATAAAACTAATTGGTTAATTTGCTCTTAGATATACTAAGCAATTTTATTAAAAAATTGGATATGGATACGAATACATGTCCTCTTATAACGAAAGTGATTTCTTCATAATTTTTCTAAATTTACATAGAGAAACTAATAACCCACTTTTCTTTGTCCTAAGCGCAAAGAAGTCTTTCAATGAAGAATAGGTATAGCTAAAATTGCTTAGCGTATATAATAAAAGTGTGATGCCCTCGCATCCTTAACACTTCCTAAATCACATAATCAACCCCGGATCTTTCTTTCTGTCAACTCCAGAAAGGCCAAAATGGTGTCGAACGAGTTGTCCTAACCCAACTGGTGCACACCTATTGCAAACCATTCGATTCGCATTCCTATTTTGCTTGGATCAACACGAGTGGTACAAGACCTGGAAACGTTCTTGTCGGGCGCCATCATTGATCTTGTACTTAGTAGTGGAAGGTCAATCGGAGCCTCACGACTCCAATAACTAAACCCGATTCATGGCTGCCACAAAACATGGGAAGAGAAGGGGGTGGTCTAATGGTCCAAACACACCAACCACTAATGAAAACCAGCTAGAAAAGTGTGGTACCCTAGTAGGTAAAATTGTAATCTAATAGACCTTGTCGATAATATGCCAAAATTCCAATAGAACTCACTCAGGTCGCCCCAGAAAATACTATTTCTCAAATGAATTTGCACCTCGATGGAATTCGTCCGCCATACTGTATGTATAATGAATCTACGTATTCAAATAATTTATTATCTTTTTCTAAGTTTTGGTAGAAATCAAACACAACCTCCCCCTCACTGCTGTGGAATAATGGCCCAATTGGTTAGTTGGGCGACTGGGTGATTGATGCTTACAGGTTTCCTCCCCCAGTGTGGGGAGCAAGCGGGGAAGTTTCCGTCCTTTCCTCAGAATGCACGCCATCTCCCACCACATCATTATCACCAATAGTAATAATAATAAGGAAAAAAGTCATCAAAAATCTCAAACTTTGCCCCTAAGATATATTTATCTCGAACTTTTTTTTGTGACACCAAAAACCTCAAATTTTACTTTTTGTGATATATTTACCCCAATGTATTTAGTCCATAGGCATTTTCGTCTTTTTTACTTTTTCTTTTCTTTTCCGGCAAGGGCAAGGGCTACCCTCGCCAGCGTCGGGCGAGGCCAGCCCGACCCCGACGTCAGCAAGGGTTGCCCTAGCTCGCCCAGGCGAGGGCGACCCTCGCCTGGGCAAGCGAGGGCGGCCCTCGCCCAACTCAGGCGAGGTCGACCCTCGCCCAATGCCGGCGAGGGTCGACCTCGCCTAAGTCGGGCGAACCTCACCTGATGCGGGCGAGGGTCCCCCTCGCCGGATCCGGCGAGGGCCGCCCTCGCTCGAAGCCGGCGAGGGCCCCCCTCGCCGGATCCGACGAGGGCAGCCCTTGCCCGACGCCGAATCTGACGAGGGCAGCCCTCGCCCGATGCCGGCGAGGGCCCCCCTCGCCGGAAAGGAAAAAAAAGAAAAAGTAAAAAAGACGAAAATGCCCATGGATTAAATACATTGGGGTAAATATATCACAAAAAGCAAAGTCTTGGGTTTTTTGTATCACAAAAAAAAGTTCGGGATAAATGTGTCACAGGGGGCAAAGTTTGAAGTTTTTGGTGGCTTTTTCTCTAATAATAATAATAATCACATTGTCTATGAATGTATATCCTCGTGTTTGACCCATTCTTTGAACTTCTAAAGTACTAGAAGTTCAATTCTACCTCGAACCACGAGCAAATCATAGAAAAATTTGTGGGGGAGGCTGTTTGTAACTCGTACATTTTCTTGTAATGGTAGATGGATGTGGTTTGGTAAGCTTGTCAAATTAAACCAGAAAGGAACTCCCAAACGGAAAGGGAGTTGACCGGGAATCGTTGACCGCAATCACCAACTATATGCTATTAATTATTTCGTCATCTCATGTGGAATTCTTAAATAAAAATTTACCAGTCGCCAACCACCGTTGAATACAGTGACACAATACGCTAATTAAGTGGTTCTCGGCAATGTCAATGTTGCGTAATCGTGATTAAAATTTAGTTCTCGTTTGCATATGATGTTGCCACCCCTTTCTCAAATAGATAAATGAATTCTCCACATGTCGAACGTTCACTCCATACTTTATTGTTGAATAGAGCCTATTCCCATCATAATGACACATGAAATTGGAATATATTGATTTAAGTACACACCCATCACTTGCCAAGAAAAAATTGAATGCCTCTCTCATCTGCTAATATACCTTTTTTATAAATCAAATCACTGATAAAATATGAAGAAATGAGAAAGTCCTCTTTAGTAAATTTGGGATGGCAAGACGATTGACCATATTAATATTCAATTTGATTTGTAAACTAGCAACGAGATTTAAATAAATTTAGCCATATTGAAAACCCTAACAAACTTTGGTTAAGCCTTAGGATCCACCCAAACATTATAAACAAGAGCCGAAGTACAAATTCATATCGTCGTGGAAACCAACTTCCTCCCCTCAACCATACCGCCAACTCCACCACCTCAGACCTTCCCCTACCTTCTCTCCCTCTCCCTCTCCCTCTCCCTCTCTCTCATAACATATAACTGTACTTACATATACAAACGTGTAGAGAACCGCATAATCTCGTCTGTATTACCAAACCCTCTTCTTTTCCCCGGAGATTCATGGCTTCCTCTGGGAAGAGCAGGACCGCCATGAAAGCGGCGAGGACGATAGCAGACGCAGCTGCATGGTGCTGTGCTGTATCCATCATAGCGCTCATCTTGGTGGCCTCCATGAGAGGGAACAAGGGCTCGAGCGTGAGAGGGAAGCAGTTCTTGGACCGGCCCTGCGATGAGATATACGTGGTGCATGAAGGAGAGACGCTCCACACGATCAGCGACAAGTGCGGCGACCCGTTCATAGTCGAGCGGAACCCGCACATCCAAGACCCGGATGATGTTTTCCCCGGTCTGGTCATAAGAGTCATTCCTTTTGAGATGAGCAGCAGGAAGATGCTAGTGAGGTAGCTCAACAAAGATCAGATTACAAGCCTTGCTTTTGCTTGCTTTCTTTCGAGTCATCATTGGATTCATCGAGTTCACCTAAGCCGTTTACATCGCAGTTGTTAAGATCATGTTTGGAAGCTATCATGAATGATTTCGATACATTGAGCTCGCTTGGAGCGGGGGCAAGTGCAAGGCTAGAATTTTTCGTTTACTAGGTGATTCAATGTCTAGTTTTCACTGTTCTGCTTCTTTTTTCTCCTCTTTTATTAATATGTTTTCTTGCTTTCCCTTTTGTTGAACTGTATAATTTTCGCACGAATTCTTTATATTATACAGAAGTCCTGGTCAAGTCCTGATCGAGCAAGTCCATCATTTTGCGCTGGTATTTTACTTTGAATGTAGCTTTCCGTGACCACCAGTGACAAAATAATTCCTCCAATTGGTGTAATGACCAGTGATGTATATATGCATGTAACGAAAATTGCGTTTATGTGGAGATTTTCAAGATTTGAAGTGCTGCATATTTGTAATAAAACCGTCATGTATATCTCGTGCAGAGTGTTTTACTAAATGGACATAACAAAAGCTGTTTAAATATCTTATAATGGCCAATTTGCCCAACCTTCTTTCTTTCTCTATGAGATTGACCGATTAAGAAGAACCAAGAGTAAATCGCGAAACCATCAATAAGCGAAGAGCACAATTGGTGTCAATCCATATCCTAAACACATTGGTTTTCTTAAGTTCACTGCTTATTCATTCAATTCTAACTTGATTTCCAGGAACAGCAGAGTAATAAAGAAAACTTTGAACGTTCTTGATGTGCTAAACTGAGTCAATAGCATCTAAAGCAAAAAAAAAAAAAAAAGGAAATGGCAACAATGAAAAAAACCTCGCATGTTGCATTAAAAAAAGAAGGGCATGTCGTAAACCTAATAACCAACTAATGCCTCTCCTAAAGTCAACGACAGACTATATAGTCCTGTGTAATTTTATCCTAATGTTTCCTGCTGAGGGAAATTTCTTATGGGAAACTCCAACGTTCACTTAACTAATATTCGCTGTTTTGTGGTGACAGAGAGGAGAGTGACTCGCTGCACCAATTCATTACCAATACTTGAGTGCATGAGGTGCGATGGACCTAGGGACAATTACCAAAACAATCATAAACCTATCATACAAATATCAATTTAGTTTTGAACCTTTTAATTTGCCAATTCAATCATAAACATTTTAACAATTTGCCAATTTTGATAAAAAATTGTTGACATGAACTCTGGTTATGCTACATAGGATAGCCAGTGCAGACGTATACAATTTTTGCAATTTTTTTCATAATTTTGTTCTTTTTTTATTGTGGATGGCGAGGGTCTCTAGCAGCCCTTGCCGGCAACTAGGCAAGGGTTTTCACGCTCTCGCCAATTGTGAGTGAGGTGACCCTCACCCAAGGCCAAGACCGTTGCCAACCGCCCTCATCAGCCAGAATGACATAATAATAATGACAATAATAATACAAAAAATTCAATTTTTTTAAAGAGATTGTAAAAATTGTACATGTCAGCTCCAGTCGAAGGACTAAATTGACAAAAGGTTTAGTACTTAATTAGCTAAATTGAAAAAATTATAACTAAATTGATATCCGTATAATAAATTTAAATTTCTTTAGTGATTTTCCATCCAGCTAAATATCGAGATGCATTGTGAAACATATTTCTCGAGTGTTCAAGCTTACTTTCCCAAAGGACGGCGATCCGCGGGATTATCAATAAGCTTGAGGCGGTCGGAACGGCGCTTAAAAACGAAAACCAAACGACAAAAGCACACATGTGCATATAAAGCTGGTCCTTATTAGGAAACAGTCAGGTCACGTTTTGTCTTCATGCGAAATGTTGGCGACCCATATGTCACAACCGGCATCGTTTAGAACGATCATAACATCTTATTGGGACATACAAATATGATAATTTCACTCCCCATCTCTTCGCGTTTTCGATATTTCCCTAGAGCCTCATTTTTATGGCATTTTATTTTCCATTTTAGTAAAACAAAAGAAAATAAAATAAAAGATAACAATGACCCCGGGGCGGTCCAGTGTATGGACGCATGTGTGTCGTTGTTGTTCTTGATGAGGTTGGACAAACTTTTGCGAAAAGTGCGAAAGCTGGTGAAGCGGCGACATGGAGTGCAAGACGACTGCTTCATTCCATGTATGCTCATATTTAAGTCCACAAATTAAGGTTTAGTTTAACAATTAAATATTCTAACACTCTCCCCGTGCTGAAGGTAAAATTTTGTGAGATTACTATCGATTATTCTTAAAACTTAAGTCGATAGACGGATGCATAGTTTTGTACTTAAACCAAAAATAACGAAGTGCCTAACAATGAGGGCCTAAATAATTGTCACCGGCGTTGACACCAATAATTGCCCAAGTCATTGACCGTCAACTCGAACTAGGAAAGATTGAACAAGACATGTTTCAGGTAAAATTTACAAAGTCCTTTTGGTCGGCAACTATTGATAATAAGTAAAAAGGGGGAAGATGTTGACACCTAAATTTCGACCGACCATTTGCATAGAAAATTAGAGATTAAATTTTAACCCTTAAACAAAAATATTAAAATTGCATAGCATATAGTTTAAGTTCATATAGGTTAGTTACATTCCACATTAGATCGGCGGTGGCGAGAAAGTTAAAAATCCGTCGCGTAAATCGAGGTCGGGCACCGAACGAAACTCGGCTCACTCAAAAGACGGGAGCCGAAAATCACATATCAAAAAGGGCTTGGTTGTCTTAATTTGAGCTTAAATTAGCTCATCAAGCTTAATTAAAGAAAAGCCCGAATTAATTCAGTTCACTTAGAATTAAATAAAATTAAAGGATAAAGCCTAAGCCTGAGCCCATTAGGACTAGAAAGCCCAGCTAATTAACCTAGAGTTGCGATATAAATACATGGTTATGCTTCATAATCAATGGAGGTTTCATAATTTTCAGAAATTAGATTTTTCAGAGAAGACACGAGTGAATCACTTGAGAGAGAGAGAGAGAGAGAGAGAGAGAGAGAGAGAGACCAATGGAGCCGCACCGCCATCGCGTTTCGCGCCGCACCACCGCGCCGCCGCACCGCTCCCCGCGATGCTGCTCCCTGCGCCACCGCATGCCGCCATCACTGCCCCGGAGCCACGCCGCTCCCTACGCCGTCGCTGCTGCCCCGAAGCCACGTCGCTCCCGCGTCGCCGTTGCTACCCTAGAGCCACCCCGCACTACCGCACCTCGCCGTTGCTGCCCCGTGATGCCGCTCCTCACACCTCCGCACGCCGCCACCCGGACACACATAGCCATTGCCGCTGTCCACGCCGTGCTGCGCTACTATTCCCACCGAGCCGGACGTCTCCGCCACGTCGGACGCCCTTGCCGCACGCCCACTCGTGCACTATCGCTCCCGCCGCCGCTGCACCGCCGCTAGACTGTCGCTGCCGCTGCACCTCTGTCCTCGCTGAACCGCCGCCGTTCCCGATGCCGCCCTTGCCGCCCCGCTGCACAGTAGACGTCGCCACCGTCAACCACCCATCACCGGTTGTCCCGCGATCCACAAGCCTGATCCATCGTGATTCGAATTTGGAAGATATCCGCAAATTAGATAAGATTATCTGAATATTTCTTTTAAATATTTAATTTCCTAGTTTTCGGGTGTTTGAATATTCCGTAAATATTTTGGTAGATAACTAGATATCTTAGGATAATTTTGTGATATTCGCAATATTTAAAAATATTTAAAATTAGGAATCATTTCTAATTTGGCAACGTATTTGAACGACTATCCGACCTTATCCTTAAGGTACGATACACGGCGATACGGAAAATCGTTATCTTATCCATAATCACTTGGATACGATAATAGATTTTATTCGCTTTCCAAATTCGAACAATCAGCTTTCTGTTGATATCTATAATCTTATAAATATGACTGTTAGTTTGATTTTTTTGCCTAATTTGAATTTGATAAGAAGAATCTTGCAAATTGTGTGGATTGTTTAAACGTTGTTGTTATCTTTATTTAATTGTTTTCTTTTTAAATAAAGAAAATAAAAAAAATATATTAGTTAGGATTCAAATTAGAATTTTTGCATGCTTAGAGAATCTTAAACATATCCTAAAGAATAAGATAATTATTTGATTCAAATTGGGATTTAGGGTAGCATATTTCCTAGTTTAAATTAAAGATTGTTTTAATCTTAGTGGATTATTTAGGATATTTAATAGTTTCGAATTTTCATCAAAACTCAAAAAAAAAAGAAGTCACTTTAGGATAGATTAAATTATCATAGATTGCATGTTAATTTAGGCATTTTTTAAATTTCGAATTTCATTGAAAAAATACAAAAAAAATAAATCATTTACCCGTCATTAGAAATAGATCACGTCGTCGCATGACATATAGTTTGCATATTAGGCTGCATTAATCGCATGTCAATTTTTGCACGTCATTACATATAGATTAGTTTTCATTTAAATAAGTGAAAATCCAAAAAAATATTGAGTGAACTGCTTGTTAATTAGAAATCATATTAAGATTGTTGATGTGATTTTCTAGCTAACAATGCAGATGTTTACGTTGCTTTGAGGTAAGTAATTCTCCTAATCTTACAATTTATTTGATATTTTGATTATTGGGTGTTACTTTGGTGGTTTGCGCACCCGTATGATCACCTCATATGTTAGTGACTAATTTAAAATGAATCCAAGCTGTCTGCCAGAATATTTTTTGAAAGAAAAGGTACCGAAAGGGCGTTAGACTAGATCTAGCGTAATCAAGTCCTTGAGCTTAGAATCTCTGGTTCGTAGGAATAAAACATATCTCCTTATATTTTATTTAAATTTCTAATCAACCTATCATAAATAGATTAGTGGCGACTCCAAGCATGAAAACATTTGCACGTTAAGAGCTTAAATCCTAAATTACGAATTGGTAGGGCTCGATTTAAGCTTAGTCTTAATAATCCATTAGCCTGAGAAAAATTTAGGTCGCGATAAAAGAAAGTAGAAGTGCCAAAAGTTGTATACGGAACTCACTTTGGTATCAAAAGTTCCATTTTGATCATTTAAGTGTCAAATCAGAGGAAAGATGATCACTTTAGTATCAATGGCGAGAGACTCCAATCAAATTGATACATGGCATTTATAATTAAATTTTTAATATTAAATGGATTTTTTTAAAAAAAATTTAGTTTATGTGGCATTTCCATATATATATTTCGATTTTTTAAATACTTTTCTGAATTTTTTTCTTATTTTTCTTCTTTTCTTTTTTTTTCTTTCTTCTCCCTTTGGTCACTGCCGGTGACCGGAGGCCGGCCTCCAGCAGCCTAGCCTCGCCTGAACGAGGCCGCCACCGCCTGCCACAGGCGAGGCCTGGCCGACGGTGGGCAAGCCCCGATAAGGTTGGCCTCACGTCGCATGGGCAGGGCAAGCCCCGGCGAGGGCTCCCCTCGCCAGATTCAGCGAGGCCGGCCGTCGCCCAGGCCATGTCGGCCCCATTGGGTGTCGACTTCCCTCGGGCAATGTCCTGCGAGGCCACCATGGCCTGGGCAACGGCCGGCCTCGTCAGATCTGGAAAGGGGAGCCCTCGCCTGGACTCGCTCTCGCCCATGCAAGGAGAGGCCGACCTCATCGGGACTTGCCTCTCGTTGCCCAGGCATGGGTCGGTCGCGCCTCGCCTGTGGCGAGCAGCAGTGGCCTCGTTCGAAGGAGGCCAGGCGGCCGGTGGCGGCCTCTGGTCACCGACAGTGACCAAAGGGAGAAGAAAGAAAAGAAAAAAAAAAGAAAAGAAGGAAAAAAGAAAGAAAAAAAGGAAAAAAGAAAAAAAATATTTAAAATAAAAAATGTTGACTGTATCTCCGGCGAGCCACATCGGCTTCAGAAATTAATAAAAAAAATGTCACATCGGATTTCCTGCCAAACTTATTAGAATTGGCACTTAAGTGATCGTTTTTCAAAAATTTTGACATTTAAGTAATCCAAATGAAACTTTTGGCACCAAAGTGAGCTCCGTACACAACTTTTAGTACTTCTGCTGTTCTTTCCCCTAAGTAAAAGCAATGAGTTACCAATGAAGGTAAAAGATCGAGAAGTTGTTGATCGGTGATGCATGATAAAAATACTAAGTGTTGAGTTGCAAGTGTAGGTAAATGAGGCTTGGTTCAACCAACAAGTGAATCGAAGCTACAGTGAAGAATCGATGAATTGAAGACAAGATAAGTGTTTATGTCGCGAAGCCAATAATTTCAGCTACAACCATAACGATCAATTCAATCGCGGAGTAGGCACGATCACCAGTTTGTGGAGTTGAAAATCTCCAAAGCCACTAATAGTAATGGTCCAGAAACATGAGTTGTTATAACCATCATGAAGAGGAGTTACAAACTGTGAAAATAACTGTTGATGTGGGGCGAGCTATGAGGCCATGATCGTCAAATATTGAGTTTTTTTGTACACATTTGTAAATATATATTGCTAAATTCTAGGAGTTACATAGAATGTAATTGCTTTATTTATTAGTGTGTTAACTATCGCTAGTAGCTATAAGTATTAGAAATATAATTCGAGCAAGACACCGCTAATCAGTGTTGTTCAATTTTATCTTCCTATTGTCTTTATATTCTAGTACATTTTTACATTGACAGCCGCGATTACCTTTAGTCTTCGTACCTTTAATTTTCTCGTCAATCCACATTTATGTCCAGCAATCAACAAAGGACTATTCGCATCTTTTGTCGATTTTCATATCGATCCACATTTTGAAAGGTGCTCTATTGACACTCTTCGGCGAAACAACAGGAATTCGAATTCCAATACTAAACTTGTCGATTTGGTATTGGACATAAAGACCGGATGCGCCTCTCTCAATTCATATCATGTGTCTTTAAGGATGGTGATTACTTTCTTCACCTAACATTCACGTACATAAATTGGGAAAAGCACTTTTTGCACTAGAGCAAAAGAGCACAAGAGGCTGACAATCCATTTCCAAACAAGGATAAGAAATCATTTTAATTTCCTAAAAATGGTCGCCAATTAAAATTCCATGCGGGTGTAAGGTCAATTCTCCAGAAAATTACCAAAAAAGTCTTAAACCTTTTGTAATTGTGTCAATTCAGTTATAAACCTTTTTTTTTTGCCATTTCAGTCCTAAACCTTTTGCAATTGTACCAATTCAGTCCATCCGATCACTTTTTGCTAACTAGTGCTGACATGAATGTCGGTCGGCTAGCTAACGTGGCATCATTTTAATATTTTTTTCCTTCTTCCCCCCTTGCCGGACCGGCCAGGGGGAGGCTCGTCGGTGAGGTCAAGTTCGCCCCACGATAGCAAGGCCTCGCCTAGATCTGACGAGACCTCGCCGGCCATGGGCGAGGTCAAGCTCGCCCATCGATCGCCAAGACCTGGTGAGACCTCGCCATCGCCAGGTGAGGCTCGCTACGGCAAGGTCTCGCCAGGTCTAGGCGAGGCCTCGCCATCGCTGAGCGAGCTCGACCTCACCATGGTCGGGCGAGGTCAAGCTCGCCCAACGACGGCAAGGTCGAGCTCGCCCATGGCTAGCGAGGTCAGCCTTGCCATGGACCTCGCCGGTGAGCCTCCCCCTGGCCGTTCCAGCTAGGAGGAAAAAGAAAAAATATATATTAAAATAATACCACGTTAGTCGGCGAGCACTGGCCGACGTCTACTTCAGTGCCAGCAAGCCAAAAGTGAATGTATGGACTGAATTGACACAATTACAAAAGGTTTAGGATTGAAATGACAAAATAAAAAAATTTAAGGTTGAATTGGCATAATTACAAAAGGTTTAAGACTTTTTGGGTAATTTTCCCGTCAATTCCCAGTTCTCACCTGGGCAAGATTAGTCAAATTCGATCTCTAGTCGTAAAAAAACAGAAGAATGAAAAGAGTCTCGGTCTTTGCATTGATTTGCCTCACCAACTGACAACGAGCAGTTGAGCTTTTATTCCTAACCACCTCACCAACCGAAAATCCAGCTAAGTAATCAACCAAATTTCAACTCTAAGTTCATATATTTTCTTTTTGTGCAAGCTTCAAGTTATTTTTGGCACAGAGCAACGTCGTCACATGACTTCTTATCGAGGATCATGTCTTCAAAACATTAATGATGGGTAATCAATTTTTCAATTTCCGCTCAATAAAGTAGGAACCTTTTGCTTTCGCTCCGATCTTGAGGAAATTGATTTTTGGGACAATGAGCAGCAAAGTCAGATGCATGTTCAATAACAAAGAAAATGATTAGGGAATCTTTCAGGTCATTTGAAAACTGATCATTGGAGCGGTTGTGAGCACTAATGAAGCATAAGATTGACAAAAGGCGAGTCATAACATCATCAGTGAACGCATAAGTGGAACCTTGCAATACCAAGTAATTAAGTTTTTCTGTGTTCATCTCGGAAGGAAGAGACCTCTTCATGGGCCTGAGAGAATGAACCATCAAAAATCATGAACCATATCGATTGAATTTGGTGGCCCACATTGCTTTTGTTTCTCCAGTTTCCACAGAGCAAAAGCCAACTCTGCAGTCTGCACACACTCGGATCATAATTGTCCAAGAACAGTGACCTCCCTGAGAAAAAATCACGAAGCGGGTCGAAGCTGTCGCTGATATAGGCGTGTATCTGAGAAAGTGGGCCTCCCAAATTCTACAAGATGGGCATGCCGGTCCATCATTCTTAAATACTCAAGCGCTCAACTTTCAACAACAATTCCGCCTTCTTTGAAGTTTAGAGCTCTTTAAAAGGCAAGAGTGATTTGCAAACGAATCTCGTCGACTGAAGTTTCAGCCCCATCATGTGTCTGCAAAGATGGAGACTGATGTGTGTTTTTGCTGTAATTTCGCTCTTCCATGGCATTTGCAACTCGGAGAAAGGTACCTCGTTTAAATCTCGTATTGTAGTTAGACTTACAGATGTGTTGGCCCAACTCCACGAACTATAGTCATGCTACAGATTTCTCAAAAGACCTTGTCCTGGTGAGGTGTTCGATGAAAAACGTACTAACTGGAGTGTCTTGTAATTTCTCTTCTTTTTTCTTTGTTCTTTTGTAAGCTCCGGATTACACGTTCCTTCATGACGCGGTATCGGCTCCATCGGTTTCATTCCATGACTATATTGTCATCGGTGGAGGAACCTCCGGCTGCCCCCTAGCCGCCACGCTCTCCCAGGGGGCCACAGTTTTGGTCCTCGAAAGAGGGGGCTCTCCATATGGCAACCGCAACATCGAGAACATGGCCAATTTCGCTGCGAGCATCGCAGATGTCAGCCCGAACTCGCCATCCCAGCAATTCGTGTCCGAGGACGGCGTGGTCAACACGCGGGCAAGGGTCCTCGGCGGGGGGAGCGCGCTGAACGCCGGCTTCTTTACACGCGCGAGCAAGGACTATGTGAAGGAGGCCAGCTGGGACAAGAAGCTGGTGGAGGAATCGTACGAGTGGGTGGAGAGGAAGGTGGCGTTCAAGCCGCCGATGCTGGCATGGCAGTCGGCGGTGAGGGACGGGCTGATTGAAGCTGGGGTGACGCCGGACAACGGCTTTACGTACGAACATCTGTTCGGTACTAAAGTTGGAGGCACCATCTTTGATGAGAGCGGGCACAGGCACACGGCGGCTAATTTGCTGGAATATGCTCAGCCCAACAATACCACTGTCTACTTATTTGCCACGGTCCATAAGATCTTGCTCAGTACGGCCGGTAAGTACTTGCTCAAACTGATTTGAGCAAAATAATGACACGATCCTCAGATCACGTGTTTTACCATTCAATATAAAGACTTAATACATCATCTCGTTTTCATTTTTGTACCGGAGAATAGTAATCATCGTCGATTTTGTCGGCGAATAACTACAAGTAGAATTATAGTCCGTTTGATTCAACTTTGAGAAGAGGCCTTTAGAAAATGTAAATATCTATAAGTTAAAGCTCCTTGGGGAATGGTAACTGATATTTGGTAAAGAATTATTTGTAAAATTACTTTGGCCATAGTAGTGTTTGACTAATTTTTTTTTGCAAAGGGCTTTGGGACCTTTTTTTATTAAAAAAAAGTTATCTTTCACCAGAGCCGGTGAAGGGCTATGGCTGCCGGCGAGCCAAATCTGGCGCCAACAGCCGTTGCCGGGGGTCGTCCGACCTCAAGTGACGAGGTCTAAGGTCTGCGACCCAGGTGGGTCGTGGGACCCAAGCCGACGGCGCTTGGGCCATTGCATGACCTTAGGCGGCCGTCACCTAAGTCGGGCGACCTCGCTGGCCCCTCGCCAACCCTTCGCCGTCCAGATCCGGTGTCGTCAGCTACCCTCACCGGCCATGCTTTTGTGAAGAAAATAAACAGTAACAAGGGGGCAATTTTAGAATATTAAGGTTTGAGAGAGGGTAGTTTGGGAAAAGAAAAAAAATTTAGCATTTGTGGAATGCCGAAAGCCCAAAGCTGGTCTAAACCAACTTTGGGCTTTTGGCATTCCAAATGCTAGCATTTGGCTATTGTTAGGCCAAAAGCTGAACCAGACGGGGCCGTAGAATAAGCAAATCCAAGGACCCGTCATCCATGGACTCTGGATTCGGTCCCAGGCACGTTTTCTGAATGCCCGAAATGTGATATCAGGGGAAAGAAGTCCAAGAGCTTATGGAGTGATCTTTGAAGATAAAGCGGGACGAATGCACGGGGCCTACTTGAGGAAGGAGGCAGGGAACGAGATCATACTGTCGGCCGGAGCGATGGGAAGCCCGCAGGTGCTGATGCTGAGTGGGATTGGGCCGATGCAACATCTGAAGGACCACGGGCTCAAGGTCTTGCTGGACCAGCCCATGGTCGGACAAGGGATGGCCGATAATCCGATGAATGCCCTCGTTGTCCCCTCTCCGAGGCCCGTCGAGGTATCGCTCATCCAAGTGGTGGGTATCCCTAGCTTCGGCAGCTACATTGAGACCATCAGTGGAACTGGCTTTGTCTATCAGGTTCACCTAGCTGGTTTTTTGCTTTTCTAAAGTTGGGTTTTGGGCAATGCTAATAGAATGCAACGTCCCTTACGCAGACAGGGCAACCGCAAATGATGTCGGCCCCGGTGATAGGCTTCATGAACATGTCTATACGAGGTGGAATCATCCTTGAGAAGATAGATGGTCCGATCTCCAAAGGCCATCTCGAGCTGCGAACCACCAACCCCAAAGACAATCCCTCCGTCACCTTCAACTACTTCAAAGACCCTGAAGACTTGAGGAAGTGCGTCCAGGGCATGAAGACCATCATCGACGTCCTCAACTCTCAAGCGATGTCTAGCTTCCGCTACGACGACATGCCCGTGGAGACTCTCATAAGCATGATGGCCGGCTTGCCGGTGAACCTGAGGCCCCGCCACCTAACCGCCTCCATCTCACTGGAGCAATTCTGTATCGACACCGTGATGACCATTTGGCATTATCACGGAGGTTGTCAAGTTGGAAGTGTGGTTGATCACGACTACAAGGTGATCGGTGTGGATAGTTTGAGAGTTGTTGATGGTTCCACGTTCAATGCCTCTCCGGGGACAAATCCTCAAGCCACCGTTATGATGCTTGGAAGGTGGGGATTATATGCCTTTTGCCACTTCCATCATACATTAAGTATATAAGATAAATAATGCTAATGTCTGACGAAGGTTTTTCTTTTGCTTTTCTGTTTTGTGAATGCAGATATATGGGACAAAAGATATTGCAGGAGAGAGCTGCCAACAGGGTGAAAACCGTGAAATAGAATCGGGTCCAATGCTGTTGACTCTTCCAAGAAGTAGTGTTCGGTCGAATTCGTCCTTCAGCTTAGCTCTCTCTGTCTCTCTGTCTCTCTCTTGCTGGGGAACTTTCTTCTTGGCCTTGCCAATTCAGCTGTTTATGGTTTTAGCATGGGGCAAATGGTTTCGAATTCCTCTTATGCATCACTATTGCATTTACATATCTGGGTACGCATAGCTTTCATACTCTTGTGTGTTTTGCTTGTTCTGACAATGTGAACTTTCATTTGCTATAGAAGCGACAAATTGAGTACATCTCCTATTATGGTTTCTTTTTAAGTGATATAGTTCAGTTCATTTTCATCGTACACCAGAGAATATATTGTTCAATGACAATTTGGATGACTTGTCAAAGATCCCACGTGATAATGCAAGACGAACAGGTCACGACCAAATCGTCGGAAAACCAAACAAACCCAATGGTGCAGAGTATAGATTAGATATCGCTTAAAACTCCATCGAATTGGCAACCACAATAGTGCCTCTACTAATTAAAAGGTCGCGCATGCACTATTCCTCATAACGATTTAACCACTGTAGAGCACCACACTTTGTCAGCATGCCTAGTGTCCTTAAGAATTTGCCAAAGCGTGTCACCATTTGTCAGCTACTACCCTTCGACTCACGATGAAAAATGTCTACATAAGGTAAGGAGCTCATTCGAGTAAGAGGTTGGACTCTGGAGAATCCTAATTTGGATACTTTACACCTTCCTTCTCTCCCAAACTACTGACTTAATCATCGGAGGGCCAATCCAGGTCCTAAACCGGCACTTCTTGACTCGGATTCTGTGTTGCAGATACATTCCATAAAACTAGGTCCTGGTTGATAATGTGGTAGTCCAAATTCAGTATTAACATTCTGCATCCCTCGTTATTTCATCCACCTTAGCTCGAATTGGTTCGATTTCACGATTTAGTCATTGCGTTTCTTTCCAGCATAGAGTTTGCTCCATCGTTTTGTGTTTGTATCATTTGAGTTTATTAAGGTTGAATGCAAATTACATGCTAGTTATATATTTAAGTTCTATTGAATTGTATTGTATTGCATTGTATTGGTGGTATAATATCTTTCCACAAGCGGCCTTTCACTAATGATGATAAAGACGGCTTGTAGAAGATTGTTATTGCACCTCAATCTTCTAATCATTAACTGTACTATTTTTTCCATTAACATATGTGTTAACTGTGGCGATTTAATACCTTACCAAAAAAAAAAAATTGTGGCGGTTTAATGATATGGTAATTGGACTGTGTATTATCTTTACTATGATAGCTTACTAACCCCTATGTTCTAATACAGAAGAATTTTGAAATTGAATTTTAACATATTGAATGGAGAAAAGATATGCTACTTCTTAAGAAATTAGCCTCTTCTTTACCTGGGTGTTAGCTATATAATATTTGGGTCTTTGAATTATATAATAAATATCTTTTTAACCCCTTGCAAGTTGGGGGTCCGATTGTTCTCTCTACACGATCAAGTCAGAAAAAGAAAGACATGACTAAAATCATTGAGAATGCATGTCATGTGTAGAAATGGTTCTCATGATGGACGGATCTAGACATGAAGTGATGGGTGGGCCAAGACATCAGCAACCTAACAAGAAATTCCAAGGACTAAATTTGACTTTAATCAACCAATTGAATTTGAGAAGTTTGGGATGGATAAGGGCTACCATTGAGAACGGTGAAATCGCTTTTACACCTTATTTTTTTTTAATACAATCCTTGATGATACCCTCGTCGCTCTAGCGACTTCCTATTTTCTGTTAATTTCATTTCATTTAATGAAAACGCATTAAGAATCATCAAAATAGAAAAAGAAGGAGAAGAAATTAGTCTAATGTATCATAGTCGAAGCACATTAACATGAACTGGTATTTTCACTATACAAAATCTTAAAAGATGTGATTGATTTATTCGTGTTGTAGTAAATCCTGAATAATCCAATGTAGTTTGGAAAAAAGACAGGATGAAAAAAGGGTACTCTTTTGCTCTAGGTTGTAATTGGGTTTATGAAAAGTTATAAAAATTTTTACCTTACCAAAAAAAAAAAGGGTACTCTTTCATCCTTTTGGTGCTCTTTATGCCATGAAATTGCCACCCGTTCAGAAGCAGCGGGGATGGACCTGTTTATACGCCAAATACATCCCAACCCAGTTCGTTCAGGTAACAAGGAAACCTGGAAACCATACCAAATGAGATACAAAACACTCGAACAACACAAATTTTTTCGTCAAATAACACTCTTAGTATATTTAAATATCATATCACCACTTATATATAATAGTTTAAACTTTTAGAATAGTTTTACCGTGATCTCACAAAATCTCATAAACATTTGGTTATCAATAAAAATGAAACTTAGATCATGCACGGCAAATAGGGGTGAGCAAAAGGAACCATCCGGATCGGGAATTACTTGAGCAGGACGGAACCAGCCGGTTTTAGGTGGTTCATGGGGGTACCGGTTTGATTCTCGATTCCAAAAAAGTGGAGCTGGTGATTTTCGGTTGGGTTCCCGGTTTCATGTGTGAAATTGCTCACCCGAACCACCAAAACAGGATCGATGATTTTTCTTTTACAATTTGTTTTTTGTTCAGGAGCTGAAGGCATGTCCCGAAGCGAACAGTTTCACACCCAATTGTTGTCCTTATAAATACCTTGTAATCTCCCACAGTTTTGAAACCTTGTCAGCGACGATGCTTGATTTGTAAACGTTGGACATCACGAAGCGCCACCGAACTCCAAACCTAGATAGGCTCTTGTTTCCATCCATGAACTCTCTATTTCTTGGCTCGTGAGTGCTCTTGCGCCAATCTATGTGCTTTTGGATTCAGCAGGTGGTTTATTCGTTTGATCATTCTTGTCTAGGGATTGCATTTTTGTTAAATTATGGGCTATTGAAGATGGTGTCCGACACGAGTAAAAGAGAAGGTGGCTGCCGCATTCAAGAGGGGAGGAAAGGCTACAGCTGCCGCATCGTCTGTTGCTAAGCCTCTGTTATGGCCTTCTTCATTGTCTCCCATCCAGCACCCTTCTCAAGCTAACTATGCATGGTCTAGGTAGAATCGGGAACCGGGCCGATTTAGTTCGATCTGGTTTTTGGTTCCAAAATTTTAGAATCGAGTCACTGGTCAATTCCCGATTCTAGGCCGAACTAGACCACCCCAAAACCAATCACCCATAACAGCAAGAGATATGTGTTCGTGCAACAATTTTATTTTTTGAAATATCAAATTTTGCCAATAGACATGCGGCTCTACTGATAAAGAGATTAAGAGGATGGGAATACTAGTATTACAGATGCACAATTCAACACTCGCTTTGTACGACACAAAGCAAAAGTCAAAGAGTTAGAGATAGGAGATCAATCAAAAGAACGATCGAATTTTCCAATTTTAGATGAGAGAGTTTTATGGGAATCTCACTTGACTATTATCTTATCCAGAGAACACAAAATTCAGGTAAGGGAAGCAAATCGAGAACTCCAATTACCAATTTCCCGAAAAAATAACTTTAAAAAAAAAAAACCTAACATCGTGCCGCGTGATTTTTCGTTCGACGCTAATTGTGCATTAGTTGTCGCGCGATGTAATTCCCAATTTTCCAATTTCCAAACTTTTGCTCCGACTTTTAGTTGTCTTGCGATGTGACCCTCTGCTTTCCTAGAGAAGAGATGTTTTTTTTTTAATGTTATTTCTGTTAAAGTTCCTATTCCAAAGTTATATGTACGTTCATTCGGGCCCCACCCGTGACCGGATTTTGAGTTTTGCCAAAATCCCTTAGGCCCCCCCCCCCCACCACCCCCAAGATCTCCAAATTGTTGCCGGAATATCTCAGTAAGGTGGGGCCCACCATGCCCCGCCCCCCGGGCGGGGGGGCCTCTCCCCCCCGTCCATCTCCCGGGCCCACAAACTGGCGAGCCTCTCCTGACCGTCCGTTCCCTTCCCTCCCCCATCCCAAACTCCATAAATAGGGGGCCCCACAAACTCCCCTCACCCTATTTGTTTTCCCCCGAGATGTGGACCCCCTGTCTCGCATCGCCATCTGCGCGCAGCACATGTGGTGGCTTCTTCCTCCTTCCTGTCTAGGGTTTGTATTCGCATTTCTCTCTCTCTCTTTTCTCTGATTCATCATCATCCTCCTCTTCTTCTTCTTCTCCTTCTCCTTCGCCGTTCTTGTTAACCTTTTGTTGTGTTTTTCTCTCCCTAAAGGAATTTTCTCGGCGTATCGTCATCATTCGTTTCTGTTGTCCCATGGTAGATTCAAACCTCTCGGTCAACCCATCATTTTCTGCCCTCGTCGCCTCCTGGAGAGCAGCGCGCGTTGTTGTTGTTCTCCATGGCTTTGTCCCTCTCTAATTCTTGATATGTTCTTGTTCATCGAAATTCGGGATTCGGGATAACTTCGTCTCCGCGGTAAATTTTTTCTCCTCAGGTTCGTGCTCCTGCTATCTTGAGCCGAATGGAGTCTAATCAGAACCAGGGCGCGGAGGACGACAACAGAGCAATCGCCACAACAATCGACCGTGACGAGCGGACCGCCGGCGAGATTCCGCCTTCCGAGGCGCCGCGAACGGCGGTCCGTAACGAGTTCCTCAAGGAAGAGCTGACCAACGGCGACCGGGAGCACGAGACGCTCCTCGTCCCGGTCGGGGGACCGCAGGTTTCTCTCTCGTCCCCGGGGTTCCAGAGAGCGGTGGCTCCTCCGAGGCGGCCTTCCAAGGACCGCCACACGAAGGTGGAGGGGCGGGGGCGGAGGATCCGCATGCCGGCGGCTTGCGCGGCGAGGATTTTCCAGTTGACGAGGGAGTTGGGGCACAAGAACGACGGCGAGACCGTGCGGTGGTTGCTGGAGCACGCGGAGAATGCCATCATCGAGGCGACGGGGTCCGGTACGGTCCCCGCGATCGCAGTCTCCGTTGGCGGGACTCTGAAGATCCCGACGACGCCGTCCTCGTCCTCTAAGGAAGACGGTGATCATCCGAAGAAGAGGAGGAAGCGAGCTTCGAATAGCGATTTCTTCGACGCCCGCGAGCCCGTCTCGATGCGGTCGGGGTTCGCGCCGATCACGTACTGTAGTGGCGGTGGCGGTTTAAGTCACGGACTGATGCAGTTGTGGCCCGTGGGTACACCCATTGGCGGCGGCGGGACGGTGTTCGTGTTGCCCGGCTCGTCTGGTCAGACGCAGCCGTCGTTCCTGGCGATCCCGCCAATCTTCAACGTCGGCGCGCGGCCAGCCTCGAACGCAGCGACCGCACCGGCTGGCGGTGGAGACGGCGGCTCCACAGACGCGTCGGCGGTGGAGCCGAGCTCGACCTCCCCGGTGGCGGCGAGCGTCGTCAGCGGCAGTACAAGCAGCGGCACGCCCCACATGCTCAAGGATTTTTCCCTGGAGATATACGACAGGAAGGAGCTCCAGTTCTTGGGGCGGAGGAGCCCGAATTCGCCGCCCTCGTCGTCTTGCTCGAAGCCCTGAATGAGGAGGGGGCTGTCGTCCACAGTGGATACCGAAGGTCAGAGCTGAAGTAGTAGTAGTAGTAGGGCTGTTCTCTCAGCCCTTTTCATTTCCCTTCCTTTTGTGCAGTTTGAGTTGAGGTGAAACATTACAAGAAACGAGGAACGCGACCAGCAAGCATATGCTGTAACGCTAACATTTCTAGGAAAAGACTCATCAGTTCAATTTGCTAAATGTCGATTCGTGCTTTTCGCTCCAATCCGTGACCGCGATTTCTTGATTTTTCAATCTCGAACTCTGTTTCCGCTTTTTCCTAATCTCAACATTAGCGAGCACTGTTCTCGAAGACGAAGAAAAGAAAAGAAAGAACACGGGGATATTAGGAAATGGGATTAGGTGAGGGAACTCTCTCTGCACTTTGGATATGGGGGGGGGGGGGGGCCACTTTTAGGCAGGGCAAGATACGAGGGAGAAGAGGAACGTGAGTGGCTCTTTGATGTCTCGGAGCGTGGGCCCCGGCCACGAGTCGTCTCGTGTGAGGGTCGCACGTGTCCCGATGGACGTGGGGCCCACCCCCCCTGGATGTGTTTTTTTCCCTCGCTCTGTGCATCGAGGGGCGGTCCCATCCGTGCATGCAGGCTTTTTGAAGGCCCGGCCGACGCGTGGCGGCCTCTCGTGACGCTTTTCTCGTGGTGGGGGGGACGGCTCGACCCGGTGCTCGCCAAGTCAGCACATCGTTTAATGCGCTCCCCACCCCCCTCGGCCCGGGCCCCGGTCGCGCCACGTGTCTTCCCTTCTGTCGAGCAATTATTGCATTCGTTCAGTCCAATTTGAACGGCAGCTTTGCGCCTGTTTTTTTTTTTTTTTGTTTTTTTTAAAGAAAGATAGATATTCATATATCATGATAATACTCAACGGAAATATGAAAAGGGCCTAGCAAAATTTAAATAACTGCATAACAAAACAAAAGTCGGAAAGTACGTAACAAAACACAATTTGCAGCTAGAAGTACCCTCTCGTCCTTCAAAATTAAATCTATCGCTGCAAACAATCGGCGGCCAATTACCATATTTGGTAATGAGCATATGTCAAGATTTCTCAATCCATTTGTAATGGCTTGCGGTGCGGGTCTAAGTTCAATGTTCTCGTCATCATCGTTGTGCAAAGATACTAACATAAATAAAATGTTGAAGAGCACATATCAAATACCCCGTAAAATGTTAGTGGTCTGTCTTAGGAATCAATCAAGATTGATACTCTAATATTAGTTGTGGATTAGATTGTATCGGAAAATCGACATTCACTATACTTAGGTAGTCATAATATCTTGTTAGAGACCGCTTATGACTTGTGGGCCAAAAAGAGTTTTGAGTACACTGCTAATGTTTAGTGAACTTACAAGGTCGCACACAATAACAAACGGACTTAATATTTTCTGTGCGCCTTGATTTACTTAAGAAGTAGATTTTAATTTATTCTCTTATTTAAATTATCTATGTAGTCGTGCGCGTTATAAGATAACGATTAAATGTAAATGGTTTGGCGGGCCCAAATCGCCTGGCCCACTTCTTTTAATTCCGCTGGATAATGAGGCTGTATAAATAGATAGAGAATCGTTCTCTATCTAGGGTTTTTCGACAGAGTATCGAAAATAAAAAAGGCATTCAAGAAAATGAACTTCAAGATCTTTTGCTAGCACGTAGATCATTGAAGAATTCCGTTCGTGTATGTGGATACCGGTAAAGGCGCAATACTTGGGGCGCTAATTCAGACACAATCAATTGCCAATTTATCTTCAATATGTAAAAGATACGTTTCGAAATTTTCTTTTGATTTCAATATACACATGGATCCTGTTTAGGGTTCTATATTCCACTGCGTTGTTTTTCGTTGATGAACCCAACATAAGAAACTCTTAAATTTATATTTAGATATGGTTTGAGAGAGTAAAGCTAAATCCAAATTGGGAGATGAGCGGCCTAATTTCATAGAGGTTGAGGACCTGCATTACAAACATCTTTCTTGGTGCCAAATCGACTAGACGAATGACTAAATTGGTCTCCAAGTTCACTCATAATTAACTACAAAAATTGAAGTCCCGGAACAAACTGAGAGAAAATAGAAAGACGGAGAGCTACAAAAGTGGGAAGAGGAGAGGGAGAGAGAGAGAGAGAGTTCCCTTTTCTCTTCAGGGACAACACTACAGAAAGGAGAAGAAAATATAACCTAGGGAAAAGAATGGAGAAGATGACTATAGCGAGAGCTTTGCTTGATTTGTCATAATTCGCACTGGAAATGTGATGATCATATTCTTTATTGATGAAATCACAAGCTATAATATACTGCAAATTATATCAAGTATTTGTTTAACAAACGATCAAGTGACACTTGGAAAATTATTTAAAAAGCCTTAAACCTATTATATATAGGTCAATTCAATCTTGAACATTTCAATTCATTTTCATTTTGGCATAAACTTTTCGACAATTTGCCAATTTAGTCTAAATATCCAAGTACGGCAAGTTTTCAAAATGTTTAGGATTAAATTAATGCAATAAAATTTTATGACTAAATTTACACAATTAAAAGATTATGACTGAATTAACATCCGTACCGTAGGTTTAGAACCGTTTGGAGAATTATCTTGATCGACACTTATTAATATGACTCAGATAGTATGTATTGCTATCACGAGAAATGAAAAACGACTACTAGGGGTATGCAAAAGAAACTGTCCAGACTGGATTGAATCGGCCGATTCTGGGCAGCTCTCAGGGGAACCGGTCCGATTCCATAAAATTGGAACCGATGGTTTTTGGTCAAGTTCCTAATTTCAATGGTGGAACTACTCGCTTAGATAGGCCATACTTTTTTTTTAATTATTTCTTAAAAATATTTACAAAAGCCCTAAGCCTTCTTTTGTTTCCTATTTGGCTATTTCCTCTCTAGTTTCACGCTCGTTCTTTCCCTTAGCCTCTCACGCTCTGCTCTTTCCCAAGGATCCCCGCTCAGAACATGGTGAGGCGATCGACTGTACTTTGATTCATCTCAAATTCGCCCTACCGTCTTCAAACTAAGTAGGGACCCTCGCGATTAAATGCTCGTCCTCCACCTTGTCCTATTTAAAGGATGGGTGGAGCTCGGTTTCTCTGGTTTTTTAAGTGTTTGGTGTCCAATTGAGTTGATTTCTTTGATGTCGAGCATTTCTTGATGATCATTTGGAATAAGTCTAGGTTAGAGTTCTAAAAAATGGTCGACATCTTCTCCTCACTCCGTGCTCACCACATGCTCAATGAAATGCTTGAACCAAACTCATGAAACTTGTCTCTTTGTTGTGTATTCGAATAGGTTGGTATATGTTTGTAACGATGCTCAGAGGAAGTTGTGTTCCTATTTAAAGAAAATCTTTTGAATCAAAACACTTGGATATTCATCACATATTCATTTGCAGTTCATCTATTTCGCATTCACTTTTCTGCTATTCAAGTTTACGGCCGTATGTCTTGGCATTGCCCTCATTCTATATTCTCATGTGTCTCGGTGCTATTCAATGGTGGCTGGTGGTGGCCGTGAATGTGGCAATGGCGGCCCAATACTTGAAATTTGCCACAATTTTTGTGAATCCACCCATTTCATTGGACCGCTTGGGAACTAGAGCGGATTGGATGGTCCAATCCCAAGACTACACGGTTTGGTTTCTGGTTCTAGAAATTGGGAACTGATTCGCCTTGTTTGGTTCTCGGTTTCGGATTGAGAAATGATTAGTCCTAATGGCTACTTAGTAAAGCTTGTATCTATCGTGCAAAGTATACTGCAATCGGGTCGTGCCTACTCCTAGTCATGGACTGGGCGGACCACTTGAACACAATCTGGCTCAAAAGCACAACCTGGGTGGGCCGTCATTCTTTCATGGGCCTTGGACTCGCCCACTTAACTCCGGTTAGGCCTGCCCCGTGCCCAATATCCCCTCGTGATCCTCTCACGATTCTTTAATTAGCCCAGATTAATGATCGAATTCTATATGTCCTAATTACATGCATTCATTATTTTTATGGTTTGGGTTTTGAGATCTCGTTGTAGCTGCAAACGCAAGTTTAGAGCTCTTTGAGTTTGCTCGTGGCCAACCAGTACTGAAAATGAATATCAATTCATATAAAAGAAGAAGGGCAGTACAGCATGGGGTGAGTACTGCATCTCTCACCAACCGTACGCCTCTTAAACCAACTTGATTGGGATAAGCCAACAGGAGAAGAAGCATCTATGATCTCTCCCTTTTTTGCTTTACAACATATGAAACACGAGCCGGTTATTGCGATTTTGCGAGATAATATGAACACACACACATGTATATTTTTTATTCTCTAAGATTGGAACTTAGGTGGAGATAGATGCTTGGTCTTAAAGTACACCAACAGCCGTTTCCAACTTACACAGGGCTTAATTTTATTTTCCTACATTGAGTGACTTGAAAGCATGTATGAAATGCCCGCGACATCAACATCCCAGCACCTGAACATGTGTTCCTTCGTTATATATACGGCTTTGTCCAACCAAAAGTCCACCATATATACATCCGGGGATATTTCTTGCTTTCGATGCATCGATATGGCTGTTCTTGCCCCAAAGGCTCACTCTCGCATGATTATTGCCCTCCTGCTCGTGATAGTTTATGTGTCGAAAGCCGTACTTGATGCCCATTATTATGACCAGATATGTCCTCAAGCTGAGAAAATCATATTGCAGGCGGTCCAAAATGCCACGAGGCACGACCCCAAAGTCCCCGCTCGCCTTCTTAGAATGTTCTTCCATGACTGTTTCATTCAGGTATGAACATTTACAAGCTCAAATGCAAAAGCTCTCTCTCTCTCTCTCTCTCTCTCTCTCTCTCTCTCTCTGTCTCTCTCTCTCTCTCTCTCATGCATGTCATTGGATGCTGCACACACACAGGGATGCGATGCGTCATTGCTGCTTGACTCTACTCCTGGAAACCAAGCAGAGAAAGATGGGCCTCCTAATATCTCGGTTCGAGCATTCTATGTGATCGATGATGCCAAAGCAAAGCTCGAAATGGCATGTCCACACGCAGTCTCTTGTGCTGATATCATCGCCATTGCAGCTAGAGACGTAGTCACCATGGTAATAGCCATAACTCCCCTAGCGAGTGGTTTTTCCCTCACAATGCGCCTTCTGTGCATGTTCATTCCTATATACTTCTCATAATGATTCTGAGCTTTATTCTAAATCCGATACAAAGGCATATGAAGCTCGTTTGATTGCTACCTTGTTCATTAGATGAATTCTAGCACGTTCGCAACTACTCCGTAGGATTCACTCAAGAAACTTCAAACAACTTGTTATTGATGTATTACAGCAACAAGTCAGTCCAATAAACTCGACTATCATTTTGGAAAAAGCCTAGCTATCACAGTTTCAGAAAGTCGATGTCTATGAAAATAAACCGGCGAGCCCAAGAGAAATAGGAAAAGAGTTTCAAATGGCTTCCCATTTAATTACTGTATTCTGTGGTCTTGTAGTTATCATTTGATTCGCTTGAAAAGTTACTCCATCGATAAAGAAAAATTACTAAGTTGCTCCACACATTGAAAAAATTTCTAACTCCTCGGGATAGCTATCATGGCATAATATTGGCTACGGTTTTCATTGTTAAGGCTGGAGGGACATATTGGAACGTGCTGAAAGGTAGAAAAGATGGAAGAGTATCAAATGCTTCAGAGACGGTCAACTTGCCGGCGCCAACCTTCGACGTGACCCAACTCCTTCAAAGCTTTGCCAAAAGAGGCTTAGGCCTCAAGGACTTGGTCGCACTATCTGGTGGCCACACTATAGGCTTCTCACACTGTTCTTCTTTCCAAGCCCGGCTTCGTAACTTCAGTTCGACTCACGACGTTGATCCGACCTTGAACCATGCATTCGCACAACAGCTGAAGAATACTTGCCCTAAGCCGAACAGGGACCGAAATGCAGGACAGTTTCTGGATGCCACTGCATCAACTTTCGACAACAATTACTACAGAAGACTTGTGGCGGGTGAAGGTGTGTTTGGGTCGGATCAAGCACTGTATAGTGACTACAGGACAAGGTGGATTGTAGATTCGTTTGCCAGAGATCAAAGTCTGTTCTTCAGTGAGTTTGCAGCTTCTATGGTAAGACTTGGAAATGTTGGAGTGCGAGAAATTGGAGAAGTGAGAATAAAATGCAGAGCGGTAAACTGAGAGAGAGAGAGAGAGAGAGAGAGAGAGAGAGAGAGAGAGAGAGAGAGTTTACTTTGTGAAGCATGATTTGCCAATTTCTTTTGTTTCCCATTTCTGTGTTTGTTTCTGATTCAATAAGAACTAATCTTTGTTGATGGTGTAAACATCACATAAGGGCCGATCTTTGTTAATGGCACAAGCATCACATGAAATACTTCATTTTCAATTTTCAAGCCAACAACGCTTTGTTATTATATTCATCAATCACAATCCGATCAAACTTATTATTTATGGGAAAAACATGGGATCAAAAAGTACTTACCAAAAAAAAAAAATCGAAGAATAGTGGGTAAGGAAGAAGGTACAAAATGATCTGAATGGTAATAGCAGATACAGTACACTTGTGAAAGATGACCAAGCCCGCTTCATCAAGATATACGTATCTGTGCTTACATATCTTTCTATGTGATTGTTAAAGGCTTGATCAACTAATTGAACTCAAGCAAAAGCTACATCAGAACGAAAGACATACTTGACCCCCTTCGTCACATTGCGGGCTTCATGAAGCAGACACTTATCACCATGTATATGAAGTAGAGCCATTCCTTCAGCTGGAGCGACCTATACAGTTAAGGTGGAGATAAATCACAAACAGTAGACCAGGACATGGAATAACAACCCCCCGGCATATTTGAGGATGCAACACGAAGAATGCCAGAAACAAAACAGGGCAAAGACAATATTTATTGTATGTATCCAAAAGAAAAACTTCAAACAGAGAAAACACAGAATGGATATACCTCAGCCACAATACCATTTCTTGAATTATAGAAGACAGTTTCTCCTCCAACCAGCATCTCTGAAGGAGAATTACTACAGTTGCTTGAACCATTCTTGGCTCTTGACTTTGAACCACCGCTTAAGTAAATTAGTAAGGTGTAGTGGGTACGTTTTCCTTCACCAAGATCAACACCTTCATCAATATGTCTTCCAAATCGTTGACCAGCCTTGTACCTGATGCATAGGCAACTCCAACAATCAATGAAATCAAACTTTACAGGTACTGATAACAACTATTTTCTTTGCCAGCTTTTACGGCTATTAACAGAGCGACTTTCAGTTCACACTGTACAATTGACTGTGAAAAGGTTCCAATCCGATCTAACCATATTCAGAAATAAAGCAGCAGTGCTGTAATTTGAAGCAGAAATCAGAACTCAAATGCACAAAACAAGGGAAGTCGTTTTCAGTTTACCCCAGATTGACAACACTGTATTCTTGCCTATTCAAAGCCTTGAAAAAGTTAGCCAATGGGTAACTGATGCATCTATACATGGAAAAGATACAGAATGCGGTTTTGGTAATGCTATAAAGCAATACAAACCTGTAAAATCTGATATTTGGATTCAACCCAACAGCAACACTCCCTCGAATTTTGATATCAGAGAATAATTTGTTAAGTCCAGATTCCCATATTGCATTTGCAAGAAAGGGATCGGTAACAGAAATTCTATCATTGTCCCTGTAAGCTTCGCCTTTCGTTGGACCAAGGCTTCCTTGGTGAACAAAGCCAAAGGATTCAGCAACTTTTACAAATGCATTAGATTCAGCTGGAGTTAAAAAATTCTGCACCTGAAATCTTAACCATGAAAGAGAAATCACCACTCGAAATACACGTTCATTCTATATGCAAACACATTTTCTTGTAAATTAAAATACGCGGTTCCATGTTGCTTGGATCGTATGCACGAGTGGGCCTAAAAACTAAGTCGCCGCACCCTACTTGTAGTGGTGACGCGACAATCAACGTTCTCGTCCTAAACCATCTCAACATATGAACCACCATGCAGAAAACTGTGTGACAAACTCGTGCAGCGGAAGAAAACAACTGTATTCTCAGATTAAAGGTAGAAAAGATAGTTGACCCTTGATGTGGAGCTACTCCAGTGGAAGCTGCATATATGAAATTCGAGCAGAGTTATGGAGACCGCGCGAATATTTTATCGAGGTATGATTTAGATAGCAATAAGTCATCTGATTATCTAGACAAACCAAACGACCAATGCAGTCTGCTAAAAGAATCAATATATCTAGCTGCCGACTCGAGACGTCCATATCAGGGCTCTGCCTCTGGCTAACCATGACTAGCTCTATTATACCTCATAGCCGTAGAAATTACGTGGCTTCACATAATCCTACTTTCTTGAAAGCAACATTCAATTGATCCAGCTTCTCAACATTCAATATGCACAAACACCTCACAGGCAATCAGCAGTTGCCTCCTCAGAAACCACCGACACTCAATGAACACGTTCCTCAGAGCATCGTCCTTTCCAAAAGGGATCCCAAAACGACACCAGAGGAAAAGTCTTTTCCAATCCACAAAAGCGAGTATGTCTCGACATATACCGGACCGGAAGCACCGACTACGGCACGGCAACAGACACGGAGCAGAAACGCTGCGCAAGAGAGCAAGAGGCGGAAGACGTACGGTGAAGAGATCGGTGTCCTTGAGGCGAGTGATGTGGAGATCTTGCTTGGGCTTGACGAGGGGCCACTTGGCAATGGTGGGTGATGGAGAAGGTTTCGTCTTGGAGCTTCTGGCCTTGTCTCTACCGTCTCCCATCTTCCTCTTCCTCTTCGCCTTCCCCGTTTCTTCTTCTGCCATTCCCCAGCTGAATTGAATTTCCCCAGATTGCGATCACGTTCGGTCGCAGGTCCGATTGATGACCCGGTCCGATCGCGGGTCCTCGGTGCTTGGATGGGCCGAATATCGGATCATGTCAACCCTGACCCGCCAGGTTTTTTTTTTTGGTCAAAATTATTATTTGATTTAAAGGAAAAAACCATAAAAAATCCCAAACTTATTGCTAAATGCATTGGGGTAAATGTGTCACAAATATCTCGCTCGATGCCAACGAGAGCCCCCCTTGCCGGAAATTAAAAAAAAGGAAAAAAAACAAAAAAGACGAAAATACCCATGGACTAAACACATTGGGGTAAATGTGTCATAAATAGCAAAGTTTGGGGTTTTTGGTGTCATAAAAAAAAGTTCAAGATAAATGTGTCACAGGTGTCAAAGTTTAGGGTTTTTAGTAGTTTTTTTCCTTGATTCAACTAGTAAAACCTTAAGGGCATAATAAATGGGCTCTAAACAACGGAAGATCCCAAAGGGGTTGGAGATAGTGAATTTCTCCTATAGGTTTCGGCGACCTAATTCGCGATGAACTTGGCCTCTCTAAGACAGTGTAGTACCCGGATGTCCGCAAAGTGGACTAAGAGATCACTACAATCGGAAATATGTACACGGACAGTTTAGTACCCAGATGTCCATAATTCGATTCTTGATAAGCCCTGTATCGAAATGTGGATGTTGAGTGATGAATGTGACCAAATTTCCTTCGCCACGGACATATCAAGAATAGATGCTATGTTGTCTCTGTATCGCCAGCATTGCACACACAACACATTAGATTAAGGTACGATTCTCTTCCTGAATAAATTTTTCTTTGTTGGTAGTCTGACACAGAGACCACGCCCGTAGCCTTTTTGTTTTTTTGGTCTTCACGTCCATAGCCTGGCTTTAGGAGTTGTTTGCATGTTCCAAATAGGGGTGTGCAACCGGATTGGATTTACCTAAAAACCTGACCGGCTCACCCAAAAAATAAGTCTGGGAACCGGTTCCCGTTTGAACCGGCTTAGAAACCCGTTTTGTTTTTTGGGAACTGAATAAAAACCGGTCCGATTTCCGATTTTAAGTGAAAACCCATCTGAACCGGTTTTATATGAAGGTCTACTTGCAATTTTTATGGATAAAATTCAAAATATTATATCAGAAAAGATGAGGTACGTGATCATTATTTGCGGATAGTATAACTCAAGGGTTTGCAAGCATTATAGGGAGCAATTTCCTTTTTCTTAAAATTTTTATTTTGTAACGAATAAACTACATATCCAATTAGAATTTATGATCTTTTATCATGTCCATTAAACTATTGGGACTAAGATAATGTGCTTTTGTATGAATACTTAAAATTGTTTGCATAGTCAAACTTATAATCTTTGATTTGAGTTATAAGTTTTCCTATTTGCTACCTGGAAAAAATGAAACCAAAACAAGGAACAAAAAAAAAAACGAATTCTCGAGTAGACCCTGCAACTGGATCAAAAAAATAGGGTAGATTCCAAAACAGGGTCTAGGACAAGTAAGGTAGGTTCTAGTTTCCAAAAACTGAAAACTAGTTATAACAACGTCGGTATCAGGTTCGAGGTATAGAACCAACCTATCCTAGAACCGATCACCCATAGTTCCAAACATTCTTTCATTAATTGTGTGCTAAAAGGATTATCATTCTTGATTCTGGCTGGGCTTGTTCTACTTTTGATTGAATGTTTGCCTGATTGAGTCTCTGTCCAGACTAGCTGATCTTTTGCTGCTTGAGGCCTCACTAAGATTGTAAGGATTTCTTTAACAATTTGATCATCAAAACTATTTTTCACAATTTGTGCATTCCATGAATTTTCCTCCTTGTTAATCAGGTCAACCACAAAATTGAGGCTCATCTCTTGGAGCAAGACCTCATATTAGGAATGACCGGTTCTTGATCTAGTCCGATTTGATCTAGGAACCGGGAATCGGACCGGAAGGACTGGTTCTCAGTTTCTGGGATCAAGGACCAGTCGGTCCGGTCCAGTTCCATTTTACATAAAATGCATATTAAGAGAAATTCATAGTAAGACCTTTCAATTTTGTTCCACTACAAACTTATCACAACCAACATGAACAACATAAGAGGTATCCCAATAATGAGCAGAAACATATACAACAGATTTTATCAGCTTTCCAAACAAAAGTATAAGTACACAATTTCATGCCATCCTCAACATCACTTTACCCATGCGGTTGAACCGTTTACATGCTATAATTTCAAAACCACAGTGAAATGCAATACTCACTTCCTACACAGTCAACAGGACATGCTCTATTTAGCAGCAAACATCCTAAGCACACGTGTCCACTGAAGATCTCACAAAACAATAACACGCCTAAACGTGAGCATGCTAACAATCACGACAACAGCGAGAAATACTCGCTCATGCGCACACTGCCTTAGCCTAATCTAGAAATGAAAACAAACCTCCATCCAAACATAAATGACATGATCTCGCAAAAAAAAAAAAACTCAACACATGCATTGCTCCTGAAACGAAATAGAACAGCAAAATAGTAAAAATAGAACACCAAGGGTGAACATTATAGTCATCCTTGGGGAAAGGAATTAGATTAGAGTTTCGTTTCTTCATATTTTTAAAAAAACTTAAACATATATATAATTGGTCCAGTTCCACCCTGAAACCAGAAAGCAAACAGATCGGCCACCGGTTCCAAAAATAGGAACTTGGGATTGGACCGAGACCCCTGGAACTACCCAGAACCGACCGATCCGGGCGATTCCTGATTCAGTTGGTTCGATATGCTCAGCCCTACCTCATATCACCCATCTTTTTAGCCATTTGTCTTATATAATTCTTACGGTTAATACCACGAAAAATCTCAAATTGGTACATTAATGAAAATTTTATACTGAACTATTTTTTTTTACCACAAAAAACCTCAAACTGGTACACCTGTGACAAATTTACCCCAAATTAATATTTTGACCACTAAAAACCCCAAACTGATATATTTGTGACAAATTTACCCTTCGTTAGTTTCCATTAAATTGAATTAATACCACAAAAAATCACAAACTAGTACGCCTGTGACAAATGGATAGTAAAACATAATATTGATATATCAGTTAATTGTAGCGTGTTATTTAACAAAGCAATTTGACAGTAAAATTTAACGGAAACAAACTGAGGATAAATTTGTCACAAATTTACCAGTTTGAAGTTTTTGATGGTCAAAAAATTAGTTAAGGGTAAATTTATCATAGGTGTACCAGTTTAGGGTTTTTCGTAGTTTTAATCCTAACTCTTATTTGTTACCCATCACTTACATGCCACTGCACTGAGTGAGAAATAGATGTCCTACCCATTAACAAGCTCTGCCAAACCCAGGAAGGGCGTATCGCTTTCTTTGCATGCCAAAAATCTCTTTGAGGAAAATAAATTCATTTTAACAGCTTGCTTTATAATGATAATGGGTTTTGAGTTAATCTCCAAGCTTGTTTTCCCGGCATTGTCTTATTAAAGTCAATCATATCTCTGATGGCTAATTCTCCCTCATTCTTCTTGGCTTTTAAAATATCTTGTTTCTTCCGATGTAGAGCATATTTGGCTTCATTAGTCTTCTACCACAAAGAAGCAATATTTCCACTCAATTGTTTTACAAATAGAGACTGAATTTAAGCATGGACATAGCATACTGTGGTAAGGCTTGTACCACAATTTTGATCAAAGTTTGTTTTCCAGCTTTAGACATCAATTTCCGCTTCCACCTCTCTGACTTTGCATTCATTCTGCCCAATTTACTTGCAAACATATCTTCCATAGATACTCCCTAATCTGACGGAATTCCCAAATATTTACTAGTTTTTTCAAACACCAGATCTCTTGGCCATTTTCTCCTTTTAAGTTCTGAATGCCGATTCAATACTGCAAATATATTTTGAAATTCCTATAACTTCCTATCTAAGAAGAAAATTGAGTCATTTGCAAAAAAAAAATGAGAAAAAGTGGGACACCGCCCGTTTAATTTGATGCGTTTAATGCTTTCTTAACTAGGGAAGATAGAACATTAGTCTTTAGAATGAACATGAAGGGGGATAAAGGGTCTCCCTGTTTAGTATCCATTGACGGCTTGAAATATTGTAGATGCTCCCCATTGAACTTCACACTAAAAATTAAAGTCATCACACATTGCATAACCTATTAATCCCATGAAGCCCATCTTGTTTAAACACGCTTCCAAAGAAATTCTACTCTACTTGATCATAAGCTTTCTGCATATCAAGCGTTAGCATTGCCTAGAATTTTCTCCTTCGAAGTCAGGGTTGGTGTAGCACCTTCTGCACAACTAAAATGTTATCTTGGATCAATCTCCCACTCACAAAGGCACTTTGTTCCACTGCAATCAAGTCAGATAATCAGACAAAGCCTATTAGCCATAACGTTGGATACGATTTTGTAAGCAAAATTGCACAGACTAATGGGACGAAAATGCTCAAGTTTCTCTGGGTTTGGCATTTTAGGAATAAGGGAGATACGAATTCTATTAAGGCTTCAGGGTTTCGGACATAAAGAACTCCCACACTGCTCTGAACGTATGGGTTTTTATATTTTCCTAATGGTATTGGTGGAAAAGTCCACTCACGCCATCTGGCCCTAATGCTTTTGCATCGTCTAGCTAGAACATCGGTGCACTCGTTATACATGATTATTTTGTATTGCTTTAAATTCATATTATTTGTTGGTATTAGATTGAGTGGTTAGTCGATCTTTTACCTTAGAATTAGAAATTTTATTTATTGAGTTTCGATTCAGCTTTATTTTTTTTTTATAATTATAGGATGATCCCAAGGGACGAGATGATGCTAGAGATCATAATCCTTGAGTGGAATGGTGGCTTAATTAATGTTTAGGCTCGTTTTGGGGTTACTATGTGTGTAGTGGTGCTAGTTGACTAACCTTCTTCCCAGGACTTTTGTAATGTGTTGTGTTTTGTTTGAATACTTTATGAAGATGGTAACTAGTGTTGTTAAGAAGCATAAGTAGATTAATTAAACTCATGTGATTTCTTGTACGGAATGATGTGAAAATTTTGTGGTGCTTCCTCATGCTATTAATAATTGCAAATTAAGTTTTGAAAAGGACATGTGTCGCGCGCGTGACATTCTGGAGCGTCACAAAATAAATTTACTAAATAGAGTAAGATGACATTCATTGAGTTTTTCATTTGAAACCACATCATCCATAATTACAATTTCATTTTCTGCTAAACTTTTACAAAGAGAGGCCAGGTGTACATACATTTCGTGATTTTTTTTTTCCATTAGAGTACTTCAGAGAAAAATCACCAGAAGGGAAAAAGACATAAAGCTCCTGATAGGAAGACAAACACAGCTGACAAGAGAAGAGCGGCTGATTGTTGACACATGAATTTCGCCTACGAGTTTATCAAGCATTTTTTTCAAAGAAACAGTGATTTTGAGGCTTGACAAGTGGACTTGCTGATATCTGTTTGGACTAAAATTTGTACACAAGGTACGTCGACGTCTCGACTTACTCCTCTCAAAATGTCAGCCAAATCGGACAAATGTATGAGCGCGAACTTGCCGTTTCTGCACCACTGTGCAGTCTGCTTGGGTTAACTTGATTTTGCACTTAGCCTAATCCAAACCCTCAAAAGCCCATCAAGGCCCGACTCACCAAGGTTCAAGAGCCCATGGGTGCCCCCATCTCTCTCAGCTGCCGTGTGTGCAAGGCTTCCAAAAACCCTAAAAAAAGAAAATCCCATTTTCTTCCTCTTCATTTTCTTCCGAAAGAGCCCACGAATTCCAAGTCTTTCTTTCTCCATTTTTTTTTCCTACCCGCAGCATTTTCACCTTCAAAGTTTGGCGGTGGTGTCTTCATCTTGGACTCTTCACTTTTAAGCTCTTTGTTCGCGCTCCCTTTCCACCAACGAGCTGCTGTCCCTCTCGCTTCATCGGTTCTTGCTCTTGCCACCTCCATCTCCAACTCTACTCTCTCCGCCGCTGCTCACTCCATCTTGCTCACAGTCACTCCATCGCCACCACCAGTCCTCAGTTCAGCCATCACAGCCACTCCGTGTAAATCATCACCTTCAACTCTCATTCTCTTTTTCCCTTCACTGGTTCCAGCTCTCTCCGTCACTGTTCTCGATGCCTCACTCTCTCAGTTACAGCCACCGTCGAGCTTCCTTTGTCCTGCCCTGTTTCCAGCTCCTCCTCCATCTCTCGACACCACTCGGTGACACCCTCCCTCTTTCAAACAAGGTAAAGATCCTTATCTTAGTCCATCCTATATTAGTAGTCGCCGAGGATCCCCAGGTTGGTCTGTAGTTGAAACTCGGAGTATCGTATACTCGCTTGGCCCCCACGGGTATCGCGAGTCTACTACTTCGACCTATGGCTCGATGAATCGGGTCTGGCATCCTTAGAGTTTAAGGTTCCATCTTAAAACTTTTGTATATGGTAAAATTAGGCCTTAGTTTGCGGTGGAGTTGCTCTTTCTTTTCCTCGCCACAAATATCTGCGATTGTCCGTCCATTTGTTTTTGTCATCTTCCCTTGTTTGCCCCGTTTAAATACTGCTGGTGCTTTGCCGAGAGTCCCCATGCATGGTCACTTGTTTCCTTGCTAGATTGATTTCATTTAGTTTTTATTTTAAGGTTGTTCGAAAGCCTTCTCTTTCTCACTTTGCCGGCCTAGTGCCACTTTTTACATTTATCTCCTTATATTGGTGTGTAATATGCATATTTTAATGTTTAAGCATGACCAAATGTGTGCCTCAAGCTTGCCTTCTATGGTCTTGATTTGGGTTGTAACACCTTCAGTTTTGCCGTGATGCATTGTGGGAGAAATATTAGCTTCAATAGGGATGATAAAAAAGGAGAAAGAAGAAAAAAACAAAAAAAAAAAGGAATGGAACAGAGTATTTGGTGATTTTAAAATGAGAAAAGAAAGAGACGTGACTCTGGTGGAATTGATGAAATGGAGCACAAAAATTGATAAAAATGAAGTCTTATTTAGATTAGAATCGCATTTAGGGATGGCATAATGAGCCTTTTGGTTCAGCATTTGAATGCTGCTTTGGGACTCTAAAGTCCCTTGAGCAAATGCAAAGTTATTTGGCAAATTTTTTGGCAAGCTTTGAGAAGATGTAATTGCATCTCCAAAGCTTGGAAAGGGCCTTTGGCTAAATGGAATCCATGAGAAGCTTTGGAAAGTTGTATTTTCGAAATGCAATCGAGCACTGTTCATCATTTTCCAAGTAACGGGTTCGATGATTGTCGCCTATAGGCTAGCGCCCCAGTGATCGCCACCTGGGTCGCCGGGGTCGTGCGACCCAAGAAAGCGTTGCCTGGGTCGCATGACCCAAGCGACACCTAAGGTCCGGTGACCTTAGGCGGCGATCGCCTGGAGGTCGTGCGACCACAAGCAGTGGTTGTCAAGGTCGCGCAACCTAGGCGATGCGTGAGGTCACGCGACCTCATGCTGACTCGCCCGAGGTCCTGCGACCTCAAGCCATCTCGCCTGAGGTCCAGCGAGGCTGGCTAGCAGTGATGGTTGATTTGCCAGTTTTTTTTTTTTAATATCAGCAAAAGTCTTTTACAAATAATTTTACCAAACGGTATTCAAGCCAAAGTTGCTTTCAAATGTAATTTTAAAATACACATTACCAAACACTATTTGTATTTCGAAAAACTCTCTTAGTTCAAAGGCATCTACATTTTGTCAAAGGCATTCCCCAAAAGCCGAACCAAATGATCCCAAATATATTTTTGATTAGTATTTTGTTGCAGTTAGTTAGCTAGTCTTTTCATGTTATTTGGTTTTAGTCATTATGCGTCTAGCTTAGGGTACCCGCTCATGGGAGTCATGTCCCAGAGTGTCGTATGATAAGGCTATGTTTTGCTATTCCCCGATACAGCTCGGGTTTTCTATTTCTGTACTTTATCTCATCTCTTTCTTATAGCATTTTTTGTGATTGTTGCTTATTTGATTGTGCATTTCTGAATGGTCATGGTTTAGTGTCTTAGGCTAATAAAAATGGCCGAAAACCGCATGAATCACTTAGGAGGTAAACCAAACGAGTTCATGCACCGAAATGACACTAGTTTGAGCAACTAGTATAATCATATCCCCCACCTTAAATCTCTGGTTGTGTGGAAAGTGAGGTATTATCTCATATTTCACTTAGCTTCTAGCCGGCTCCTAAAATGCTAGTGGCGATCTCAAATTAGGATATAACTCTCGTAAGCTAATCAACTAAAATGAAAAAACCCACCGTCTAGCGAGATAAGGATTTGGGAGAACCAGCATCAATTGAGGACCATTGATCGACTTTCGACATTACTATTAAACTAGCTTCCCCGAACCCTGCTCAAGAAGGGTCAAGGGTTGCGACACTGATTCAACTAATTTAGGGCAAGATTAGGAGGGGAAATAAGGAGGAGACAATCACCGATGCTAAACAAAGGGAGCAGAATCCACTACCTTCGGGCGAGAATGGGAATGGGTATTTCAGAATCATGATTGCTAGGGTTTAAGAAAGGTTTTAGGGTTTATGTAGAGGAACTACCACCATGGTAAACCTATCAAATGGGTGGGTGTCGGTTCATAAAAAGTCCAACCTAAATTGACCAATTTCAATGCAAATACAAATCTAGTGAATTAAACCCAACCTAATTTATATTGCTAAAACACTTTTATATTTAATCTAATTTAGGAAAACTCATATATAAATTAAGATGAAAGCATGAAGTGAATGAACATGAGATTGAGTGAGAGCAAGAAAAAGTCAGAGAGATGAGTTGGGTTTAAGTAAATTGTGAACCCACTTAACATTCATATTAAATCCATTGATAACTTATAGAGTTGAGTCTACACTCATTTATGACCAATTTATTAAATATAACTAATTCATATAATAATCTAGCTCATCAAATATAGGTTAAAAAATGGATTTATGACCTATTTTAACATGTCTAAACCATGGATAGAGAGAGCTCTTCCCAATGAGAGACTACAACATTTTTAACCTAACTTGCCGGTTAGCAAGCTTAACAACTTGGTATATTCTTTTTCTCTCATACAACTCAAGACTACACACGTTCTCGAATTCTGTATATGTTTTTGTGCTGGTTTGTCGTAGTGGATATGTTTTTTCTTACGGTAATGTTGGGGGCTGCTAGCGCCATTAACCCTTGCTCGCTATTTTGCCAATCAATTGAATTCCTTGAAAAATCAAATTTAAGCTCATATCGCATTTTTGAGAAAAGAGATTTCCTTTTTCCCTCATTATACAATTCGCCACATGTTTCAAGTTTGTTTCTAAACTAATCACGAAAAGAAGGGAAAGCATTTTAGACAAATGTTACACCATGAAACAATGATATAATGATGCAATCAACCATTCATCAACGTCCACACATTTCGAATCTCATTCTATTTAGTGCTAAATGTATTTACATTTCACTTTCGATTGGTCTGTAATCCCCATGTGTATGTCAATCAAAATATTTCTCCAGAAAAAAACATTCTGAAATTTTGAAGATAGGAGCATTATTCTTGCATTTGCATGACCCAACTGGTCGTTTGAGAGGAAGAGATCACCAATGAGTTTCAACAAACCAAAAAAAATAAAGCATGGCAGGCGTCTACATCATCAGAACCCATCATGTATTGATAAAGTGAATTTCCTATTTCTACCAATGAAGAAAAAGTTGATTGAAAAAGAGAGGGCGGTTTCGATGAAATTGAGAAGACACGTGGGCGTCCCACCACTTCGCTTCGGCAAATCCCAAGTTACTGGAGATCGGGAAAGGAAAAAACCTAGACCAGCCAGTGGCCAGTCCTGCTGAAGCAACGACAAATCAAGTTCGTTCCGGTCACCACGCCCAATTATCTATTCCCCCCTCAAAGTTAGAGGCCATGTAATACTTGCGCGGGTAGACCATAAATTAGTCCCATGATCTAAGTCAACCTGATAAATTCAGACGCTTCCGGCAGCGTCCAAGAAATGACTTGACTCGCATTGCTATAGTGAGCAGAGAATTCAACCCATATGCGCATAATATACGTTAATCTCGGCTTATGATCATCTCTTGCCAGCTAAGTAGCTCGCATGACAATAAACAAGCATTAACCATTTGCATGGAACGATTCTTTTCTTGTTTTCATCTTTTTGATCCCGTAAGTTTGCATTCTTGATTTAGTCAAAGGAAATCTATACGGAGATTAGAGAATTCTCAAAAACCCGAAAAGATCGTGTTGATAATAAAATATAAGACACCGCATTAATTTATTTGGCCAAAAAGCTCATTATAGTTATATGTTCAAATGTATTCTTAATTTCTGCCCCCTCGTGCTTCTGCTTTAGAAGATACTGGACACTGAGATCTAAGTATTTTCTAGAAGCTAAAATTCTTCCTGTCATATTCCCGTTCTCTTTGCAATTCATGCTTCTTCTCGCCGTTCTACTTCTATCTCATTCATTTCTTTTCAGCAAACAAATTTCTGGTGACAAGAAGCAGTGGTTGGTTCCCCAGATAGAGCCCATTTTACGGTATTCACACGAAAGTTCAGTAATTATTATTGCGCTGCTGCATTCTTCAAGTTAGTAATGAAATCTTCTTTTGACCCAAAAATAGAAAAGTGAGAATAAAGAAGAGACCATTTCGGCAGCAAAGAAGGGAGGGCAAAGGAGGAGTAGGTTGGAGCTGACTCGCCAACCAAGGCGAGCCCCATGACGAGGTGCGTAGCGATTGGTCGAGGTGAACATCGGGCGATGTAAACGGGCGGTGAGCTGTCAAGAGGGCATTGGCTCACCCCGCACATCATTGTACGATATGTAGACGTGCCCTACATGAATTTATCGTGTGATTTCCCATTTCTTTATTCCTTCTCCTCCTTGTTCTGGAGCTAGCGTAAGTCTTGTCCTGAAACCACAGCTATCTTGTTTTTCATTTTTTGTTCCTTGCTTTCCCTGTGAAAAACCCGATATGTAATGTCTCTCTCCGTCTCTCTCTCTCTCTGTGTCTCTCTCCCCCCGTCTTTACTCTTTCTTTCTTAAACATTACCAAAAGGAGACAAGTCCATCCTGTTTTGATTCTTCTTGCTCCATTTGTTTAAATATTTTCGCTTGTTTGGACTCCTATTTTCCCACTTTCTCGTATTCTTTTGTTCTTTTCCCCCTTGTGGGTTCATTATTCTTTTTCCCATTTTTGTGGGTAGGAGCTTGAAGTAGATAAGAGCGAGGATAGCGAATACTTTGAATGTGCTATAAAAAACATTCCAGTAGTGTTTGTGGTCTCCCAGCAAAGAGATTGACACATCAAGAATCCGAAAGACAGATCATCCCTACCTCTCTCTCTTTCTCTCTCTCGCTTTTTGTGGGTTATTCTGCAATCGGCCACAACTGTTCTTTCTGATGCTTCCCTCACTCTTGATGACAAATTTGACAGGATGTGCATGATTTTGAACCTGTAAATAGTTTGGGGTTTCTGGGTTATTTCCATTTTCGTGTAGAGCGAGAGAGACACTCTCGTCTTGGCCTCAAGAGCAAGATTTTTCTTCAACAGCAGCAAATTTTCACGTATTTTAGGTGAAAGTGTTGTCGAGAGATTCGTAGGGTTGTTTTGTGAGATGGGTTTTGTGGCTTATTTTCACTTTAGTCCTTTTCAGGAACATGGCGAGAGGCAAAATTCAGATGAAGCGAATAGAGAACGCAACGAGCAGGCAAGCCACCTTCTCGAAGCGCCGGAACGGGCTGATGAAGAAGGCTTACGAGCTGTCGGTTTTGTGCGATGCCGAAATCGCGGTCATCAGCTTCTCTCAGAGAGGAAGACTTTATGAGTTCTCAAGCTCCAAGTACGTCTCAAATATTTCATTTTCATCCAAGCAATGTAGTGTTTTTGTTAGATTTCTTATTTTGGTTGACTGCTTTTTCATATTTACATTTTTAGGCTGTGAACAAAGAACTTGGGAAACTTAATGAATGCTTGAAAATGGAACTAGGTATTGGTACTTGCACCAGTAAATGAATGTCTAGTGTACGATGATGTCTCGTTTTTCAATTTTTTTTTGGTGACTTCCCCCAGTATGCCACTACTCATCTATGGTACCTACTGCGCTGCACTGTAGTGGTGAACTTTTTTTCTTTCAGAAAAATAAAAAAACTTTTTTACACTACACAGATGATGCTGCAGGTGATTTTTCCCAGATACGCTCCTCAAATTAGCGATCTTAATCTTCTTGTGCGTTCAAAAGTTTAATTTTGTGCTATGTACTTCATTTGATATCGTACAAATCAAAATTGGTGCAATCACATTCATCTGGAGCTTAAATCACCGCTGTTTCTGCATGTAATTCTACATATATGAAGCTGCGCATGCAAACGCCGTTATCCGAGTCATATTTCCGCCATGGAGTTCCTTTTCCAACAATGATCCCTATCGAGTTTACATTGGTTGAATTGAAGTTCAGCACAGAGGGTTGTTTGACTCGTAAAAATTGGCAAGACTATTGGTCTTTTGGTTGAACAGAACTTGTCTTTGTTGATTCCTTCCCAAGATTGTTCTCCTTTTCTTGCAAGAGTCGTGTTTTCTGTGTCTGAAAATCAGAATGGACTGTTTATTCAACTTATCTAACAGTATATGGAGGTTGATTCTAAAATTACAAGCTATGATAGTTGTGTATAAGTTAGGTTTTCTGAGGTTTATGTATATAGCCTAAGTTATCACATGGTTGCATTCTTGCACCTTTTCTTGCCAAATATCTAAATCGCTGATCAGTCGATACTCTTGGTATTGATTATTCGTGAGAATTCTACACTCGCATCATTAAAGGTCATGTTCCATACCATCTCTATATAAAGAGCAAATTTTGAAAACTGTCATATAGCATGCTCAAATGTTGGAGTGTTGTGGTCTAGACATTTCTAACGTCTGTATGCTCATGTTTGTCTAACAAGAGACTCTAACGGTATGTAATGCGCTGTTGCATACCATAGCACCTCATATTCTATAGCAGGTCTTGTGTCATGGTTTCCAGAAAAACAGTTAGGAATTTTGCTTTTCTTTTTTGGCAGGGGGTTCAGTTTTTAATGTAAAACGTTTGATAGTAATTATCAATAGACAACAATGAGAAGGACTAAGTAAAAGCCAAGAATTGAGAGAGGAGCTTCTGGGTATGATAAATCAACTAGAGGAATATGTCGAGAATTTCAATGACATTGACAGTGGATTTAAAAGTCAGTTTCATTTTAACAGTCAACTATACTGTTCAGTGGAAACCAGAAGTTTACCAAAATGAAGTCATAGCAAAGTCCACAAAACGAGAATAATCAAAAAGGTTTGGGGAAAAAAAGTCTCGAGGCACTTCAACAGGCTTCAAAATCTCACCACGCAAGTTACCCCTTCCATGTTCTTGATTTGCAATCGCAGCTACGAGGTCTCATATACATTCAATGGTCATCAATTTGCTTCTGCCGTGGCTAACCTCTTTGGATAATTAGCTTCGTTTTTCACTGGAGTTGAATGAACTATCGCATTGGAAGTTTGGATTCCCCTTGTATATATATCTTAGTGAATCGAGAATTATTACATCCTTAAAACATAGAGAACAACATAAAACGAGTTGAATGATCAAGTACATAGGTAAGATCCTCCCAAGTTGGTACTGTGTAGTGGTTTTCTTTTTTTCCCACATGTAGTTGTTGCTTGCTTGCGATAGTGAACTGCAAAAAGCAGGGTACCGATTGTGGTTTAAGATAGATTGAGCCTCTAGAGTTCCTTCGTTTTTACACTTCTACTTAATGTGACAGCATATGGAAAGAACGCGTTTTGCACATCCTCATGAGTCATGACTCTTGATCGAGTGAATAGTTAACATGGAAAGAAAGAGCTAGGAGAGTACATTCACCGCCCACGTAAGCTGACACTTTAGTACTCTATATTGTTAAAGTATTGCGATCGATGTCTGTATTTCTATGCTCCATTCTAATGTACATCCTCTTCATGAAATCATCTTGCACAAGAGTATCTGATGGCAGTAATTTTGCATATCCAATTCATTTCAATCAAGTTTCTATCGTCCTATTCTGCATTGAGCCATATCCAGTTTACCTAGACATGCTAATCTCAAGCTGTCTTTTCTTGAACAAAAATGATAATTGTCTTACAAAAAGTCACACATGATATGACGTTAAGGACTCCAAGAACATGTATATAACATCTCATTTCTTTGTTTTGTTTCCTGGACTTACCGTAAGCTCCCGACTCTATGCAATTGCAAATCAGTTCCTACCAAAATGACTCTATCAGCTTATAAATGATGTCCGCTTTGGCAAAAAGAAACGCTTATGAATGAGGTTTCTCCTATGCTTAATGATGCGTAAACACTGCTATACTCTTGTTTACTGCCCTTACGATCGTAATCTAGATTCATTGACATTCATTTGAGAGAAAGAAGTCAGTTGAGGCAATTGATTAAGTTTTCAAGCGTGTGATTAAACCCGTTCTTGGTAGCAATACTGTGTGGAGCAATGGTATGTATACTAAAACCGATTTGCAAAATTTGGGGAAACTAGAGTATGGCATTTCTACAAGTGGTGCATTTTCCAGACCTCATCAAAGTCCTAGATATGAGAGTCGACACTTTTCTGGTTTTACCTAAACCAAAAATTGAATGGAGAAGGACAAGCAAATTCAAATTCTCCAATATGTCAAATATATTTTGCTAGGTCGTTAATAAAATTGTTAGTTTTTGGTTGTTTATGTGTGAAGTTTGGATAAGCAAGGTTAATAATTTGGATTTGTAAAAAGGATAAGTGTACTAAAAGTCCTAAAACTTATCACAAAAATGCAATCGAATTTTAAAACTTTAAAAAAGTGCAATCAAGTCCTAAAACTTATCATAAAAGAGCAATTGAGTATTAAAATTTTTAAAAGTACAATCAACGGAAAGACTTGATTGTACCAATTTGATAAGTTTTAGGACTTGATTGCATTTTTTGAAAGTTTTAGAACTCAATTGCACTTCCGTGATAAGTTTTAGGAGTTAATTGCACTTTTTTATAATTTTAGAATTCAATTGACTTTCGTGACAAGTTTTAACACTTCCAATGCAATTATCCCTTTTGTAAAAAGGCAACTCGGTGGAATGGTTGGGAAGGAGCTTGAAAGAATAAAACAATGAAATGTGATTTTACAAAGCTTGGTGTATGGGAGGCTTGAAACTAGTTTTTCCACGTATAAACTAGCAGAAGAGATCCTAAATCTATAGCCTTCCACTGACTCAAAAGCCACCATTTTTTACTCTTTTCACCGACTTAGACATGGTGACTATAGCTAGAGTTCTTGACTTTGAAGTAAACTTGCCGCACATCTAAAACACACTAGAGAATTCTTCAGAAACCTTATGCATGCTAGATTTTTCTAGAAATTAGATCGATTATTTTCAAACTCCTTATTGATCCAATTTTTGTGATACTCTACGTTTTGAACTTGGCGGGCGGTAGCGCTTTAGTAAATATGTCAGCGACTCTTCATGTATGAAGTGATATTTTATGTCAATATTTTTAATTCTTCCATGAAAGCCTGGAGTTTTCAAGATAGGGATTGCATACTTGATGTCTCAAAATATCAGAGTCGATCCCACCGGAACTTCTCCAACGTCTTATTTGAAACGAAAGTGTTTGAGTGATGGTCATAGTGGTTGCGACATATTCGGTTCTATAGTAGACCGAGCTACTAGGTCTTGCTTCTTGGATGCCCATAAAACATTCCAAATCCTAGTGTGAATGCATAGCAGGTAGTACTCTTCCTATCATCAGCTGAGACTGCCAGTCATTGTGACTGGAACCGAGGAGCTTGGCCATTGCACTTGGCCGGTACCAAATACGATAATTTGTAGTACCTCATAAATACCTTAGGATTCTCTTGGGATTTGGCTTGGGTTTTGTATGAATTGTAACAGTAGACTTGTTGCTTCCATGATGTCTGGCCGTGTTGTAGTGAGATACAATAGGCTACCAATGCAGCTTCTGTAGAGGGAAACGTTAGCTTTTTCTGCCCCATCTTCTTCTTTTAGTGGCTTTTCATTTGTCATGTGTGTAGCAACCACTTAGCAATAGTTCATTTTGAATTTATTTGAGAGGTTCTTAGCATATTTCTTTTGAGAAATGAAGACTCTTCATTTTGGTCGATCTTGATGCCGAGGAAGTAGTGCATCAAGCCCTAGTCTGTCATCTTGAATGTCTTCATTATTTCTTCTTTGAATTCTTGAATCATTTTATCATTATTCCCTATATGTATGAGATCATCTACATATAGAGAAACGATAAGAATGTACACTTACCTAGGGTCTTGATGTAAAGGGTTGGCTTGCTCATGCTCCTCATGAAACCTTGGTGAAGTATTCGTCGATTCTGCCATATTACACTCGTGGTGCTTGCTTTAATCCATCAAGGGCCTTTTGAAGCTTTAGTATTTTTTCTATACTTTTTGGCAACAAAGCCTAGTGGTTGTTCCACATATTCTTCTTCTTGAAGATATCCATCTAGATATGGTGACTTTACATCCAGTTGATGTATCTTCCATTTCTTTTGTGCTGCTAAGGTTATGAGAGTCCGAATAGTGTCGAGGCGAGTCAAAGGAGTGAAAGTTTCGTTGTAGTTGATACTTGGTTGTTGTAAGTATTCTTTCACCATGAGTCTTGTCTTATGCTTCTGAATTGGCCCATTTGCAATTAGTTTTGTCTTGTGCACCCATTTGGCTCCAATGATCTCTGTCTTTGGGGCAATCGACGATCTCCCAAGTTTCACTTTTCTCAATCATCTCGATTTCTTCTTCCATAGCTTTTATCTATACTTTTTCTTTGGAAGTTTCTTCATAGTTTTCTGGTTCTAAGGCCGTAAAATTGCATGTTTTGTAAACTCTTCTAAGAGATTGTACTCTTAGTATAGGACACTCTGAAGTAGACTCTTCTTGCATCGCTGTCTAAGAGTATGGTGGTGTTACGTCTTGAGTGGAGGAATCTGACGTTCCATTTTCTCTATGTTATTGTCTCCTCACATGCTGGTGGTATGTCTGGTAAGGTGACATACCTCTTGATCTTCTCTTCTTTCCAGTTCCAGACAACATTCTCGTCTAACTCGATGTCTGTTTTAATCGACAGCTTCTTAGTTTTAGATTGTCGATCGATAGCCCCTAGATTAATTGCTGTAGCCAGGGAATATATTCTTTTCAGTCTTCTCGTCGAGTTTGTTACTCTTTCGAATAGGGGCATGGATGTAGTAAATATAGCCGAAACCTTTAGATGCTTCGCTGAAGGCTTCTGTCCGCTCCATGCTTTATGATTGCTTTAATTGGACATCCATTTAACAGGTATACCGGAGTGTAGGTCCAAAACAAGTTAGGAAGTCCTTTCTCATTTAACATGGATCTCGTCTTCATGATGGTTCTATTTTTCCTTTGTGCAACTCCATTTTGCTCTGGGGCATAACCAATAGTTAGTTGATGATGAATGCCTTCATCTCCAGAGAACTTGATGAACTTATTGGAGCTGTACTTGGTGCCTCGTCGCTTCATAGTACTTCAATTCTATGTCACTTTGCTATTTGACATGGTTTTTGAATTTCCTAAAAATAGAGAAAACTTTCAATCTTTCTCAAAGAAAGTAGATCCACGTCAATTTGGTATGGTAAATAATGAAATATTTTTGGTGGGATGTGGGCGTCTGCATTGGACTGCATACATCGAATGGACTAGTTCCAATGGATTTTTTGCTCTCCATGCACTTCCAGATAGGAATAACTGCCTTGTTATAGTTATTGTACTCGTTCCAAATTCCAATGGCTTTTTTTGTCTGTCTAGGAGCAAACGCTTTAATGACTGTACTCTGCAAAAATATCACACTTAGAATGTACACTTCACTTCAAAAGATTGAATAATTAATTCTTCATTTTCCAACCCACGAAAGAGGAGAGAGATGATCCCTTATGTTCGTTGTTTAGTTTATTTGGTAATGTTTTCAATTTAAGCTCGGAGCACATATCATTGAAGATTGTCCAACTCTAGATTTTTGTTTTTCGTGGAAATTATACGTTTAGATTGGACAATTTCATCTAATCAGTCTCCTGTAGAAATTGGTTTTCTGAGGGTTGACCATACTCGTGATATCTCAGCATGCAAAATACTATAGAGCGATATCGTCAATATGCAAAAGAAGATATGGCAAAAAAGGCCAACATGGAGCAATATATGCTGGTTAGCTCTCTCTCTCTCTCTCTCTCTCTCTCTCTCTCTCTATGCATTATCAAACTGCAGTTTGAAAACGATATATGTAGGAAAAACTTAGAAAACAACGGTGCAGTAACTGTAGCTGGGCCACGATTCAGTGAGCATTCAGATGGCTGCATTTTTATCCCCATTGAAAAGTGCTTTCCACCTGATCTTTGTATTTTAACTGTGGTCTATGTGTCCTAACCAACTGTCTTATGACTTCAATAGTAAGTCGACAGGATAATTGACCTTTGATGAGCACCTTCAATGGGGCAAAGTGTAGTTCCTATTAACAAGCAGGTTACACTTGAAACGTGTTCTTTAGTCACATAGAAGAATTACTCCGTTGCTGTTGTAATTTCCATTGGGCAAATCATCCTTCACGCTGACATGAGCTTTGTGCATTTTGAAAAGAATAATGGTTTCAAAGCTCTAAAGATGAATTCGTACTTATGCAGGGGTGTTTCCTTCCACTGTTATAGATGTTGCTGCGTATGCTGGCCAGAAAAGAATTTTATTTCCGCAGGATTCTGTAGTAGAAAAACAAAAGCTATTAGTATGAAGTTAATAAGTGTAGTAGCTATGCATTGTGGGTTTTTTCCTGATAGCTTAAACGTTTAAGAAAGTGGTTATTTGACATAATGTCAAGGTGTAGGTCATGAATTTTAATCTTAGCAGTATGTTGTTTTTATTCTTTTTGTTTCACAACATTCCTTCTTACTTCGGCTGTCATTTGAGGTGATTACGTCCATATATTCTATTTCGTATAAGGTTCAACTTACACATGAAGGGAAGTATTTATACCTGCAACTATTAGTTTAAATTATATAGGAAAATGGTCATTTCACATTTGCACGTTAAAAGATATGCTTTGAGCGCTTTTGACAACTTAATTTTTGGGGAAAAGTTAATTTACCTGATAATAGAGCAAGCATCAAGAGTTCAAATCATCAATTATATGCTCGCTCTTATTGTGTTATTATGGTAGTTTTCTTGTTATTTTCTTCTATTATCTGATGATCTAGTCAGTGTGGTTACATTACATTTACTTCTTGATCACATAAGTTTAGCTCATGCATGAGGAGGAGTGCTAGAAAATGTATCAGATGTATATTGTGGTCTGATTTCTTGGCATTTAACTTTTAGGGAAAATGATTATTTACGGTATGATTACCTAAATCATCGAAAGTTAACCATAATGAGACTACTCTTTATAATTTAGAGACCTCAAGTTTGCACCATAATCTGGGAAGCTTGTTTATGTAGTAATAGATCACCCTGACCAAACTGTAAGACTACCGTTTCCTGTAATGAAATGGAGCATCATACACAGTGCATTCCATCTTAATACAAGGAATGAACTGTTAAACTCGGCTACAGATTGTTAGGTAAAAGGTGGAAAACGTAGGTTCTCATTTTCATATTAAACAGTGCAGAGTGTAAGCACTAAAGAAGGCAGGGCTTAAGTTGTAATCTTCATAATGCTTTAAGTGTGAGATCGAGATAGAATTGCAGCAGCTGAGCATATCGTAGAAGTCTCCTGTATAAGCATTTTCGTATAGTTCTATACATAACCCTTTCTTCCACAGGATTGGTCGAGATGTCTGAAAGAGGATTCTTGGACACTTAGATAGAGAGACAGATATCTCAGCTATTCTTACTCGTACAACATGGCCTCGTTTCACTGCTATTGGCAGGTCTTAACACGGGAGTTCTTCCAGAAGATTACGAGACATTTCAGTTCAATTACAATATAGACAAGTATTACCATGTCGCACTTAAATTAATTTCATATTGAGTTCCATTAGATTGGCTAAATCAAGTTAGCACTCACAATTAAATTTGAATCACAGGCGTACCCTTTTGTTAATGGACTGCAAAAGTTATAGCTTTCCATGTTTCATCCTTCTAGAATAAAAAGGTCTTTTTTGGATGCAGCATCTGCAGCAAGAGGCTGTGGACATGGCAAGGCAAATTGAGCTCCTTGAACTGTCAAAACGGTCTGATCCTCATTCAAGTTACTCTCTTTCCAAATTCACGTATTATAATCTGGATTATGTCTAGGATGACCAGTTCTGAACATGTGTTAGGAAGTTTTTGGGACAAGGTTTGGGATCATGCTCAGTCAATGAACTTCACGAGATCAGTGGACAGTTGGAGCGAAGCTTGAGCACTATCAGGGCAAAAAAGGTATACGTTCACAGTTCACCATCGATGTTGAAAAGAATTAGTTGCTTGCTAGTTACTTATACTTATTTTAAGGTTGAATGTTTTAAGTCTGGAGGGGAGAGTTAAAATGTGGAGTAAAATTTGCAGGACCAATTATTCAAGGAGCAAATTGAACCACTTAAAGCAAGGGTAGTGTACTTAAGAAATTGGTTTCAACTTTTCTGCTGTTCCGACAAAGTAACATTTAGTTGACTGATCTCCTTTCATTTATCAATTAGGAGGTGTTCCTATCAGAAGAAAATTCAAGATTGCGTGAGAAGGTAAAATTGTTATTCTCTCTATCTAATCGCATCAATTCGTTTCGGGTCCCTTCATGATTCAGCCAAAAGAACGAAGAAAGCAAGTAGTTGTATTCCTGTTTTAGGATTGCTCTGCTGCAACTTATCTTTCTGTGTTCCCATTGACTGTCATACGGCCTTTTTTTCTTTAATAACACGTACTTCTAGGCCTTTTTTGGCCGTAATTAGCACTGTTGGTCGAATATCTGTCCAGTGGCAATCTTTGTGGAACTTTGTCATGCCATACTGTTGTTGTGCCGATTCTATCAAATGAATTTTGTTGGAATAATTAAATATTAAATCATGTCATCATCTAACAGCTTAAGCTTTTAAAACAGTCGGTAGTGGCTCCACATAATTTAACATGGTATCAGAGTAAGAGGTCCTGAGTTCAAATCTTTCCAGGCCTCATTTGCCTCCCCAATTTACTATGTCCATGCTTAGTACTAGGGAAAAAGACCAGACTAAGCATGAGGGAGAGTGTTAGAATAATTAAATATTAAACGATGCCTGCATCTAATAGTTTAAGTTTTTAGAACTGTTGGTAGTGGCTCCACATAATCTTACAAATCTGATGTTATTGTTGTGCTGGGAAATGTTAGAGATGTAAAAACTTATTTAGAAAGTTAGTTTACTAAACAATGAGAGAGATACTTTCTGGGCAGTTGAATATGAACCGCTCATTTCAATCATGTTGTGAACTACTTTTCTGAATCAACATTCATAGTCCGAGCATTTGCTTTCTGAATTTAGTTGTGCTCTAACAGCCAACTAAACTTCGTTTTATGAATTTGTAATGTGATAGTATGGCGAGATGGAAAAGCCATGGCAGTCTGCATCATCAGTTCAACCAAAAGAAGCAGGAATTTGCGGCCTAAGCAGCCAAAGTTCAGATGTCGAGACTGAATTGTTTATTGGACTGCCTGAAATGCGCTTCTGATTTTTTATTCAAAGGAATAATTGAAACACAAGCAAATTCCGATCATTCGTCTCGCTGATTTTGCAAGGCCGGGCCCTCTAATAATCCATGCAGGATAACCTTTTGTCTTTCCCTATTCAAGCTTTTAAGTTTCGTCCCCTCAGTCAAGATTGTTGCGTGTAATATTCTTTCTTTGAAGCCTTGTGAACACACACGATCCCATAAGAAGCAGGGAGAATGTGAATCAACAGGTTATGTCATAAATGAATGACAGATGCTGGTGCGCTTTGCTTTATGTTGGCTTAGCTTTTCGGTTGCTGTCAGAGGTATTTTCTTTCTGGGATGCATTGTTTTTAGTGCATTCAAAAGTGTGGCCAGGTGGTAACCATGACCAAGAGTCAGAAATGCGCGGGCTCAGCCTGATCACATGTTGAATTGGGTCTGGTGAAGCACTGCAACCTTGACTCTCTGGGCTTTCTCTTTAGTGATAACGACATAAACAGTTTTTCAACTTTGACTTAATGTGTAATTTGATCTTTGAACTTTTTAATTTATTCAATGTGGTCCATAAATTTTTAATTTGTTCAATGTGATTCTTGAATTTCTGGTACATGTTCGATGTAGGTTCTAAATTATATGAAAATATTTTAGATAAAATAAATTAAAAGACAGTGACCACATTGCATGTTGAGTTAAAGTTCAGGGACTGTGTCATTTTATCTTTTCTTCAACAGGAGATGAGTGGGAATCTGAAAGGAGTCGATGCTAGGGTTACGAGTTGCATTCGATGTTAGATGTATCTATTGAACAAATTTTCTTGGCATAATAGCATGAAAAAGGTCATACTGAGTTTTCTTGTAAGCACTACCGAATTAAGGTGTCATTCTAGTTTTGGCAACGGATTGAATTGTGTAGGTCATAAGCCCTCCCAAAGCCGATCCAAATGCATGTGATATACTTTATAATTTTTTGGAATGGGTGAAATTTAGTTAATGCAGCTAGGTATTCAAATTAAGATATGATAGGTCGACAATCTCCATTACTATTGATATAATAATTTCATGGAGGAAGAGTAGGGTCTGATTTCATGAGAAGTAGACATAACAGTTCAAATAGACAATGATCTCTTTCTGTGCGTCTCCAGCGGGAATCTGTAGGGACCGAAAGGACGCAGACAAAAGAAAAATGGGACCTCTCTCTCTCTCTCTCTCTCTCTATGCTTCTTCTTCTTCGGAGGCGACGGCCTTTTCTTCAGTGAAAACCATAATAAATTCAAGAAACTTAAGGATCTAACTTATCACATCTCATCCATGTCAAGACAAGCCCCTCTTGTGCCCCTACCAGTGGCTTGCTTTTGCTCGTACAAGACGCTCCTTCTCCTCGCCGTTTGTCATCTTGCCATTTAAAAGATCCAATCGATTGAGCATGCAAGAGAGAAATGGTGGAACCACCAACCACTTCCACAACTCGACCTCTGTTCTAAACTAAGCACGCTCATGGACAACGCACGCGGGCTCTTGGATAAGGAACATTATTATTAGTTGGCCCTTGGGAGCGGCCATGGGAGCTACCCGGGCCACCTTCAAAATTTGAAAAATCAGATTTTCTCTCTCTCTCTCTCCATCGCTGCGGGGGTCGCAGATTCAATCTTGAACTGCGTGAGCAACAATTGCAGTCGTCAGGAATATCATGTAGGGGGGGAATCTACCACGTTCTGCGCAAAGACCGATCCAAAAGATGACGTCACCCTCTTGCAATATGACCCCATTTGATTCTGTGTTCTGTTATTCCCCCCCATCCGGCCCTGAAATCATCTGGTTTTTTTAATGAGCAAGACTGTGCGTCAGCTTCTTGGTTCTTGTCGTGTCCTCCTCCTCCTCCTCTTCCTCCATGGTCTCGAGCTCTGCCCCCTCAAGCTTTGCAGCTTATAACATACAGTATTAAAAAGAGCAGCAAATCTGAACAGTTGACAGATGCCCACTTAAACAATGTGATCGCCACCTGATGATATCTTTATGTGGGTTAGATCATAGATGTCCTTTGGTTATGCAATCTAAGGGTCGTGAAATTTTGCATTAATCAATCTGATTGGGCCTTTGGGACAGTTATCCTTTCGTTTTTTTTATTTAAACCTTTTTCTTCCATGCAAATGGAGAAATTGACTGTGCGATGAGTCACATGTCACGACGCTCATGAGCTTAGTGCTCAAGATGTGGTGACAGTCTACATATCTGGTCTAGCTATCGATTTTTATAAAAATAAATAAATTAAGAAGAAGCCATCAAACATTTAACTTCTGAATTGTCAAAATAGCGCATCTAAATTAATTCATCTTATTTCCTTCAATTCATATCTTTCTACCTCTTCCTTCATTATGCTTTATACTCGACTTTCATGCATTAGGTTGTGATCGTCTTAACTTAATTAGACTTTGGAAAAGAGGTTATAGTGCTAGATAGCGTCAACCGTGGCTAATTGTGCTAATGAGATCTAAGCTAATCATCACATCCAAAAGAATTAAGGGCATACCACATTTCAAATAGAGGAAGACGAACAAATATTTTCTCATATTGCTACTGAACCCTTCTCTCTTCCTCTCCGCTCTCCATTAGGGGGACCACATTAGCAAATGCTATTTCAAGTTCTGAGACGAGGCTGCGATGCCTAGGATGTCAATTCAGAAAATTGGGAGTCACATCAAGCGAAAAAAAAAAAGGTTTTATGGAGTCTTATCTCCACGTAGCTGTGGTCCCGAAACTGAAAAAGGGGCAAAGGGTACGCCGTGACAAGGCATGAACAAGCCCCAATCTCTGGAGAAAACTCTGAGCTAACTGAGATTCTATTAACAGTAGAATTGAGAGAGGGGGTGATGGGCCATGTGTCCTTCCTCCTTTCGAAGAACAGGAACGTGCAATCTCTTTTCGTGAATGGATACTGTAGATAGGATTAATTAGAAATAACGTGATTCTGTCTTGATATGGAGTGCGAGTTCGAGTATTTTGACGAAGCATGGTTCGCCCAATTAGCCAACAGCTTATTGCTGCTCATGGGATGCACCACTACCTCAAATGTCAATTTTTGTGTGGCGGGTTCGGTTCTCGAGATTTTGACAACACGCGAACTCTCTTTTAAGGCACTTTCCATGGTGTCGTGGGATTCCAATCCACAATTTTCTTGCGGTCCATCCAATACCCGACATCATACATTCGTAGCACTGATACGTATTAAGGTCTTGTTAATCTAACGATGGAGGATTGGCACCGGTCAATTGTGCAAAATGGTCACGGCACAGTACAGAAATCTCCATTTCTGTTACTGTTTATTGGGTGATGACAGATGAAGGGGATTTGGGGTGCGGGAGACAGCTAGTACAGAATTAAAGTTGATAGGTGCAATCAAAACGAATTTTTCAACAGAGCAATGAAGCGGGCGTTGGACGTTTCTCTTACTTTCTTGCAATGATTACCGGATTCTATCGGCCCCTTTCCAGCTTCCCTGTGTTTAGGCTAGCCCCTTGAACGGGGGTTTCAGAGTAGGCCTGCTGCACCATTTGACCCGAAGAAAAGTACAGAGAGAGAGAGAGAGAGAGAGAGAGCGAGAGAGAGGCCTGATCTTGACGTCGATTGTCGATGTCGTCGGGAGCGTCATCGGCTCACATCGGTCAAATGGGAAATCGTCTCTCGCTGTCGGCTCAAATTGCCTTACAATTCTGGTTTTTCGTCGCTGAGTTAGTCGCCTACTGGATGTAAAAGTCCAATGCGACCGAGTTCAGAGGTGAAGAACGCCCACTCTTGGTGGTTTACCCAATTTGCTACATACGGCTCTGCCTTGTTTGGACCACATCTCTAAAATGTAACAATACTTCGTAAGCGCTTTTTTTTTTCTCTTTTATAAGTAAAAGATTTACAATTGCCGGTGGACCAAGTGTTAATACGAGCCCAGATATTGCATACTCAAATTAATAATCACCAGGAGATATATACAACGTTCTCAAAACGATCGATCATCAATTTCTCTGAATTTAATATCTTCGACAATGCATGCACTCAAAAATTACGTTCGTGTTAACAACTGTAGAATTGTTATGGACTTTATAATCCTTCGGTGGCCAAACATGATACAAGCATGCATTCCGAGTAATTTTCAATATAACAAAGGATAACGACTACTCTTCTAAATGGTGGATCGGGCATTGAATTTCTTCTTCCCAAGAAAGTACTTGCTTAGAAATACCAGAAACTTTCTGGCAGAAAGCATCACGACCCGTTTCCAAACTTACTTCGAAAGAGCTACAACTAAAAGACAAGTTGTCCCTAGATTCCTCAGCAGCATTACAATATGCGCGAAAGGGATGACATGGATGCTCCACTTTAACATTCGATCCTTGGCAGATAGCTTGTTGTATATGATGACCCAAACGTGAAAGTATACTTAGGAATATTTGGACCGTTGAAATATTATCCCATATCGCTTGATAATGGATTATAAATGCTTTTTATATTTATGTTGTCTACCTTCATTTAATAGCTCGTGCTCTCCCTTTCGTGAATGTACATTCATACTCCATTAGCCAAATTGGTCAAGTGTTGTCTCACATTGCTTGACAACGGGTTCAATATGAACAAACCCAATTATCGCCTATTTCGAAATCTCGATTTCTAGAGTTGAGACTTCACCAATAATAATTATGACTCAAAACAAAATATTTTTATGGGGTGTAGAAATCTCGTGATAATGTCGCCTCTCGATACCAAATATGGTTGCTACAACTTGTTGCTCCTCTCCACAATTCTACATATACGTAATAAGTATAAAATAGTGTTTATGCCAAAAAATGATCAATTTTTTGTTATTATCGACAAGTAATAGATTTGGTCAATAAGAGCATAATTTGATCTTTTACGTATAGAATTATCAACAATCTTAAGAATCAACAACTTAATGAATCGACAGCTTGAAGGAATCGACAAAAAAACGAAGTCAACAATCTCATATGCAACCATCAATGTAGTGAAATAAAACAACCGTCAAGATAGTGGAGTCGAAGACACCATTAAGTTAGTGGAGTCAATGAAACCATCAAGCTAGTTGAGTCGATGTAACCGTTCGGTATCCATTGTAACCTCTATTGGTAACCATCAATTGCAGGTTCAGCAAGCCACAATGCATTCTTCGTAGAGGCCCTACGCACAAACAGACATGTTATCTTTCAATTCCCACGCTGTAGTTATAGTTTTAAGATTCGTGTCATCGATAAGATTCTTAGGTGTTTTTAGCTGTAATTTCCATATATGTGTTGTCGATTAAATTTTGGTGTTTATCTTTGCTATAATTCCTAAGTACCTCATTGTCAATTAAATTATGGCAGTACATGTTTAAGTTATCAGGTTTTGTCGTCGATTAAATTCCAACGAAGTTTGTGTATTTTCGGTTCTGTTAATAGTCAAGTTGTGAATTCCCTTATCTACCTGTGATATATCTTGATCGGAATCGCTACACATGTTTCCTCCTATAAAAATCAAAGAACGATTTTTTATGAAAGGTATTTCATCGCAAAATGGAATTCCGACGAAACATCTTTTTGGCATGCCCGGTGAAACTGGTGTGGTCAATTTGAGGAAATACAATGCCGAGAACAAGAAATCATCTAGAGCCTGATCATATTGTAAGTAACAACCCTAGTGACATTGCTACCCATTCTGAGACCTCACCACTCCAGTAGAAGAGCCAAGCCAAGGGGGAGACGTTGAAATTTTACGACACTTTACGGAGTAGCAGGCAAGGGAGTTAGCACCAAACTCCACTTTGGTGGATATCATGAAGTGGTTGTTTGTGGAACAGCGAAATAAGATGGCAAATCACGTAGTGAAACACATCTCTAATGTGATCATGCCAATGGTTGCCACTGCGATCAACTATGCCATTTCTAAGCCCAGGACATCGAATCAATCCATACTGATCCAACTCAATGCTTTGATTTCCAAGTATGTTCCTCCAACTCTTAGTCAAATGAAATGTGGAAATAATTTAGGCCAAGCGATCCCTGAACCTAGGTGGCAGGAAGGTCAAGTCTGTTGACTTGTCTACCCTAAACTTGGAGGGTAAGAAGGGCAACGTTATCAACTTGTGAATCCTGATCAAGTGGCTGAATTTGCATTAAAAGAATTAGGTGTCAACAGAGGAATAGTCAAGCCAATATAGAGGAAACCAAATTCAGACTGAGTTGACACTATACCTTACCCAAGAGAATTCAAAACTCATCACTTAACTATTTCCACTGGAAAAGATGATCAATCGACTGTTGAATATGTTGGTCGATTTATTTCCCAATGTGGAGAGCCAGGAACAAATGTATTCTTGAGACTTAGGTTGATCCTTTGGGAGAAATTAATAAAAAAGTCATAAACCTATTATATTTGTGTCAATTCAGTCCAAAATTTTTCAAATTGGCCAATTTAGTCCTAAACTTATAATAATTTACCAATTGGGTCATTCTGGCTAATTTTAATCGAAAATTGTTTGATGTGGACATTGGTTATCATATGTGACATAGTTGGCATTAATGTTAAAAACTTTTGTAATTTTAAAATTTTTTAAAATTTAATTTTTTTAATTTTCTTTTTCTCTTTGCATTTTTTTCATTGTGCTGGCGAGGGCCTTGCCAGAGGCCGCTAATACATAAAAGAAGGAAAACAAAATAAACATTAAAAATAGAAAAAATTGTCCATGTCAATGCTGTCTATGCCACATAGAACAACGGTATCCACGTCAATGGTTTTCGGCCAACATCGGCTGGAAGAACTCAATTGACAAATTATTAAAATGTCTATGACTGAATTGGCATTAGTGCAGAAGGTTTATGATTTTTTTGTTAATTTTTCCATTTCATTTGTTTTTATTAAAAATTGCATTTATTTGGAATACAAATTTATTTCCTAATTGATGTAAAGACAATTCCATTCTCAATTTTATAGAACGATAGGTATCAATTGCTAATTTGGCTAGAATCTATCAATATAATAATGAGTTAGTCGATTAGATTGTAGCTTAATTCAAGGGGGCTAAGAATAGATGCCTTACTTCACTCTTAGAGGAAGAATTCACAAATTTTGCTTTGAGTGGATTGAAATTCAATTTGAGAAAAATCTGGAAGTCATAATTTTTCTAATTTATTTCAATTGGTAACGAGAGTGTCCAAGTATGAGTAACTACTTAAGGACAAAGATAAAAGGCCACATGAAGACTTCGCACAAAACATGCGTTTCGTGGGAAAATATGAGCTTTATGATGATCTGGCCAAGATAAAATTCGGCAATGAAAAATCGATTTTGCCGATGACGATGGAGCGTGCAATGACTCTTGATTATCTAATTTGAAAGAATCGAATGATTGATTAATTATTTAATTCCTTTAAAAGGGGACATTTGTTTACACAAAAAAAATGATCACCTTTTGGTTATAATTGTCATGTGATAGACATAGTCGATGAGAGCAGACCTTGATCATTTATATATAGAATTATCGACAACTTAATGAATTGATAACTTGAAGGAATCAATAAAAAATGGAATTGATAATCTCGGATGCAATCGTTAAATAAGTAATCGTCAATGCAGTGGAATAAAGCAACCGTCAAGATATTGGAGGCGAAGAAACCATCAACAAACTAGAGTTGATGAAACCGTTAGGCTGCATTCGGTGGACCGGATAAAATTCCGGATAGAATAACTTTTATCCTATCCAATGTTTGGAGTGATGTGAAATCCGTATATGACCAGATATAGCTCGGATATAGTTCGGATAAAAAAGTCCCACCTAGGGGGTGGAATAGATCCGGATAGGATATGTAAATATGAAAAAGAATTTAAAAAAAATAGAAAACTAAATTTCAGAATACATGCAAAATCTTCTGCTATCCCTACAACTTTTGCCCTCCCTTCCCATCATGCCTCACCCTTCTTCTTCTTCAACTTGTTTATGCTCTGTTCACATTCACGACTCACCACCACACGAAGACAAGAAAGCTTTGAAAAAACCCCGAAATTCACTCTGCTTCGCTCCAACTAGTAATTAAGCTTTTGATTTTGGTTTGGATTTTTTGCGCCTACGAGTACGGGTCTCGATTGCATATATACACAATCATTGCGCTCTATTACATTGGCAACGATGGGTTACGCCGAAACAGAGCATCACATGGTCAAGTTCGTTCAAGACTAACTTGACAATTCTGAGCGGTCGCCAGCGTGTGTATGAGTGTTACCGAGGATAAGAACGTGGAACTACAACAACGTCACAGCTTGGGAGAGAGGAGCTTCCTCCGGTAGTTAGCGAAACAGTGAACGCATGAAGAGTGGAGGAGGTACGAGGGTGATCAAAGAGAGATATTTGCAGGATTTTAAAAGCTTTTTAAAAATTCAATCCAAGTTACACCAAACATATAATATGATTTTTTACAATCTAGAGGATATTAAAAGGATTCATAATCCTACTTTATCCTATCATATCCCAATCCAAATCCGAGCAATCAAACGCAGTCTTAGGTAATAGAGTCAATGTAATAATCGTTGTTACCGTTCGGTAACCGTTTATAACATCTGTTTGTGATTATCGATTGGAGACTCTAAATAGCCGCATCGTATTCTTCGAAGAGGCCCCACGCACAAACAAAGAAACATGTTATTTTTCAATTATTGCACCATCTCGTTGTCGATTAAATCCTGTCGTGTTTCTTAGCCGCAATTTCTAGATCCACATCATCGATTCAGTTTCGGCGTGTATCCTTGTTGTAATTCTCGGGTGCTTCGTTATCGGTTAAATTCCGGGGAAATTGTTGTACTTCCAGTTCCGTTTGAAGTGATGTTGTCGATTCCCTCATCCACCCGTGATCTTTCCTCTCCAGAATCGCCACATTACCTCATCTTCTCTAGTTTTCCTCTCCAGAATCGCCACATTACCTCATCTTTTCTAGTATAAATCTAAGAATGATTTTTGGTGAAAGGTATTTCGTCGCATAATCGAATTCCGACCAAACAAATAGACTTGTAACGCAGACTTTGATGATTTTGTTTTTGGTGACCGAGCTCTAATTTTTTGGTGGAGCGAATAAAGAGGAGAGAGGAGAGGAGAGGCGAGGGGCCATGTGCAATGTGCAGGAGGAGATGAAGGAGGGGGGCAGAGGAGGTAACCATGGTTAAAAGATAAAGAGGGTTTACGTACATTAACGTCACAATTTGAACGGGGTCAGTTGCGTTGCGGATCCCCAGAAAACCACCTCTTATTTGCTTTGGCCCGAATATTTCTAATTTCAATTTGACAAAAACTGGGTCCATTGTCCAAATCCATCAACGAGAGAAGCCGTAAGATCTAATATCAACGAGCTTATGAAATTTCTCCAGAAGAAAAAGAACTCCATAGCTCGGCAGGAGTGTTGTTAATTTCTCCTAAATGATGCCGCGGTGTAATTTGCAAACTGATGCGACATATTCTTATTCGATTTCTTTGGCGTTGTACTGTTCGACCAATAACCTGAAAGGAAATAGTATCGTACTTAGCGACGAGCTAAGATGAATCTCGGGCATTATATTGTGTTAGGAAAAAGAAGAGCAAAGCAGCGTGGACGCTTTATTAGCAAATCGCTTGCTTTGTTCAACCGGGTGCGTGGCCATATCGTCATCTCTTTACCGATTCCAATTCCCAAAGTCAGATTGCAGGGGTCTCCACAGCTTCTGGGGTCTTGTTGCTCTTATAAAAAAAAGAAAAAGAAAAAACACTTGGGAGTGAGTGAAGATATAAACGGAAAAAATAAAAAAGAAAAAAACGAATTTTTTTTTTTTTTATAATAGGAAGAGACATGAAAAGGTTATATAGAAGGACACAAGGGGGACGACACATGGCCTTGTTGTCGTCGCGTACTTAAAATTCCTGAAATCAAGTGGGGGTTTGGCTTTGATTTGGAGCTTCACGGATCCGCTTTTCTCGCATCCCTCGCACCCACCAGGAATGTATTCACACCCCCACCACCACCCACCCCCATCAAGGCCTTTGTAGCGTAGCATCCCCCTCCGCCCTCTCCTTTCCCTGTCGAGGAAACCTCCTCGGCTGAAACTCCTACGCACTCTCTCTGATTGGTCCGATTTCCTCAGTCGTGGAAGCTTTTTTTCCTCCTCTTCTTTCGTTGGAAGGGAAGGAAAGAGGGGTGTTTTTTCCTCGAGTGGTTCCTGTCCTTTTGGCCCGGGGGTGTGGCTTTGATTAGTCATGGGGAAAGAGTGGTATTGGGGCGGGGGAAGATCCTCCAAGAGAGGAGGAGATCATAGGAAAGAGGAGACCTCTTCTGGGTGCATGTGCGCTGTCTTCCATTTCTTTGACTTTCATCAGTTCCAGTCTGCCATGAACCAGCAGCCTTCTTTCAAGTTCGGCTCTTCTCTCCCTGACGAACCCACCATTCCTAAAGGTAAAGGTTCTCTCTCTGTCTCTGTCTCTATCTCTCTCTCAAACTTGTCAAATTTGTTTTGCAACATTTTGGATAAATGTCACCTTGTATCATCTCAGGAACGGAAGCACCGAGGAACAGCTTGGAACTAGAGCAGCCTCGGTTAGAACCCAACCGGAAAGATGGTGAACTTTGCTTGGACATCCCAGTGAGTGTGCATGTTTATCGTCTCCCCACATTTTTTTCTTTGCTTTGAAAGTGAGTAATGATGACACTATGATGAGAAGTTGGGGGGGTAAAGACCTTAACGCTCGTTCTTTGGATTTCTTTTCTCTCTTTAAATCACGCAGATGGGCATCCAAATTAAAACCAGTGGAGACAGGAGGCAGAAGCAAGAAGGTCATTGCTGCGACTCTTCCTCTTCTTCCGCTACTACACCTGAAGTCGTCAGGACTCCAACTCTTGTGGCCCGACTCATGGGGCTCGATCTTCTTCCAGACAGCTCCTCATTCTCTCCTAGAGTCTCTTCAACACTAGAGACACCCACCTCGATCCCCGGAAAGTGTCATCCACACACCGGCCGACCTCGAAAGCCGCGGCCAAGCGATGAAAAGAGCTGGTCGGAGAACTACTGTGGAGTTAATGCGGGGACTCGGTCTTTGCCAGAGACCCCAAGGATGTCCTCCGCCAGAAGATCGGTCGATGCAGATCGCCGTCTCTCTCTCCAAATCAGCAAGGAGAACTTAAATTCGAGCGAAGAATTGGAGTTCTCGCGCTTCACCACGTTGAGGAGGAAAGAATTCAAATGCGAGGATGAGAATAGGAGCCCGAGTTACTACGCGAGGCAGATTGTGAAGCAAGTGAAGGAAAGCGTCGGAAGGAAAGTTGGAATGGATATCACGAACATGGTCAGGAACAGCGAACAAGGAAGAGACTCAAATGTTGAAGCTGTGAAGAAGCATTTCAAGTCCAGGAAATCTTCCCGGATTGGTGTGAAAGCTGTGGAAGACAACTCGAGCCCAGGAAAGCAAGAACAATCAATAACATTTTCGCCTAGGCTCAGGTACCTGGAGATGAGGGACAAGAAAATTAGACCACCATCAAACGTGAAGGATCAAGTTTCTCAAGCTCCAATACCAGGTTCGTCACCACCATCTCCAAGCAATGTCATTGATCTTCAGGTGCAATCCACAAAAGGTACCGTGAAGCCGAAGCCTCAAGCTCCTGAAGGGCAAGTCCTGAACCAGCGCAAGTCCACTGACAAATGCAAAGCAGCGATGGAACGGTTCAAGAAGCCATCAAGAGCATCGACTCCGAGCATCATCAGGAACAAGCAAGAGGAACAATTTGTTCGCCCGACACAAGCTGCAGTGACATCGTCGGCGAACGCTCCGGGCAAGAAAAGGAAGAAAACTCCATACTCCGGTGACATGCATAGCATCGCCGTCCATACTCTTCTCCCAGTTAAGAAAGATCCTTCCCCTCCGGCAACTAAAATCCCCCAAAAACAGGTGCTTCACTTTTTACCCATTTCCATTTTTTTTTAATTTTAAAGTGAACGTAAAGCTAGTTTTCTCTCCTTTTTTCTTCTTCTTTTTGAATTTCTGTTGGGTCATGCATTTTAATTGCGGTTACTGTTATAGTTTTTAGTTATCTAAACTTTTATGGGGGTCGTCGCAGGTGCATGGAGCTCACGCATCAAAGCAGAGCTCGCAGCTATGTGGTGGTTCGAGCTCGCAAGAAGCGACGCATGTGCTCAGTGCCCGAAAAGGTGAAGACGACAGGTCGAACGGTGGTGTTTCCTCCGCGACCGCCGGAACTGTAGCAGCCGAACTGCAGTACGTTGCGCTAGTACTGAAGCATTTAGGCATCGAAAGGCACACATCATTATTGTCCTCCATGAGATGGTTCTCCCCATCTCGCCCCCTCGACCCGTCAATTTTCGACCACCTCGAGCTCTTGTCCATTACGTCCCCGACTGATGGCGATGCCAGTGCACCGACGGAGATACTGAAGGGTCACTTACAACCCAAGTGCAACAGAAAGCTCTTGTTTGGTCTCTTGGACGAAATCTTGGTACAAGTTTTGAAGCCTTGTCTGAATCTGAAGCCATGGGTCGGTACAGCTGAACACCACATTCACCGTCATTATCATGGTTATGACAAAGGGTCGCAACTAATCGACACGTTATGCACCAAACTCGAGAGCTTCCCGAGAGCAGACTGCCGAGTTCTCGAGGATATCGATGCCTTGATAGACAAAGATCTACCTCGCATGAAGCACCAGAGTTTGAGGGCGTTCGAGGAAGAAGGAGATGGGTTGGTCGCGGAAATCGAGCGGGACATACTGGACACGCTCGTCCACGAAACGGCCTCGGCCATGGCCATGGCATGAGGACATGTTATGCGGAGCGTGTGGAGCGTACGGACGGGGGTGGAAGTTGTTCAAAACATGACAAGACAGCCAACCCAGAAAGCATATGGGTCATTCACGTGATGAGATGCTCGATGTGGGTCAGATCATTTCATTAGGGATTTGGGGGGGGGGGGGGGGGGTCGGGGGTGGGGGGGAGGCACTCCTTGAAAAGGGCTCGACCGATTTACACGTCGGACTTAGGTTTGGAGTTCAACCTCGCGGTCCCCCCAACCCGGCAGGGTGCAGCCTCCGATTGGCTCAGACCCTTTTTGGGGGCAGAGGAGTCCATTGTATTTGCCCTTTTGTATATTCTTCGGAGGAGGAGCCTTGTGATTAAAGAAAATATTAATAACGACGTTGGTGTATTTCTACTGTATATTCTGGGTCTGGTAGTGGTAGCGGTCCCTATCTTGCAGCTGTGAGTGTGCCGTGGACTTGTCCCCTATGCATATGCATGGATTCAATTCAAATTCTTTGATGGATCAGCATTATGATAACGTCATGTGCGGATCGGATCGGAACATGCTTGATCTGGCCGGTTTATTTTAACCCCGAGTTGAATTAGAACTTGTACAACCCTTAGTAAAGAACTGCAACCTGGTGCCTGGTGGGGGCTCTCGAAAATTGGTCATATCTAAGTTTCAGAGCTAGCCATATGCAAATTAGCATCCCAAAAGAAGGAATAATTAACATAAATTTAAGGACATCCAAGTACTTGTCCTTTGTTTAGTCCTGTTTGGAACACAGATTTCTCGGACTTACTGCTTGAGTCTCGAGAATTATGCAAATTGGAGGCGAACATACATCTCGATTTTGTTGCGGAAACACAAGGTACGGTCTGTCCATATATTACTCTACAACTCTTGACACTTCGTTGCCTAAGGGTGCGAATGGTAACCATTCTACTCTAAAAATCAAATTTTTGCCAGAAATTGATTTCTAGAGGAGAAATTTATTTGGTAAAACATGACTAATTCTGCTCTAGAAATTGATTTCTGGAATAAAAACCTATTTTGATTTATTAATTTTTTTTGCACTTAAAAAAATTTAAATTTTACTCAAAGTGGGTAGCCACAGGTATTATAAACCATTCTGTAAAGTTTGAAATTTTTTGGGCACCTAAAAATATTTAAATTTCACTCAAAGTGGGTGTCCACAGGTATTCTAAGCCATTTTGTGAAGTTTTGAATTTTTTTTTATTTCTTTGGCACCTCAAAAAGTTTAAATTTTACTCAACGTAAGTAGCTACATGTATTCTAAGCCATTCTGTGAAGTTTTGAAATTATTTATTTATTTTTATTTTTTTGGGCACCTCAAAAAATTTAAATTTCACTTAAAGTGGGTGGCTACAGGTATTTTAAGTCATTTTGTAAAGTTTTGAAAATTTTTATTTTATTATTATTTTTCTTTTTTTTGGGCACCTCAAAAATTTAAATTTCACTCAAAATAGGTGGCCACAGGTATTTTAAGCCATTTTGTGAAGTTTTGAAAATTTTAATTTTTTTGATACCTCAAAAAATTTAAATTTCACTCAAAGTGGGTGGCCACACGTATTTTAAGCTATTCAGCGAAGTTTTATAATGTTTGATTTTTTTATTTAAAAAAATTCAATAAATTTCATATTTTCCAGAAATCTGACTCTTTGTAAGCCATTTTTTTTGAAATTTTTCTAGAATTTTTCAATTTTTATGTATTTTCTAAAAAAATTGTGAGAAAATAGGGAGAATGCATTCCGGAATCAATAAGCTACAAAAAGTAGCTTCTCTTTTTCTTGCCAAAAACTCATTCTGGAATCAAGTATTTTTAACAAACACAGTTTTATTTCAGAATGCAAAAATCTCTCCAGAATGCATTTCGAAAATTTTTTAACAAATATTATTCTGTTTCGAAATGCATTCCGGAATAAAATTTTTATTCCGAAATGCATTCCATACGCATCTTAAGAGAACGGTCGGAGAGGAAACTGTAGCTCAGGCGAGACGGCCTGCCATCCGTACCTTCGTCAATCATGGTGGAGGGGCCTTCTGATGGTCCCCTGCTTCAGTACGGATTATCTGATTGTAGTCCGTGGTGACAAGAAACATCTTGGTAATTTCTATGTAAATCTTCACATGTGAACACTTTGAAAAAGAAATGTGATTTTCACGACATTTATTGTAAGTCGCTAGACACTTAATCACCCAAAAGTTAGGACAAAACTTATGTCAAGTCATGACAAAAGCGACCGCGCTAGGACTAGCTGCCTCTGACGTCCAAGCGGTTTCCCCAGAAGGGACGGTACAAGCCTTTGAAGCAAGCACCCTTCTTATAGTATACACGTTTGAAATGGGGTATGACCATAGGAAAAAGTTACCCCTATATGGTCTCTATATATTAAATGAGGGGAAGCAGGTCAGCGAATGCGTAAAAAATCAAACCAAACTTTGAATTGTCGCCCTGGAAATAGAGAGGGACACTAGGTCATCCTTGCCAAAAAAGAAACGGAAAGAAATGATAATGGTGTGCTCTTATTTGTGATCCAATATGGTGGTAACATAAGTCGCTCAAATGAGACAATCGGTGTTTGTTTCTCCTGTCTAGTTGCTCAAGTTTTGGACGGAAGTTCTTAACATGCGACAAGAATCTTGACCATTCAATCAATCATTTCCCATACAAGCCTAAAGAGTCCAACCTCAAGATCCTTCTCCATCTAACAACTTAAAGTGTATTTGATCTCAAAGAATTGATAAAATTATCCAAAATAAAAATCTTAAACCTATTATATGGTGATCGATTTAGTCATAAGATTTTCAATTTGAGCAATTTAGTCATAAACAATTTGACAATTCTTTAATGTAGATCTTCTAGCTAAGGTCGGATATCGTTAACGTGGCATGGCCGACGATATGGCTCCACTCAAAATGACATCATTTCGAGAAATTTTATAAAATTGTATTGTTGTTTTTTTTTCTTTTTTTCCTTTTCGTAACTGTTCATCTTCCTTGTGTTGCCAACCTTAGAGAGGGCCTATGAACCCTCATCTAGATTTGACGGTGAGGGCCTTGACACCCTCGCCGTCAACCTTAGAGAGGGCAAGCCCTCGCTTAGATTGGACAAGGGCTACAACATCCTTGCTGACCATGGCGAGGGCTCGTAGGCCCTCGTTCGCTAGGTGATGAGGGTGTGCAGGCTCTCACCTTTGGCCGACAACTCTCATTGGCCATCGCCAAGGCTTCGACTACTTCACCAACCCTCGTCAGAAAGATGAACAAGGGAAAAAAGAGAAGAAAAAACAAAAAAAAAAAGAATAAAAGAAAAAAAAATTAAAAAATTGATAAAATTTCTCTAAATAACGTCATTTTGAGGCCAAATCGTCCAAGTTAGCCGTTGGTCGTACAACGTAGTGATTTCTAGTCTAAATTGGCCGGAAGGACTATATAAGAAAATTGTCAAAAGGTTTAGGAGTAAATTGGTCAAATTAAGAAGTTTGGGACTGAATTGCCCATTGTACAACATGTTTAGGAATGTCTACACAATTTTCCTCCAAAAATATCAGCAAGTGTACTATAAAATTATTTTCACCTTGCACAATCTTGCTTTTCATACGTCGTTATTGTTATAGTTCAAAATCAATAAAACACAAAAAAATCTAAAGTGATCTTTAAGCGGTGACAATCTGACGATAGTGAAATAGGATTTCGTCAATTCCTATTTTATAGGAAACTAGTTTCAATCTCAGATAAGGGCCATACTTTCAATATCCTTCATGCGGTTTTTCGATTGTTAGGTTACAAACATGTACATCCTCATATATGCACGTGATTCCCAAAATTTATAATCGACCGATCAGAGATACGGTCGAGAAGAATTTCGGCTAGTCGAAAGCAAAGGAAGATATGGCCCAACTTAAATTTGGAAAATTTTTTAAACTAGGGGTAAAACCCCCTAGATTTATCTTGCATTTCTTGAGCAGTAAGGCGCTGGATTCACATAGCTTTCGGCAGCGGTTGGCTCGAAGAAGTACTGCAATGGTGGGCGACTAACCATAGCTGCAGGAGTCGTCCCGTCTAATTCAATGGTTAGCCCCCAATATAGTAAGAAAGAGGGGCCCCAGGAAAAGATGTATGAATATGCCGCGGACACTGGTTGCTATCGACGTGAACGAAAGTGCCATAGGGCCTGGAACTGCCCAAACCCAAGAGGAAACACGAGAATGCACCCCTGAAGTTGAAGGGCATTAATCAAAATGTCCCGCTTTCTCAGGAAAATGTTAGATGGAGAGTTATAGTATCTGAGAGCTGTGATGTACTCCCTCGTCAGTGCAGTAGAAGAGGAAGACGAGGGAATTTAAACCAAGACGAGGGGAAGAGGGGACACGACGCCCTGTTTGAGTCAATGGAAATGGCGGAGGCAGTCAAGTCAGGTCAGGACCGTATCTGTTGCGTTTACATTGCGTGCTGTCCTCTTGAGAAAGCAACGATCCGCACGGACCATACTGGGCGGTTTCGTCCTCATTTATTGCTCGACCAGCAATAATATTATAACGCCAGGAGCGAGCAACCATGGCATTGGCAGAAGGTGGTGGTGGTGGTAGCCGAAATCTCACGGAAACAGCAACCCCAAAACAGCCGAGCGGGAAAAATTCAAACGCATGGCGTGTACAGACGCAAACTGTGAAAAAAAATATGGGGGGTAGGCCAGTAGGTTGGTCGCATGCTGACATCGTTGTGAAATTCAATAATGGGGATTAATGATGAGAGACTAGAAGGGTAGCCGATGGTTGACGCAATATGCATTTAATGATTGTCTGTCTGGAGGTGTTTGAGGAAAGACTTCTTTTGGAGGCCTATAGATCTGTTCTCTTCTATGGACCAAGCTACGTTTGCCTCCTCCTAGGGTCTGTTATGCTAGCTACGTGAAAATCTTGTACCGGTTGATAGCTATTTTTAGGCGTCGAAACTGATGTTAGGTATTTATTGGGAGCTTTAGGGATTGATGGTAACTATGGATTGAGGACGGGGAAATCGCCATTACTGCTGCACAAAACGAGACGCAGCTTGGGAACTGCGAGCTTGGGTCCAGGGTAATGGAGTCGTATTTTATAGCAGCATGGTCAAACTCTATGTTTTCTTAATGGCTGTTGATGCAGAACTCATGTGGACTCGAATAGGAAGAATGCAATATTATAGCTCTGTGGAAATAAAGAGTTCGATGGAGGCCTGACGTGACTATCATTACCAGCACTGGGGAATGAAATAAAGTAGAAGGATGATAGCTGGATCCAGGAAAGAACCTCATACCTTAGAAGGAAAATGAAAATGCTAGTGAACTTCAAGGAAATGCTGGCCCAAAAACCTGGAGGAAAAGAAAGATATATGTGTGAAGATTTCAAATTCCAGAATGACGCGATCCCTTGAATATTTTGAGACACGAATTTTAACTTGGCACGACACAAACAAACGAGCGCAAAATTTCTTTTTTCACACAAATACGTAAAAAATAAGAATTTCGCCTTGGCACTCCTGACAAATTTATATGTACACCTTCAATACATTTGCAGGCATCAATTGCCTAATGTTATACGAAGGATAACTAGAAGAAAGATATTTTGACAAAAAAAACACTAGAAGAAAGATCATCCAGAGTGTTGTGTGCAGTGCATATTCACACAAGCATTCATTTTTAATTTATCCTATGGGGTTTTCTTAGGGGTGATCAGTTCTCCGAAAGTTTGGTTCCCACCTAGAAATTAGGAATCGGACCAGAGGGATCAGTTCTCAGTTTTCGGAACCTGGAATCGGATCATCTGATCGTGAAATTAGATGGGTCAATAGAACTGGTGTTTTTCATTTTTGTCCTCTGTGTTGAATTTGGGAGCTCACTATTTCAATTTGCGATGGTGAAACACTTTCGTCACAAGTGTGTATGGTATATGAATTATTGCTGCATTTCTTTCTGTGGATTGTTTGAATTATTTGTTTAATGTTGCTTTTCTTTTGTTGATAGAAAGTGCTAGTTAACGCAATACATTGTGAAGGGGCAAGTGTTACAGACTTTATGCTTAAGAGTTCAGTCATATATAAGTAACAAAACCCATAGAAGTAGACCAAGTATTTCTTTTAATTTTTACAAATTTGTTAGAAATAAAAAAAGATCACTCTAATTCGGATAGTCCGAGTGGATGGTTTCACACATGCAACCGGATTGAAAATCACCAATTCCAAAAATTTGGAATTGAGAATTGGATCGATGCTCTTGGAAATTGCCCAAAATTGAGTTCCTTTCGCTCACCCCTTGATTTGCTCGTTGATATTCAGCTCAGATTCATGTCATAAAAGATCATATGCACATTTGAGGAAATTATTCTGCCCATCATATTTCCATCAAGTAAATGAAATAACCTCTTACCTATTTCGTTTCACTGATCTCCGCAAAATAGCTTTTTGTTGGTGGAATGATTTAGGGGTGTGCAAAACGGAACGCCTAAACTAAGAACTGCCCAGACCGGCTGGTTTGGTCTAGTTCTCGAGAGTATTGGTCTAGTTCTCGGTTTCTAAAAGTGAAATCGGTGCGCGAGTGATCTGGCTCCCGATTCTAAAGGAAATTGGAGCGACTACATATATTTTTTTTATTTCTTCAAAAAACTTAGTAAAATGTGAACTAAATCCTATGTGAAGCACTTTTTTTATTCATTTTTTTTAATTTGAGGATAATTGCATACATGTCACTTAATTTAACACAAAAAGATGACATCAAGTAGTGAGAAAAAAAAAGTGACTAGTTCTGTTGGACCAGATTGGAATGGTAGTCCGATCTTATTCCCGATTCTAGGACCAACCGGTCCTGTCCCTGGTTCCCAATTTTGGGAATCGATCCTCCCAATCCGGTTCCCAGTTCTACCTTGGAACCGGATTGAATTGGGAACTGACCACTCTTAGAGTGATTGAGTTTGATGATCAAAAAGAGTACCGGTCAAGGTCATTTTATTTCCTTTAAAGCATTCATTTACAAGTAGATAAAATTAGTATAGCCCTCAAGTTCTAGCAAATCTCAATTTGACAAAACCTAATAGGCAAATCCATATATAGGATCCTATACTGGGTTAACATGTCAGAAGTATAACTGGCATCGGGAGGTTCTACCATTCGTATCAGGTCCGGGCCAGTCTATCTAGGTTCTCAAACCCTTCTTAATGGGCTAAGTCCCCTTTCTCTTCCTTTTGGGCTGAACTTTCTTCCATCATCTACCTTCCCTATCAGCTGTTGCCTGTCATTTCTGGCCATATATTGATTCCAAAGATCATTTCCTTTTTACCTTGATCAGCTAAACTTTTGGTGCCTCCATCTGTTATGATGAGTGAGGAGGCTCTAGAGCCGAGCCACGTTAGGCCACTGTGCTCCTTAGAGTTTCCCATCCCACACCAGCTGTAGTTCCCCTGGCACTGCCGATTATATCCTATTTCATGTGCAGAAGCTACCATTAATTGCATCTTAATAAATCACCAAACCCAGTAGGCAAATCCCCAATATATACGAGACATGTATCCTCCTTCTAACCTCCACAACCCACCAAAAAAGAATGTCCTAGCATATGGTAGTTTGATGCAAAAGCGAGCGTGCACTCTAATTTACACGATTCATCAGTTTTTACCTACCCTGATGACTATCTCTGACAACACCATACACTTTTTATTTGTTTGATTAGTGACAACGCCATACTAATCACTTGTCAACTAAGACATGCTGCTTTGGTTGGTCTGATGATCTAATGGGTTCAAAGTTTCAGTCATCTTACAGTCTCTCCAGTCCAGATAATTGAGTCTGATGCTTATTTGGACCTGTGACAAAAGTCTTGGTCAAAGGAACAAAATCTTTGCATCTAAGACGTGCTTATTTTAACTCCCTATTGAAAAGTAGCATTCTAGAAAGAAAAATAATCCGATGTGTCAGTGGATTTATATCAAAGAAAATTCATATCAGGCAACAGCCTTCCCGACATCACTATAACTCAGGTGAGTCAACCGAATGAAAGAAAGCAGCTTAAGATCAATTGGTCTAGGCACAGATGCCCTCTCTTCAACAACTTTTCAACATATTCTCGTACTTTAATCAATCCCTTCATCACCATAAACAACCGCAGCAAAGTTCTATTTGATTTCATTACCATGAGTCATTCACGAAGGCGATCATGATAAGAAACACTCGCAATGCATTTTCAAGCACACCAAGCATCACCACAAGAGGAGCCCATGACATCAAGATCAACTAGCAATCTGGTATAAGCACTGTATCCGCTGCAACTGATATGTCGTTGCAAGTGAAATATGTCGAGAGACCAGTACGCATATTGGATTGAAGAGAACAAATTCGTAGGAACAAAGTCATTCCTATTGTCAAAGTATCATGGCAACATCACGATATGGAAGAGGCAACATGGGAAAGCGAGGACGACAAGAGGAATCACTATCCGCATTTATTTGAAGGAATAGATAAACCCTAAATTTCGAGGATGAAATTTCTTAAGGGGGGAGAATTATGACATCCCGAAATTTCGCATGATTTATTAGTGACGATTCGTGAATTGAAATTAGTGATGGCCAAGGATTGATTATGCAATCATCGAGACATTCAAGGAATTTCACTAATATGAGCTAGGCATATATTTGATCCAAGAATTTTGCAAAAATTCGTGGGATGATTAATGAGCCCTATTTTGACCATATGAGTGTGAAATATGTGAATATAGTGATTATACATGATGATTAGGGATAATGGCCATTAAGGTATGTTTATGTGGACATTATGTGTACTTGAATCGGATAATTTAAGACACAAATTGTGCCCCTTAGAAGGCCCACGTATACCAGTCATCACCATCATTTGTTCCATTTCTACCCCTCATTCCTTATCTTTCTTCCATTCTTGCCCCTCATGCATGAATGAAAGGTATCATTTGGCAAGGAACAAGCGTCACAAGGTTAAGGACACTTGTCTAAAGGCATGCAAGAGGATAATGCCACTTGTCAAGACACGTACAAGACAATAGAAGCCATCCTTAAAACTCTCGGAAATCCCTCTCTCTCTCTCTCTCTCTCTCTCTCTCACTTTCCCCTCATTTTTCAACATGCCATCTACGAAGCTCTCTCTCTCTCTCTCATACCTCTTGGCCAGATTTTCCTCTTCCTCTCATCTTCATTTTCTTTCACTTTCTTTCACTTGAAGACTCGGCCAGCAGCCGAAGGAAGTGGAAAACCGGTTCTAGTTAGTTTAAGGCAAGGAGATGAGACCCATTTCTAAGCCTTCCAATCTTCTTACACCCTTGGTTTTGCTTGTGTGTGGTTGTGGGTTGTTTTTATGGTCTTGCATGTTGGTTTTGTATTGCCAAATGGGTGTCCATGTTGCTGTCCAAGTGAGGATTGTGTGTGCATGTGAGTGTACAAGCTTCTACTTAGCTTTTATGTTGGAGTTCAAGCCTTAAATGGCCTTGCACTTGTCATCCAAGGTAAGATCTTGTGGTGCATGTGACTTAAATGGGTAACGATTGTTGTTTGGAGGTAGAAATGGGTATTGCATGTTGTTGGGTAAAAGTTTTGTTGGGTTAAGTTTGGTGGTTTTCCCAATCGGAGTCAATTTTTACTCTTATTATGGAAAATCCAGATTCGGGTTCCTAGTACCATCTCGTTTTGTTATTTTTGTTTAGACTTTTGTGATTCAAATTTCCAAACGCTTACCCTTTAAAATTGTTCCAAACATCTTGAAGTTTTACATACATTAATTTTTGAAATTTTTGGACTTGATTTGGATTGGACGATCACCTCATTTTCGGACCATGTAAAACTACCCATAATAGGTATTTCGGTCACATTCTCGATTTTCTACAAATTTTCTGAGCCGATTTTGAATAAACTTCCTTCACAAAAGTTCTTAAGGGCCTCTTCCTATACAACATATAAAATTTTATAATTTTTAGAGATGTTTTGGTTATGGTAAAGAGCTGATTTTGTGAAACAAAGGTTTTGTTCCAGTGAGCAATTTGTAATCTGTCTTTGAGATAATAAATGAGACAATTGCAAAAATATTTGGACATTAATTTCTTCATGAAAAATGTTTGTCCATGTGTCCTTTATAACATATTCAAATTTTATAATTTTTGTAGTCTATTCAAAATTTATTTTGAAGGGGTTCCCGTTACTATGTAAAACTGCCAAGATTTACCTAATTTCAAAGATGCATCATTTCACACGTGAAAACTTGAGAATTTGGACTTGATGTCTTCTGGTGATTGAACGTAGACATTTTAAGCTTTCAAATGAGATGTGTTATACTTTGATTGGAGGTTAAAAGATGGGATTGATATTTAAAAGTTAGTTCGGAATCCGATGAGCACGTTGGGGAGATGTAAATTAATTGTGGGCTATACGTGTGGCAAATGAAAAGATTATTTTTTTTTGGTAAGGTAAAAATTTTATAACTTTTCAAAATACCATGTACAACCTAAGGTTAAAGGCAACCATCAACCCAACTCAGACAACTTATCTGAACGGGGTGAAGGGCCTAAGCAGGAACCATACAACCAAACAACAACACGAAGACAGAAAAAAAGAACGAACACAGCCTAAGAAGTAGCTGGGCTGGCGGCAAAGATAGTGGCCGAGAGGCCCCAATTCCGTTGCATTCTACGATTTGCAGGTGTGTCAGGGATTGTCCCCATGGCCAACGCTTTGTCCTTCACAACCTTGAGAAGGTGCTTACGCATCCTTGGGATATAAGCATTCTTGCTCCTGAAAATGGAGTTGTTCCTCTCTGTCCATATGATGTGGCAAAGAGCGCCAAAAGCGAACCTGGAAAGACTGTGAGCAAAGGAGGAAGTATTGCAAACTTTCATTGCCCATGTAATAAGTTCAGGCCAGGACCTATTACGCCACGGAAGGTTGCACTTAGACGCCTAGCAAAAAGCTAGACTTCTTGTAGCCGTGCACGCAAAGAACAAATGGTTGATGGAATCCGGGACCTCACCACAAAACGCACAAAAAGCGGCTTGAATCCTACGATTTTGAAGGAGTAAGGTCTGCGTGGGCAAGCGGTTAAAAGAAATTACCCAAAGAAGAAAGGCGTAACGAGGGGCTATATGTTTATCCCAAACAAAAGAATGCCATGGGGCTGACTGTCCTGTGATTCTGATTTGGTTCCATGCTCGGGCGACGGAAAAAGAGAGAGATGGGGAGGGAGCCCAAGTCAAATTATCCGGGATATCATCCATAAAACAAGGAGGTGGATCGGTCCAGCTAAGGATGGTGTCAAGCGTTGCTGAAGGTTGCCAAATGCCATCGTAGAAATCTCGAACCGAAGATTTACGAGGAATCCTGGATTGATAAATGTTCAAATTGAAGAAAATCCTGAAGATGGGGCCTTTAGCATGCCACCAATCGAACCAAAAAGATACCGAATGCCCGTTTCCAATTGTCCACCTAAATAAACCATTGGCAACCGAGCGCAAATCTAGGAGTTTCTTCCAAGTCCAGGAGCAAAATCTGGGTTTTGAAAAGATTATTTGTGCGTGTGAATGTGTCATTAAGAGATGAATTGATGCCGTCAGTCCACGTATCGATGATGCCCGAGGAGCCGTAGGAAATGCGGGATGCCATGATCAGTGGTCTATGATGCCTAGGAGGAGTTATGCCCTAGATGCCCCGAGAGTATCATTAGGATGCCGTGGTCAGTGGACTACGAAGTTCGTGCAAGCTGATGAGAATACCGACGTATATTGCGGCTGACCAGAGGGCGCACTAGACCCTGTTAGACGGGATGTTCCTCCATGCGTGGTTAGCAAGCGTACCGAACATGTGTCTTGGAGTGGAGATTAAAGTTGATTAATGACACATAACGTATGCGATGTGTGCTTGTGATATTGTCTGTTTATTGATTGACGATCTTTATGCCTGGTGATTAGTAGCATAGAGAGAAAATGGAGTCTATACATGCTATGGCTGGTTTGTTGATTAGTTTAGTTGTCTATCGGATTAATCCTGTTGATATACTTGATATTATCTGTTTAGTATAGCGTGATAGAGTTTATTTTACTGAGCTTTCGCTCACTATTTATTGTCGACACCTTTTTACAGATTTGTAGTCATGTCAATAGTTCTCACATCGACCTCCATTAGTTACAGAGTGCTCATTGATTTTGAGGGCCATTTGTTTGAGTTTGTGGATTTCTACGTCTCGGGGATAATCTTCGTCAAGTGTATCTTTATTCTGACTATAGATATTGGGTCCTTGTGGGACCCATACTTTTGGGGTCTGTAGTTATCTATGTTTGTGCTAGAGGACGGCTAGTGGGACCTCTTCCACACCCGGGGCAAGATGGAGCGGATGATGGTGCTAGTAGCGGGGTAGTGTGAGGATGGTATCGAGGAGGGGGAAGGAACCATTTTTGGAAGATATGATTGTGACTTTTTGGTATAGAGTCGTGTGTTTGGTGGTCGCTTTTGTTTTTGATGTGTTTGGTGAGTCAATGTGTATAGTTCGGGTTGGAGTAGCGCTTGTAAGCAGTCTTCGCAAGTGCGAACTCACTCTTGTACTATCTTGGGGGCTGTGACATCCCATGCCCGCCTCTTTCAAGAGGAATCCTCTAATTCTCAATAGTTATCAGATTTTTTGCAAGTGAAAGATGCTTCTTTCTAAGGTCAGCATTTATAACATGAATGTGATATAGAAACTTAGAAACATAGAAATGCAAGGACACGCAAGATATAAAATTACCATTCATCTTATTTAATAACAGGGGTGATACAAGAGTGAGTTTGAACTCGGGGAGACTACCTCCATTAGCTACTCCAACCCAAACTTTTTCATGGACCCACCGACCACATAAAAAACAAAAGCGATCACCCAAACACACGACTTTATCCCAAAAAGTCATAGTCGTGTCTTCCAAAAATGGTTCCTTCCCCCTCCTTTATACTATCCTTACACGTCCTTGCTACTAACACCATCATCCGCTCTATTCTGCCCCGGGTGTGGGAGAGATCCCACCAGCCGTCCTCCAGCACAAACATAGACAGCTATAAATCCCAAAAGTATGGGTCCCACATGGGACCCAATATCTACAGTTAGAATGAAGATAAACTTGACAAAGACTATCCCCGAGACGTAGAAATCCACAAACTCAAACAAGTGGCCCTCAAAATTAATGGGCACTCCGTAGCTAATGGAGGATGATGTGAGAACTATCGGCATGGCTACAAATCTGTAAAAGGTGTCAACAATAAATAGTGAGTGAAAGCTCAGCAAAGTAAACTTTATCACGCCATACTAAACGGATAATGTCAAGCATATCAATAAGATCAATTCGATAAACAACTAAACTAATCAACAAACCAGCCATAACATGCATAGACTCCCTTTTCTCTCTATGGTACTAATCACCATGCATAAATAACGTCAATCAATGAGCAGAGAATGACACGAGCACACATTGCATGCGTTATGTGTAATTAATTAACCTTAATCTCCACTTCAAGGCACATGTCCGGTGTGCTTGCCAGCCGCGCATGGAGGAACATCTCGTCTAGCAAGGTTCGGTGTGCCCTCCAGTCTGCCACAGTATACGCCGGTATTCTCATTGGCCCGCGTGTGCTTCGTAGTCCACTGACCATGGCATCTCGATCAAACTCTCAGGGCATCTAGGGTATGGCACTTCGTAGGCATCGTAGTCCACTGACCACAGCATCCCGCTTTCCCTATGACTCCTCAGAGCATCGTCGTATGTAAACCGACAGCATCAATTCATCTCTTAGTTATGCATTCACATGCACAAACAATCTTTTCATTTATCACATGCATAGCTCACAAAGAACTTACCACTTACCGTGCACTCCTCGGACTCCAAACCAATTCATGAGTATCAAATTTGCCTCATCATATCAAGACCATTAATACCTTGTTGGAAAGTTCAAAATGTATAAATTTTGTCTCCATAAGACATTGAATAGAAATTTCAATGTTTTCAAATAGGAAATGATGGCTCATTGAAATCTGGCAAAACTGGGCAATTTTGCATTGTTCAAGGAATTAAACTAAAAAACATAGTAAATGGATTCCGAAAATTCCAAAATTTGAATATGTCATAAATAAGACTTTTAGCAGACATTTTCCATGAAGAACACAATCTTTGAATCTTTATGTAAACCCAACTTTTAGTGGCTCAAAGACAGACTAAAAATAATTCGTTGGAATAAAATCCTTACTTCTCAAAGTATGCTCTTTCCAAAATCCAACCATTTCCAAAAATTCCTAGATTTATATATGTTATAGAGAAAGAAGTTCTCAACAATTTTTGTGAAGGAAATTTGTTAATAATCATTCTAGAAAAACTTGTGGAAAATCAAGAAAATGTAAAGATCACAGAAAAGCAACACTAGACGGTTCAAACCCGTTTAGAAAAGGGTGTTTCGTACAAACCAAATCAGCTTATAAAAATCTAGATTTTAAGTATGTTATACTTTGGGATGTGAAGAACAACTTTTGTTAAGAACATAATTTCAAAGTCGACCGACAAGAGTCTCTACAAAAATAGCAAACTAAAAGAGTACAATAACAACAAATCTGGGTTTCAAAACCAAACTTCAAGGATTCAAACTCTAGTTGATACTCACGAATCTTCAACCCACAAAAACTCATTCCAAAAGATCTAAACCAATATGCTTGGGCAAATACACAATCTTTTTGAGTTCTCAATCACGGCTCGTCCATCAACCAAACACAATCAATCATTCTCCCCCACAACATTCAGCCACCACATTATCTAGTCCGAGACCTAAACTCAAAATGCAAACACTAAAATGGTTAGTATATGGTGAAAGAGTACACTTGCCTTGATGGCAAGTGCGGCGACATGAGTCTTGGTCCGAGGCATAACGTGTCCAAGCTAATGGTGGCTGTTGTTGCTGACGGTGCGGGGGAAGATTGGATGGCGAATCGGCGAGGCTTCCATTTGGGTGGAGCAAGTAGCAGAAAAGGGAAAGAAGGAAGGAAAGAGCTAGCGGAGGTGGCGGTGGTGGTTGGGTGGAGAGGATAAGGCGGCTGTTGGGGGCGACGTTGTGCGGCAAACGGCTGTCGAGGCTATTCGAACGGCTGCTAATGAGGTTCCGATGGAGAGGGAGAGAGAGACGGGGAAGAGAGTCGGTGGAAAGAGAGGGGAAGGGGAGAGAGTGGAAGGGGCTTTTCCCCTTCTTTGCATGTAAGGCCATTGGCCGTGTGGGCAATGGAGCCACCCGGCCAAAGATAGGTGCCACTTGGCACTCTTCCTTTGCCAAGTGGCGATGGGGAAGGAGAAGAGAGAAGAGCAAGATAAAAGAAAAAGGAAAGAAAAGGAGAGGGCGGTGATGGTGGCATTCCGGGTGGCATGGTGGTAGGGAAAGGGAAGGAAAATGAACATGAGGGCGGAGCGGTAAAGAGGTCGGGTCGGAAACAGTCGGTGCAGTAACGATTGGTACCAAGAAACACGTCATATTCTCTCATAGACAACAATGGTGATGATTTTCAAATTTTCTATGAACGAATGCCCTAATCCTTTAGGATCCCTTCATTCCTTTGGTCATACAAAAGTTCAAGATGTGACAATTCTTCCCCTCCTTAAAGAATTGCATCCTCGAAATTCCGATTCTTATCCATTCATTCAAACAATTAGGGATATTGTCGTCTCATATTTTCTTCACTTTCCCGCGTTGCCTCCTCTTGGTCATGATACAGCTATAGCACCTTAACAAGAGGAATAGTTTTATTCTTGAGGGTCCGTTCACTGCGATCCAATATCTGCACTGGTTCCTCAACGTATCTTACTCTATTGTTAACCTGTACAGCTTCAAAATCCAAAACATGTGTAGAATTAGGTTCATATTTACTTAGCATGGAAACATGAAACACATTATGTACGTTGGATAGTTTTGGTGGCTGTGTCAGTCGATATATCAATTCTCCAACTCTTTCAAATTATCTCAGAAGGTCCTATAAATCTTGACCTTAACTTTCCATTCTTTCCAAATCTTGATATTCCTTTCATTGGCAATACTTTTAGGAATATATGATCACCCATCTTAAATTCTAATGATCTCTGACATCTGTCAGCATAACTTTTCTGTCAACTCTGGGCAGTTATGAGTTTATCGCGTATCAGTTTCACTAAATCAGTTGTGACTTGCGCCAACTCTGGTCTTGTCAACTTTTGTTCTCCTATTTTGTCCTAACAGATAGATGTTTTACAAGTCCTTCCAAATAAAGCCTCAAAAGGGGGTCATGCTAATACTTTTCTGAAAACTGTTGTTATAAGTAAACTCCACTAGATGTAACTTCTCATCCCAATTGCCCTTGAAATCAATCATATAGGCCGTAACATGTTCTCTAACACTTGAATTACTCGTTTTGACTGCCCATCTATTTGTGGGTGGAATGCGGTACTGTACTGAAGTTTCGTTCTTAGAGCCACTTGGAGATTCTTCCAAAAGTTCGAAGTGAATCTTGGGTCTCGATCCGATGTGATGGTCACAGGCACTTCGTGTAATCACACTATTTGTTTGACATATAAGTCTGCATACTTCTCAAGTGTATAGTCCATTCGCACTGCTAGAAAATAAGCAGACTTAGTTACACGGTCCGCAATTACCCAGTTAACATCGTGACCACTTGATGTCCTTGGTAAATCCTGCACAAAATCTATTATTACGTGTTCCCATTTCTATTCGGGAATTTCTAATGGCTTCAACAATCCTACAGGGTTATGGTGCTTAGCTTTTACTTGCTGACATGTCAAACATTTAGCTGCATGCTTTACAATATCTGTCTTCATTCCACTCCATCAATAATGTTGACAAAGATTATGATACATCTTTGTGTTTCAAGGGTGAATACTATAATTACTCCAATGTAATTATATTCCGTGGTGAATACATCTTCGTGTTGCCGAGGTAAATATTATTCTGTCAAAATTTCCCTTTTAACTCATCATTGTCAGGCATACATAGACGTTCACAGAATCTTACGATGCCTTCATCCATCATTTGAAAATCCAATTTCCTTCCTTTCGCTACCTCTTCTCGTATCTTCAAGATTTTAGGATCTGTTTGTTGCAATATCGTTATTCTCTATATAACTTTAGGTTCAATTTTGAGCGTAGCTAATACACTTGAAAGATTCTCTACTGCAAGCTTAAATTTCGATTCGGAAACCTCCTCGAGTAAACACCACTCCTTAACCATTAAACTTGCTATTGTCAAGGCGGATTTTCGATTAAGAGCATCCGCTACTTTATTTACTTTTCCCAAATGGTATAAAATCACACAATCATAATTTTTGAACAATTCCATCCATTGTCTTTGTCTTATATCTAACTCTTTTTGAGAGAACAGATACTTCAAACTTTTATGATCCGTATAAATTTCAAACTTTTCTCCATAAAGATAATGTCTCCATATCTTCAGTGCAAAGACAATTGCCGCAAGTTCCATATCATGTGTCGGATAATTTAACTCGTACGACTTTAATTGTTTTGATGCATAAGCAATGATTTTCCCGCGCTGCATTAAAACACACCCAAGTCCTTTGCGAGAAGCGTCACTATATACCACGAATTCTTCTGATCTCAATAGTATTATCATAATCGGTGATGTAGTCAATTTCTTCTTGAGTTCCATAAAACTTTGCTCACACTCCTCATCCTATTCAAACTTTGTATACTACCTTGTCAATCGGGTTAACGGTCCCATGAGACGTGAAAATCCTTCAACAAATCTTTGCTAGTAACCAGCCATTCCCAGAAAACTTTGAATCTCGGTTACTGTTTTTGATCTTGGCCAATTGATTACCACTTCGATCTTAGCTGGGTCTACTGATATACCTTCGCCAGTTACCACATGACCTATAAATGCTACTCGGTCTAGCCAAAACTTACATTTACCAAATTTCGCGTACAACCTATGTTCTCAAAAAGACTAAAGTACCGTTCTTAGGTGTTGTTCATGCTCTTTTGGCCTTTTCGAGTATATCAGGATATCATCAATGAAGACAATCACAAATTGCTCCAAAAACGATTCAAGTACTCGGTTCATTAGGTCCATAAATGCTGATGGTGTGTTAATCAATCTAAAGGATGTAACCGTAAACTCGTAATGTCCATGTCAAGTTCGGAAAGCTATCTTAGGAATGTCTTCTTTCGTGATCCGTAGTTGATGATACCTAGACCGTAGGTGAATCTTTGAAAATACATATGCTCCTTGCAACTGATCAAATAAGTTGTCAATTCTAGGCAACGGGTACTTATTCTTAATCGCTACTTGATTCAATTGCCTATAGTCGATACATAGATGTAAGGATCTATCTTTCTTTTTCATAAATAGCACTAGTGCACCACATAGTAATGCACTTGGTCGTATAAACCTCTATTAAGCAATTCTTGTAACTGTACATTTAATTCCTTCAGTTTTGTTAAAGCTATTCTATAAGGAGCTTTCGATACAAGCTCTGTTCCTAGGGATAATTCAATAACAAATTCAACCTCTCATTCCGGAGGTAATCCTAGCAATTCCTCAGGAAATACATCAAGAAATTCTTGGACTACTCGAATTTCCTCAAGCTTCGCTTCCTTTTCACTTTGATCAATAACAATAGCTATATATCCTCGACAACCATTGCTGAGCAGTCAATATGCTTCTAGTGCCGAAATAAGAGGCATAGTGGGTTCCATCCCACTTCCAAGAAATTCAAAACTAGGGTGACCGGGTGGATCAAATAGAATTGTTGTTCCATAACAGTCCATATTGGCTCGTTGTCTATTGAGCCAGTCCATTCTTATGATGACATCAAAGTCATATATAACTAATACCACCAAATCTATCATCTGATTCGTCCCACTTATAGATATCTTACAATCTCCACACATCAATGTTAACAACAATTTATCTCTTAAAGGTATAGAGATACTAAGAGCCACTTCAAGCAATTCGGATTTTAGCCCACACAATCGCACAAAATTGGCAGATATAAAAGACTGGGTAGCACTAGTACCAACTACAGCGTAAGCTTTTTGGTTGCACAAGGAGAGCGTACCTGAGATAACAGTCTTGGAAGTCTTGGCTTCTTCCAGAGTGAATGCATAAACTCTCCCTTGATTGGGCAGCCTTTGTAAGTTCTTTTGTTGTGGTGCTCTGTGCCGAGTTATTTGTTGCGGTTGTGGTCTCCCTTGAGGACAATCCCTAAACATATGACCATATTGTCTGCATGTAAAACATTGCTTTGTGATTGACATGGTGCATTTCCATGCTGCTTTCCACACAAGCGACAATTACCCATTGAAATTGGTCTTCGTCCTCTTAACTGCTCGTTCCAGGACCTTCTAGGGTTTTCATTGTTGCGTTTCTTGTTAGGACCAAAAGGGGTTTTTCCAAATTGGACATGTTTCTTACCAAACCTAGTATTGTCTTGCGTAGTTTGGTGACCTAATCGTCCTTGTGCCTCGTTCTCTATTCTTCCTTTTATTAACTCTTGCTCACTGAGTTGAGGTTGCCTATAAAGTACATAGTAATCATTTATGTCTAATGGCACTAATTGCCTTTTTATCTCAGCCTTCAAGCCATTCAAGAATCTCTTGGCCTTATCTTCCCCATTTTCAATCATACAAGGTGCAAACCTAGAGAGTTTAGAAAACTTCGCTTCGTATTGATCTACTGTCAAACTATTATGGCACATTTGCATGAATTCCATTATTTTATCATCTTTTGCACAATCAGAAAAATATTTCTCATAAAATGCTTTCACAAAAGTTCCCCATACTACTGCGGTACCTATTGGAAACACTGTTTCTTTATATGCCCTCCACCAATGTTCAACATTCCCTTCCAGTTGGTATTCAATTAAGATTAGCTTGTCAGTATCATTGCAGTTCAACTAAGGGTGAGTAAGATGGACCGCCCAAATCGAGACGAGACCGGACCAACCGATTTGGTTCGATTCTTGGAAATATTAGTCTAGTTCCTAGTTCCTAAAAGTGGAACCGGTTTTCAAGCGGTCCAGTTCCTGATTCTAGGGTGGGAACCAGATCGAACCGGACTAATAAATATATTTTTTTCTAATTTTTTCACATATATATCTATTTACTTTTTAAAATTTTTGAAAAAAATAGAAAGCCTAATTTAATTTTCCCAATTTCCTCCTGCATTTACCAATAAGTAACTGGTCCCATTGAAACCGGACAGGACCGGACCGATGGTCCGGTTTGATCCACGGTCTCAAGACTAGCCGATTCGGTCCCTGGTCCTAGAAACTATGAACCGGTCCTCTTGGTTTAGTTCTTGGTTCTAAGGTTGGACCAGACCGGATCGAGAACTACTCACCCCTAAGTTTAACAGATTAAATATTTTCTCCAAACTTCTCATCCACATTTCGGCCTCACTAGGATCTCCTAATCCCGTATATTTAGTCGGTTTCAATTTCAGAAATTGCCCCATGAATCCTTGTACGCGACGATCACCATTTCCTGCAGCCACTTGATGTTGGGCTTGTTGTTCAAACAATGCCCCCACATTAGCCAAAGCCTCGAGAGTTCCATCCACTCGAGGATCCCTTCCATGTGCAGAACCAAAAGATGATCCACCATTCCTTCTCATCTTGTCTTACAAGTTTTCTGCACATTGATCACCAATTACTTCATATGATCAATCGTCACAGTATCTCGTAAGTAACAGACGTTTATGTCATCATATGAGTAACCATGGTTACTTGTATCTCCCTAGCACATAACTAACAAGCGCATGCATCAGTTGTCTTACATTACGGGCGTGTCCTAACCCTTTAGTCACTAGCACACCTTATCACTCCAATGTAAACTTAGGCTCCCTAAGGCTTTATTTCACCTGGTAGTTTGGTCCAATTGCCATAGCTAGTCATCCTTCATCTCTGCGGTATCCTCTCATGGAAAGCATTAATTGATCGTATGGAATCATCTTGATCCGTTGACCCAAAAAAAGACATTGTCCGGATGTCATATCATAACTCCAATTGCAAGATATGAAACTTGGAATTCTACAGCGGATGTATAGGACGAGGATGTTATGCTTAGGAGGATATTTTTTACCAAGGAGCTCCAGCTATAAAGGAAAGCAATGAAAAGCCACTAGTTGCGGATAACCAAAGAACAAGATCAAATGAATCGCAGCAAATTGGCAATTTGCGATGTTCCCCGAATGCTCTTAGTTAAATTAGACAGACACAGATTGCAGAGAACATGAATGATTTGACAACCTTTGTATAGAAAATGGAATTCTACAGTGCTTATTTTTCCGGGTGAGACCAACAGAAAAGTATAGTTGATGAGATATGCTCTTTGCGTTTCCTTCACGAAGCATCATGTGTTAGCAAACTGAGGACCGCTTCTTTTGTGGGTAGTGAAGGAATAGCTCCTCGCTTGGTCACTGTGACTGCACCGCAGGCATTCGCAAAGAGCAAAGCTTCCCTTAGCCGTTCCTCATCCTGCGCCCAAAGTCAAATTTTTACCATGACAGGGAAAAAAAGCAGAGTACTGACTTAAAGCAGAGCACATTACTATTATTAGCAGTCAACAAATATTCTGTTTCTCATTCGGCCTCCAAGTACCGCGTGTCAGGTGAACACTTTGAAACATCTAGTTGTGCTTAAGCCATAGCCATCTTAAATTGGACAAAAATTGACTATTAGCCCTCATGCAGACATCTCAAGATCGCAAATAATGCCGAGAAAGGTGGTCAGCATCAATTACTTAAAAGTTCAGATTCACATGCATCACATGCTTAATATGCAACGATCGACTTCTGACATAGATGAAATATAGCCAGTTTAGCATTAAAGCTAGAATTTCAACAGAAACTAATATAAATCATCATATATTTGCATCATGCAGCTTTCAAGAGATTTATTAAACAATGATGTTTGCTCATCATTCATTTCTACCACTTTTCCATTTGCCTCAACAAGCTGAAAGAAGAGCCAGAGCTATGGCATATTAGAGAAAACCATCATGCATTACTGATAGGGATTTGACATCTTCTTTAGCCTTATCTTCGCAAACAACACCTCCATCAGTTACATTCAACTCAGATTTTGTTTGTCAGAAGCTCTATGTATCAAGGAAACCGGACAAGTAGCTATAAGTCATCCAATTCTAGTACAAACCAATGGTACCTCGTAAAGATTAAGGTCAGAAGCCAGGCCATACAGTATCCCACCAACAAAAGCATCGCCTGCCCCGGTTGTGTCAACTGGCTTTACTTTAACACCAGCAACACTGCCTTTGAATTCCTGTGCAGAAATTTGGTTTTGTCAATGAACCTATGAGCTTTCTGGCCAAAAATGATAATTACCTAATGAGCTTTGCCAAAACAAAGTGAGTTTATAAGCTTTAGCTCCAAAAAGAAGAAGGCCGGATCCAGTTAATAAGTAACTATTCAGCAATGATAATGTACCAAGATGCTGAACTTCCCAAAATGTTAACCCCTTTTTTCCGGGTTACTAAGATATCTTACCCTAACTACATATTGAGCCAAAATATCCATTACATTCAATTCAAGCGATTTACATTCGGGGATGTAATCATGAAATTAATAAGAAAGCAGCTTCAACTGAAGGAGTTCAAATACAATGACCAACTAGGATTCAGTCAATTTTTCTTCCACTGAGATTATTGTCACGGAATAAAAAAGCCGCATGATATACTAGGGTAGCTTACCTTTGTATAATATCTGCAGCCCTCTGATCCTTCAGTAACGATCAGAAGTTTAAGATTAGGATGAAAGAGCTTGTCCAAGACCACATTATCATCATTAGGATCCTCGCCTCCAGTCAAGAATGTAATTTCTTCCTCGCTTATCTGCCAGTTCAGAAGTGAATCTAAATGAGACTCTCATTGTGCCTGCATCATTTATCATCAACGCATATGAAGATTACATCTAGCTGTACTGCATCATTTTTATATGCAACCCACGCAGGAGCAACTACCTTAATGATGTCAGCCTGATCCCATATACTCATTATTCCCTCACGAGCAGCCTCAGCAGATGGCCACAATGGCAATCTCAAATTTGGATCATAAGAGAGGATGCTCCCTGAGTTTTTGGCAATTTTCATCGCTGCAAGATGAGCCGATTTGCAGGGTTCGTCAATCAAACTGATAGACCCATAATGGAAGATCTTTGCCTGCAATAAGTGGTAATCGTGAATCACAATAACCGTGTTTGGGCAAAAGAAAAGAATGGCAATATTTGTCCAGATAGACACCCCCATAACAATCAACTAATAGTATTAATGCTTAACAAGAAATTCCATGACCTGTAAAAAGAGAAAAGAGAGAAAAGAAAGCAAACCTTGCTGATAAGTTCAACATCAAGTTCTGATTCATGTAAAAGCATGTCAGCACTTGGATGACGAAAAAATAGGAACTCTCGCTCCCCATCAGCTCTATTGGTAACAAAAGCCAATGCAGTTCTTGCTTTGTGATCAAACCGCACACCAGAATTGTCAACATTATTTTGCTTCAAAATGCGAGCCAGCATATGTCCAAATTCATCATCACCAACCTGTGACAAAAACTTAAAATAAGTTGTTGGTAGTGTTGGGAAAGTGACGACAAGCTATAGCAGATGTCTATCAGCAGGAACTGAAATTCAGGGCTAGAGATTTTTAGGACAAGGCTTTCACTGCACTATATCTGCAATTGGATATGCCCAGACATAAAATGGTGTACGTGCAGTTGCTCCATATAGGGCAATCATGAAAGAAGAAAATAACTGCCACAGAAATTTAACGCCAGCAACACATGGTATTTTTTAGGTGCTTAGTTAACAAATGCGTGGACACTCGTTAAGCCAACTGTACATAGTAAATTAACACTTTCAAGGGATTGGACAAAAAATTAGGTGTACTCAATGCTCAAATCACAAGAAGATCAGATATGAGAATTTATCTGTTCATATTTGCAATACATAATAATTATATCTTAACTAATGCTCTTAGAGGAAGCATTAAGGTTGTCTTTTTAGCAGTTGATGAGAAGTACAAAAACTAATGGCACCTTTCCCACAAAAGCAGTAGAACCTCCCAATCTGGATATACCAACAGCCACATTAGCAGGAGCACCACCAGGAGCTTTCTCAAAAGCAGGTGCTTCAGCGAGCGAAACTCCGCCAACAGTTGGGACAAAGTCAATCAACATTTCCCCAAAACAGACCACAAGCGAACTATCAACTGGAGGCCACCCATTTGCATGGGAGGATGCATCATTAGAATCATCTGCATAAAGCCATAAGTTGCTGTCAATACCGTGTGCACTCATCAAATTCAGATGCAGATTTAATTAACAAAAGACATACTCCCAAATGACGATTGCATGACATGCTCATCAGAAAATGGATCAAACTTCATAAGAGCATTGGTACCATATATTCCTACTAGCTACACTTCACTTTGTTCTACAATTTTCGAAATTGAACCTTTTTTTGAGAAGAATTGAAAGATTCCCCAACACCCCATTTCGGTCTCCCTGATCAAAGCACCAAGAACTTACTGGCCTCCCAACCCGATCCATCACCATCGCTTTTTTTTCCACAAAATGAAGAGAAGAAAATGATGATAAGTGGCTGTGTCACCGGTGACTGTATCCATTAATATCTGCATCATAAATGCAACCGCCCCTTCAACAACGAGCCAACTAACCCCACCGTTGTTGCCAAGAAGATAACAGGGGAAAACTGGCGCATGGTTGGTGAATAAAGATCAAACGCCAGTTCCAACTTTCAGGTTCACTTAACCGAGAACGTTCTGGTACCCGATCGAACCCCAGATCAGAGCGTTCGTCACGGGATGATATTCATCGAAACCCAGGATTGATAACACGCGGAAAAGACGATTCCTGAACTCGCCGAGGAGTTGCAAGAAACGAACACCGACGAGATGCGCGTGAAAATGGTGAAACGGGCAATCAAATCTTGAAACAGAGACGAAGAAAAAACCAAGAACGCCAAGAAACCAATGCATGCGTAGCGGGATGCCAAGAATCGACAAGAACATGACCAAGACCATGACCAAGAACAGACCTGTAGCCATCTCTGAGCTGAAGAAGCTGCGACAACAGAGGCGGGAAGGCAAGAATTATGGCGGAGATGATTGCAGTTCCGCGTGGATTTTGTGGTGTTGAAGACGATGGCTTTGGATTCGATCCTGAAGGATCTATATGCAGGTCGAAAATGGAGACACGGGACTCGCAACATGTTGCTCGCATTTAACCAGGATCTTGTTGACCAAAAAAAAAAACGAGGATCTTGATTTTCAAAAATCTATTTTAGTCGATTAAAATACCTTTTTTAAAAAAATAAATTAACTGTAGCCCTTGAATTTATCTATTAGTTACAGTTGTATTGCCGCTAGTTTCACCGTTTGTTAATCTGGGTGCGAAAGAGCGTTTCGGTTTTCTTGTTGTCTTGCCTAAGAGAATTTCACCAAGAAAATGTTACGGAAAGCGACACAAACGGAACCAAAATTTTAGTCTAATAAGTAACGTGATTCACGAAATTTTAATTTATTCAATGTAGTCGCTGAACTTTAACTCAACATGTAACGTGATCCCTGAACTTTTAATTTGTTCAATTTCGTCTTTAAATTTTTGATACATATTTAATTTAGTCTATGAACAATAAGAAAAAGTTCGATATAGTCTTTCCATTAACTTAAGTTCAGGGATTACATTGTACATTTTCATATAATTCAAGAACTACATTTAACTTGTACAAAAAATCTAAGGATCACATTGAACAAATTAAAATTTTAAAGATAATATCAAATAAATTAAAAGTTCAAAGACTACGTTATATATTGAGCCAAAGTTCATAAAATGTTTGTGACTACTGTAACCTTAATCATAATAACCAAATGAAAGGTGAATCTTGAAATTATGATCTAGCAAACGTCATCAACTTGATGTAATTATTGATATCAAAATTCAAGAAAAGGGTGCAAAAAGACGCCACCTCTTCATCCTTATCAACCAAAATGGAATATAGATTAGTTCTGATATCTGTGTACTAAAGTGGTCCGCCAAATTCCTCGTGCGCATATCCTCCTTTCGGGCCGGACCCCGGAGGAATATATTTCCAAGTGTTTACGTCCCTCTGATGGTATTTCATCCTTGTCAAAAACAGGGTTCATCCTTTTTACCTTCAAAGATTCTCCCCTTCCTAAAATAAATTTTAAGATTAGCGCCAACTTTTCTGGAAAATAAAGACACCCGAGTATATCGTGCGAATGGTCAGGTAATACTTGATGGAGTTGTGGAGTCTGATAGAACAAACATGTAATTCTCGTGTTAAAAGTAGAAAATAGAGCTTTTTACGGCTGTCGATTATATATATGTAATTTCTATCGTAACTATGTATGTCTTAGGCTATATAATTGGGGCAAAAACTTATGACCTTGAAACTTTGTAATTCTAATACTGATACCAATAGTAAAGAGATTGCCTAGTGCGGCACTGTAGTTTTACCCTTTCTGATAATTTTTCTTCTTCTTTAATTTTTCTCTTCAAAAACTCGTGTTCCTAACAATACCCATCACGATGGGCTTTCTTAGTGGATCGAGTAAAGACGAGGGCCGAAAACCGAGCCACTCGATTTTGAATATGATTTGTGGTCTATAAAAGATGGAATAGAATTCGTGCCGCGTTCCTCATCATCCCACGCGTATAAAAGATAGCTTAGATGTTTTCGTGGAGCACTTGATTTAGGATGCTTCGGATGTAGAGTGCAGAACGGCGTCACATGCTCTAACAGGTCCCCGCGACATGAAGTCAAACTTCAATTTGTGGCCGAGTCCTAAAGAAGTCTAATTTCAGCAAGCTTCACATGCTGTCGGCCCAAAAAGTCTATTTTAACGTGAGGAGACAGATACAAATTTGCCTATTTTAGACTCCGTTTGTTTTGTAAAAAATAAATAATTTAAAAAATATATATTTTTAAAATGATCGCTTAATGAACGGAAAATATTGTCATCGTCCGAGAAAATGTTTAGGTATAAATTGTTGTCGATAATGAATTTTCTTTATTAACTAGTTATTTTAAACGATACAAGAAATCAATTTTAAGAAAAGGGAAAAAGCTACCAAAAACCCCAAACTTTGCCCCCAGTAACATATTTACCTCGAACTTTTTTTTGTGACACAAAAAACCCCAAATTTTGCTTTTTGTGACACATTTACTCCAATGTATTTAGTCTATGAGCATTTTCGTCTTTTTTGCTTTTTTTATTTCCTTTCCGGTGAGGCAGCCCTTACCGGATCTGACGAGAGGAGCCCTCACTGGTGTCGAGCAAGGGCAGCCCTCACTGGTGTCGAGCAAGGGCAGCCCTCGTTGGCATCGAGTTGCCTTCGCCGGCGTCAAGCGAGAGTAGCCCTCGCTGGTGTCGAGCGAGAGCAGCCCTCACCGGCATTAGGCGAGGGCGAACCTCACCTGACGCCGGCAAGGGCTGCCCTCGCTCGACGCCAGCGAGGGCCCCATCGCCGGAAAGGAAAAAAAAAATAAAAAAGACGAAAATGCCCATGTACTAAATACATCAGGGTAAATATGTCACAAAAAAGCAAAGTTTGAGGTTTTTTGTGTCACAAAAAAAAGTTCGGGATAAATGTGTCACGGGGGGTAAAGTTTGGGATTTTTGGTGGCTTTTTCCCTTAAGAAAATATGTTCAAAATCATTCATTTTCCGTGAAATAAACGAAACATTAGTGAGATGTAGACAATTTTGTCATACCACACCATCAATGAATTTTGACAGAATATTCTAATTATGTTCAAAATAAGAGACTTTTATTTCCCCACTTGCCCACCCTCGCGAAATTTTTTTATATAATTTTGCCTCATGGACTCGAATTTATCTACCTAAAAAAGACTTATTTTGTCACCTATGCTCTTATGCGACAGGTAGAGAGGTTCCTACTTATAATATAACTGCCTCCCTTTTTTTTTCTATAAATATCCTATTATGTAATCTTAATTTAGATAAATATATATTAAACGAGGACAATTGCAAGTTCAGAAGATTCTCAAAGACTCCATTCAGTTGCTACTATTTTTATTATTTTGATCTCTCAAACTCTTTTCATTTTCCTATCCTCATTTCTTCTCAACTCCGTATATTTAATCTTACATAATTTCGGAGATTTATGAATTAAATTAGAACCTTCAACAATTTGACGATTTAGCTTGCAAATGCGTGCAATATTGGGCGTGCTGGAATTCTAATGCCAAAATTTACGATCAGACGCAATCGATTGACATGGCGAACATCCGTGAAATGATGGGATTCCACATGACTCCTGGGTCAAGATGTTGAGCTCATATTCACCTGAAAATTCCTCATAACTTCTATTTTGGCACATGTGAATACGAAAAGACAAGGGTGTTGCATATTATAAGACTAATATCGGGTGGTCCGTAGGGGGAAAGAGATTTCTCCCAGAAAAATTAAGGTGAAGGATGCCTCCAAAAGAAGCAAACCTGGCACCGATGTAAATAAAGTAGGATAAAAAAGAAAAGACAGCTGGTAACGACAAGAGTTTTTGAATCTTGAGCTTATTGAAAAGAGTAGGATTAAAAGGAGGTTAAGATACTTACCCTTACCCAAAAAAAAAAAAAAGGAGGTTAAGATTGTAGATTTTTCCTACGTAAATGCTGCCACAATCACGATCAACAGGGTGGGGAAGTATTGAACTTTTGGCCTTACTCATATAGAGGCTTGTGGAGGAGTTACCCCTTGATAAGAGAGCGAGTTTAACGAAGGGAGATCGTATGTATGTAAAAAGTACATAAGATTTATTATCAAGGGATGTAAGATAATATTTCAATATAATTCTTACATGCAAATCAAATTAGAAGCAACACGTGATATTTGATCACAACATGTGAAATTTGACTTACGAGAGTTGGATGCACGTATCCCAAAAAGATATCAAAATGACTATGCATGGTCAACCAAGATATGAAACGATGCTCGGGAATGCAAGCATTAAACCAGACAAGCTTACACGAAGGCACTTTTAAACCTTTGGGTTAATACGAAAAAAAATATTCTAAATTGATAAATCAGTGACAATTTTACTCTAAATTAATTTTTTATCATAAAAAATTCAAAATCGGTACACTTTTAATAAATTTACCTTCTGTTAGTTTCTGATAAATTTTATTTTCAAATTATTGAGTTTGATGATATGTGACAGTTAACGAGTGTATTAATTTAGGATTTTACACTTCATTTATCGTAGGTGTACCCATTTGTGGTTTTTCATTGTATTAATCCAAATCAATGGAAACTAATAAATGTTAAATTTGTCACGTACCGATTTGAGATTTTTGGTGATTTAATTTACTATAGGTGTATCGGTTTTGGGTTTTTCGTGGTTGAAAACTTAGTTTGGGTAAATTTATTGAAGTTTTTTCTTGGTATTAAAACTAAACCTTTCAGTCTCCGCGAGTTCCAAGCACTTCCCACCGTGAAGACACCAGAAAGCGGCAGCTTCCAAGTCACTCTATTAGGGACAGAGGAGTTAGGAACAAAGGGAACCACATAAATCAGCTTGAATCCTAACAAGATCATCAGATCTGGCAGAAGGCCAATGCCACGAAGAGCCTTGTATAACTTCTTGGGCTTTAGAATGAAAATTGAAATGGTTCAGCAGAGGTCCCACAGGGTGCCAATCATTCTGCCAAAGAAAAACAGAGGAACCATCACCAATTACATCCTTCAGATGTGGTCAAATAATGTCCCAAAGCTTCAAAATCTTCCCCTAAACAAAAGCGGAATCAGCAGGGATCTTCAAATCCCAGAAAGACTTGCCTTTCAACTCATAATTTTTGGCCAAGTCACCCATATAGATCCTGTTCGAGCAACGCATCTCATAATGAAAGCTCTATTCCGCTATTGAATCCTCTTCAGGCCCATAGCACCCTCCTTTTTAGGCTCACAGGAAATTTAATTACCAGCTTTAAAATAAGACAACTCCAACATATCTTGCTGAAATTCACCTGTAACATCAGCTGAGCTGTAAATAAAAGTCTTCTCTGAACTCAATTTAAGGCCAGACAGAACTTTAAATCCGAAAATAGTATCCAAACGGCTTACAATGACTTCTTATCACCATGCAGAAAGATAAGCAAAGTCTGCAAATGCCAAGTGAGTAAGGTGAGATTTCCCATAGGGAGGATGACAATTGAGTCAGCCTTCATCAGCAGCAGCACTCAACAATTTAGAAAGGAGTTCAACAGCCATAGCAAAAAGATAAGGCCATATAGGATCACCTTGCCTCAGCCCTTTCTTGCCGCAAAAACATCCTGCTAGCTCACTGAAATGCATAATGGATAGGTTGTCCAAGATGGGCCAAACTCAGCCCACGAACCACAAGGCCTATAAGGTTGTTATTTGCCTTTTACTATAAATAGTCAACCCTCTTTGAAAAATGAATGTGATTTTTCATATGCGCAATAAGATAGCTTTTCGAAAGAACGTCTTTTCTGATTTTCCTTCGGAACGCAAATGAGTACGAAAGACAATCAAAGATCACTCTTAAGTGTGCAAATTGGCATTTAATCTGTGGCAATACTGGGTATATTCGTTATGTGATATGCATGTACGATCGGTAATATAAGTCAACGATTATTAGGCACGTTTCCCGCATTGTTCGAATGCGTTTTGAATATGTTAATCGAGGAATGAATTTTCCCAACACTCACCATTCACATTGACAAAAAATCTAGGCAAGGTGATGCACGTCTCAATTTAACTAGTGAATTGGGAAGGAGCCTCAATAGCCTTGAAAATATTAAGGACGAAATTCCAGTTGACAGAATTAAAAGCCTTCATTATGTCTCCCGTCACAACACTCCTAGGAGAAATCCCTTTCCTATGGTAATTATGAGCAAGTTCACAAGCCAGCATCACATTAACATTTCTTCTCCCACTAATTAAATCAGTTTGGTTCAAGCCAACAAAATCAGATAAAACGCTCTTCAACCTTTTAGCCGCGATGGTAGTGATGCATCTATAAATGATATTACAGCAAGAAATAGGCCTGAAATCCCCTGCTTTTCCTGGATTAGGCACTTTAGGAACTAAGTAATGACAGCGGAATTCCAGCACCAAATAGCCTTTATGAGTGAAAGAAGTTAGAAGACAGCGGACACCACATCAAAACCAATAGCACTCCATGACTTTTTAAAGAAATGAGCAGTATAACCATCAGGATCGGGCCTCCTTTCTCCCTCCACAGCCCAAAAAGTGCATTAAACCTCAGTTTCAGCGACAGGCTCAAGCAACAGAGCCTCAGGAGCATCGGTCAACTTAAAATTTAAAATAGATTGAAGCTCTTGAACTGAACAATCAGCATAGAAATTGTCTTCATTGCCGAGTAAATTCTGATAAAACACTTCAGCTTCCTTCTTATTATCTTCACGAGTGGTAAGCCTAGTTCCAGATAACTAATAAAGAACTCGAACAGTGATTTTAAAGAATTTGCCTTCAAAGATTGAAATTAAACATACCGGTATTCTGGTCCCCCAGTTGCAGCCAAGATATGCGAGATTTCTACATACGAAGACTCCTTAATAGCTTTAAGTCAAAGAAGCTCAGCAGATAAAAGCCTTTCTGTCACAATATTCATATGATGCTCTCTATTAAACTTTTTAAGCTCCCGTTTCAATGCTTTCAACTTGCTGCACGTATATGCACACAGGAACACCGGAAACAGATCGACTCCAAGAATTTTTCACGACATCAGGAAATAGAATATATTTTTTTGGTAAGGTAAAGATTTTATAACTTTTCAATGAGCCAATTACAACCTAAAGCTAGAGGCACCCAACGATCCAATATGGACAACTTGTCAAAATGGGGTCAAAAGCCTTAGCAGGACCTATACAACCAAGGAACAAGTAAACAGGTAAGAAACCAGCCTAAGATGGGGCTGGACTAATGGCAAATATAGTGGCCGAGAGGCCCCAATTCCTTTGCATTCTCCGATTTGCAGGTGTATCAGGAATAGTCCCCATGGCTAGAGCTTTGTCCTTGACAACCTTGAGAAGGTGGTTACGCATTCCTGGGATAGAAACAGACTTATTCCTGAAAATGGCATTGTTCCTTTTCGACCATATGATGTGGCATAGAGCGCCAAAGGCGAATCTAGATAGGCTATGCGCAAAGGAGGAGGTATTGCATACTTGCATAGCCCAAGAGATAAGTTCGGGCCAGGCCTTATTACGCCATGGAAGGTTGCATTTAGTCGCCCAGAAAAAAGCCAGTATTCTTGTAGTCGAGCATGCAAAGAACAAATGGTTGATGGAGTCCGGGACTTCACCACAAAATGTACAAACAGCGGCTTCAATCCTTCGAATTTGTAGAAGTAAAGTCTGAGTGAGTAAACGATTAAGGGAAATTACCCACATAAGGAAGGCGTGTCGGGGGGCTATATGCTTATCCCACACAAAGGAATGCCATAGGGCCGGTTGTCCGGTGGTTCTGATTTGGTTCCATGCACGGGCGACGGAAAAGGGGATAGCGGGGGAGGGGGCCCACTTCAAAACATCCTGAATGTCATCCATAAAACTAGGATGTGGATCGGTCCAGCTAAAGAAGGTATCAAGCATTGTTGAAGGTTGCCAGATGCCATCGTAGAAATCCCGCACCGAAGTATCACGAGGAATCCTGGATTGATAAATGCTTAAATTTGAGAATATCCGGGAGAGGGGGCTTTTAGCATGCCACCAATCGAACCAGAAAGAGACCGACCGCCCATTTCCAATTGTCCACCTGAATAAACCTTGGGCAATCGAGCGCAAGTCTAGAAGCTTCTTCCAAGTCCAGGAGCAAAAGGTGGGTTTTGAAACAATCCAAAAGTTGGAGTTGTGTAAGAAGGTTGAATGAATCCATTTAACCTACATGGCTTCCTTATCAGTAAACAAAAGCCATATGTGTTTGAGGGACAAAGCTATATTGTACTCTTGGAGACGACGAATCCCCAGACCTCCTTCCTTCTTGGGGAGACAAATAGAGTCCCAAGCAATCTTAGCGCCCCCGGTACTAAGTTCAGGGCCTTTCCATAAGAATTGTCTCAAAATTTTCTCAATTCCTTGAATCACCGATTGGGGAAGAGGAAAAATGGAAGCCCAATACACTTGAATGGAGTGTAGCACTGATTTGATGAGCTGGAGGCGCCCCGCAAAAGATAAGAAGCGATGTGTCCATGAGCGGGCACGGGCTGTAATAGAATCAACCAGGATTTTGCAGTCCTCTTTGTTGAGCCTGGATGAGATGACAGGCACGCCTAAGTATCGGAATGGAAGTATGCCTTGCTGAAATCCAAAGCATTGTAAAAGTTGCTCAAGTAGAATTGGCGAACCTCCAGAAAGGAAGATATTACTTTTGGATGAATTTGGGTAAAGACCCGACCAAAGGGAAAACTTTGCAAGAGCCTCCTTGATCAACTTCGCCGATCTTAGATGGCCTTCCAAGAAAATGAGTACATCATCCGCGAAAAAAAGATGAGAAATCTGGGTTTTTTTATATCTCCAGTACCACCGGAAGTCCGGAGTATCAGTTTTTTCCTTAATCATGCCAGAAAGGACTTGCATCACCATAATGAAGAGATATGGCGATATCGGGTCCCCTTGTCTTATACCACGACTGCTAGAGAAGTATCCATGAAGTTCCCCATTAATCGATATTGAAAATTTTGGAGTTGTGACACAAGCCATTATCAACCGGATGAAGAACACCGGGAATTGGAGTGCCTTTAAGGTTTCTTCAATGAAAGCCCAGTTAATGGTATCATACGCCTTCTGGAAATCCACTTTTAAAGCACATTTTGGTAGATAGGCCTCATGATGAAAACCAGCAAATAGCTCTTGGGCAATCAAAATATTATCAGTAATTCTACGCCCTTTAACAAAAGCTGTTTGAGAGTGGCTAATCAAGGTTGGGAGTACATGAGCAATACGCCTAGCCAAGATTTTGGAAATGCACTTATATAAAGTGTTACAACAGGCTATTGGCCGGAAATCGTTCATGGATGAAGCATTTGAGGACTTTGGCACCAATGTAATAATGGTACTATTTAACTCCTTAAGCAAGTGGCCGGTTTGAAAAAAGGACCTAACCGCCTCCAGTATAGAAGGTCCGATAACCTCCCAGGAGGACCTAAAAAAGTCCACATTATAACCATCCGGACCTGGGGCCTTTCCTTTCGCAAGGGAGAAGAGTGTCGACTGGATTTCCTCATCCGTTACCGGTTGTGATAAAAGGTTCCGTTGGTTCTCATCCAATGTCCTTCCGATGAAAGAACTTATCTCCCAAGGGGGAGCCTGATCAGGATCAGTCCTATCAGTGAGCAAATGTTGGAAGTGTCCAACAATATGGTTCCTGATCTCTATTGGATCAGATAGCATGGTCCCATCCTCTGCAGAAACAGATAGGATACGATTTTGTAATCTCCTTTTATTAACATAATGATGGACGAACTTTGTGTTCGAGTCCCCTTCTCGAAGCCAGCGGATTCTGGATTTTTGCTTGAAGAACGACTCCTCTTGTAGCTTAAGAAGAGAGAAGGCTCGAAGTTGTTCAACTTCAATAGTACTTAGGCCGAGATCGAATGGTCTTTGTTCCAGAGCCGACTGTGTCTCATAAAGGTTGAGCCTGGCTTGTTCCGTCCTAGAGGAAATGGCAGAGAATGAGTTCCTATTCAGTTGTCTGAACACTGGTTTGAGGAGCTTTAACTTGCAGCAGACCATGAACATAGGCGAGCCAACAATGTGAGTATTCCATGTTTGAGCCACTAACTCCAGGAAGTTTGGATAGGTTGTCCAGAAATTGAAGAACTTGAACGGGATCCTGGGATTCTGTGGAGGTAAGATTCTGACCATCATGGGGGAATGATCGGATATGCCTGGAGCTAAAAATTTTGCTTCCGGATAGGAGAAGTGGTGGTTCCACAAGTCGTTGATAAGAACTCGATCAATCTTCCGGAGTTTGCGATTGGCACCTGAAGAATGGGACCAAGTATACCTGTGTCCCACAAACCGCAGGTCATCAAGGCTCGCCTGGTTTAGACAGTCACCAAATTCGTCAAAAACCGGAATCCAAGGAGTTGTACTACCCTGTCTGTCACTTGGATACCGAATTGCATTAAAATCACCAGCTACCAGCCAAGGAAGATCAGTCGATGAGTACCGGATTAGGTCAGCCCACAGAGGCCGCCTGTTTAGAAAGGTGTGTTCACCGTATACAACCGTGAATGAGCAAGAACGGTTCATCTTCAGCAGCCTAACTTCAGAATGCATCAGCTGGGAGGATGAGGAGATGAGGTTAAGCTCAATCTCATTAGGGTCCCACCCAAGCCAAATACGACCTAGGGGGGAATGCTCATAATTTGATAACCACCTCCAAGTAGAGCAAATATTATTCGAAATATGGCCAAAAAGGGACTCCTTGACTTTAGTTTCGACTATCCCAACACAAGATAGCCGGTTAGTCCTAATGAAATCCCGAACTTCAGCTTGCTTGAGGGGTGCTACTAACCCCCTTATATTCCAAGCTCCAAAAAACATAGCATGAGCGGAGGAGGTTACCGCTGAGATCTCCTCGACTGTCTCCTCTTAGATTTCTTTGAGGATGACAGACTAAGAGCCTTCACATTTTGCTCCAAAGTAGGTTCTGGTCCATGAGAAAGATTGGAAGTCCCTTCAATAATAGACGCCAAGGTGCGCGATCGGGTGTTGGGGAGGGATACCGAGGCTGGTTCCACCTCCAACAAATCTTCAGAATGGCCAGAGGATTCCCCCACGGAGGACTGGGAGGTTTGGGTTTGGCCTTCATTGTGCTGATCAGAAGACTCCCTATTCTCGATCCCACCTTGAGAGCCAGAAGAATCATCAGAAGAAGAATGAGAGTTCAGGTCCGGATCCTCATGTTGTTGGTGCATACTTCCAAGGGGGTCAGGAACTGCAGAAAGTTTCATCCCTGCACTGTCGATGTTGGGGGAGTTGAGTTCAGAGCTGGTCTGAACATGCATGCCATTGGGGTTCCCAGTAGGAGCTGGGAGCTTGTCCCCCTCTGAGGTCGAGTCCAGAACAGATGCAGCTGCCAACTTGGAAGGCCCTACAGAAGATGGTTTAGGAGTAATCTGCTCCACTCTTGTCAGATCATGCAGAGAAAGAGTGGCCCGATCAGCAATCAGATTAAGATCCCCCCCTGAGTTCATCTCCATAGTAGGTTGTGTTGCAGAACTGGACAGGTTTGCTCCCATCGAGGCCTTTCCTTTTTTCCTGTTAACTTGTGTCCACACTTCAGTTTGACGAGGTGGACAGTTAGAATCAGCTGTACCAATGGCTTGAGGTCGGGGGGACTTTGCTGCTGTAACTTGAGGAGGATCAGTAGCACATTCAAAACCATTCGAGCCAGTTTTATGTCCGAATAGACCACAAGCTGAGCAGGCCAATGGTTTCCACTCATATTCAATGTGGACCAGGCTAACTTCACCATCCCAGCGGACTTTTACAGCTTCCAGCCGAGGTTCTGTTGCTCTAATCTCCACACAAACTCTCGCATAAGATATTCTAGTCATATGCTCGGTTTGGGTGTCTACATATAGTGGCTTACCTACGGCACTTGCAACCCTACCAATTCCAGCAGGCGACCACAAAGAGAAAGGAAGATCTTTGATCCTAATCCATACCGGAAGAGAGTCCAAGGCCCCCTTCTTCAATTTCAATTTTGGATGCCATTGTTGGATTAGCATAGTGCTACTGAATATAGAGATAGGACCCTTCTCTATTATCTTTCTTCGAAATTCCTCATCTGGAACACGAATGAAATAGAACCCGTTTTCGTGTAGTCTAACATCGACCACTTGCTCTCCCCATGTCTTTTTGAAGGCCTCTTCCGTGAGCTTGAAAGGGACTTTCCTGCCAATATAATGACCCACTATGCATTCAAGCCAAACCGGATTCTGTTCAGCAGCAACTTCAGGGGTGATGTCTACCAAGACTTCACCATTCACCTGTGCCGGAGGTGTAAACGCTAGATCGTATCCTTTGGTCATCACCCTGGCAACATTGGCCCATGTTCTAGTAGTATTGCCATGTTTATTCTGACCTTGGAGTCGAGAATGGTTCTGACCCACTTCTCCTGATGGTCTAGTTGAGGTTGCTCTAGATTCCGAGCGAGCTGTCCCAACAACATTATGTGGTCTTCCACGGGAGCGGCTCCTGAACTTCAACCGACCCCTACTCTGACTACGACTGGAGTTGCCCTTTAGAATGGGCCTAGGAGGCAGGGGACGATCTGTCTGCAATGTGGAAGTAGCTTTAGGTTGAGCTATTTTGTTCACATCAGAAGCAGAAGTCGCCTGATGGGTTCCAGCAGAGGGGAAGGAGTCAGCCTCTAGTGCCATGGATGGATTAGGCAATGTGGACAGATTCGTTTCCTCCATTTGGGCAATTCTACAAACACCTACCGGTCAACCAACTACCATCATATGACCAAGTAGAGTACGAAACAGCCAAACTCCCAGAATAAATGAATCCACAAACAGAGTTGCACAACCAACCACCAGGAAGCCGAGACTAACGCCAGAGACCCAACCACAAGAATTTATTCCAGTATCAGCTTCCCCGATCCAAATGCGGTTTGAACGAGAACAGACAGGGTCAGGAAATAGAATATGCTCAGTCCAAAAATTAAAACTTTGAATGGTTTTTTAACAGATTCCAAAGAACGAAGAAGCTGCATCATACTAGCACTATGATCAGAAACAATGTCGGGAGAAATGGATTCGCCTACAGATGTTATCTTAGTTTGGGTGTCTTAATGATATGACTTCCGGTGCGTGTTTGAGTAAAAAGAGAACTAACAATCATCGACTTTCGATTGGATGGCAAGCAAAATCCATGGTAAACGCTGGGAATCCAAAAATCTATTAATGAAGTGAAAGTGGCTGTTTTAAGCAAAATGATCAAATCAAATGAACAATCACCAAACAAGAAAGAATGCCATGTTATTTTCTAACAATATTATCAATGAATCATAGTGTCCCCATTATCCTGTAATTCATCGACCGGAACAAAAAAGAATAAGAATCAACTTCAGAAAAGCAATGGAACTTTTCCCCCACACTACGAACTGATGATTAAATAAAGTTAAAGTATCAATTCTCAAAGGCAAAAATAGTGAACCAACTAGAAACAACAGTATACATATGATGGATACCCTTTAAGTCTTAGAGGCGACAGGGATCAATTTAGACAAGAGATAACTGCATGCAATATCGAGGGATCAAGAGCCGTCATGACCCTTTCAATTTCGCACGACATAATAAACAAAGAGAGAGCTCAGGCGACATTTTGGGGTGGAGATCCTATTCAGAGTACCGACCACGACCTCACATGTCACCGTCGTCTACATGAAAGTCTTCAAGGTTTGGACCAGAGGTTTGCTCTTGTCCGACTCCAGGAGGTCGATCATGTGGAAACCGCCCTCCGTGAAATCGCTCACCACACTCACTCCCTTCTCTTTCAACAGTTTCGCTAGCTCCCCCTGTCGATCGATCAACAGGTCTCCGTCGTAGCGGGTGACCAGTATCCTCCACTCCAGCGACCTCATCTTATCTAACCCTTCCGAGAGCTTGAAGCCACCGTCTACCACTGGATTACAGTACTCGTGGTCCCGGTTAACCCCAATTGGCAGCGACAGCTCCCACATGAGATCACTGGCCGCCAGCAGCAGTGTCTGGTTGATCGCCAACCTCAGCTCCGATGGTGTCCGTTGGGTGCCGCCGAAGAAGGGTTGGTGCAGTATCAGCCCTCGGATCTTCAATGGCTCGAGGTCGTGGTGTGACGCTGATGCACGCAGCCCTGCATGGAAGGCCAAGTTGCCTCCTGCGCTGGTGCCCATGAGATAGCACGTGGAGAGATCGGCGTGGTCCGCAAGCCACTCATCTCGGGTGGTTTTAACCCAGTGCAGCGCCTCGACCGTACGCCATGGGGAGCCGGTGCTCCGGGGTGAGGCGGTACTCCACTGACACAACAACGATGGCGGAGAGCTCACTCGCCAGAGTGACGCAGAACTCATGGAATATTGTTGAGGCTGCGCTGCCGACAATGAATCCCCCGGCATGGTAGTAAATCATGAGGGGGAGTTTCTCCTCCGAGCACAATGGATGGCGGGGTAGGAAGATCCTGACCCAGGTATTGTGTGAAGTGTTGATCGTGACGTCCTTCGAGAGGACTGAAATGGCGGCGGGGTGGGATCGGGTGTAGCGGAGGTGTCCGGAAAGATGAAGCGGTCGCGGTTGAGGGTGCCATCGGGATTGAGGGTGACCTGGAGATCCTCCAAGGGGTTGACGGTGAGATTGGAGGGTGCAGTTTCTGTTGACATGGTGTTAAGCATTAAGCATTGCATGGGACGAGTGACAAGGCAAAAGGCGATTCTTATATCGTCGTGGCTTGTTGCGCGCGCGTGCATAATAGCAGCCTCATGGGTACCAAAATTTATCGAAGGGTATGATGTTTTCGCATTTTATGTGCGACAAAGACAGATAACTCTTTATTTATAGCTTTGTACCCATTTTTGGAAGCTTGGAATCGTCCCCCTTCATATCCAACTCCCCGCGTTTATCAAGGAAAAACAAGGGTTGTTCCGGTTAATTGGAATCGACATTAGTTAGTTTGATGTAGAACTAGAAGAGAAGAAAATCAAATGAGCAGAATATAGGAAGACTCGAAAGCAGAACAGCTTGGTACCATCTGGGCTGCTTCAGCAAGTTGAACAAGAAGAGTGGAGATTAAGACCGAAGCAATTAAAACCTTGTGCACGAGCATGGGTGAGGCCTTTTGGAGTTAGAATCAAACTTCTATAATGTATCTCTAATTACTGTTGTGGGACGATGCTCGATACAATGAAATGGAAAGATAGTGTTAGAAATAGTGAAACTGATTTTCAAGAAAAGTCCTAGTTGGACTTTGCTTGCTAAACCAACTCTATCACCGACTCATGTACGAAGAGTTTGCTGGATACAAGCTTCAAGAACGTGGGAATTGCTTTCATATCGAAGTCAGTTAGTAGATGAGGTGTTGGAATTTGACGAGGAACAGAAAAGGTTAGCTGTGGAACTTGATAGAGAGAGAGGAGAAAAATATTACAGAGGGACACTGGAGTTAAGCTTGTGTCTTTGTTCTATAGGTTGTAAGTCAATGCAAAAGGCATGGTAAATATAGTTCTCTCTCCTTTTTGTGTATTCGTGCTTTTCTTACCAAAATTTTCCAAGTTTCTATATTTATTTGGTTCCAACTAGGGGTGATTGGTTCCAGAGTAAGTAGGTTTCAAACCTTAAACATGAAACCTACTATGTTAGAATTTGTTTCTAGTTTTTGGAATCTGAAATCTATCATTTTTGCGCTAAAATTGACCTTGGAACCTGTCTTATTTTTCCAGTCCTGTTCCAAGCCTACTTAAGAATCTGTTTTTCTTTTGTTCCTTTTTTTGATTTCATAACAAAATAATATGAACAACAAAATGGTTCAAAGTAAAATATGAACAAGGGCGAGTGAGCAAACGTGAGTCAGGAACGAGTGATATTTGCGAGGCTCGAATGAGCAAGGGTGAGTCGCAAGTGAGCAAGGAGAAGGGTGAGTCGCGCGCGAGAGAGAGAGTCATGAAGTGTTTGAGTGATGTTGGAGAGAACAGGAAGAGAGAGAGAGATGCCAAAAGAAAAGTTAAGGTTTTTAGGCTTCATAAAACCAAGTCCAAATTTAATCTGATCGATCTGATTCCCAAGTGCATCTTTGCTCGGAACCGGAAATCGGTCTAGTTGCACAGTCCTAATTCCAATAGATAGGGGTGGTTGTGTTCATAGGTTTATAGCAAGCAAACTTTGTCTTGTCAATGTCTCATTTTGATGGCCATAGGGGTTGGTAATAAGTAGCCGAGTGGATTAGTAGCCGCCAACTTTCGCAGCGTGTAAGGTGGCCATCAGCATCCAACAAAATTGATTCCTAAAAGGGTGGGTAGGGAACATCTAAAAAGATGAAAGTCTTAAAGGTGAAAATAGTTAGCCTTTCCTATGTACATATGCAACAAATTTACTCTTTATTAGTTTTCGTTAAATTTTATCGTTAAATTACTGATTTGGATGACACATGGTAGTTGACAAGCGTACCGATTTGGGATTTTATCCTTCATATATCTCAGGTGGACCAATTTTTTATTTATTGTGGTATTAATTTAATTTAACGGAAACTCACCGATGGCAAATTTATCACAATTATACCAGTTTGAGGTTTTTGATAGTCAAAAAATTAGTTTAGGGTAAATTTATTATGGGTGTACTAGTTTTGAATTTTTCGTGATATTAACCTAAAATAATAAACACCCGATCTAGGTTTATGCAACAAATATTTTCTTTCATGACTCATAACATATTGAATCCTACTACTTTTACGACATGAGTTTACAAATTCATAAAAGAGATAAAAACCACTCACAGCTAACGTAAAGCCCAATCGAATGTTACAATGCTTGGAAAACTTCAAAATCCGAACTCTTTGAAATGGTGTTAATGCGGCTTGTCGAGATCTTCTAAGCATGCATGAATTGAAACCCCTTCCCTTTCTCCTTTCTCTCTTTCTCTCTCTTGGTTTCTTTTCATTTCTTTTTGGATGGGATTTTGTGGTATTATTACTAATTATTCTAAAAGCTTAAACTATTAAGTGAATACGCGATTTAATATTTTATATATTTTAACACTTTCTCTCACGTGTAGACTGGATTTTGGTCTAAGCCTAAACGTGAAAATGTGTAATTGGGGAGGCAAATAGAGAGGTGAAGATGTCATTTAATATTTATATGTTATAACACTTCCTTTACGCGTAGGCTGGATTTTGGCCTACGCCTAGCTGTGAAAATGTGTAAATGGGGAGGCAAATAGAAGGGTGGAGGCGAAGTTTAATATTTTTATATTCTAACAGTTCCCCTCACGAGTAGCCTGGATTTTTCCTAAGACTAGTTGTAGAAATATGTAATTGGGGAGGCAAATAGAGACCTGAAAATATTTGACATGTACTGATAACATATGAGATTTTATGAGACTGCTGCCGATTATTTTAAGAGCATAAGTTATTAGATAAACCATTCTAAAAGTTTAAATTATTTGATAAACTGTTAAAAAAATTCAAACTATCAAATAAATGCGTGTTTTGAATATTTAAAACATTCTAATGATTTGTTTGCTAGTTCGGCTAAACTAATCTTTCTGATTCTCTCTCGCGAAGCCAACTCTCTCAATTTCATGAACGCAAAGATGAACATTCCACTACTCACATTTATGGGCAGTCCTCTTTGGCGGTGGGCTCATGCAAGTTTGAATCGTCAAACTCCACATGTCAAATGTCAAACATGAGCTATGCTTGTGAGCCATCTGTCTAATGATGCATGGGCCATGGCTAAGCAAACATTAAAATTCTAGCAAATAATTCAACCGGGATGCGTCCATGTGGCCTCATGTGACTATGTTCGTTTCTTCCTTCTCATGCACAAGAACGCAACTCGTAAAAGCTTATTCAACAATTAAACTTAATCTCACTTCTTAACAGAATAATAAACAAAAAATAATCTTTATAATTCACCAAAAATTTAGTTGTCACACGGTTTACGATCAAACACTTGAATTGGAAGGCCATAATCAGAAAGGGAAGTGGGACTTTCTACTAACACGGAGTTTTCCACTGAACAAACTTAATCGCAAGAAATTGGCCACAATCCTCTGAGAACGACAATCGGCTTGGCAAGCCTGGATCTTCCTGAGGCCTTGCATGGGGAGGCGGGTCTCGGCGAGGGAACCCAAAGCTCGAGAGCCCAGATCTGGTCATGGAGCTTAATAATCGGATTCATTTCAACTCGTTGCCGAGGGTTCGATAAATGAGAGGAGGTGCTGGAGGAGATCGACTCAACTTGGAAGCTTTCGGACTCGGTTGACGCGAGCACGGCCAGACATTGCTTCACTCGGCTATTGCGCAGGGCCAAGCTGACATACTCCGATTGCTTCTTGAATTTGAGCCGAACGTGGAGACTCCAAGCCGATCCTCGTTCTGAGAGGTTAAAGACCAGCGTTCTCTGTTGAAGAACAGAGGTTGAAGATGATGGAAGAAGATGAATACTAGTGGAAAAGAAAGGAAAAACTGAAAGCAGGAAAATAAAATAAATAAAGAAAAAGCAAAACAACGTTGTTTCGCCTAATTTGATTCACGACAAACGTTGACTATACCACATAGAACAGTTTGTGATGACTTGACCTCCACATCAGCATTTTTAGGCTAAAATTGATCAAAAGGACTACATTAGAATTTTATCATAAAGGTTTAGGACTACATTGGTTAAATTATAAGGTTTGTGACTAAATTGAGATCTGTATAATAGGTTTATAACTAATTAGTAATTTTCTCTAATTTAGATGTTTAAATGATAAGACTTCCGATCGTGTTTGAGTAAAAAATTAAATAATAATCATCGACTTTCGATTGGGTGGCAAGAAAAATCCATAATAAATGCCAGGAATCCAAAAATCTATTAATAAAGCGATTCTTTTTTGGGTCTGTCTATTAATAAAGTGATGAATAAACGGATGTTGTAAGAAAAAGGACCATGTTTAATGAACAAGCATCAAACAAGAAAGAATATGTCACGTTATTTTCTAACACTGTTATCAATGAATCTTAGTGTCCCTATTGTCGTATAACCCATCGATCGGAACCAAAGAGACTAAGAATCAACTTCAAAGCTTTTCACCCATAAAACGCCCTGTTGATTAAATAAAGATGAAATATTAATTCTCAAGAGGCAAAAAAACCTAGTGAACCAACGGAAAACCACATTGTTCATTAGATGTATACTCCAGTCTTAAAGGCGATGGGGCTCCACTACAGGCCAGAAATAACTGCATGCACGATCGAGAGGTCTAGAACCGTCATAACCCTTTCACTTTCATACAACGTGATAAACAAAGAGAAATCTCAGGCTACATAATGCGTGGAGATCCCATCCAGTGGACCGACCACGCCCTGATCAGTCACAGCCGTCGACAGGAAACTCTTTAAGGTTTGGACCAGAGGCGGCCTCTTGTCCGGTTCCCTGACCTCGATCGCATGATGTCCACCCTCCGTGAAATCCCTCGCCACAATCACTCCCTTCTCTTGCAACATTTTCGCGAATTCCACTTGTCGATCGATTAGCGGTCTCCGTCGCAGCCGATGACCAGTAACCTCCACCCCAGTGACCTCATCTTACCCGCTCCTTCCGAGAGCTTGGAGCCACTGTCCACCATTGGATTACAGTACACGTGGTCGCGAGTAACACCAACCGGCAGCGACATCTCCCACATGAAATCGTTGACCACCAGTGGCAGCATCTTGTCGTTCGCCAGCCTCAGCTCTGACGGCGTCCTCTGGGTGCTGCTGAGGAAGGGGTGGTGCAGTATCAGCCCTCGGATCTTCAACGGTTCGAGGTCGCCGTGCGACGCGGATGCACGCAGCCCCGAATGGTAGGCCAAGTTTGCGCCCGCGCTGGTGCCCATGAGATAGCACGTGGAGAGATCCGCGTGGTCCACAAGCCACTCGTCTCGGGTGGCTTTAACCCAGTGCAGCGCCTCCACCGCGTCATCGTACGCCATGGGGAGCCGGTGTTCTGGGGCGAGGCGATACTCCACCGACACGACGACAGCAGAGAGCTCGCTCGCCAGAGTGACACAGAACTCGTGGAATACCGTCGAAGCCGCACTGTAGAGGATAAATCCCCCGCCGTGGTAGTAAACTATGAGGGGGAGTTTCTCCTTGGAGTACGACGGTGCACGGTGGGGTAGGAAGATCCTGGCCCAGGTGTTGTGCGAAGGGTTGATGGGGACGTCCTTGGAAAGTACTGGGCTGGTGGGAGAGGTGGGATTGGGTGCGGCGGAGCTGACCGGTATGAAGCGGCGGTCGCGGTTGAGGGTGCCATCGGGATTGAGGGTGACCTGGAGATGGTCCAAAGGGTTGATGGTGAGATTGGAGGATGCAGTTTCGGTTGACATGGTGCTAAGCACAGAGGATTGCATTTATGGGAGGGAGGGGCGAGGCAATAGGGGATTCTTATATCATTGTCGCCTGTACTTATGACCTGGCCAGAGGAAAGTCATATCCTGTTCGTGCTAAGCACGAAAAGTTTTGTAACTCTTTCCAAAATTTGCGTGTGGAAATGCTAGACACACTTAAAAATTGTTAAAAGGTTATGATTTCTTTAAAGAACAAGCTTTAAATAACGACAGCAAGCGCATCAATATTTAATGGTAAGCCTCCCTAAACACCTGCTCCATCATCCAATCAGCCTCCTGCACTTTGGTAGAAAGAGATCTTCAAAAAATTATGAAAAAGAAGACAGGAAACAAGTTGTGAAAAAAAAAAGGGTGGAATTTGGTCCAATTGGCGTTATTGACCACGAAAGAAAATAAAATATACATTCCTTGAATCCATAGACCATGATTTAAGCACGGCAGCATTTGACCCTTGCTAAGCACGGCAGACTTTTGTCTTTATAAAAGTATAAGGGTTGAAACATGAATTCTGCAAGTCCCCTCTAAATAGAAGTTCAAATTCCACTCACCTAAAAATTAATACTACATAAACCGTATTAGTTATTGTATAAGACAGCTATTCTAAATTCAATGGCAATAGAAATAAGTTTTTCAAGAAAAGTCTACATTCTATAGGTAAGACGAAATAAAAAAAATCGAGTCGAGTGGTCTATAAATGTGACTATTTGCACTTAAATGAGTACGTAATTAAAAGGATGTCATGTATAACATCCATCTATACATGGCCAAAATAGATAGTCATTTTCAAAGAGATATTGCTTTGTGAGACATCAACCATATCAAGCAAGTTATCGGCTTCTTAAATTATGTGATGTTACGGAAATTATGCCAATCGGGTCGTGATTGGCATGGGTTTTGGCCAATGGGAGGCTTGGCATGCTGGAGATCGGCATTGTCTATTTTTTGGCCATGCCAACATGGAAAAAAAGAGAAGTAGAGGCAATTAGGCCACACTCCTAGAATCGCAAGATGTGTGAGATTCATGACTAGAAACTCTATACTAGCAGTTGGCATACATTTGTCAAAAGTGGTTGGCACACCCAATGCTGAAGTGGCCGGCATGATGCCAAATTGGTTAAAAGCCGAAGAAAAGTGTGGGAATTGTTATTTTTTGGTTAAAGTTATCCCTTGAATGTAAAAGTGATCGAGATCGTGGTCAGACATGTGCTGGAAGCAGATTGACATACATGGAAAAACAATAGGCATAATGCTGAATTAGTTAAAAGTCCAAGAAAAGTGCAGGAACAAGCATTTTCTCTTCAAAGATTACCCCTAAAATATAAGAGTGACAAAAATCTTGGCCTTACACATGACAGAAGTAGATTAGCATACATGGAGAAGCTGTTAAAATATATGTCTCGAGTTTGAGCTCGATAAACGAAACCCGACTCAAAATTATTTGTGTGGAGGTCTGAATATTTTGAATAGGATATTTCCTATTTTGTTTGATATCAAATTAGAATCGGCAAAGCAGAATAGCGAAGGAAAGCAAATCGTGGATTTGTGTCAGAGAAAAGGAAATAAAATCTTACTTGAAGTCTGCCAAAGAAAGACCAAACAGGAAAGTCCAAACTTGGACTTGTTGACTAAATTTTGTGGAATATCTCTTCCACGTTGGAATCGGCCAACGTGCGTTCACTTCTTGGGCTATATATATGGGCTGTTCTTTTGCCGCAAGAGAGACACACAATTGTTGATGAATACGTGAAGTAGTCTTGAAGCGCCGCGATTGACGTGAAGACGTTTGTGAGTGCTTGGCAGTGGGTTCGTGATTTTGTTCTTGCAATTACATCAAGAGTTCAAGTGTTCGTAGCGATTAAATATTGTGATAAGATTTGTGTATAATTCTTTTACGAGATTGAGAGATTATTTCGTGAGGAATTGTTGGGCTAAACACTGCGTGAGTTATTGGGTGTAATTTGGGCTTAGGAAACACTGAGAGTGTTTGAGTGACTCGAGTGTAATTGTAATTTCCGTTGTATCGCTTGATCTATAGTGGAATTCCGTGTTGCTCTCCCCGTGGACGTAGGTCACTACGACCGAACCACGTAAATTTGGTGTCCGATTTATTTTCTTATTCTGTCAATTTTATTGTTCGATAGCTTGGCTTTCGCAACAATTGGTATCAGAGCCTGGCTTGGCTGAGTTGAAGCGAATCGATGGCGATTGAAGAAGGAAAAGTGAGAATCGACAGATTTGATGGGAAAGATTTTGGTTTCTGGAAGATGTAGATTGAGGATAATCTATATCAGATGAAATTGCACTTGCCCTTGTCTGGGGAGAAGCCAGAGACGATGAAGCAAGCTGATTGGGAATTGCTGGATAGACGAGCTTTGGGTGTTATTCGGCTGACGTTGGCACGTAACGTCGCGTTTAACATCGTGAATGAGAAAACCACTGCGGGTTTGATGAAAGCCCCGTCGGACATGTACGAGAAGCCCTTTGCGATCAACAAGGTCTATTTGATGCGACGTCTATTTAACTTGAAGATGAGCGAAGGAGTGTCAGTTGCTGATCATGTTAATGAATTCAATGTGATCGTTAGTCAATTGAGTTCAGTTGAGATTAACTTTGAAGATGAGGTACGTGCTTTGATTCTATTATCCTCATTGCCTGATAGTTGGAATACTACTGTTACTGCTGTTAGTAATTCCTCTTGGTCAACAAGCTTGACGTTTGATGGTGTTCGAGATTTAATTCTGAGTGAGGACATCCGTAGAAGAGAATCTGACGAATATGTATCTGCTGCTTTAGTAGGTGAAAATAGAGGAAGAACTAGTACACGTGTTAGTAGAAGTAGTATGAACTCGAATAGATGAAATCAGTCTAGGACTGGTGGTGTTGTCTGTTGGAGTTGTGGCAAGAGGGGGCATATTAAAAGGGATTGCCTTAAGCTGAAAAACGATAAGGGTAAGGGAATTAGAGTTGATTCTGCGGATGATGTTGCTGCTATAGCAGACAGTAATTCGGATAATGCTGATTTTATCTTGTCTGTCACTGATGATTCGTCGTTTGGCGGATGGATTATGGATTCTGGTTGTTCTTTTCACACTACGCCAAACAGGAACTGGTTTACTACTTATCAGTGCACGGATAGTAGTAAAGTGCAGTTGGGGAACAATTCTGAATGCGATGTTATTGGTGTTGGTAATGTCAGAATCAGAATGCATGATGGTATCGTGAGGACATTGACTCGAGTGAGGTATGTTCCAGAGTTGAAGAAAAATCTGATTTCCTTGAGTGCCCTGGATTCAGCTGGGTGTCGGTATTCTTCAGAAGGTGGAGTTCTAAAAGTTGTTCGAGGTGCCTCGGTGATAATGAAAGGAATCAAGCATAGCGGCCTGTATGAGCTTCAAGGTGAGACAGTAACGGAATTCGCTGCAGAGACGTCGGATGCATCTGTTTGAGAGTTTGAATTGTGGTATATGCGTTTGGGGCACATTAGCGAGAAAAGCCTGAAGGTTCTAAGTGAAAGAAATTTGCTATGTGGTTATGTGGCTAACGAACTGAATGTATGCAGGTGCTGTGATTTAGATCAACGGCGGAAAGTGCAGTTTAGTACGGTTGTCAGAGAAACCACGGATATTGCAGAATTAATTCACTTAAATGTTCGTAGGTTGTCACGGTTTCCTTCAAGGAAGAGTGCCAGATTTATGCTAACAGTTGTTGATGACTACTCGAGGAAGATGTGAGTGTTTGTGCTAAGGCACAAGTTTGATGCTGTTGTCAGGATCAAGCAGTTAAAAGTTTTGATAAAAAAGGAGACTGATAAAACGATCAAGCAGGTACGGACTGACAGTAGTATGGAGTTTTTGCTCGAAGCTGTTAAATAAATTCTACATGAATGAAGGCATAGTGAAACACCGCACTAGTGCCAATGACCCACAACATGTTGCAGAGTTGATGAGCAAAATATTACTAGAGACGGCCCATAAAATACTCTCTAGTGCTGGTATGGCTAGGAGATTCCTAGCAGATGCGCTTAGTACGACGAGCTATCTGAAGAATAGATCCCTATCGACTGCGATTGAATGTCGAACTCCCGAAGAAGTGTGGTCAGGTAACGTTGCTGATTATTCTGTTCTTAAAATATTTGGTTGTCCATGTTATGTTCGAGTTAGTGATGGTAAACTCGATGGAAGGACAATAAAGTGCATGTTCCTAGGTTATGCACAAGGTGAGCGGGGCTATAAGTTGTGGTGCCCGGAATTAAATTCACCTGTTGTCAGCAGAGAAGTTACATTTGACGAGTCTCTAGTACTTCTAGCTATGAGTGTTAATAGCAGTGTTTATACGGATCTAGACGGTGTTCAGTTTGAGGCGGAGTTGCAACCAGAAACTCCTGAGGTAGCGGGTGCTAGCGAAGTAATCGACACGGATGGTGCTTGTAGCGAGGTGGAGCCTATTGAGCCAACAGTTGATGTAAGTGCTGATATTGACAAGGTGAGTATTCGATCTCCTAACAGATATAGATGCAATGATGGTTTTGCTTTATCTGCGGTTGATGAGGTTATATCGGAAAATCCTTGTGGAGCAATTAAAGGAGCATGTAGAGTTGGTGTTCTAATGAGGTCCACGGCTATGGTGAAGTTCAAGCGAGGCTTGGACTTGAAAGATATCTGTGGTGGTTGAGCCCATTGGGGCTGTGGGAGAGTAGTAGCGGAATTCGGATTCTATCAAAGCGATTGTGACTTGACTCAAACATCGAGCCAAGGTGGAGATTGTTAAAATATATGTCTCGAGTTTGAGCTTGATAAATGAAACCCGACTCAAAATTATTTGTGTGGAGGTCTGAATATTTTGAATAGGATATTTTCTATTTTGTTTGATATCAAATTAGAATCGGCGAAGCAGAATAGCGAAGGAAAGCAAATCGTGGATTTGTGTCAGAGAAAAGGAAATAAAATCTTACTTGAAGTCTGCCAAAGAAAGACCAAACAGGAAAGTCCAAACTTGGACTTGTTGACTAAATTTTGTGGAATATCTCTTCCACGTTGGAATCGGCCAACGTGCGTTCACTTCTTGGGCTATATATATGGGCTGTTCTTTTGCCGCAAGAGAGACACACAATTGTTGATGAATACGTGAAGTAGTCTTGAAGCGCCGCGATTGACGTGAAGACGTTTGTGAGTGCTTGGCAGTGGGTTCGTGATTTTGTTCTTGCAATTACATCAAGAGTTCAAGTGTTCGTAGCGATTAAATCTTGTGATAAGATTTGTGTATAATTCTTTTACGAGATTGAGAGATTATTTCGTGAGGAATTGTTGGGCTAAACACTGCGTGAGTTATTGGGTGTAATTGGGGCTTGGGAAACACTGAGAGTGTTTGAGTGACTCGAGTGTAATTGTAATCTCCGTTGTATCGCTTGATCTATTGTGGAATTCCGTGCTGCTCTCCCCGTGGACGTAGGTCACTACGATCGAACCACGTTAATTTGGTGTCTGATTTATTTTCTTATTCTGTCAATTTTATTGTTCGATCGCTTGGCTTCCGCAACAGAAGCGGTTAGCGTTGGTTTCATAAAGGAGTTAATAAATTTAAGAAAGAAGCTGCATAATAGCATTATGATCAACAACAATGTTAAGGAGAAATGGATTTAAGTACAGACTGCTATTTTAGTTTGGGTGTTTTAACAATATGATTTATAGTCGTGTTTGAGTAAAAAAAATTGTAACAACCATCGACTTTTTAGAGAGAGAACAGAAGGAGGGAAGTGTAAGAGGTAAGATGGTGGTAGTCTTTACCAAAAAAAAAAAAACAACCATCGACTTTCTATCGGGTGGCAAGAGAAAACCATGATAATCACCAGGTATCCAAAATATCAGTTAATAAAGTGACATATACGTGGATATTTCAAGCACAAGGATCATGTTTAATGAACAAGCACCAAACAACAAAGATTTTGTCACGTAACTATTGTGTCCCTTCATATGTCTCATCGACCGGAGCCAGAAAAACTAAGAACCAACTTCAAAAAAGCAATGAAGTTTTTCACCCACCCTGGTGATTAAATAAAGATAGAGAGTACTAATTCTCAAGGGAAGAAAAAATGGGGAACCAACTACAAACCACATGATACTCTTGAGCCTTAAAGGCGATAGGAAGCAATTTAGACGAGAAACAACAGCATGCCCGATTGAGTGGTCCGGAACCGTCATGACCCTTTCAATTTCATAGGGTGTGATAAACAAAGAAAAAGCTTAGACCACATTTTGCGTGGAGACTCCATCCGGTGGACCGACCACGCCCTGACCAGTCCCAGTAGTCGACGTGAAACTCCTCCAGGTTTGGACCAGAGGCTTGCTCTTCTCTGGTTCCGTGATCTCAATCCCATAATGTCCACCCTCAGCGAAATCGCTCGTCACTCTCACTCCCTTCTCTCTCAACAGTTCCACTAGCCCCACCTGTCGATCGATTAGTGGGTCTTTGTCGCAGCCGATGACCGGTAGTCTCCACCCCAGTGACCTCATCTTATCCACTCCTTCCGAGAGCTTGGAGCCACCGTCCACTGCTGGATTACAGTACACATGGTCGCGGTTAACCCCAAGCGGCAGCGACAGCTCCCACATGAGATCGTTGGCCGCCAGCGGCAGCGTCTGGTCGTTCGCCAGCCTCAGCTCTGACGGCGTCCTCTGGGTGCCACTGAAGAATGGGTGGTGCAGTATCAGACCTCGGATATTCAACGGCTCGAGGTCGTCGTGCGATGCGGATTGCACGCAGCCCTGCATGGAAGGCCACATTGTCGCCCGCGTTGTTGCCCATGAGATAGCACGTGGAGAGATCCACGTGGTCCGCGAGCCACTCGTCTCGGGTGGCTTGAACCCAGTGCAGCGCCTCCACCGCGTCATCGTATGCCATGGGGAGCCGGTGCTCCGGGGCGAGGCGATACTCCACCGACACAACGACAGCGGAGAGCTCCCTCACCAAAGTGACACAAAACTCATGAAATACTGTCGAAGCCGCGCTGCAGAAAATAAATCCCCCGCCATGGTAGTAAACTATGAGGGGGCGTTTCTCCTCCGAGCACGACGTTGCACGGTGGGGTAGGAAGTGTTGGTTATGTCTTAAGGACCATTTTCGGTCATTTCTGTTCTGGTCTGTTAGTTGGTTGTTTTTGTTTTACTCAGTTAACAAGATAGTAGGAGTTGGTTGTTTTCAGTTCCTATTTTGTTGCTAGTTAGTGGTGTAGTGGTTTTCGTCAGTTACTAAGTTAGTGCAATTCAGTTTTCGTTGTTTTAAAAGAACTATGTACTTTTCTTGTAATTTTTTAGAGAATGTGATATGTGCATTTTCCAGATCAATCTTCTCTTGTTCTTCTACATTTTGAGAGCACCTTCTGTGCAACAACAGAGAGCACATTCTGTGCAACAACAGTGGTATCAGAGCCCTATTGATCTTAAGGGACTTGTGAGAGAGTGCTAAATTCGAAGTAGAGCAAGAAAGATGGAACAAACTGGCGTACCTGTTGCCTCATTCTCAACCATCACAGCTCCAATCTTCGATGGAGACAACTACGAGGCATGGGCAGTGAAGATGCAAGCTTTCATGGAGGGTGCAGACCTATGGGAAGCTGTGGAAGAGGACTACGAGGTTGCTGATCTACCCAACAACCCAACTATCAATCAAATCAGGTACCATAAAGAGAGGGTAATCCGAAAAGCAAAGGCAAAATCTTGCTTGTTTTCTGCTGTCTCCTCAACCATATTTACTAGAATCATAAAAAAGGATTCAGCACATGATATATGGAATTATTTAAAGGAAGAATATGAAGGGGATGAGAGAGTGAAAGGAATGAAGGTGTTGAACTTGTTAAGGGAGTTTGAAAGGCAGCAGATGAAGGAGAATGAGTCTGTGAAAGAGTTTGTTGATAGGCTAGTTGATATAGCCAATAAGATAAGGGTGCTAGGGACGGATGTAGAAGATAAAAGGCTGGTTCAGAAGGTTTTGGTTGCTATGCCTGAAAGGTTTGAAGCAACCATTGCTTCCCTTAAGAACACTAAGGACATTTCAAGCATCAAACTTGCTGAAGTCCTAAGTGCTCTACAGGCTCAGGAGCAAAGAAGGCTTATGAGGAAAAATGAGCCTATCGAAAGTGCTCTGCAAGCCAAGCTGAAGCTGCATAGTGCAGAAAAGGGAAGAGGATGGAACCAAAATAGAAGACATGTTGAGGTCAGTCACAGACATAGTCATAGTCAGGGAGGTTCAAGCAGTGGTGGATATGACAGGAAGTGGAATGCAGTTCCATGCAAGCATTGCGGGAAGAAAAATCATAGTCATTTCAAGTGTTGGAAGAGACCAGATGTGAAGTGCAGGAGGTGTTACAAGATGGGCCATGTTAAGGCCATTTGCAGGGAGAAGTATCGGCAACAGCAAGCTGAAGGTCAAACTGCAGCAGCCAATGAAGTGGAGCACCTGTTTGTTGCCTCCTGCTTCATCTCAAATGCATCTAGAGATGGATGGCTCGTGGACAGTGGATGCACCAACCATATGACAGGTAATGAAGGATTATTTAGCAATTTAGATAAATCTGTGAAGTCTAAAGTCAGGATTGGCAATAGAGAACGCATAGAAGTAGAAAGCAAAGGTGATGTAGTGCTTGAAGGTCCTAGTGGTGTTAAGCTTACCACAGAGGTTATGTTTGTGCCAAAGATAGATCAAAACCTGCTGAGTGTGGGACAATTAGTAGAGAAGGGGTTGAAGGTTGTGTTTGAGAAGAGTGAGTGTGCCATAGGAGATGAGAATGGTCACATCCTTTTCAAGATTCCTATGAGGAACAAGTGTTTTACATTTGATCCAGTTGATGAAAATTTTGAAGCCATGAAAAGTATACAAGATGAGGAGGAGTTATGGCATAGAAGATTGGGTCATTTCCATAGCAAGGGGCTGCAATACTTGCAGCAAAATGAAATGGCAGTGGGGCTACCTATGTTGCAGAAGGAAGTAACTGGCTGTAGAGCATGTTTACAAGGCAAGCAAGTGAGGATTCCTTTCAAGAGGTCAAATTGGAGGGCCAATGAAAAGCTGCAACTAATCCACACAGATGTGTGTGGTCCAATACCAGAAAAATCACTGAACGGCAGCAAATACCTCATCACTTTCATAGATGATTGCACTAGAATGTGTTGGGTGTACTTCATAAAGAATAAGGCTGAAGTTAATGAGATTTTTTTGAGGTTCAAAAGAGAAGTAGAGAAGGAAAGTGGCTATAATATCAAGACAATTAGGTCAGACAATGGAGGAGAATACACCTCAAGCAGTTTCAGGGCTATATGTAATGATGCAAGGATCAAGTACCAGCTCATTGTGTCATACACTCCACAGCAAAATGGAGTGAGTGAAAGGAAGAACAGAAGTATCATGGAGATGGCCATATGCATGCCACACGAGAAAGAACTTCCTAAGAAGTTTTGGGCTGAGGCTGCCAACACTGCAGTCTTCCTTCTGAACAGACTACTCACTAAAGCTCTCAACAAACAAACACCATTTGAAGCATGGCATGGATATAAGCCTAAGGTGAGTAACCTGAAAGTGTTTGGCTGCATTTGCCATTCACTGGTTCCTTCTGTTAAGAGAGATAAGCTTGATCCAAGAGGAAAAACATGTATCTTTGTGGGGTATAGTTTGCAATCTAAGGCCTATAGAGTTTATCATCCTGCTAGCAACCAGGTTGTGGTGTGTAGAGATGTGAGTTTTATGGAAGATAAGAAGTGGGACTGGTCTGTAGAAGGTGGCAAGGCTGAAGAGGAGGTAGTGCCATTGCAGGTTGAACCAAATGAAGTGGAAGTCGAGGATCTAATTGATCATGTTCCTACAAGAGGCACTAGATCTCTTGCTGAAATCTATGAGAGATGCAATACAGCTATGCTTGAACCAGCTAGCTATAAGGAAGCAAGTGAAGATGTGAAATGGTGTGCTGCAATGGAAGAAGAAATCAGAATGATTGAAAAAAACCAAACATGTGATCTAGTTGAGAGGCCTAGATGCAGAAAGGTGATTGGAATGAAGTGGGTATTCAGGACAAAGTTGAATCCTGATGGCTCAGTACATAAGTACAAAGCAAGACTTGTTGTTAAAGGCTATGCGCAAGTATGGGGGGTAGACTACTTTGAAACCTTTGCTCCAGTGGCAAGGTTGGATACCATAAGAATGCTGCTAGCAGTTGCTGCACAAAAGGGCTGGCAAGTATTTCAGCTGGATGTGAAGTCAGCCTTCCTGAATGGAGAGCTAGTGGAGGAGATATATGTTGAGCAACTTGATGGCTTTGTAGTTAGAGGCAAGGAAGATTACGTGTACAAGTTGAGGAAAGCCTTGTATGGCTCGAAGCAGGCTCCAAGAGCCTGGTATAGTAAAATTGATAAGCATCTACAAGAACTTGGGTTTAAGAAAAGTTTGAGTGAAGTGACTCTATATGTGAAGAAGAGTGTGGAAGGTGTAACTATTGTCTCTCTTTATGTTGATGATCTTTTGGTTACTGGTGATTGTGAAGAGCAGATTGCAGAACTAAAGAGAGGGCTGATGAAGCAGTTTGAAATGACTGATCTTGGACTAATGTCCTTCTTTTTGGGAATGGAGGTGCAGCAGGAGAAAGGCGAGGTATTCATCTGTCAAAGAAGATACCTAAGAGAGATTTTAAAGAGGTTTGAGATGGAGGAATGTAGAAGTGTGAACACTCCTATGAATCTAAAAGAGAAGCTGCAGAAGACTGAAGGAGTTGAGCCTGCTGATGAAGGTTTTTACAGAAGTTTAGTAGGTTGCTTGATGTATCTAACTGCAACAAGACCAGATATCCTGTATGCAGTAGGTGTGCTTTCAAGATTCCTGAGTTGTGCTGGTGAAGAACACTTGGTAGCTGCAAAAAGAGTGATTAGATACTTGAAAGGCACTCAGTCATTTGGTGTCAAGTTTACTAAAGTGAAAAATTACAGGTTGCAAGGCTTTGCTGATAGTGATTGGGCTGGTTCAGTCGAGGATATGAGGAGTACAAGTGGTTTTTGTTTTACTTTGGGATCTGGATGTTTCACCTGGAGCTCAAAGAAACAAGAAGTGGTTGCTCAGTCCACTGCAGAAGCTGAGTTTCTAGCAGCTACTACAGCAGCCAATCATGCAATATGGCTGAGAAAGCTGATGCAGGATCTAGAAATGCAAGTTGAAGGACCAACCGAGATACTTGTGGACAATCAAGCTGCACTAGCCATATCTCAAAACCCTGTCTTTCACGGGAGAACCAAGCATTTCAAGATCAAGTTCTACTATCTGAGGGAAGTGCAACAAGAAGGTGAAGTGAAGCTACTCTATTGCAAGACAGAAGATCAGGTGGCTGATGTGTTTACTAAGCCACTGCAAGCAAGCAGACTTGAGTTACTGAAGAAGAAAGCTGGAATGTGTTCTGCTCCTTAAGCCAAAGAGGAGTATGTTGGTTATGTCTTAAGGACCATTTTCGATCATTTCTGTTCTGGTCTGTTAGTTGGTTGTTTTTGTTTTACTCAGTCAACAAGATAGTAGGAGTTGGTTGTTTTCAGTTCCTCTTTTGTTGCTAGTTAGTGGTGTAGTGGTTTTCGTCAGTTACTAAGTTAGTGCAATTTAGTTTTCGTTGTTTTGAAAGAACTATGTACTTTTCTTGTAATTTTTTAGAGAATGTGATATGTGCATTTTCCAGATCAATCTTCTCTTGTTCTTCTACATTTTGAGAGCACCTTCTGTGCAACGATAGAGAGCACATTCTGTGCAACAACAGGAAGATCCTGGCCAGGTGTTGTGGGAAGGGTTGATTGGGACGTCCTTGGAGACGACTGGATTGGTGGGAGTGGTGGGATTGGGTGTGGCGGAGGTGACCGGTATGAAGTGGCGGCCGCTGTCGAGGGTGCTGTCGGGATTGAGGATGACCTGGAGATGTTCCCAAGGGTTGACGGTGAGATCGGAGGATGCAGTTTCGGTTGACATGGTGTTAAGCACAGAGCATTGCATTGATGGGAGGGACGAGGCAAATGGGGATTCTTATATCATTGTGGCCTGAAGTTATGACCTGGCCAGGAGGACCTTTGCTAAGCACGAAAAGTTCTGTTGCTCTTCCCAAAATTTATTTGTGGAAATGCTAGACTCGCTTAAAAATTGTGAAAGCGTTATGATTTCTTTAAAGAACAAGCTTCAAATAACGATAGCAAGCACATCAACATATAATAGTGAGCCTCCCTAAACAACCGCACTATCGTCCAAGTCAAAAGAGATCTTCAAAAAAGTTCTGAAAAAGAAGACTGGAAACAAGTTCTAAAAAAAAAGTTAATACAACGAAAAATCTTAGATTGGTATATTTATGATAAATTTATCAAAATTAATTTTTTTACTATAAAAAATCCCAAATTGATATACCAATGACAAGTTTACCCCAAAACTAATTTTGTCATATAAGTAGATATTTCAAGCAAAAGGATCGTCTTAATGAACAAGCACCAAACAAGACAGATTATGTCACATTACTGTAGTGTTTCTTCATATGTCTCATCGATCGGAGCAAAAAAGAATATGAATCAACTTCAGCAAAGCAATGAAGCTTTTCACCCACCCTGATGATTAAATAAAGATAAAGAGTATTAACTCGCAGGGGAAGAAAAAATGGGGAACCAACGAGAAACCACATTATTCATTAGACGGATACTCTTTAGTCTTAGGGCGATAGGAACCAATTTAGACGAGAAACAACTGCATGCACAATTGAGTGGTCCGGAACCGTCATGACCCTTTCAATTTCACACGGTGTGATAAACAAAGAAAAAGCTCAGACCACATTTTGCGTGGAGACTCCATCCGGTGGACCGACCACGCCCTGACCAGTCACGGGTGTCGACATGAAACTCTTTAAGGTTTGGACCAGGCTCGTTCTTGTCCGGTTCCATGATCTCAATCCCATGATATCCACCCTCCGTGAAATTGCTTTCCACTCTCAATCCTTTCTCTTTCAACAGTTTCACTAGCTCCACCTGTCGATCGATTAGCGGGTCTCCATCGCAGCCGATGACCAGTAGCCTTACCCCCAGTGACCTCATCTTGTTCACCCCTTCCGAGAGGTTGGAGCCACCTTCTACAGTTGGATTACAGTACTCGTGATCGCGATTAACCCCAAGCGGTAGCTACAACTCCCACATAAGATCGCTGGCCGCCAGCGGCAGCATCTTGTCCTTTGCCAGCCTCAGCTCCGAGGGCGTCCGTCCCGCCGAAGAAGGGATAGTGTAGTATCAGCCCTCGGATCTTTAACGGCTTGAAGTCGTCATGCGACGCGGATGCACGTAGCCCTGCATGGAAGGCCAAGTTTGCCGCCTGCGCTGGAGCCCATGAGATAACAAGTGGAGAGATCGGCGTGGCCAATAAGCCACTCGTCTCGGGTGGTTTTAACTCAGTGCAGCGCCTCCACCGCGTCGTCGTATGCCATGGGGAGCTGGTTCTCCAGGGCGAGGCGGTACTCCGCGGACACGACAACAGCGGAAAGCTCATGTGCCAGAGTGACGCAGAACTCATGAAATATCATCGAGGCCGCGCTGCAAACGATGAATCCCCCGCCGTGGTAGTAAACTATGAGGGGGAGTCTCTCCTTCGAACACGACAGTGCATGGTAGGGTAGGAAGATCGTGGCCCAGGTGTTGTGGGAAGGGTTGATCGGGACGTCCTTCGAGAGGACTGGACTGGTGGGCAGGGTGGGAACGGGTGTGGCGGACGTGTTCGGAATGAAGAAGCGGTCACGGTTGAGGGTGCCATCGGGGTTGAGGGTGATCTGGAGATATTCCAAAGGGTTAACGGTGAGACTAGACGGTGCAGCTGCAGTTGACATGGTGTTGAGCATGTAGCATTGCATTGATGGGTGGGACAAGGTAGAAGGGGATTCTTATATCATTGTGGCCTGTAGTTTGTGTGTGTGGGACTGCATCCTTGCGGGCGGCTGAATCTATCGAATGAAATGATGTTCTTCTCATTTTATCAAGTGCCAAAAATAGCAGGTAAGGACGGTTTTATCACGCGTAGAATGCGACCTTCATTGAAGTACACTCCTAAAAGAAGAAGAAGAAGAAGACGACGACGACAAGCATTTAAAGAGGTTGAATTTGGTCCCAATTGGAATTATTGACCATGGGAGTAGAGACATGTATACTTTTTTTTTGAATTTTATGGACTCTCCCCAAATTATATGTACAGAGAGATTCATGATTTTTCATATTTATCATTTGCTCTTCACATACATATAGTTTTTTTTTTCAGTAAAACAAGGACTTCATTTGAAATACAGGGGCTGGCCTGACTAGGGTATACTAACCTTCATACATGAAAATTATCAAAAAAGTTATAAATCTATTGCATTTATGCCAATTTAATTCTAAACATTTCAATTAAGTCAATTTAGGTCTGATCATTTTCAACCCGACCAACTGTTTGACAGGTTTACTCAAGAGGTGTTAATAATACTCTATCTTCACTTGCAAGCCATACTTTATGCCAAAGAAAATGGGGATACGAATTTGATTATATTAATTAGATCCATGATTTTGTCTTCATGAATTTTATCAGTTTCTTATTAACTTCTCAACACTTCAAAACAGCTAGGGTGAGAAAAAAACTAGCTAAGCTCTTCAATAGATGTGTGTGTGTATATATATAGGACCATGCGGATTGACGATACACTTTTTTTATTATATTAATGGGTGTTCAACATTTTTTGAAACATTAAAAATGATTTGCACTAGTGTGGTAATTTGAACTAAAGCCTCAAGCGAGAAGAACAAACGCGCTCAAACTTATATGAAGCTGGGAAGCTATTGAAAATTTTGCACACCATCCACTATTGTTCTTGCGCTTGTGGGCTTGCTCATGTTTGGCGGATCCAAACTTCATCATTTGACTTTGCTAAAACTATCGGATTTGGGTTGGATAAAGTGCTTAAGGCCTTGAGAATAAGAATTCACCCCCCTCAGCTGCTTTGTGCTCCACTATTTGATCCATGACACACACACACACACATCCACACAAGAAAAGAAGCAAAATCCAATTTTTTTATCGCACTAATTTGAGCACGTGCACAAAGCGCACAAATAAGAAAAAAAATTCTTAGTTTCCTAATTAAATCAAAAGAAGCAAAAGCCATCCTACAAAAGTATAAATGCATATTTATGTGTTTAAAATACACGAGACATATTGACTATTAAACAATAAAACGTAAATTGGCTCCAAACTGACAAATAAATGGACCAAAATTACGAAGTTGGTAGAAGGAGAAAGATTGATTTCCAAGGATATCTTATAGTTCTTATGAATCCACTCAAGCGAAAAAAAAATCATTAGAGTAGTAAAGGTTGTGCAAACTCTTATTATATACCTAGTTAGGCTACATTTATTTCGCATAAAATGAATACTTTGAATAATATTTTCTTAAAAATGATCGCTTAATAATTAGTTAATGGAAGATATTTGCATTATCAACAACAATTTTTATTTAAATATTTTCATGGATGATGAAAACATTTTTTATTCATTTATTTTTGTGTTTGATCATTTTTTTTATAAAATATTTTTCAAATCATTCATTTTTCGAGAAACAAACACTCTCTTAATTAATTACATCTAAGGGTTATTGATATCTTTTACAATAATGTCTACGTCAATGCACCCTTAATTAATTACAACTAGGGGTTACCAATATCTTTTACAATGATGTCCACGTCAATGAACGATATGCACGCGCACAACCCCCTCCTTGATAAGCATTGCATAATGCTGATTTACGTGATACCCTAGGCTCTATGGAAAGGTCCAAGAATTAAAGAAGTAGCAAAACGTGTGTATAAGAGAAGCCGGTGGTCCTTTCCGCGTTGCAAAATCAAACTTAATTGTATACTTCTATAGATCACTACTAAACGGACGTTTTCCTGCTGTCTCACTTAACTTATCGAGGAGGGAAACGATATATATATATATACACACACGCATTAGCATAAGTTTTTTTGACGTGGACATTCTTGTAAAAGATATTATAAACCAGACCAATGGATCGTAATTAATTAACTAGCTACCTCATAAGAGTTTGCGCTCTCTCTAATAGTCCAATAATTTTTATTTTATTTTTTGCTTCGCAAGAGCTATTAGATAATCTCAGAAATCAGGCATTCTCCTTCTACCAACTTTGAAATTTTGGTCCATTTATTTGTCAGTTTGGAGCCAATTTTCATCTTATTTTGATTTGTTTCGTATATTTTAAACACAAAAATATGCATTTTACTTTTGTAAGGTGGCTTTTGCCTCTTTTGAGTTAATCAGGAAACTAAGTAAATTTTTCTTATCTGTGCGCTTTGTACGCGTGCCAAAGTTCGTGCTATAAAAGAATATGGATTTTCCTTCTCTTTTTCTTGTGTTTGTATATATGTATGGAGGAAATGTACTTTCATCTTCATGGATCATATACTGAAGTGCAAAGCAACACCAGTAGTGAATGGTGTGTAATATTCTCAAGAGCTTCACGGCTTTACATATATTTTTTTCCCATTCGCTTTTGCGATCACTGGTGTTTTACGGACCCTCGTCTGCGCGTCAGTTTTCTTGGACTGTTTGATTTATTTTGAGCCTTGAAATTTTGAGGATGAAATTCCAATTGACAGAATCGAAAGCCTTCATAACGTCCGCTCCTAGGAAAAATCCCTTTCCCATGGTAATTATGAACAAGTTCACAAGCCAGCATTACATTATCAACAATTCTTCTTGCACTAATGAAAGCAGTTCAGTTCAAGCCGACAGAATCAGATAAAACATTCTCCAACCTTTAAGCCAAGATGCTCGTGATGCATTTATAAATGATGTCACGGCCAAAAGAAGAAGAAGAAGTCTGACATCCTCCCATTTTTCCAGGATCAGGCACTTTAGGAACTGAAGTAATGATAGTGGAATTTACAGCACCAAGTATCCTTGAGGAGTGAGAGAACATTGTAACAGCACCCACCACGTCAAAACCAATGACATTCCATGACTTTTTAAAGAAGCGAGCAGTTTAGGCCCAGGGCTCTTTTCTCCTTTCATAGCCCAAGTAGTGCTTTTACTCAGTTTCAGTGACGGGCTGAAGCAACAAAGCTTTATGAAAATATATTGAAGCTCTTCAGCTGAACCACCAGTACAGAAATTCTCCTATTTCCAGATGAATCATAAAGGACTCGAATAGTGCTTCTAAAGAACTTTGCCTTCAAAGATTTTAAAAAGAAGCCAATATTCTGGTCTCCCAATTGCAGCCAAGATATGTGCGATTTCTGCCTATGAAAAACAGATTGACTTCAAGAAGTTTCTCAACATTGTTGGGTGCAGAAGTGGCTCTGTTACCGCTTGTTGAGCGAGCCCTGTACTTCATATTCCTCAAAATAGCAATTGAAAAATACTTTCACCATTAAATTAAATTTTTATTGCAAATACAAATACTAATTTCACACTCACTCATTCCCCCACATCACACACATGTTATTAGAATATTTAAATATTAAGTCACACATTCATCTCATAACTTAAGTTTTTAAAATAATTGATAGTGGTCTCACCAAATCTCATATAGTATCTAAAAGATCCTAAGTTCTATTGCAAATACAAACTAATTTTACACTCACGCATTCCTCACGTCACTTCCAGATGCCTTAATAGAATATTTAAATATTAAACATCATATTTATTTCACAGCTTAAGATTTTAGAATAGATGACAATTATCTCGTTAAATCACACATATTATCGGAGCAAAAAGTTCTTAATTTAAATCTTTTCAATTTCTTATTTATCTCTTCGATTACATATTTTCATGTCTTGATTTTTAGAGATTTGACATTTATTACGCAAGCTTTCAGCCTACTTTTGATGATTTTTCTTCAAAGAAATTTGGAAGCGGGGAAAATGACATCAGACATGTGTCAGGCAAGTTGCCAGCCTACTTTCGCTGATTTTTCTTCAAAGAAATATAGTGGGGAGAAGGACACCAGACATCTTTCAGGCAAGTTGCCAACCTGATTCGGCTGATTTTTCTTCAAAGAAATTTGGTAGTGGGGAAAATGATACAAAAGTGTCATATGGAAGCGGGGAAAATGACACCAGACATGTGTCGGGCAAGTTGCCAACCTACTTTCGCTGATTTTTCTTCAAAGAAATATAGTGGAGAAGGACACCAGACATCTTTCAGGCAAGTTGCCAACCTGATTCGGCTGATTTTTCTTCAAAGAAATTTGGAAGTGGGGAAAATGATACAAAATTGTCATAATTTTCGTACATTAGTCATTTGAGTATCATAACCTCTTATTGATCACTTAAGTGCTATGTAATTTTTCAATTAATCACTTGACAGTCATAATTTTTTAAAATATTCACTACAAGTGCTATGTTATGTTGGATTTTCGATACTAAAGTGAAGATCTTTTAAAAGTTATGGCACTCGAGTGATTGATTGAAAGTTAGAACACTCAAGTGAACGTTGTTCGTGTCACTCAACTGATTTGAAAAAAAAAAGTTATGACACTCAAGTGAATGCCTATAAAAGTTATGACACTTGTACACTTGTGGTGTTCTTATACCTCTGGAAGTGATGGGTAGAAAGGAAAAAATCTAAAGAGGAAAAATCTGGAAAAAGGTAGAGAGAGAGAGAGAGAGAGAGAGAGAGAGAGAGAGAGAGAGAGAGAGAGAGAGAGAGGGTGCTTCTCACTAAATATAGGAAATAGAGGATGCTCGGTCCATAAATTCTTGAAATGGTCTTTTAATGGGAAAAATACAAAAAAAATCTTAAATCTATTATATTTATACCAATTAATCATAAACATTTCAATTGTGCCACTATAGTCCTTAATCTTTTCATATTTTGCCAATTGAGTTTATATGGCCAATTAGGCCAAAAAACGCTGATGTGGACGTCGATAGTCTTACGTGGCATAACCGGCGCTGACATGGACAATTTTGATAATCTTTTTCTTTTTCTTTTCTTTTCTTTACCTTTTTTTTTTGTTTAAACTAAGGCCGGCAACCCTTACTGCATTGGGTGAGGCTGTTGCAACCCTCACCGGCTCTGGGCGAGGAGTGCAATGCCCTCACTGTGGCCGACAAAGGCATTCCAGCCCTCGTTGACCATAGCAAGGGTATTGCGGTTCTCACCATATCTAGGCAAGGGCCTAGTGGCCTGTGAGTACCTGGGCGAGGGTGTCCTGGCCCTTGCTTGCGGTTGGCAAGGGTTGGCTAGCGACACTTGCCGCCTACCCTTGCCAACCCTTAGTCCAAAAATGAAAGGTAAATAAAAGAAAATTATTAAAAAATGTCTATATCAACGCTGGTTGTGTCACATATAACGGCTGACATCCATGTGAGTAATTTCTAGCCAAAATTAGCCGGATCAATTCAATTGGCATAACGTGACAAAGGTTTATAACTAAATTATTGCAATTGAAAGGTTTAGTATTGAATTGACACATAGTGAATATATTTAGGACTTTTTTGGTATTTTTCCCATCTTTTAACAAAATCCAAAGGAGGAAGAAGTTGCACAATACTACTAGCGCTATGATATGAGATAGTGTCGGGAGAAATGGATTCGACTACAGACATTGTCTTAGTTTATCTGTTTTAATCATGACCTATGTTTGAGTAAAATAAAAAGTTAACAATCTATCGACATTCGATTGGATGGCATGAAAAAACCATCGCAAATGCTTGGTATCCAAAATGTCACCTAATAAAGTGACCTATAAGTGGATATTTTAAGCAAAAAGGATCGTGTTTAATGAGCGAGCACCAAATAAGAAAGAATACGTCACGTTATCATAGTGTCCCTTCGTAATCTCATCTACTGGAACCAAAAAGACTAAGAATCAACTTCAGAACAGCAATGAAGCTCTTCACCCATACAACTCCGTGATGATTCAATAAAGATGGAGTATTAATTCTCAAGGGAAGAAAATGGTGAACCAACGAGAAGCCAAATTATTCATTAGATGGATATTCTTAAGCCTTAAAGGCGATAGAGAACCAATTTAGACGAGAAACGACTGAATGCACGATGGATTGCTCTAGAACCGTCCTTTTAATTTCATACAGTGTGATAGACAAAGAGAAAGTTCAGGCCACATTTTGCGTGGACACTCCATCCAGCGGACCGACCACGCCCTGACCAGTCACGGGCGTCGACATGAAACTCTTTAAGGCTTGGACCAGAGGCTCGTTCTTGTCCGGTTCCATGATCTCAATCGCATGATATCCACCCTCCGTGAAATCGCTTACCACTTTCAATCCCTTCTCTTTCAACAGTTTCACTAGCTCCACCTGTCGATCGATCAGCGGGTCTCCATCGCAGCCGATGACCAGTAGCATCCACCCCAGCGACCTCATCTTATTCACCCCTTCCGAGAGGTTGGAACCACCGTCTACCGTTGGATTACAGTACTCGTGGTCGCGGTTAACCCCAATCGGCAGCGACAGCTCCCACATAAGATCGCTGGTCGCCAGCGATAGCATGTGGTTGTTCGCCAGCCTCAGCTCCGAGGGCGTCCGCTGGGTCCCGCCGAAGAAGGGATGGTGAAGTATCAGCCCTCGGATCTTCAACAGCTCGAGGTCTTTGTGCACCGCGGATGCGCGTAGCCCTGCATGGAAGGCCAAGTTGCCTCCTGCGCTGGTGCCCATGAGATAGCACGTGGAGATGTCGGCGTGGTTCGCAAGCCACTCGTCTTGGGTGGTTTTGACCCAGTGCAGCGCCTCCACCGCGTCGTCATATGCCGTGGGGAGCCGGTGCTCTGGGGCGAGCCGGTACTGCACTGACACAACAACAGCGGAGAGTTCATGCGCTAGAGTGATGCAGAACTCGTGAAATATGTTCGAGGCCGGACTGCCGAGGATGAATCCCCCGGCATGGTAGTAAACTATGAGGGGGAGTTTCTCCTCCGAGCACGATCGTGCATGGTGGGGTAGGAAGATCCTGGCCCAAGTTTTGTGGGAAGGGTTGATTGGGACGTCCTTGGAGAGGACCGGACCGGTCGGCGGGGTGGGATCGGGAGCGGCGGAGGTGTCCGGAAAGATGAAGCGGTCGCGGTTGAGGGTACCATCCGGATTGAGGGTGATCTGGAGATATTCCAAAGGGTTGAAGATGAGATTGGAGGACGCAATTTCTGTGGGCATGGTGTTAAGCATTGAGCATTGCATGGGACGAGCGACAAGGCAAAAAGGGTTTCTTATATCTCGTGGGTTGCGGTGCGTGGGCAGTTGCACCCTTGTGGGCGGCTAAATTTGTCGAATTGAATGATATTTTGTCATTTGCCAAGTGCCAAAAACGAAGAAAAACAGTTTTATTATTTTGTAGAAAGTGGCCTTGATTGAAGTACTTCCCTGAAAGAAGACGACGACAACAACTACTTTTGGATTCCGCCGACTATGAATCTGATAGAGAAATGATGAAGCGACGAAATGTTATGTCCTGGCCAGTAGTTAAAGAGTTTTGTTGCTCTTCCCAAAAATAGGGACACGGAATCCATGATTTTTCAATTTGACCCGTATCTATCTTCAAAAGATTATTTCAAGGCAAGCATAACGTCGGTACCATCCAATGCAATGTGCGAATTTTCATTATTCATCTTCCCTGCTATCTGGAGCCCAAGTTTCTGCCGCAAAAACATTAGTTTTCCCTATTTTTTTTCAAGCCATCATGGTCTTTGCATAAGTCCTCCTCTCGCCATTCTAGACTTGGGATCCATCGCTCCATCGGTATTCGTTTGATACATCCATGTCCTGCTCTGCTCCAATGTTGGTACTACTGCTTTCTGGCTCTGGTTATCTTCACGCTTGAAAAGAAAATCACTTGTCATAAAGGTGGTAATGACATAAATGATTCCCAAACTTCGATCTAACGTGAAATGTAGCCCATGAATTTTAAATTTATTCAATGTGGTCCATAAACTTTAGTCCAATATGTAATGCCATCCCTTAACTTTTAATTTGTTTAATGTGGTTCTTTAACTATATGAAAATTCAACGTTGTCCGGATATGGACAACATTTCATATTGGGATAAAGTTCATGGACCATATTGAATAAATTTAAAGTTCATGGTACATTTCATATTGTGTCAAAATTTATGGACCATTTATGCCATTTACTTGTCTCAGAGATATAGAGAGACAATATTATTAGATAAATGGAACCATAAAAAACGTGCTTCACTAAGGTCCAAGGAACTTAAGATCTTAGGTGTGGACATCAGTTTCTGGTATTGGATTTAGCGGCCTAACTGCTACCAATAAATTGACAAATAGTCTCTAAGTTGATAGGATATTCCCGGTTTCGTCCTTATCCAACATGGGATCGTGTGGGTTATGGCTTCGAACCGCCATTGCAGTTATGGTCTGTGCCTGTTTGAGGCTGAATTTGCCCTCTATGAGTTAGCAGTAGGCTTCTGTTTGGGCTGTCATGATTGAGCCCACAGAAGTGGCTAACGTGGGCTCAGCCACGTCAATTATGTATACCAACCTCAATTTGAGTAGAATAACAGCATGCTTTCATATACCAACTGCAATTTGAATTGTTTATCGACGTTTACTTAAATTTAAGTCTTAAGCGAGAAGAACAAACACACTTATTAAACTATATAAAGCTGTGAAGCTTTTGAAAATATTACACACCATTCACTATTGGTGTTGCATGGTGCTCCACCACATGATTCGTGATGAAAGTGCATTTTCTCTATACATAAACAAAAGCGAGAAAAAGAAAAGGAAAATCAATATTTTTTTATTGCACTAATTTTGGCAGTTGAAGCTATGTCAAACTTGGCCACGGCGATCGGGAGGAGCTTTCAAATTCTTCCTCTTGGTTTATGGTTAATTTTTTTTACTGATGAGATGCTTGTTGGGCTCCACATAAGTATTTTTCATTAACTAAATTGGACGGAGTTAACAGAACGACTCGATAACAAGAACTTGACAAGTCTTAGAAGTTACAACTTGATTACACTTAAAACTCAATTGCTCCTTCATGATACGTTGTAGCAATGCACTTATTCCTTTTTTTTTTTAATTTGGACCTATTATAAAACTTGTGATCAAAGGAATAAAATCTTTGCATCTAAGACGTGCTTATTATAACCCCCCTTGAAAAGCAATATCCTAGAAATAAAAAAAAATGTGGTGCGACCGTGACTTTACATGAGAGAAAAACTCAAATCCAGCAACAGCCTTCACGATATCACTCTAAATTACGGTCAGTCAACCAATTAAAAGGAGCAGCCAACTAATATCAATTGTTCTTGGCACGAAAGCCTATGTGGACTTGAGTTCAAGTGCTAGAGCATCGGGTACGGGCATTAGGGGTTCGAGCCTGAGACACTGAGGTCCGAGCCCGGCTGCCAGAGACCTAGTCCTGAATACTGGGACCCAGAAGCCAACATTAGGGTTTTCGAGCCCAAGCGTAAAATTCCAAGGCCAAGGGTTGATAATTAGTCATATTTCGGAAAATATTTTCCGGTTATTTCAAAGAGAAAATCATTTTCCTGAATTTAAGCTTTAGTAGGAAAATATTTTTTGTTAACTAGCAAAACATTTTCCGTTGATTTATTGTCCCATGCAAACCAAATGTTGGAAAATGAGAAAAATGTCTTTTCGAAAATCATTTTCCGCAAAACAAACGGACCGTCACTATAATTACTCCCGTCATCACCGTGGATTACCCCAGCAAAGTTCTACTTGATTCCATCTCAAAATTTGCCAATTCCGCGCAAGACACCATTCTATCGCCAAATGGCCGCCCTCCATGACACAGGTCAGGCCCTTGATTTTTGCAATCTTCCATTTTCATCACGTGCACAAGCAGATACTATATTCAGTATTCAGTGAAACCCAATACACATACTAAATGGAATTTGCACCGTCACATCTGATAGATATCCCGTGAGATTCGACGGTCGAAGTACATATAATGTTAGGCTGATGTAGTATTTTGCACATGTTCTAGGCATATGCATGTGTTCTTCTGCTAATCTCTAAAGAAAGGGTTAATACCACAAAAAACCCCAAATTGATATATTTGTGACAAATTTACTCAAAATTAATTTTTTGACCACAAAAAATCTCAAATTAGTACACCTGTAACAAATTTATCGCCGTTGACACCTAAATTTCGGCGCATCATTTAGTGTTAATTGCGTAGAAAATTAGGGATTAAATTTTAACCCCTAAACAAAAATATTTAAATTGCATGGCATATAGTTTAGGTTCATTTTAATTTAATTGCATTTTGCGTCGGATTTGCGGTAGCGAATGAGCTTAAATTTCATTGAACGAGACTCGGATCGCTCGGAATGCAAGGGCCGGGAATTTCAAGTCAAACGAGCTCGGCCGTTTTAATTTGGGTTTAATTTAATATGTTGAGTTTAATTAATCAAAAGCCCAAGTTAATTCTGCCCATTAAACCTAAGTCCAAGCATAAGCCCATTAGGACATAAAGCCCATCTAAATTGACCTAAATTAGTACTATATAAACATAACATTAAGTCAGAAATTAGGAGGTGTTCAGAAATTTCAGAGATCTGATTTTTGGAGAGACACGAGAGAATTTTCGGAGAATAGAAATTCGGAGAAGTCGGATGCCACACGGACGCCCACGGAGAGCTTGCAAAACAGAGAAGAGAAGGAAGAATCGGTCAGAGGGAAGGGGGGCTTGGTTTTTCACGAGGGAGACACATGGCCATATAGAGAAAAAAAAAACGCATAAGAGACAGAGGGGAAGAAGACGGAAGTCAAAGTTTGATAATCAAAGAAGACTTGGGCACATTGGTCCATCTCCTCTGCAACGGCGCCCACTTTCACGGACGGAAGGGAAAGAAAGCCAAAGAGGAATTGATATACAGAGAGTGGAACGCGAGAAAAATAAAGAATTGGCATGCAAAAGAGGGCTCCATACACGTAAACGAGGAGAAAAACAGACACAGAAGAGTCCACAATTCCTGGCGGCTGTCCACACGTCTCACGGCCCCACCATCCGTGTTCCTCCGCGTTCCTCCGCCTTGGTGAATTGCACAGCCGCGAGCAGATCATCCATCAAGCACCGCCGCTATTCTGATCAAGTGTCAACCATCAATCATCGTTCCATCGTGCCAACCACGACAGTGAATGAGCCCACCGTCGCCGCTTTGTCCGTGAACTTGAAGCCTAGCCAAGTCGCCCCCGCACATCACCCCGTCGGTGATCCCGACGCCGCAATCCCGTCGTCGCCCGTTCATCGCGATCCCAATCCGCAAGCCCGAGCTCGATCCTGAAGCAATTCGAATTTGATAATATTTTCAAATTAGGTAAGTGGATATATTCAGAATATTTTCTTCAAATATTTATTTTCCTGATTTGCATGTTTAAATATTTCGTGAATATCACGTGAATATTTAGATATCTTAGGATAATGTTCAATATATCCGCGATATTTTAAAATATTCAAATTAGGAAAATTTCCTAATTTAGCAACGTATCTGAACGACTATCTGACTTTAACCTTAAGGTTTGATACGCGGCGATACGAGAAATTATTATCCTATCCATAACTATTTGGATACGATAATGAATTTCATTAGCTTTCCAAATTTGAATAATCGACTTTCCGTTGATGTCTATAATTCTAGTTCGATTTTTGTGCCTAATCCGAGTTTGAAACAAATTTGGCGGATCGCGTGGTTGATTTGAATGTGGTTGTTATCCGTATTTGTTTGATTATTTCTTTTTTTTCAAATAAAACAGAAAAATTCAAAAATATTAGCTAGATTTAAATTAAAGTTTTGCATGTCTAGAATTTTTGAATATATCCCGAATGATGAGATAAGTATTTAATTTAAATTAGGACTTAAGGTGGCATGTTTCCTAGTTTAAATTAGGTATTATTTTAATCATAACGGATTATTCACGTTATTTTATTATTCCGCATTTTAAACAAAAATCCCAAAAAGAAATCATGCTAGGGTAGATTAAGTCATCATAGGTTGCACGTTATTTTAGGTATTTTTGCCATTCCGAATTTTAATAAAAAATACCAAAAAGAGAAGTCATTAGGTTGCATGTTAATTTAGGCATATTTTTAATTCCGAATTTCGTCAGAAAATACCAAAAATAAATCATTTGCACGTCATTAGAATTAAGTCACGTCGTCGCATGACATATAGTTTGCATGTTAGGTTGCATTAATTCGCATGTCATATTTTTGCACGTCATTGCATGTAGACTAGATTTCATATAAATAAGTAAAAAAAAAATTGAGTGATTGTTTGTTAACTAGAAATCATATTAGGATGTTTGATGTGATTTTCTAGCTAACAATGCAGATGCTTCCGTTGGTTCGAGGTGAGTTGTTCTTCTAAGCTTGCAATTTATTTAATGCTTTCTAGATGTTAAATTGGTGGTTTGCGTACCCGCATGAACACCTCATAACTAGATTGAAATTGATCCAAACTGTCTGCCAAAATATTTTTGAAAAGAAAAGGTACCGAACGGGCGTTAGACTAGATCTAGTGTAATCAAGTCCTCGGGCTTAGAATCTCTAGTTCGTAGGAATAAAACATATCTCCTTATGTTTTATTTAGGTTTCTAATCAACCTACCATAAATTAATTAGTGGCGACTCCAAGCATGAAAACATTTACATGTTAAGAACTTAAACCCCAATTTGCAATTTGATAGGGCTTGGGAGGGCCCGAATTAAGTTTAATCTTAATAATCTATTAGCCCGAAAAAATGATATAAATTTTTTAAGGTCACGACAATCGCAAATTAATTTTTTAACTACCAAAAAGGCCAAACTGATACATTTGTGATAAATTTACCCTCCGTTAGTTTCCGTTAAATTGGATTAATATCACGAAAAATCCTCAAACTAGTATACCTATTACAAACGAAGGATAAAACCCCAAACTGGTACACCCATCAACTCCACGTGTCATCCAACTCAGCAAATTAATGGTAAAATTTGATAGAAATTAATAAAGGGTAAATTTGTCACAAGCATATTAGTTTGGAGTTTTTGATGGTCAAATCATTAGTTTGGAATAAATTTATCATAGGTATACCAAATTTTAGATTTTTCATGTTATTAATCCTTAAAGAGAAAAAATCGAAGCAACTCCCCAATGGCTTTACTTCGCGTGGTAGTTTGCTTCAATTTCCGTAGCTATTCATCCTTCATCTCTGTGGTATTATCGTATGGGAAGTATTGATTGACTGTATGGAATCATCTTGATCCCTTGACCCCAAAAAAGGCACTGTCGGGAATGTCATGCCATGACTCTTTGATTCTAACTGCAAGATATGACACTTTAAATTTCATATCGGAGGTATAGGACTTGGATGTCATGCTTGTAAGGCAGTGATCTCGTCGTATTCGAAAGTACGATCAGGACGGTATTCTTTTACAAAGGAAATCCAGCTACAAAGAAAAGTAATGACAAGCCACAAGTTTCACGCAAATCCAAGACCGAGGTCAAATGAATCGCACCAAATTGGAGATTCGTGACGTTTGGTCCTGAATGCTCTTATTAACTGAGACAGACACAGATTGCAGAAAACATGAACGACGCAGCCACCCTTGCACACCGGCTTGTGTAGGAAACGTAATTCCACACTCGCTTATTTTTTACAATAGGAAGTAAAGTTTGATGAGTTATGGTCCTTGCGGTTGCTTCGCGGAGCAACTTTCGTTAGCAAACTGACGACAGCTTCTTTGGTGGGCAGTGCGGGGACAGCTCCTCGCTCGGTCACCGTGACTGCGGCGCAGGCATTCGCAAAGACCAACGCTTCCCTCAGCCGTTCCTCATCCTGCGCCAAATTTTTACTATGACAGGGAAGAAATGCAGGGTACCGACTCAATGAAGAGCGCATTATTGTCATCAGTCAACACATGTTCTTTCTCGTTCAGCCTTCAAGTACTGTTTGTGAGGTAAACACTCTTGAAATATCTAATTCTGCTTATGCCTTAGCCATCTTGTATCGGATAAAAAATGACATTTACATCGATTAAAAGTGGTCCAACATGATTAGCCCTCATGCAGACAACCTCAAGATCACAAATAACGCTGAAAAAGGTGGTCAGCATCGATTACTTAAAAGTTCAGATTCACTTGCATCACATGCCAAATACAAAACAATTGACTTCTGACATATAGTTAGAATATAGCCAGTTTAGCATTGAAGCTGGAATTTCAACAGAAACTGAAACGAATTATCATATATTCGCATCATATAGCTTTCAAGGGATTTGCTAGACAACGTTTGCTCGTCATGCATTTCTATTGCTTCCATTTGCCTCGATGAGTTGAAAGAGAGCCATAGCTATGCATATTAGAGAAGATTGTACAGCATTACTAGCAGGGATTTGACATCTCCCTTATAATTATGTTTGCAAACAACACCTCCATCAGTTACATTCAACTTGGATTTTATTTTTCAGAATGTCTTAGGCATCAAGGAAATCACACAAATAGCTATAACTCGGCCAATTCTAGCACAAACCATTGGTACCTTGAAAACATTGAGGTCAGAAGCCAGGCAACATAGCATCCCACCAACAAAAGCATCGCCTGCCCCAGTTGTGTCAACTGGCTTTACTTTAACACCAGCAACTCGGCCTCTGAATTCCTGTGCAGAAATTTGGTTTTGTCAATCACCTTTATGAGCTTTCTGGCCAAAAGAGATAATTACCTAATGAGCTGTGCCAAACAAACTTAGTTTATAAGCTTTAGCCCCAAAAGAAGAAGGTTTGATCCAGTTAAAAAGGACCTATTCAGCCATGGTAATGTGCCATGTTACTGAATTTCCCAAAATGTTTACACTTTTTTCCCAAGTTTCTAACATATCTTACCCTAACCACATATTCAACCAGAATATCCATTACGTTCAATTCAAGCAATTGACTTTCCGGGGATGTACTGATGAAATAAATAGGAAAGCAGCTTCGACCAAAATAGTTCAAGTACAACGACCAACTTGGATTCAGGACATTTTGCTTCCACTAAGAATATAGTCAAAGAAAATGCTACATGGTATGCTACGGCAATTACCTTTGTGTAATATCTGCAGCCCTTTGATCCTTCTGTAACGATCAGAAGCTTAAGATTAGAATGAAAGAGCTTCTTCAAGACCACGTTGTCATCATTAGGATCCTCTCCTCCAGTCAAGAATGTAACTTCTTCCTCGCTTATCTGCCAGTTTAGAAGTGAATCTAAATGAGACTCTCAATGTGCGTGCATCATCTATCACCGACGAATATGTAGAATTATATCTAGCATTGATGCATCATTTCCTTTTATACGAATCCCATGCATGATGAGCAACTACCTTAACGATGTCAGCCTGATCCCATACGCTCATTATTCCCTCACGGGCAGCCTCAGTTGTTGGCCACATTCCCAATCTCAAATTTGGATCGTAAGAGAGGATGCTCCCTGAGTTTTCGGCAATTTTAATCGCTGCAAGATGAGCCAATTTGCAGGGTTCATCAATCGAACTGATAGAACCATAATGGAAGATCCTTGCATGCAATAAGTGATAATTGTGAATGACAATAACCGTGTTTGGCCAAAAGAAAGGAATGGCAATATCTGTCCATGTAGATACCCCTGAAACGATCAACTTATCTAATTCCATGATCAGTGAAAAGGGAAAAGAGAGAAAAGAAAGCAAACCTTGCTGATAAGTTCAACATGTAGTTCTGATTCATGTTAAAGCATGTCGGCACTTGGATGACGAAAAAACAGGAACTCTCGCTCCCCATCAGCTCTATTGGTAACAAAAGCCAATGCAGTTCTTGCATTGCGATCAAACCGCACACCAGAACGGTCAACTTCATTTTCTTTTAAAATGTCAGCCAGCATGTGTCCAAAGTCATCATCACCCACCTGTGACACAAACTTATAATGAGTTATAATGGTGTTAGGAAACTGATAATGAGCTCGCAAATGTCTATCAGCAGGAAACGAAATTCAGGGCTAGAGATTTATAGGATGACACAAAAAATGCACTATATCTGTAATTGGCAATGCCCATACATAAGATGGTGTGCATGCAGTTGCCCCATATAAGGAAACCATGAAGCAAGAAAATAATCGCCACACAAAAATTTAATGCCAGTAACATGTGGTATTTTTTAGGGGTCTAGTTGACAAGTGCCCTGACACTCGATAAGCCAAATAGACAGGGTAAACTAATACTTTGAAGGGATTCAAAAAAAAATTAAGTCTACGCAATGCACAGATTACGAGAAATCCGACATGAGAAGTTATTTTTTCACATTTACAGAATATATTAATTATAGGATTAACATTATGAAAAAACCCCACACAGGTACATTTGTGACAAATTTATCTCAAACTAATTTTTTAATAACAAAAATCCCAAACTGGTACACTTGTGATAAATTTACCTCAAACTAATTTTTTGACAACCAAAAACTCAAAATTAATACACTTATGATAAATTTATCCTCTGTTAAATTAGATAAATGCCACAAAAAACCTAAATTGGTAAAACTGTGACAAACAGAGGGGTAAAATCTCAAATTGGAATGTCTGTCAACTGTCACGTGTCATCTAATTCAGTAATTTAATGAAAACTATCGGAGAGTAAATTTGTCATAGTTGTACCGGTTTTGGGTTTTTGATAGTAAAAAAATTATTTTAAAGTAAATTTGTCATAAATGTATTAATTTGAGATTTTTCATGGTATTAATTCTTAATTATATCATAACCAATGCTCTTATAGGAAGCTTTAGTGTTTTGTCCTTTTAACAGTTGATGAGAAGAGAACTGATTGCACCTTTCCTATAAAAGCAGCAGAACCTCCCAATCTGGATATACCAACAGCCGCAGTAGCCGGAGCACCACCAGGAGCTTCCTCAAAAGCAGGTGCTTTGGCCTCCCTCATTTTAGAGAGAAGCTTAGCTTAGCTTTGCTTGTCAGCACATAGCTAACTGCTCTGAATGAGAAAAAAGTTCTCTTATCCATCGATCCAATGCACAATGCTAGCTGCCAGAGTTCCAGTGAAGCTGATGTATCTGTAGCCTCCTGCAGGTGCAGGTGGTGCCATGGTGGCCTGTGAATCCTGAGTAATAGGCAGAGGCAATGTAATGACAGAACCAGTGAAATTTGGAGTGGCAGAATCAGATGGACTGGCGGGTGAAACTCCGCGGACAGGTGGGACAAAGTCAATCAATATCTCCCCGAAGCAGACCATGAGCGAACTATTAACCGGATGCCGCCCATTTGCATTGGAGGATGCATCTTCTGAGTAATCTGCATAAAGGCATAATTGTTGTCAATACTGTATGCACTTGTTAAATTCAGCTGGGGATTGAAATTTACGAACAACATACCCCCAAATGACCATTGCATGACATGCACATCGGGAAAATGGATCAAACTTCATAGGAGCACTGACACCACGTATTCCTAAATAGCTACACTTCGCTGTGTTCGACAGTTCATGAAACTGAAGCTTTGTTTGAGAAAAATTTGAAAGATTCCTCAATCCCCCATTTCTGTCTCCTAGATCAAAGCACCAAGAACTTGCTGACCTCTCCTCCCAATCCATTATCACCTTTCTCTTACACTAAATGAAGAGAAGAGAATGACCATAAGTCCTTGAGCCACCCTTTGACTGGCACCGTTCTCTGTATCCATTAATATCAACATCGTGAAGGCAACGCCCTCTTCAACAACGATCGGGGAATTCGACCAAAAAAAAAAAAAAACAACGAGCAAGGAAAGCTGTTGCGTGGTTGGTGACTAAGGATATGTTGACACCTAAATTTTAGCTAACAATTTAGTGATTAATTACATAGAAAATTAGGGTTTAAATTTTAACCCCTAAATAAAAATATTAAAATTGTATAGCATATAGTTTAGGTTCATATATGTTAATTGCATTCTACATTGGACTGGCATTGGCGAGTAAGCTGAAGATCCATCGCGTAAACCGAGTTCGGACATCGAACAAAACTCGGTTCACTTAGGGGATAGGAGTTGAAAATTGCAAGTCTAAAAGGCTTTAGCCGTCTTAATTTGAGCTTAAATTAGCCCATTAAGCTTAATTAGAGAAAATTTCAAATTAATTCAGCTCATTTGAGATTAAAATAAAATTAAGTGATAATGCCTAAGCCAAAGCCTATTAGGTCTTGAAAACCCGGCCAATTAATATGCAATATAAATATATCATTATACCTCATAATCATGGAGGGAGGGTTCAAAATTTTCAGGGAGCACACGAGTAAATCACTTGAGAGAAAAGAGAGAGAGAGAGACCGGTGGAGCCTCTCGCGGCCGAGCCCCTCTCCGCCGCCACTACCGCTGCCTGACACCATCACCCCGTGCTGCTTCCTCCGCTGATATGCTAAGCCAGCACACGACGATCACTGTTGTCCTCTGCTACTGCCGAGTTGACCCGTGATGCTCGCAGCTGCCTTTCGACGTGAGATGTTGCTCCCCCTGACTCGAGCTCCCGCTGCTACTGCTCATTGAAGCCATCTACTCCTCGACGACGACAAAGCAGTTACCGTGGAGGTCCGTGCTGTACCGATGACGACTTGCTAATTCGTGGCCGAGAGGTTTTCCGCTTGATACACGCAGAGGCATAGAGGACAGACAAGTGGAAATTTTAATTGTGGGGCTTAGGAAGTCAAAGTCTGATAATCAAAGAAGACCGCCACAAGACTAGCCAAATTCGGTCAAAAGTTGAGGGGTCAAACTAAGAGACCAAAGAAAAATTTTCTTTGGGGATCACTCGGTGGATTTTCCTTGAAGACGTTGTAGCAGCTCCTTGCGCTACTGCACCTCACCAACGTCGAGCGAGCTTTGCTCTATCGCTCCGCTTCCCACGGCAATCCAACGAAGCACCATCTAGCTAGCCTTTTCTCCACTGTGATGACGTGGCCAAGCCGTGATTCTAGGACGATGTCAAGTCATCCCTGTTGCACTGAGATGCCTAGCCGAGCTGCCTCCGCACCACCATCGGCCACCCATCGTTGGCCATTCCAGTTCATGACCCCAATATCTCGAGATGATTCAAACTTGGAAATCATCCGTGAAATTAGGTAAGATTCTCATCCATGTTTTCAAAATATATAATTTCTTAATTTTTCAGGTGTTTGAATATATATTGTGAATATTCTGCGAATCGCTAGACACCTTAAAATAATGCATGTGATATCTGTAATATTCTAAAATACCTCGAATTATGAGTTTATCATAATTTAGCAATGTATCGGGATGACTATATGACCTCATCCATGAGGTACGATACACAGCGAGTATGGAAAGATTGTCATTTTATGTATAACCACTTAGATATGATAATATATCTTATTCGCTTTCCAAGTTCGAACAGTCAGTTTTCCATTGATATCTACAACCTCTAGATTTGATTGATAGCCCGAATCGTTTTCCTAATTTTAAATGTGATAAGAAGGTTTTGCGGATTACGTGGATTGTTTGAGTGCGATTGCTATCTTTGTTTGATTTCTTTCTCTTTAAAAACAATGAAAATCGAAAAATGTTAGTTAGAATCTAAATTAGAAATATTGCATATTTAGGATATCTTGAATATATCTAGAAGATAGGATTGCTTATTAATTTAAATTAGGATTTAGGGTAGTTTAGTTTCTAGTTTCAATTAGGGATTATTCTAGTCCTAATAGATTGTTCAGGGTACTTTCAAATTTTGATAATAAAAAATACCAAAAAGAGTGTCATTTTAGGGTAAGTCAGAGTGTCTTGTTAGAATAGATTGCATGTTAATCTAAGCATTTTTATTATTCTGAATTTTAATGAAAAACACCAAAAAATACATCGTTTGCCCATCATTAGCATTAGGTCACTTCGTCGCATGACATATAGTTTGCATGCTAGGTTTCGTTAATTGCATGTCGTATTTTGCACGTCATTACATATAGGTCAGTTTTCATTTTAATAAAGAAAATACGCTTAAGAACACATTGAGTACACTACAAAAAAACATATTTTTTCCGATAAAATTTCCAACGAAAAATTTAGAAAAATTCGTTGGAAAACGAATTTCCAACGAATTTTCCAACGAAAAAAAATTCGTTGGTAATAAGTCGTCGCAAATTTTTCCAACAAAAAATTTCAATTTTCGTTGGAAATTTGCGACGAATTTTTTTTCGTTGGAAAATTCGTTGGAAAACTTGTGGCTAAATTCGTTGGAAACGAATTTTTTTTCCAACAAATTTTTTTTTCGTTGGAAACTACAAATTTTTTTTTGGTGGAAAAATCGTGGAAATTTTTTTTCCATCGAAAAAAAAAATTTTGGTGGAAAAATCGTGGAAATTTTTTTCCATGAAAATTTTTTTTTTGTCGAAAAATCGCCCTCGCCGCCGGCGAGGGCCAGCCTCGTCGCCGGCGAGGGCCGAGCTCGCCCATATCTGGGCGAGCTGGAGCTCGCCGGCCATGGCGAGCTCGGCCCTCGCCATGGCCGGCGAGGGCCAGCCTCGTCGCCGGCGAGGGCCAGCCTCGTCGCCGTCGAGGGCCGAGCTCGCCCAGATCTGGGCGAGCTCGAGCTCGTCGCCGGCGAGGGCTCGAGGTCGCCCAGATCTGGGCGAGCTCGAGCTCGCCCAGAATGCTGGGCTCGGCGGTGCTGGTGCGGAGGAGCTCGGCGCCGCCGAGCCAGACGGCGGCGATGCGGTCGTACTGGTCGCCGCGGGAGGAGGCGGAGAGCTCGAGGGCGACGGCGGACCACGGCGGGGAGGGGTAGGGCGGCGGGGGCGGGGAGTAGGCGGTGGAGAAGGGAGGGGAGCGATGGTGTGGGCGAAGGAGTGGGCGACGATGCGGTGGGCGCAAGTGGCGGGGAGGAGGGAGGAGCGGAGGGGGCGGGTGAGCTCGATGTACTGTTGCTGGGAGCGGCCGGAGAGAGAGGGCTGCTTCCGGAAGCGGTCGAGGAAGGAGGCAGCGGCGGCGGCGGCGAGGAGGAGGAGGAGGATGACGGCGGCGGTGAGTGGCTGCATCGTCGAGAGGAAGAAGAAGAAAAGGAAAAAGGGGGGTGAGAGAGAGAATGTGGGCGTACGGGTGGAGAGTGAGAGAGGGGGTGGAGGGTGAAGGGGGGTGAGGAAGATCGAGTGAAGACAGACAAAGGAAGAAGAAGGAATGGATAAAAAAATCAAATGGGAAAAAAGGATGCTCTGAAGCGATGGGAAAAAACTGGGACTCCGTTGTTTCCTCCTCCTTTTTTTTTCTTTATTTTTAATTTTAAGTGGAGTTAAAAAAAAAAACAAATAATTTTGGCCGCGATGTACAGTGGGGAAAGAACCAGAGAGAGAGAGAGAGACTCGAGCGAGACATGGAAGAACACCTCCGATCTGTGTCTCTTCAGGCATTTGGGTCCAGCAGAAGACGACGAAGGGGCAGAAAAAAAAATTGTGAAAATTTCAAACTCGAAAAACCCGAAAAAAAAATGAAGAAGAACGAACTTCCTAAGTTCAATTCCGAAGCTCTATGATTGTCCAGTCTTTTCCTTCTCAGCCGGATCTTTTGAATTCGTTGAACAATATAGGTTTTTTTTGAATTCGTTGGAAATTTCCAACGAATTTGCCAACGAATATAAAAAATGCCGAACAAATACCGGGTTTTTTTGAATTAGTTGGAAAATTCGTTGAAAATTTCCAACGAAAAAAAATTCGTTGGAAATTTCCAACGAATTTTCCAACGAAAATTGTACACATTAAAATAATTGCCCGGAAAATTGAAATTCATTGGAAAATTCGTTGGAAATTTCCAACGAATTTTCCAATGAATATAAAAAATGCCGAACAATACCGGGTTTTTTTGAATTCGTTGAAAAATTCGTTGGAAATTTCCAACGAAAAAAAATTCGTTGGAAATTTCCAACGAATTTTCCAACGAAAATTGTACACACTAAAATAATTGCACTGAAAATTGAAATTCGTTGGAAATTTCGTTGGAAATTTCCAACGAATTTGCCAACGAATATAAAAAATGCCGAACAATACCGGGTTTTTTTGAATTCATTGGAAAATTCGTTGGAAATTTCCAACGAATTTTCCAATGAAAAAGTGTTCGTTGGAAATTTCCAACGAATTTTGCGAGGAAAACGTTTTCGTTGGAAATTTCCAACGAATTTTGCGACGAAAAATTGTTCATTGGAAATTTCCAACGAAAAAATTTTCGTCGCAAATTTTCGTGGCAAAAATCCAGTTCTTTTGTAGTGGTAGATTGCTTTGTTAATTATAAATTATATTAGGGTTGTCTATGTGATTTTTTAGCTAATAATGCAGATGCTTATGTTGCTAAAAGATACGTTATTCTCCTAAGCTAGTAATTTATTTACTGCTTTTTGGATGTTAAATTGATGGTTTGCGCACCCGCATGGTCAGCTCATATGTTAGGAAGAAATAAAATGGATCCAGATTGTTTGCTAAAACATTTTTTTAAAAAAAAAAGGTACCAAAATGACGCTAGATTATTCTAGCTTAACCAAGTCCCCAAACTCATAATCTCTAGTTCGTAGGAATAAAACATATCTCTTTATGTTTTATTTGAATTTCTAATCGACCCATCACAAATAAATTAATGGCGACTCCAAGCATGAAAATACTTGCACGTTAATAACTTAAGCCCTAAGTTGCGAATTGGTAAGGTTTGGGAGATCTCGAGTTAAGCTTAATCTTAATAATCCATTAGCCGAATCCCTAGGTGGTACACCCGTAGGAGGTTAGGTCGCGACATGATCAGACATCAATTTCAACTTTTTTTTTTGGTAAGGTAAGTATGTATATAACTTTTCATAAAAACCAATACAACCTAAGCTCAAACCAAGTCATGACCTAATAGAGACATAGGAATGTCTATAAAAGGTCAGGAGAGGTTCAGCAGGAGCTATACAAGAATAGAGAGCGAGAAACAAGGAAAAGAAAAGAGAAGACCCAAAGAGGGACAACAAGCCAATCAAAAGATTGGAAAAGGAAATCAATTTCAACTTTCAAGTTCACATAACTGAGAACGTTTCGATACCCAATTGAGCCCAAAACCAGAGCGTTCATAAGAGGGTATTCATTGAAACTCATGATTGATAATATGCAAAAAGATGATTTATGAAGTCGTAGAGGAGTTGTAAGTGATATAGTATCTAAGTAATAAACCATGCCTTCCTTTAACAAGCTTTTTAGAATAGTTGATTGTGGTATCATAAAATCTCACATGGTAACAAAGCTAAGAAGTCTAAGTTTCAACTTTTGCATGTCCATATTTACTTCTTCTATTATATATTTCCTCACTTAGCTAGGCTAAGCTCCAGTCTACATGCACAGGGAGATGCTAGAATATTTATATCTTAAATCATGTCTTCGTCTAACGGTTTAAACTTTTAGAACAATTTGGCTGCGACCTTTAAATCTCCCAATAGAAATGGACAATTATGAAATGCGCTTGACATGGATGAAAAGAGCATTCAAATCTTGAGAGGGAGATGAGAGAGGAAACAAAAAGGCGAAGAAACTAATGCACACATAGCGGGGTGCAACGAACCGACAAGAATATGACCAAGAACAGACCTGTAGCCCTTTCTGAGCAGAAGCTGTAAAAACAAAGTCGAGAAGGCAAGTGTCGGGAGGATGATTGCAATTTCGTGCGGATGTTATGACGGTAAATAAGAGAAAGGTACTAGAGAGCTTGCAAAGATGTTGGCTGAACGATCTATGTAAGTTGAAAGCAAAGACGTGGGACTTATACAGCCGGAGGCTACGGTGATTGATGCTTTTTAGTTGCTTTTAACGAGGACTATAATTACAGTCAATAGATACTCTTATCAATTGACATTGACTGTAACCCTCTTTGAAATGTTTTTATCTAACAGCTGTTTTGTTGGTGATTTCGTAGTTTTGTTAGTTGAGGTGTGAAAGGGCGCTCTATTTTCTTGTCGTTTTCCTAGAGAATTTCGTCAAGAAAGTGTTACTACAAACCGGTTTAAATAGCTGAATGAAGTGAATTTGAAATTTGAGTGACAGTGGAAGACAATAGGGGTATACAAATTTTAAGCTTAGTGAAGAAGTTAGGACTAAAAGTTGTAGAGAAGTAGATTTTTTTTCAATGTAAATGCTACCACAATCAACTACTGGGAGTTGCCCCAGTGGCCACCCTTCCCACATGGGACGGCGAACTGCATACCTTCTCAGGAGGGTTGAGGTGGGGACGTTTAGTTTTAGGTATGGAGTTCATCTCCCACACTCTGCAAGGAGGCAGAGCAATGTCTCGACCCCCCTAAACCGATCTCGCCACCTAGGGGATTTAGTTAATGGATTACTAAGTTAAACTTAGCTCATGCGCTCCCAAACTCATATCAATTTGCGACTTAGGTTCAAGTTGTTAACATGCAAATTAAATTCAACTAGGAGTTGCCACTAATTTATTTTTTGGTGGGTCGATTAGATATCCAAGTAAAGCATGAAAAAAATGCTTTACTTCTACGAACTAGAGATTCAATGGGTATGGGGACTTGATTATACTAATTGACTAATTAGTGCCATTTTGGTATCTAACCTTATTCAATCACCACTTAACGTGTTCACACTAATTAAGAGTCTCAAAATTGCATCCCTAACCAAGCTAAGGGAAGCAATAATCAATACATAAACTTAACATGCCTAATCAACTACATGAAAGGTTAAATTAAACAGGTAATTCAAAATGTATGAATCAAACAGGGAGCAATTAAACAGGCACTAATCACACAAAAAGGCCAAGAAAAGGCAATTTCAAAGCCCAAATACCATTTTTTATTTATGAGATTTTTTAAATTTTTTAATTAAAAATATTTATTAATATTATAATAATATAAAACGGACCCCGGGCGCACCGGCCTAGGTACACTGCAAGGTGGGCTCCACGAAGGCCCAAGTTGGAATACCTAAAACCCAAATAAAACCATTAAATAAAATACTCAAGCCTAGCCCACTAGGAATAAAAAACTAAATAAACCTTTAGCCCAAATCACCAATTCGGCCCACCCAAAAAATGGCCCAAAACCTAAAAGGCCTATTTTAATCCTAAGCTCAAAGAGCCCAAATCCAAATAAAATCTAATAACCCTAAACTTTGCCCAAATCAACGAACGGACCGTACCACATAAGTTTTCATGTCATTGTTCACAATGAATTGCGAAGTGTGTTCATTTGATTTGATTCCCCTCTAAATAAATGGTCAAAATGATTTATATTATGTAAAAGTGTTAGTTATTATATAAGAAAGCTATTTGATATTCAATGGCGATAAAAATGAGTTTTTCGAGAAAAGCCTATATTAAATAGGGCAAGATGAAAGCAAAACAATCAAGTTGAGTGTTATGACAATTTTCCTAACCAAGTTATGATTGGCATAGGTTCGACCAACATGAGGGTTGGCATGTGGGAGATCCACTTTGGCCATTTGTGACGATGTCAACATGGAAAAGGAGAAGTAGGGGCTATTAGGCCATGACCCAAGAATCTCTGGATGTGGGATTCATGACTAGACATGCAGCACTGGTAACTTGCATACATGTATTTGAGCGATTAGCACACGCATGATTGAAGTGGATGGCATGATGCCAACTGATTTTTTTTTATTTGATAAACGAATTAATTGCATGAAAAGTACTCAAACATAAAAACTTACAAATGGAGCATCTTGGAGCTAAGCAGCACCTTAAAAGACTCAAGGAGAGATAGATGAAGGAACTACTGGTATGGTGGAAGGATCTCCCCTTAAGTTTTTTTATGTATTCCTTCTCTCCAAGAAAGAAAAATAACATGAGGGAACATGAGGGTCTCCTGGGTGGAAAGGGTATGCTCCACGTCAGTTTCGACTAATTACTTTCTAGGTAGGCTGGTATAGTAGCCACCCATGCCTGGGGGTGACAGGAGGGCTGCTCTCAGGTACTTGCTAGCTTGGCACGTGCTTCGCACAATGTCATATAGCACCATAGCATGCACCTCAAAAGTACGTGCATTCAAAAGAACCATAGTTACACAACATTCATGCATGTACTTTTCTTCTAGAGGAGATGAATAAGTTGATTATCAAAAATTGAAACATTTTTGTGGAAATTTATAAAAATCAAATTTGATATTTGTAGAAGTAGATAATATATATGAGGCCCAATGTTGACAAAATTAGTCATTTATATCATCGCTACGAGTTATGCGGCAACTTTGGATGCAAAATCGTCGAACGGGACGTACCACATAAGTTTTCATGTCATTTTTCACAATGAATTGTGAAATGTGTTCATTTGATTTGATCCCCCTCTAAATCGATGTTCAAAATGATTTATACTATGGAAAAGTATTAGTTATTATATAAGAAAGCTATTTTACATTCAATGGTAATAGAAATGAGTTTTTCTAGAAAAGCCTATATTAAATAGGGCAAGATGAAAGCAAAACAATCAAGTTGAGTATTATGACAATTTTCCTAACCGAATTATGAATGGCACAGGTTTAGCCAACATGGGGTTTGGCATGTGGGAGATTGAGATTGGCCATTTATGATGATGTCTACATAGAAAAGGAGAAGTAGGGGCGATTAGGCCACAACACAAGAATCTCGGGATGTGGGATTCATGACCAGACATGCAGCACTGGTGACTTGCATACACGTAGTAGAAGCGATTAGCACACACATGACTGAAGTGGATGGCGTGATGCCAATAGATTTTTTTTTTTGGTTGAAAAAAAAAATTATTGAATGAAAAGTACTCAAACATAAAGGCTCACAAACGAAGCATCTTGGTCCTGAGCAAGACCTTAAAAGGCTCAAAGGTGATAGGGGAAAGAACTCCCTAGTACGGTGAAAAGATCTCCTCTTAAGTTCTCTCCGTATTCCTTCTCTTCTGAAAAGAAAAATAATGGGAGGGAACATAAGCGCCTCCTGAGTGGAGAGGGTATACTCCACATCAACTTTAATTGATTACTTTTTGAGTAGACTGATATAGTAGCCACCCGCACTCAGGAGTAATAGGAGAGGTGATCTCAAGCACTTACTGGTTTGGCTTGTGCTTCGCACAGTGTCATGTGGCACCATAAGATGCGCCTTAAAAGTACCATAGCTGCATAACATTCATGCATGTACTTTTCTTCTAGAGGAGGTGAATAAGTTGATTATCGAAAATTGACATATTTTTGTGAAAATTTATAAAAATCAAGTTTGATATATGCAGAAGCAATTAACATATACGAGGCCTAATGTTGACAAAATTAGTCCGTTACATCATAGCTATGAGTTATGCGATAGCTTTGGATGCGAAATCAACGAATGGGTTGTACCACATAAGTTTTCATGTCATTGTTCACGATGAATTGCGGAGTGTGTTCATTTGATTTGAGCCTCCTCTAAATAGATGTTCAAAATGAGTTATACTATGTAAAAGTATTAGTTATTATATAAGAAAGCTATTTTATATTCAATGGTGATAGAAATAAGTTTTTCGAGACAAGCCTATATTAAATAGGGCAAGGTGAACTTCATAAAAAAAATAGGACAAGATGAAAGCAAAACAATCAAGTTGAGTGTTATGGCAATTTTCCTAACCGAGTTATGATTAGCAGAGGTTCAGCCAACACGAGGCTTGGCATGTGGGAGATCAACATTGGCCATTTGTAACAATGTCAATATGAAAAAGGAGAACTAGGGGTTGTCGGGCCATGACCCAAGAATTTCGAGATGTGGGATTTATGACCAGACACGCAGTACTGGCAAATTGTATACACGTAGTAGAAGCGATTAGCACGCACATAATTGAAGTGGATGGCATGATGCGAACTGGTTTCTTTTTTTTCTTTTTTGAAAAATAAATTAATTGAATGAAAAGTACTCATACATAAAGGCTCACAAAGAGAGCATCTTGGTACTGAGCAGGACCTTAAAAGACTTAAGGGAAGATAGGGGAAGAAACTCCCCGATAAGGTGAAAGGATCTCTCCTTAAGTTCTCTCCGTATTCCTTCTCTCCAGAAAAGAAAAATAAAAAGAGGGAACATGGGGGTCTCCTGAGTGGAAATTGTATACTTTACGTTAGTTTTGACTGACTACTTTCTGGGTAGGCTAGTATAGTAGCCGCCAACGCTCAGGGGTGATAGAAGGGGTGCTCTCAGGCACCTGTTGGTTTGGCTTGTGCTTCGCACAGTATCATGTGGCACCATAGGATGCACCTCAAAAGTACATGCATTCAAAAGTGCCAAAGCTGCACAACACTCATGCATGTACTTTTTCTTCTAGAAGAGGTGAATAAGTTGATTATCAAAAATTGAAACATTTTTGTGGATATTTATAAAACTCAAGTTTGATGTATGAAAAAACAATCAATATAGACAAGGCCCAATGTTGACAAAATTAGTCATTTATATCATCGCTATGAGTTATGCGACAACTTTGGATGCAAAATCAATGAGCAGGACGTACCACATAAGTTTTCATGTCATTGTTCACGATGAATTGTGAAGTGTGTTCATTTGATTTGATCCCCCTCTAAATAGATGGTCAAAATGATTTATGCAATGGAAAAGTATTAGTTATTACATAAGAAAGCTATTTTATATTCAATGGCGATAGAAATGAGTTTTTCGAGAAAAGCCTATATTAAATAGGGCAAGATGAAAGCAAAACAATCAAGTCGAGTGTTATGACAATTTTCCTAACCGAGTTATGAATGGCACAGGTTCGGTCAACATGGGGCTTGGCATGTGGGAGATTGAGATTGGCCATTTATGACAATATCTACATGGAAAAGGAGAAGTAGGGGCGGTTAGGCCACAACCCAAGAATCTCAGGATGTGGGATTCATGACCAGACATGCAGCACTGGCGACTTGCACACACGTAGTAAAAGCGATTAGTACACATGACTGAAGTGGATGGCATGATGCCAATAGTTTTTTTTTTTGTTGAAAAACGAATTTATTGAATGAAAAGTACTCAAACATAAAGGCTCACAAAAGGAGTATCTTGGTCCTAAGCAAGACCTTAAAAGGCTCATTGGGAGATAGGGGAAAGAGCTCCCTGGTATGGTGAAAGGATCTTCCTTTAAGTTATCTCTGTATTTCTTTTCTCCTGAAAAGAAAAATAACAAATGAAAATATGAGAGCCTCCTAGGTGGAAACGGTATACTCCACATTAACTTCGACTGATTACTTTCTGGGTAGGTTGGTATAATAGCCACCCACGCTCAAGAGTGACAAGAGGGGTGATATCGGGCACCTGCTGGTTTGGCCTGTGCTTCGCACAGTGTCATGTGGCGCCACAGCATGCGCCTCAAAAGTACATGCATGCGAAAGTACCACAGCTGCACAACATTCACACATGTACTTTTCTTCTAGAGGAGGTGGATACATTGATTATCAAAAATTGATATATTTTTGTGAAAATTTATAAAAATCAAGTTTGATATATGCAAAAGTAGTTAATATATACGAGACCCAATGTTGACAAAATTAGTCCATTATATCATCGCTATGAATTATGCGATAACTTTGGATGCAAAATCAATGAACAAGCCGTACCGCATAAGTTTTCATGTCATTATTCATGATGAATTGCGGAGTGTGTTCATTTGATTTGAGCCCGCTCTAAATAGACGTTCAAAATGATTTATACTATATAAAAAGTATTAGTTAATATACAAGAAAGCTATTTTATGTTCAATGGCGATAGAAATAAGTTTTTCGAGAAAAGCCTATATTAAATAAGGCAAGATGACTTTACCAAAAAAAAAAATAAGGCAAGATGAAAGCAAAACCATCAAGTTGAGTGTTATGGCAATTTTCCTAATTGATTTATGATTGGCATAGGTTCAGCCAACATGAGGCTTGGCTTGTGGGAGAATTGACAATGACCATTTGTGACGATGTCAACACGGAAAAGGAGAAACAGGGGCTATTAGGGTATAGGATTCATGACCAGACATGCAGTACTGGCAACTTGTGTACACGTAGTAGAAGCGATTAGCACGCACATGATTGAAGTGGATGGCATGATGCCAATTGGGTTTTTTTTTTGGTTGAAAAACGAATTTATTGAATGAAAACTACCCAAACATAAAATAAAAGCTCACAAAGGGAGCATCCAAACATTGAGGGGGGAAGCTATCCAATTAAAAAGCAGACCATTTAATCTTTGAGTCTGGCTACCCAGACCGCTATGGGATTAGTCTCTCGTCTGCAGTGCGCTAGCTTCAAGTTTGCAAATGCGCCCATGGACCGCCGGGCCTCTGAAATAAGTGGCTGTACTTCCGACGGAGCTGAAAGTGAGTTGGAAACTGCTTCTACAAACTCTGAACTATCTGACTCCACTTCAAGCACTTCGTATCTTTTGACCTTGAGGAGAGAGAGTGCTTCAACGAGCGCTGGGGCTTCAGGGTGGAGGGCGGAGGCCACTGGAAGCTATACAAAATTGGTAGAAGGAGAACAACTGATTTCTCATTATTTTTACAATAGTTCTTGTGAATCCACCCAAGCCAAAAAAAAAAATTAAAGGGTGTGCAACTCTTGCTATGGAGGTAGTTAATTAATTACGACACCTTTATTAGGTCTGATATCTTGATTAAATTGTCTATATCTATTGTATATCGTTTCCCTCCTTTATAAACTGCGTAATGCCGACTCACCTAACACCCTAGGCTCGCTGGAAAGGTCCAAAAATTGAAGAAATAGGACAACGTGTGTTTATGCATGATCTAGAATAGTATACCAACACTTTTGTAGACAAATAATCCTTATTGTTTTCTTGCATATGGAGACTGGACCACTGGTTTCTCTTTATACTTGTGGAAGGGGTGGCCAGGTCTTCATTTGGTTTGTAAATTGTAATAATAGTTTATATTAATTAAACTCCATAATTCAGACCACTTGACCCCATCACTCATTAGAATACTACTATTTATATTGCACGTTACTCATGCGTAAAAGTTTGATGAAATTTATTTATTATATGACAGACTAAGTTCTAACTGACAAACAATATAATGTTATCTTTTGTTTTAAACATAAATGAATATTGGAAGTGCAAGTGCACCAAATCACATCGTATAGGCTTTGTTGTTAAGTGATATTTCGAGTCAGTTTCTATCGTTATACTAAGTATATCCGACTTTATTCTATTGTCACAGCAAAAGCAAGAATCAAATTCAAATTTTAGCAGTTTGTTCTCTGATCTCCCATCGCGTGATCAAAGAACTTGTCAAATTACAAATCATGCCTCACCCACCGCTCCATTAATTTGTCGTAGCTTTTTGTTTTCCATACTACAAGTTGCTCAGTTCTAAGCATAGAAAGAGAAGAACCGTAGCTGTCGTATCTTCTATGCGAATCAAATCGATTTCACTTTAGCTGTCATATCTCCTGCACTAATCAACTTGATTTCATTTCCAACTCCTAATATAGGGGATCGCATATTTCTTTAAGTTATCTAGTGGGATTTTCCTTTACAAAACCACTACATAAAATAGCTTAGTTTTGCGGTTGTGCACCGAATTTCTGAACGTCGAAACGAAACGCACATCATAACAACAATTAGGTACATCTAATCTCAGGTTAAAGGCAAATTGCACATTTCAGCAAACCCGGTGCACTAGCCTCACACGCTAACAATTAATTTGGAAACCATTATCCTAAAATAGACTCAATCCATATAATATAACCACCAACGGATCTTTACCAAAAAAATATAACCACCAACGGACTATTATTAGGCTTATCGTCGGTGTAAAAAATTTATAACCATTTATCGTTGGATGACATATCAGTTTTGAGTTAATTTTGTCATCGAATAATAAGCCGCCATTAGTTGAGAGAGTTTTGCGTGGAAATTTCCAAATTTTCCTGGGGGGCATTTGGTTCTTCAATCTATGAAGAAAAGTACTAATAGTTTTTTTTTATCAGATTACGGAAGTAATCTTAACTCTGAATCACAAGGAATGTACAGCTGCCAAAAACCTGCAGAAAATGTGTGTCTAACTGCTTTAACCTCGATGGGACAATAACTCTTTTATCTACATTTTACCTTTTAATACTATGTTTCTATTCAATACGCCAAACTAATGGTGTTTAGGAAAGAAGAGAGATACACCAAATAGGACAAGTTCCTCATGAAGCTAAAATCATACCTAACGACGGAATAGAGCAGAGAAATGCTAAGGGTGAAGGACTTGTAGTAAAATTAGGTTACCGTGCGTCGTGTGATGTTGCAAATTTCAAATAAATCTTTGAGGGCTCAAATCTGTTTAAATATTTTTGGCAAGCGAAAATTGTTTAAATGAAAGTTAGCCCTTGTGCAATTTAAACAACTAATTTAGACTCGTTCCAAAAAGAATAGTGTCGTCATTTTTTTATATCTGATTATAAATTTCTATCCCTTGTATGAAAACCTGCATAGTCAGTGCAATCTCAAAAATGTTTGCCATGTTTTTTTTTATTTGTTAACGTCCCATGCAAGTGTTTGAACTCCTCTGACGCGTCTAGTGTTTTCGCAACATAGTGCAAGACATAGTTTTTTTTTTTTGGTAAAGATAGTGCAAGACATAGTTAATATTTCTAATACATAAAAAAGAAAAACTCGCGGGCCTTTGTAACCTTACCCTTCTTGCGGGAAACTTTCCATAAAGGTTCATCCTTGTCATTTAAATAAACCATATATAAACCTATATTTTTAATAGAAGTACAAAACTCTCACTCAACATTGTTAAACTAACTGCCAAACAATCTCAGAGTCAGTCTCTCCATTTTAAATTTGAATTTGTAAGTCTTTCTCCCCTTGTAATTATTTAATCTCATTCCCCCGACATCATTCAAAACTCCAATTTCCGTATGCGTTTATCCCTTTGAAACTTAGACTCACCATGTTCACACGCACAAGTTTGTGCTTTTTTGCCAATCATGAAAAAACAGCGTTCTCTTTGAATGAATGTCAATATCGTGTGGAAAGAACACTCGGGGTAGATGCTTTTACTCATTCTTTCTCCTCCTTTGGTCAACGATAAACCTTAGGGAAACATGGTACCAGCAGCGCAATGTATCGTTTGCACAAGTAGTCATGTTAAGGATGGATTCTCCGATGCATCATTCGTACATTTGCTCCTAAAGACAAGAGAGAACTTGAAAAATAGAGTAAAAAACCAGGCAGGCATTCTTAGTGGTAATGTTGATTTTATAGAGTAAGCTACACAACCAAAAGTGATTTGCTCTGTGAACAAATTAAAGCATAATCAAACGGTTAATGTTGTATGTATTCAAAAGCTGAATCCCAATATTATGTCCATGAAAGGATAGGCCTTGTGAGAAATGCTATATACACCGAGAATTACTATACAAATAATTTACTAAGTGATGTGATAGATAGCAAGCTAGTAGGCCATATTCAATATCCTTTAATAATCCGCCATATCATTTCTTTCTAAAAAGATGATAGTTAGATTCAACTTCAGAACTTGAAAATCTTTGCGCCCTCATGAACATGGTCCTTCTTCCAGTTTACCATCATTCCATTCCACAAAATTCTGAGGAAAAGAACAATGAATTTTCAACTTTTCTACTTTCTTTGAACACCTTGCTATCCGAGGACAGTGAATTTGAATCTTCCTGTAGGGGTACTCGAACTGTGAATCATGTGCATTTGAAATTTATTACCACAATGCAATAGATGATTTCCTTAGTTTGCTATGTATATCTGAAAATACTGCCTCTTAACATGGAAAGAAAAGGAAATGAAAAAAAGAGACTGGCCATGCAGTGAAAAAATATTTTTAGAAGTGAATAGAGCATCATGTTTTTTCCCCTGGTTAAAAAGCACGGTCTTCATGAGACCATTGTTGATCATCAATGAATGATGCGAGTCATATCACTACTCTACTTGCGTTGAAGATGCAAATAGAAGAGTCTCGTAAACTAGTTAAATCGGACAAAAAACACACAAGAATACTATTTAGTATCAAGAATGGCAAAAGAAAAACTAGTTAATGGTTATTCACACAGAAAATTGTCTAGTTATAAAGAGAACGAATTGCCGGCATCCTCCAAAGTGGTCAAGAACTCCCCTGTCCAAGAAATTGATTCAGTTCAACTCAACAAATGCATGTAGATAGTCAAGTTATTTGATCTATTTTTAGTGAGAAATCGACCCTATAGCATCCTCTCTTTGGCCAATTGAAATGCACAGGGAAAGCGTAAAAGCTCTTGGTCGATTGTGCAAAGCAAACATACCATAGATATCAATTACCCACAACTTACAAGCAGTGCACACCAATTAACTTGGAAACAACTTTCTGTTTGCTTCTACAATGAAGCTCATCAGTTGTCACAATACATATATGTGAAGGTACTTTGCATATATCTGATATGCAAAAGCTACTACAATCAAAATCTCATACCTCTTCCAATATCAAAAACTGAGTTAAAACCCAAGCAGGAGGCCTCATCCTTCCATAAGGGTCACAAATCCTCTCGAGTATTACCGCCAGCCTTGGTAGTCATATGTTATATTACTTGCAAAATGCAATTAAGGGTTCGACATTAAAATGAGCAGTTCCTTGAGTTTCCCCTCCAAATCAGTTAAATTGAAACTTCCGTTCCCATCGGCCTACAAATCATATTGAACAAATAGCCCAATCCAAAAAAATACAAAATAAATATAAAAAGATTGACAAGAACCATGTAAACCTGCATATTCAAAATAAATATTACTTAGGTTACTTACCAGCTCGCAGTGGATTGTGTGGACTCCCCTATCTTTGACTTGACTGGAAAAACAGCTAACAACATCAAGTCCTTGTTCAAGAACTAGCTCTAGTACAGTAGATAACAGCAAATCCTTTTCCCCGATGCTTCGGCTGATCATGATTTCCACACTCTCGCGACTTGAATTGACCGTACACGTGGTCGAGCTTGAAGAAATAGAGCCAGGAGAGTCGAGGGCAGCCATACTATGAATGCCCTTGAGCTCGTCTCTCTTGAAGGTCAGCTCTCTGATCTTCGCCTGCAGGTGTTTGATGTATTTCACGGCCTCGTTCATGTGATCCGACATAGAACGCCTTCCCTAAAAAGAACCAGTGAAGCAAAACCCTAATGAACATTTTCATATAATGTCTTACCTCTTCGTATTATCACACAATTAAGCACACACACACTTGCGCCGGCACAGAAGAAGAGAGCGAAGACTCGAAAGGTAATTAGGTTATTCACCTTGATGAATTCGAGGGGCAGTTTGGATCTGAGACTTGTGCAAAGCGAAGCCATTTCTTGCCGTCTTTGCCTCTCGATCTCTCTATGCTTTTTCTTCCTATCGCCATCATCATCGTCTTCACCGGTCCTCTTGTGATAATTAGTGATGGAGAACTTTCGTCGGTTCTTCACCACTTTAAAATGGGCACTACTACTTTCCATATAAGAGCGTCCCAGGATAAGATCTTTGGGGATCTTGTGTTGTTGATGGGGGTTGGAAGAACAGCTCATTGCTACTGTGTTATGTAAGGGGGATACGTTTGTTAGGGTATGTGATTATGGGCCTAAGATGCTTCGTTTTCTAGTCTTTTCCCTTCATTGGCGACGGGCAAGCTGAATTAAATAATGGGGAATTGCATTATTGTGAGGACCTCTAAATGGACTGCTAATTAAATTAATTAAGAATGTTTTATAGTGCTTTCTTTTCCTTGTGGCCCTGTGGGAACTTGACATTTGTACGAAAGTAAGGCCTAACATCTGAATTCACATTTAAGGGACCATCGTTCCCACATACTAATAAATGAATGCATGTCTCCATCCCATATGAATTTCAACATGTGTACAAATTCATGGCCATCAAAGATTACAAGTCCAAAAGTGAGGAAACACTAGCATGTCTGTTCACATGGTTACTCTACCACTTATATCTAGTGGCTTCACACTAATTATAGATGCTATCCAATGGAAGCCTTTTCCCCATACTATTGATAAGAGGAAAAATACCACCAAAAAATTTAAATTATCCGTACTGTAATACCAATACCCTAAATTTTTTTGTATTATCAAAACCCTCCAACTTGTGTCGGTGTGACAAAAATACTCTCTATTTACCACAAAAAAAATCCTAAACTTGTACCGGTATGATACCAATACTCTCGAGCTTTTATGTCGTATCACCAATATTCTAAACTTATACCAATATGACAAAAATTTAGGATATTCAGTCAAACCAGTACAAGTTTGGCGCTCTTGGTGTCATAAAAAAGCTTGAGGTATTGATGTCATAGTGATCATAGTTTAGATTTTTGGTGACACAATAAAAAGTTTGGGTATTGGTGTAATAGTGGGCATATTTTTAGAATTTTTTGTGGTATTATCGATTGATATATGATGAAACAGCTTTTGCATGTATATCCTCTTATACTTCTTGCCCTAATTGGCATAGATGTGTGGTACACATTCCACGATCAACAGCAAGCAACAACAAAGCCAAAATTTGTAGAAGGCCTGCAAAAGATGATTTTTTTTTGGTCGAATTGCAAAAGATGATTTCAATGTAAAGTATATATTACAGGTGTAACTATGACCCAACCTCGTCCATATGTTGAGATCCCACATCAAATTTGCCCACAACTAAGTCTAGATCTCTCTTCTAACAAAAAAAAAAATTCCAGATCTCTTTACTCTCAACTCTGACAACTGTCAAAGCAATTGGGAGTATATGATCATTGGCATTCTTCGGATAGCTGGCACTGATTGAATCTCCACATAAGAATTTCCCAATCTAAATTGACTGGATTAATTATATTTGAAAATCGTCAAAAGATTTAGGATTACATTGATCAAATTGGAAAGTATATGACTTAATTAGCATTCATACAATAAGTTTATGATTTTTTGGAAAATTTTTCTCATTAAATTTAATCTTCATTTGCAAGTCATACTTTATGCCAAAAAAATGGCAATATGAATTTGATAATATTAATTAGATTCATGATTTCTTCGTGTTGGAATTTATCAACTTCTTGTTAAAACTCTCAACACTTCAAAATAGGTAGACTGAGAAAAAAATTTATATATATCATTGGGCGTTGAAGATTTTTTGAGTGTTCAAATGACTTGCACTGGTGTGGTGATATGAACTGAACCCTAAGGAAAACGAGAACAACAAACGCGCTTAAACTTACATAAAGCCGTGCAGCTCTTGAAAATATGGCACACCATTCGCAATTGGTGTTGCGATTTTTGGCTTGCTCATGTTTGTTGGATCCAAGCTTCATCATCTGATTTTTCCTAGACTGTCGGATTCGGGTTGGATAAATTGCTCAAGGCCTTAAGAATAAGAGTTTTCAACCCCTTCAGTTGCTTAATATGTAGCTAGTCAATAAATTACGACCCTTTGTTAGGTCTGATATCTTTTACACCAGGTTCGATGTCAACAAACTTATATATGTATCTTAATATATTTTAATATATCTTCTTCGCTCCTTTATAAGTTAATTTAGCATGGCGTAATGTTCACGCCCCCAATACCCTAGGCTCGATGGATGGTCCAAGAATTGAAGAAATAGGACAACGCGTGTTACCCGTGATATAGAAAAGTATACAATAATGTCTGGAGAGCAATGGAGACTGGACCCTGGTTTCTCTTTATGCATGTGGAAGGCGTGGCCAGGGCTTCATTTGATTTGTAATCATAGTTTATATTTAATTAAACTCCATGATTCAGACCACTTGAGCCAATACGCTATCAAAATATAGCAATTTACTCATTTGAATACTAATGTATACTTATATATTATGTGTGTACTTGCGTGTGGAAAAGTTCAATGAAACTTATTTATTATATGAGAAGCTACGTTTTAACTGATGGATTAGACAATATCGTCCAAAAAACTATGGTAGGGCAAAGGCACCCAATCACATCATTTAAACATTAATTTCAAGTGATATTTCAATTTAATTTTTCTCCTGATACTAAGTATATCTAACTCTATTCAATTGTCAAAGCAAAAGAAAGAATCAAAAGTTAGTAGTTTGTTCTCTGATTTACCATCACGTGATCAAAAAACTTGTCAAATTACAAATCATGGCTGACCCACCGTTCCATTAATTTGTCGTATCTTTTTGTTTTCAATACTACAAAATGCTCCGTTCTAAGCAGAGAAAGAGAAGAACCCTAGCTGTCATATCTTCCACAAATCACGTTGATTTCACTTAGCTGTCATATCTTCTCCACTAATCAAACAGATTTCACTTTACTGTCCTCTATTCTACATTAATCAAACTGATTTCACTTTCGAAGTCTTGATTAGGAGATCACATATTTCTTAATGTTTCGACGTAGGATTTTTTCCTTCACAAAACCACTATGTATAATAGCTTAGTTTTACGGTTATGCGCCGATTTTTTTAACATTAGAAACGCACATTATAACAAAAAATCTCAGATTTGTTTTAGTCTTTTTGGCCAACCCAATTTGTTTAAACGAAAGCTAGCCCTTGTACAACTTAAACAGCTAATTTGGGCACACTCCAAAAAGATTTATGCCGTCGCTTATTACCTTAGTAAAAATTTCTATCGCTTGTATGAAAACCTGCATTCTCAGTGAAATCTCAAAATGTTTTCCATGTTCTTTCATATGTTAACGTCAAATGTAAGTGTTTGACCTTACTTTGATGCGTCTCATGTTTGTTTCTCAACATATTGTAAGGCGTAGTTAATCTTTCCATACATATAAAGGAAAATCTCAAAGGTGCTTTGTAACCTCAACCTTTTTGCGAAAACTTTCCATAAAAGCTCATCCTTGTCATAAACATATATCATATATAGCCGTATACTTTTAACAGATGTACAGAACTCTCACTTAAAATTATCAAACTAACTGCCAAACAATCTCAGGATCTCTCTCATTTTGTAATTATTTGATCTCATTCCCGTGAAATCATTCAAAACTCCATTTATCACATGTGTCTATACCTTTAAAACTGTTGTTCGCTATGTTCACACTCACAAGCCTGTGCTCTTTTGCTAATCATGGAAAACAGCGTTCTCTTTGATTAAAAGTCAATATCGTACCGAAAGAACACTCGGGGTTAGGTGCTTTTACTCATTTCCTCCCCTCCTTCGGTGAAAAAGAAGAAAAAACAAAGGGAAACATGGTAATAGCTGCACAATGTATCGTTTGCACAGGGAGACATGTTAAGGATGGATTCTGCAGCATCTGAAAACAGCTAAACCAGGCGCAATGTACATTTGCTCCTAAAGACTAAAGAGAACTCAAACAATAGAGTACAAAACCCTGGAGGCATTTCAGCAGTAACACTGATTCGATAGAGCGAGGTACATAACTGAAAGTGGTTTAATACGTGAGCAAATTAAAGGATAATCAAAAGGTCAATGTTGCATGTATTCTAAAGCTGGGTTAGAAGTATTACGTCAATGAAAGGATAGATCTGTGAGGAATGCTAGACATACCAAAATTAGTTTACTGCAAGATGTGATGGACTGCAAGCTAGTAACACATATTCAACATCCAATAACAATCCACCACATCATTTCTTTCTGAAAAAGATGATAGTTAGATTCTACTCAAGAACTTGAAATCAAGATGGTTCGTCTTTCACTTTACCAGCTTTTCATTGCACACAATATTTTGAGGAAAAGAACAAATGAGTTTTCAAATGGTCTACTTTCTTTTGAACATCTTGCTATCTGGGGCCAATGAATATGAATCTTCGATGAGTGGTACTCAAACTGTAAGTCATGTGCATTTGAAATTTATTATCGCAATGCAATATATGATTCCCCTATTTTGCTATGTACATTTCATAATCTATCCTGTAATTATGGAGAAAAAGAGGAAATGTAAAATAAAAAGACTGGCCATGCAGAAAACAGATACAATTAAGTATGAATCGAGCATCAGATTTTCTCCCTGGTTAAAAAGCATCGTCTTCATAAAACATTGCTGCTCATCAATGAATGATGTGAGTCATAGAAGATTTTTGCAAACTTGTTAAATCTGACAAAAAAAACAAGAGCACTATATTATATCAAGTATAGCAAAAGAAAAACCAGTTAATGATTATCCACGCAGAAAATTATCAAGTTACATGGAGAACAAATTGCTGGCGTCCATGTTTATGGATCTAACTTCCGATGGGGCCAACAACTCCCTTGTCCAACAAATCAAATTCAATACAACTCAACAAATGCATATAGATGGTCAATTTATTTGACCTATTCTTGGTTAGAAATCAACCCCATAGCATCCTCACTTTTTCCCATTGGAATGCATGATTTCACACATAAATTGAGTTGGAGATCATGGGAAAAGCATGAAAGGTCTTTGGTAGATTGTGCAAAGATAAACATAATGAATATTTCCTTACCAAAAAAAAAACATAATGAATATCTCAATTTCCCACAACTTACAAGCAGTGCATACCAAATAGCTAGGAAAATTTCTTGCTGTTTGCTTTCTACCAAGAAGCTCATCAGTCGTCGCAATATGTTTGTTTTAGCCATATATTTTCTTGTTCTTTATCGTGTGGAAGGTACTATTTTGCATATTTCAACATGCAAAAGCTACTACAATCAAAATCTCATACCTCCTCCAATATCATAAACTGAGTTAAAAACAAGCAGGAGGCCTCATCCTTCCAGATGCGTTGCTCTAGGAAATTAATTTCCATAAGGGGCACAAATCCTCTTTAGTATAACAACAGTCATGGTAATCACATGTTAGATTACTTGCGAATTGTAATCACGGGTTGCATGTTGGAATGAGCAGTTCCCTGAGTTCTCCCTTCAAGTGGGTTAAATCGAAACTTCTGCTCCCATACGCCTACAAATCATGTTAAACAAATGACTCAACCCAAAAAAATGCAAAAGAACTACAAATAAATGACAAGAACTTTGTAAACCTGCATATTTAGAATAAATATAACTCGGGTTACTTACCAGCTCGCACTGGATTGTGTGGACTATCCTATTAGACGTTTGACTGGAAAAACAGCTAACAACATCAAGTCCTTGTTGAAGCAGTAGCTCTAGTACAGTAGATAACAGCAAATCCTTTTCCTTGATGCCTCGGCTGATCAGGATTTCCACACTCTCGCAGCATGAATTGACCGTAAATATGGTCGAGCAGGAAGAATTGGAGCTGGGAGAGCTGAGGGCAGCCAAACTATGAATGCTCTTGAGCTCGTCTCTCTTGAAGCTCATCTCTCTAATCTTCGCCTGTAGGTGTTTGATGTAATTCACGGCCTCGTTCATGTGATCCGACATCGAACGCTTCCCCTGAAAATACGAGCGAAAGAAAACCCTAAATCACATTTTCATGTAATGTTCGCCCTCTTCATATTATCACATAATTAAGCACAGTCACACTTGCGCAGGCACAGAAGAAGAGAGCAAAGACTCGAAAGGTAATTAGGCTTTTCACCTTGATGAATTCGAGGGGCAATTTGGATCTAAGACCCTTGCAAAGCGAAGCCATTTCTTGCCGTCTTTGCCTCTCAATCTCTCTATGCTTTGCCTTCCTATCGCCATGATCGCCATCTCGGCCAGTCTTCTCATGGTAGTTAGTGATGGAGAACTTTCGCCGGCGGCTCTTCACCGCTTTAAAAATGGAATTGCTACTTTCCATGAAGGAGCGTCCCAGGATACAGCCTTCCGGGATATTGTGTTGTTGGTGAGTGTTGTTGGAAGAACAGCTCATTGCTGCTGTGTAAAGTGAAAATTAGCTCTAGATGGAACGGTTTAAATACTCTAATCATAATAGATGGAGATACGCATGTTAGGGTATGTGATTATGGGCCTAAGACGCTTCGTTTTCCAGTCTCCTTCCTTCATTGGCAAAGGGCGAGCCATATTAAATACTGGGGAATTGCATTATTGGGATGTCCCCTAAATGGACTACTAATTCAATTAATTAAGAATGTTATCTGGGGCAGTCTTTTTCATGTGGGCACTATACATTTGTACAAAAGCAGGGCCTAACATCTGAATTCACATTTGAGATCAATCCCATGTGCTAATTAATGAAGAAGATGTGTATCCATCCAATGTGAAGATCAACATGTGTCACTATCAAGATTACAAGTCCCAAAAGTGACGTAACAACAGTAGTTCACACGGTTTACTCCACCTAATTATATAATTATATAGTGAAATCTTTTTCCCCAGACTACTAAAGATATGATGAAGTCAATGTATATACCATTAAGACAGTAAATGCAGTGTTTATGGTGAAAAGAACCATCTTCATACCGTAATTATTGATGATGTGATTTGCTGCTGCTTCTGCTTCCTCTTTAATTGGACATTGCTGCGTTCCAACTAATATGGGAGACACTACTAAAATTTTGCACCTGCCATTCAAACTGACTGGACCCTGACAGGCTAACACTATGTCAAAACAAATGGGGTTTTTTCTTTGTTAGAAAGTTCTCGACTACATGGTCTTTTCGAATATTTTCAGGACAATATTTCTTAATTCCATAATCAAATCCTTTCATGGGAAACTTTCGTGTTTCGATAATCATATTTTGCAAGAGATAATAATACAAATCGTCACTGACTTTTAAGCTAATGCGCAATGCCATTTATAAACTTTTAAATTGTGTAATTCAACCCCTGAACTTTGGCCAAAAGTAAAATATCGTCCTTAAACTTTTAATTTGTTCAATGTGGTTTCCGAACTAATGGTAAATATTAATGCAGTCAATTCGTTTGCTCAAGCGACAAATTGAACGTTATTTGATGACTTAAATTAGTATATAATGAGTTGGACTATTAAAAATAATGATTCGACATGTCCATTCTTCTATCTATCTACTTTAGAAAAGAATAGAAACAAATCAGGGACATCAAATATTCCCCCATGGAATTCGTTTTTCCTGATTTAAGATGAACTTATGTGGACGATTCACATGTAAGTTTTTTTATGTCCACTGGTTAAACTTAACGGATTGGAAGCTACACGGTAGATTGCATTAACTGAAATTAACGGAAGAACAACATTAAATATTTTCATATAATTTAGGGATTAAATTAAACATTGAATAATAGTTCATGGAACATATTGAACAAATTAAAAGTTCAGAAACATTATAGCACATTGTATCAAAATTCTTGAACAATTTATACCATTTTCCATATTTTGTGTTAAAAATCAAGTGATTGAGGTTCCGTTTGTTCTATAGAAAATAAATGTTTTAAAATGATGGCTAATATCACTTAAGAAAATGAATGAATGAAAAATATTTTCACCATCCACAAAATTATTTAAATATAAATTGTTGTTGATAATGATAACATTTTACATTGAATAATTATTTCGCTCGATATAAATGATCATTTTTAAGAAAATATTATTCAAATTATTTATTTTTTGCAAAATAAAGAAGCCTAAAACTCCAATCATCATAATTCATTAGTTTTTAAAATTGAAAACTTGTACTCATTAAGGAAAATTCCGATTTTCGTGATCTAGAAGATTGAAAGAATTTAAATGGGAGTAAGGTGGAACAGAGGAAATAGAGGAAATGTCGTCTGGACTCCCCGTGGTCACTGTTCTCCCGCCGGTGGATTGGTGATTCCGGCCCTTTTCCGGCGAGCTTCGGAGCTGGAATCTGGAGGCTAGCACCCCCAGCTGATCTCCTTCCTCCTCCTCCTTCGTTTACTCGTTCCATTCAGGCCGGTGTCCGGATTTTCAGATCTAAGATTCGCTCCGTTCGGCGGCCTTTCGGGATTTCGGACTTGCTCCGGCTTCGGTCGGTGGGGTTGCGGTCTTGGGAACTCACCCTGTCTACGGACGGTCCTCCCTTGATAATTCTGCTGTTGGGTTGCTTTACCTTGGCTTGGACACGATTCATCCCCTGCTGAGCGCACATTTGTTCCCCCCCAGTTCTGCATTCACGGTGTTTGATGAAATGCCTAGCTGAGTTGTTCTGAGTTGGAGCCGTAGGTGGTTGATAGGCTGCTGCTGGGCTAGTGTTCTACCTCTATTGTGGCGACTGGCTGACTGATTGTCTTGTCATTTGGAGATCCGAATTGTAGAAGGGGACTCATTATCATGAACACATTCTGGTCTGGGCTGTTGGTGGCTGTCTGCTAGGTGTTTGTTGTTTTGTTCCAATGGAGAAGACAACACAGACCACTCTTCCAGCTCCTCCCCGAAGTGCAGGAGCTGCCCCCCCTCTGTTCCTTCGATCCCTCAGGTTGGGTTTGTCGAGAACAATCCCACAGAAGCTCGCAAGTCCCCTGCTGTGCCGAAAGAGACTGAACGGCCAATTGGGCAAAGACCTATTTTGAAGGGCACCCCTAGTCGAAGTAGGAGTAGAGGACGCCCGTATAACAGAAGTCAATCTCGTGGTAGAGCACTCTATCCTGGTGGTGCTAGGCGTTCTCAGTCGAGAGCCAATTTGGGAAAGAAGACAGCTGAGTTGGGACAAACTGCTAACCGGTCTCAAGGCCAATCTGCTCAAGCTCCTTCCCTCAGAACATGGGCTAACGTAGCAAGGGTCATGACTAAAGGTTATGACTTAACATTTGTCCCTCCCGTAGAGGAAAATGGGGAAGTGTTTGTGGAAATTACCTCAGAAGTCACAGCTGAACAGAATCCATTCTGGGATGAATGTATAGTTGGCTATTATGTTGGGAAGAAAATCCCTTTCAGGATGACGGAAGAAGCTTTTAGAAGAGCTTGGGGAGAGCATGTCATTGATATTAAGCTCCATGACAACGGATTCTACTTCTTCCGTGTCCCGAATGAGGAATTCCGCAGAAAGACACTTGAGAAGGGGCCGGTCTCAATATTTAGTAGCACAATGCTACTTCAGCAATGGCACTCTAAGTTGAAACTAAAAAAGGGAGCTATGGACTCTATCCCCGTTTGGGTGAGACTAAGAGATATACCTTTCTCTCTTTGGTCCTCTGCAGGTATTAGCAGGATTGCAAGCGCCGTCGGTAAGCCACTCTACGTGGACACCCAGACTGAACACATGACAAGAATTTCTTATGCAAGAGTTTGTGTCGAAATTAAAGCTGCTGCACCTCGGTTAGAAACGATCAAGGTGCGCTGGGATGGTGAAGTTCACCTAGTTCATATTGAATATGAATAGAAACCTACGGTCTGCCTTCCTTGTGGATTGTTTGGGCATAAAACAGGATCGATTGGCTTTGACTGTGCTTCTGGGCAGCATGACTACAGAGGGGAGACTTCAACCCGACCCCAGGCTAAGGCTAGAACTCCGACTACCATCCCTCTTGCTCAATCTGAAGAGTGGATTCCGGTTAGTAGGAAAAAAGCTACAGTCCATGGGAACCTAAGGGGGGGTCAGCCCAGTTCTGCAAATCCCCGTGCTATGGAGCCGACTTCAACAGGGGGGAAAGATTGCCTTCTCCTCATGCCACTGAAACCTCGCTGGTCAGGCCTTCAAGGGAGGCTAATTCCCCTCTTGCTCTTGCGCTTCCTTCTCCTTCTCGGGCTCAACCTGCACCTAGTCCTTCTTGGTCCTCGGCTAAGGGGAAGGAAGATACTCAATTTCCGACTTCTCAGACCCCTCTCCAGCACACCAGACCTCTTTCCCAAGGCCTGTCCCAACCTCAAGCAAGGCCTCCTGGTGCGCTTAATCCCCTCCAGGATGCAGCTAGCTCTTCAACAGATGCCCCATCTGAAGTAAGGGAGGACCCTGCTGCTGTCTCACCCTCTCAGCCTCACCATGCACCGGCTCCTAGGACAACACCCGGTAGGGAGGAAATGAACACCTCGACGTCTGCTCAACCCTCGGCTCTTACCACCATTCCAGCTGGCCCTCTCCAACTTGTCCTAGATCTGTCCTCGGCATGCTTCACCAAGGATGGTGCTGACCCGCCCGATGGTTTTCAACACCAAACCACACAGTCCTCCTTGGGAGACTCCTCTAGTCTACAACTTGAATCTGATTCTGATGACCTCCTTGACGAGGAACCAGCAACTTTGTCCCTTCCCAATACCCGTTCACGCAAGCTGATGTCCTCTGGTGCAGCGTCCACGAAGCCCTCTCCTGGAGTGGATCCCTTGCTAGAGCAGAACTTAAAAGATTCCGGACTATCCTCTTCCAAACGATCTAAGAAGAAGCAGTCCAAGAAAACAAAAAAGTAATCTTTTCGTGATGTTTTTTGGAGTCTGGAATATAAGGGGACTTGTTCATCCTCTCAGACAAGCCGAGATTAGGCACCTTATTCGTTCTCAGCACCTCTCCTGTATAGGTATTATTGAAACCAAATCCAAAGCCTCTCTTTTTGACGGTATTTCCAGAGGCCTTTGTCCTGACTGGGTTTGGCTCTCCAACTACGACTCCTCCCCTCTCGGTAGGATCTGGTTTGGTTGGAATCCGGCTGACCTTGACATTACACTTTTGTCTTCTACGGATCATATGATACACGTTCAGATTAGCATGATGCAGTCGAACAGAACTTGTCTCTGTTCTGTAGTCTATGGCGAGCATTCGTTTGTCAAAAGGCGTTCCCTTTGGGCTAACCTCCTCAGGCTCTCCTCCTGTACTATGCCTTGGCTTGTTGCAGGAGATTTTAATGCCATCAGGGACCCGACTGATAGAGTGGGTAGTACCACACCCTGGATTCCTGCCTTTGATGAATTTGGGGAGTGCCTGAATCAGGCTGGCCTCGAAGATATCCGATATGTCGGCTGTAGATATACTTGGACTAACTCTTCTGGTGCGAATAGGAAACTTCGTAAGATCGACCGGATACTATCCAATGACATATGGGCTCATCAGTTCTCCTATTCCCAAGCTTCCTTTCTTCCACCGGGGATCTCGGACCACTCTCCTATGGTGCTCCGAATCCTTCAGCCTCATAACATACGGAAGCCCTTCAAATTCTTTAGCTTCTGGACCTCGCATCCACAATTCTTGGATCTTGTTCGGCAAGCATGGGACACGCCGGTACTAGGCTCTCCAATGTTTATCACTTGCAGCAAACTCAAGACCCTCAAGTTGAAGTTGAAACAGCTGAATAGGTCCTCCTTCTCTGACATCTCTATGAGAACAGACAGAGCTCGATCCGATCTACATGCTACTCAATCAGCTCTTGAACTCCACCCCTATGACCAAGACCTTCAGGAGAGAGAAATGGAGCTCAAGAAAGCCTTCTCCTCTTTGAGAATTGCTGAGGAGTCTTTCTACCGCCAGAAATCCCGCATCCGGTGGCTCAAGGAAGGCGACTTGAATACCAAATTTTTCCATCATTTTGTAAATAAGAGACGTCTGCATAATAGAATTCTATCTGTTTCGGACGTTAATGGGGCCTTGATCTCTGACCCTCTGCTGGTCAGGCAACACATAGTAGGCCACTTCTGTGAACTCCTCAATGGTTCCAATACTAGTTCTCGTGGCTCTGCTCTGGACATTGGTCAGTTCATTGGCCGGGCGTTAGATGAAAATCAACAACTTCTGTTGACACAACCGGTCCAAGACGAGGAAATCCGGAATACCCTCTTTTTGCTTGCTCGTGGCAAAGCCCCGGGCCCTGATGGTTTCACTGTTGATTTCTTCAGATCTACGTGGGATGTCACTGGGCCATCCACCCTTAAGGCGGTAAAAGATTTCTTTGAAACGGGTTGCATGCTAAAAGAGATTAACTGCACTATTCTTACCCTGGTGCCTAAAACACCTAACGCTTCGGCGATGTCTGATTTTCCGGCCTATTGCCTGCTGCAATACATTATATAAATGCATCTCCAAAGTTTTGGCCAGACGCTTAGCCCGTGTACTTCCATCCCTTATTGGCCCGGCCCAAACAGCTTTCGTCAAAGGCCGCCGAATCAGTGACAATGTTATGCTCGCCCAAGAGCTGTTCGCGGGTTTCCACCACCAGCCGTACCTTCCAAAATGTGCCTTAAAGGTGGATTTCCACAAGGCTTTTGATACAGTTGATTGGCATTTCATCGAATACGCCTTATTAGCTTTCAACTTTCCTTCTTCTTTTGTCAAGCTGATCATGACTTGTGTCTCTACTGCGAAATTCTCTGTCTCGATAAATGGGGAAATGCATGGTTTCTTTGGAAGCTCCCGGGGTATTCGGCAGGGAGACCCCCTATCTCCCTATCTCTTTATCCTGGTTATGGAGGTGTTCTCCGGGATCCTCAAGGCCAAAACCGCGACTCCGGAATTCCATTGGTTTTGGCGATGCAAATATACCAAGCTTTCTCACCTATTTTTTGCGGATGACGTCCTTCTATTTTCTGAAGGCCACCTCAGATCCATTGAGCTAATCAAGGAAGCTCTTTGTTTATTCTCTGACTGGTCTGGACTTCAACCCAACCCATTAAAGAGTGAGGTCTATTTATCAGGAGGGTCGCCGGAGTTGCGCGACCAGCTCCTCCAATGCCTCGGCTTCACACAAGGCACCCTCCCCTTCCGATACCTTGGTGTTCCTATTATTACCACCAGGCTCAGCAAGGAGGACTGCAAGGCATTGACCGATACTATCACAGCTAGAGCTCGCTCATGGAGCAATCGGTTCCTTTCCTTTGCTGGTAGGCTTCAGCTCATCCGTTCGGTCCTATACTCAATACAGGTATATTGGGCCACTATCTTCTCCCTACCTAAGTCCATTGTATACAAGATTGAGGCTATCTTGCGACAGTTCTTATGGAAAGGCCCCGACCTCGGGCCCGGTGGTGCTAGAGTTGCATGGCCCTCAGTTTGCTTACCCAAGACCGAAGGTGGGCTCGGTATCAGGCGCCTTGTCGATTACAACCGGGCGATGATCTTGAAGCACATTTGGCTCCTTTTCACGGACAAGGAGTCCTTATGGTGCCAATGGGTCCATTCCAACTTCTCAAAGAACACCAACTTCTGGACTGTCTCCAAACCAACCTTTTGCTCCTGGACATGGAAGAAGATCCTTGATATAAGGACTTCGGCCCAAGCTATGTTCTACTGGAAGATTGGCAACGGGGAATCTACCTCTTTTTGGTTCAAATCATGGCACCCTCGCGGTCCTCTCCACCATCTTTTCACTAATATGGACATTTATCGGTCGCGCATCCCTAGGGAAGCTTCGGTTAGTACCTTCTATGAAGGGTCCTGGCCCCCTTCGGACCCTCTCACCGCGATTCTGAGCTGGAATGACACCCCCCTGTTCTATTGAATGATACAGAGGACTCCTTCCGTTGGCTCCCTCAACCTCCTGGAACTTTCTCTGTTTCTCTGGCTTGGAACCATATCCGCAGGAAAGGCCGGACGGTTCCTTGGCATTCTTTTATCTGGGATCAGCATATCGCTCCCCGCCATGCCTTCCTTCTTTGGGTGATTTCCCTAAATCGCCTTCCCACTCAGTTGTTTCTCATGCACAACCGTAGGATTGGCTCCTCTCTTTGCGTCTTCTGTGGAGCCCAGCCTGACTCTATCAACCACCTCTTCTTCGCATGCTCCTCTACCGGCAGGCTGGCGTCCATGTGGGCTATCAAATGTCATCTCCCCTGGCGAAACAAACCTTGGCACGATCACATCAACTGGGCGATGACTATTTGCGGCGGTAGCTCCTTTGCTCATCAGATTGCTCGATTTTCTTTTGGTGCCCTATGTCACTTCATATGGACTGAGAGAAATCATGCGATCTTTCGGAACAAGAGCATATACTTACCGGCCATCCGCAAGCACCTTGTCAAAGCCGTCAGGGACAAAGCCTTCTCCATGGGAGGCATTGAAGACACCCCTCGGAACCGCATCTTGCTGCGGAATTGGGATATTCCGATTTCGATCTTGCGTAGGCATATTCACTAATGCTCATTTGTATCACTGTAGCTCTTGCTTGAGTTTTGCTGTTTTTGACTCCTCGTCCAATCTCTGTATTGGCTAGTTGTTCCTCTTTAGTTCCTCCTCATATAGATCCGGCTGGACCCTTCGAGACCTTCTATAGACATCTTATGTCTATTACAGGTCTTCTCTTGGGTCGAGTTTAGGTTGTATTGGTTACATGAAAAGTTATATACATTCTTACCTTACCAAAAAAAAAAAAACATTTTCCTTTGATGTCACCCAACAGGCTGATGACTTTTCCCCTTATGATCGGAATTGAAGGCCGATGTGGTCCGGGTCAACCTCGTGAGTCACGCCAAAGACGCGAAACTCTGGTCTATGTTTCCACCTAAGAATATGTGGCAATAATTGAAGCCTCATTGTCCCTTTCACAATTACTCAGTTGCGACCTTTAAAAATATATTTTTTTTTATCATATCTCTAACTTTTCTCACTCTTTTCATTATATTTTATTTCTTCCAAAGCATAAAAGTCAAACCCCACACCGATGATATTAACGTCCCTACCCCAATCCCTTTACCTGCAGGATCACATACCTATTGGCGACCTTTAGAAATATAGGTCATTATTTCTAGAGATAAGTGCATTCGAAGTCCTAAAACTTATCGCGAAAGTGTAATTAAATCCTAAAACTTTCATAATATGCAATTAAGTCATAAAGCTTATTAGGAAAATACATTTGAGTCCTAAAACTTTCAAAAAGTGTAAATAAGTCCTAAAATTTATCAAATTAGTTCAATCAAGTCATTCTATTAATTGTACTTTTTGAAAATTTTAGGATTTGATTGTACATTTGTGATAAGTTTTAGAACTTGTTTGCACTTTTGTGACAAGTTTTAGGATTTGTTTGCACTTTTCTAACAAGTTTTAGGACCTAATTGTACATTATGAAAGTTTTAGGATTCAATTGCACTTTCGTGATAAGTTTTAGGATTTCTAATGCACTTATCGCTTGTTTCTATAACAACTTCACTCTCTAGTCAACCTCGTGTGTTTCTGTTTCTTTCTTCCTTTTTTTTTTTTGGAGGGGGGAGAATCAATTCTCTTAGACTTATAGATAGACCTAACCCTACAAAACTCCTAATTTTAGCTCCAGTCTCAATTCTACCTTAAACATTTTTTTGTCTCATAGAAATCTCCAACTTTAGGTCTAGTCCCAATTCTATCCTAAACTTTTTTTCTATCATAAAAAACCTTCAACTTTGGCCCAATCCCAATTCTACCCTAAATATTTTTGTCTCATAAAAAAAATCTCAGTTTTAATTTTACCTTGGGTAAGAGTGATTGTGGCAGTATTTATACAGATTTGGACGGTGTTTAGCTAAGGTGCATTTGCAACTAGCAACTGGAAACTCTTGGTTGCGTTAATAGATGCAAACGGTGGTGCATTTATCAAAATGGAGCCTATTGAGCCACCAGCGGTGAAGTCGGCATTCTATTGTGGCTACCACTTTCAAGATATTCATGGCGGCTAAGCTTACAAGGGACTCTGGGAAAACGCCAATAATCAACTTGCAGTTAAATAATTATTACTTGGGTCAAACATCTAGAAATTATTAAAATAATGCCCATGAACTAGACCCGTCGAACAGATGGATCGAGTCGAGTCGAAAATGATCCAATCCATATTGACTAATTTTTATACAATATAATTCTAGTGACCCATACCCCGACACAGTCAATACTCAATTCATACCTAATCCGATCCATTATTGCTAAAAAACTTTAATATTATCCAATTTAGAAAAAACTTGTTTTTTTAAAAATTTTAAATATTTATTGCTAAAACACTATGGACAATTTTTGTAATTTTTTATATTTATTTTTTTCTTTTCCTTTTTTTTTTACGTCGGGCAATCAACAACCAGTAATGACCAATGACCAGCGGATGTAACGACTGGGGACCGGGTGTTAAATATGGACTATGTAAACAACTCGTCATGACCCATTTTAACAAACCTTTTTTTTCGTTGACCCATTTTTAACCCACGTTTTGTTAAATGAGTTACCCATTTTTAATAAGGGCCCATTAAATATGAGTTGTAATGTCAGACCTACCGTGAACAAAGCCGGTCAAAAAGTGCCACGGAATCGACTTTGGTGTCGATCAGGAAAGTCCTATTTGGACTTCTGTTGCAAATTCGTGGAAGGTCGAAAGCTTCCTACAAATGGTGAATTCGATTCACCATTTTTAAGGGGCTTTAGGGAAATCCAAAACAGTTTAACCGGAGGGGCTTTTCAAAAATAATTTAACTTGGTGTTAGAGTTGGCGAAGCCAACAGTTCAACTTTTCTTTGTGAAGTGCATCCAAGTGCATGAGACAAGTGTCCAAGTAAATAATTGCGTTGAATTTTAAGATCGAGTAATTGTCTTGAACAAACTTGCGAAGACTAAACTCAGTATAATTTATTAAATGTACTTATAGACATGAAAGCACAAAAACTGTTCAAATGACAGTTTTTACTGTCGTTTTCGCTACATCGCTTAATTTATTATGTTGCTTTTTAATGTATGTCACATTAATCTAATTAATAAATTCGGTTGTCTAGCTTCTTTCTTCATTTATTTATCTTATAGTCCGATTGCTCAATCAATACCTACGCGCCAAATGAACTATTTATTCAACCGAGATCATAGTCAGAGTCACTCCAAAATCGATGCAGGTACTATTTCCCTCGGCTTGATCGTGATGCAAACCAATCAAAATTGAACATCAACAATGCAAAATTCCGATCTCCGAGCCAACCTAATCATTCTGCAATTCCAATGCCATTTTAGTTATTTCCTCCATGAATTGGAGGGGATGCCCAAAGCTCTCGTTAGGAAAAACCTGTACAGTTTGCTGCATTAACATGATGTACCTTCTCTGCTCAGCTCTTCTTCAAATCGACCACAATGACACTGATGTTATCCCAGCTCTTGCGTCCCAGAGCGAGCCGAGTAAGGAGAGAAGCAGCCAACACACTACGCGAAGGAAACAAGGCACGGTTGCCGTCGTCTTCAGCCGCCGGTCCAGAGTTGAGGTCCATAGCTGGAGGACTTCCTTCCCTAAGGCATTCGAAGGCCACTTCACAGGCCAACTCGCTCGACAGGACGTCCCACAAGCCATCACTCGCCAGTATCAAGCAATCGTCTTGTGCTTGTCTCGCCATAAAAGTTATCTCGGGCTCTGATGTTACGACTGGCTTTAAGTATTTATCTCCTGAAATACCAAAAGTTTCTAATGATCAGTTACTCCTCAAGCCACAGTAGAGCGACATCGATTACTTTCTATAGCTTACAAGAGAACTGAGCCGGCAGACAAATGTTACGAGTATCCTAAGCAAGAGGACCACCATTGTGCTTTTCACCATCGAAGGATCACCCAAGCGAAAGAAGAGCCAATTGAAAAATAGATTGATCTAGGCGACTACAGTGACGAAAACAAAGTCTATTCGGCGTCACTCAGTAGCCCAAACATTTACTTACCCTTCGTAAAGTTAGAACCTCTACTGAGTTTCACTCTACAGGTATCCGTTGAGCACCTCAGAAAGACAAATGCTTATATCCAGACCTAGCTTGTGTTTCAGCAACAAGAATTAAACTAGTAGGTGGTACCAGTTCAGACAATGCCAAAACCAAGGGAATGCAAAATTGACATATTGCATCTGCAGAGTTCCGCAAGAAAGAACTACAGAGAGACTTTGACTAATTGCACCAGTGACGCACCTAGTTACTAGGTAAAGAATCGGCAGTAGCTGTTTCCTTTCTTTAACCCTTCTCATGTTCTTTTTCATTTGTTTCTACCAGGTTCTACTCGGAAAGCAAAGTTCAAGTTTTTATTTTTTCGACCTGAAGAGGTCGGTGCCACGTGCTCCCTTTCAAAGCATCAGATGACCACCCTTGTATAGAATAGCACATAATGCATGCTCTATTTAAGTTAAACTCTCTGTTCCAGTCCATACGGGTTTGCAATTTGCATGCTAAAGTGAACTTATGCCAGCAGGCTCACTCTGAAGACCATATTTGTAACATATAAATAACCATGTAGGAGAAGTCCCTGCCCACAACATAGCAATCTCTAGTGTGGACCATTTGGGAATAAATCGTTTTGGCTAACAATACTATCTTAAGCACAAGGGAGACTTTTCAACGTTTCATAACAGCTCGGGCCTGCAATCACCCAAAATTAACTCCATTAATTAAGACAGGCCTCATGAATTGCTCATGTTGCAATGATTTTTACCTATGGCTCGGGACATAGCCAGAATCCCTTCAACTCTAGCTCCATTCTCATAGATTACCCGTCCTCCAGCAGCTTCAATTCTTGCAAGTTCATCCGGTCTATCTGGCTGTAAATACAAGAATAAGGGATCTATACACTTAACCATAGAATGAAAATCACTGGAAGATATGTGCAAAGAAAATGGAGACATTGGTTTGCCTGCTGTAAGATAACTTCTTATTAGATGCAATTCAGTAACTAGAGAATGACTTGCTTGAACCAGTTCACATACTGCAGTTGTTCATAAGATTCAAAGCATTAGTTACAGTGTAATACTCCATTTAATATCTGAGATCACCTATTAAAGCTGGACCGTGCTCCTAAAATGCCTGCTTTCCCTGAATTTGGCAGTAATCAGCTCATTCTCACTGCAGCCTTCGCACGCCATGAGAAGGCATGGATTTCCCATGTGGAAGTAAGGAGGAGGAGCAGAGTCATAATGATCGTTCTCTACAAAACATTCTTGCCTAGATGTGTAGCTAGCTTTCTTGACACAGAGGATAAAAAAGAGATTAACGGAACAGACAGATTGCTGAGAAGTATTTTATGAACCCAAAGAGTAGAAAACTATTTGTCATACCTAACATACCAAAAGTTTACTGACTTTCCTTACTAAAGGACTTAGTAGTCCAGAACATGACAACACTGGATTAACTCCTCAAATCATGGATTCCGTATCACTTTTCCAAATCCCAGGACCAGATGATTAATATGTTAACGCAAAAAAACCACAGTAAGATATCTCAGCAAACCACCTTTTTTCAGAAAGGAATTTAAAAGGAGAGTAATCCAGTCTTACAAACGAAGCAAGAACTATTTCTACGCAAGAATATGCGTATGCCATGTTTGCCTACATTACAAATTCTCAAAGAGAAAATAGTAGTATTTACCATCGCAGGGGAATGTCGGAACTGCGATTCCATTACATTTCAGATCCCGAAGAAAGAATTAAGAAATTATAGAAGTACTTTATCAGCACTGTGTATTCTACAATCGCATAGTAAGTTATTGAACAACCTAAGCATGCTGAGGTCTTAGGGACAAATGCAAGGGCATGTTTGCAGAAGGGCAGTTAGTCTAAGTTCTGGATCTGATTTCCTTTTCTCTAGTTCGATAAAGGTCAAGCTAAGCATGGTAGAATACCATTTCCAAGCGAAATGAGCGTCGATGCTACTAGAGCCATGGATGGTATCATCGACCTTTGTGATATCCATGCCTCTCTAATCCACACTCCGTTTTATCCAAACAAAACAAGGGAATAGGTCCTAATTTCCTCATCTCCTTATTCATGTGGGTGACAATCCACCATACAGTATAGATTATAAATTCCATCCTATCATGCCGTTCCACTCAGCCATCACAATTCAGCCGAAAAGAAGATTTCATTAGAAGGAAAGTAGGTAGACAATGAATTGGACAAACTCCAAAACAAAGGGCCGGCGATGGATGATGCTCACGTCAAGAGTCTCATCTAATGTAAGAGAAGCTACTAGCAACATCTGTCAACTGCTCTCGCAAACACGTGTCGATTGCTTCTAATTCTAAGGACTCTGTCTGATAAAATGAGCGGTCCACACGACACACCATCCGTCAAAGAATTGCCTCTGCCCGGACCGGGTCCCCCCCAAAAATGCCCCTTTATCCAACCAAAAGACTACTCCCATTTGCTGCTTTTAGAAGCTGAGCTGTCCCCTGTTCATGAGAAAAGCCAAAGGAGAAAGGAAACCAAACCTTGTGATCATGCGAGAGAGGAATGGCCTTCCCGCCCCGGCACAGGACGGCGCGCGAGTCCCCGCAGTTGGCGACGACGATCCGGTCGGGGGTCAGGACGGCGGCCACGGCGGTCGAGCCTCCGAGTGCCAACTCCATGGGGTGGCAACCGCACCGGAACCCGTCGCTCCCGCAGGCGCACGTGTTCATCGCCACCTCGTCCATCCTCCGGAAACTCGTCCGCATCACTTCCCTCCACGCATCGTCTTCATCAGCTTGCTGCTGCCCTTCCGCCCGCGTCAACTCCTCGTCCAAGAACACGTGCATCTTCTCCCTACATAATCTTGAAACCTTCATGAGGAAAAAAATGAATTGTTCAGTTCCAAGAAATCATGAAGCTCGACGCACGATAAGCTGTTCCGCGTCAGTCTCACGTGCACAAGCTCGATAACAACTAATAGAAAATCGTCCAGCCAGGCTTTTCAGGCTTTAGGTATTAATTTACGTGTATCACCGCACATACATGATGCCCTCCGTGACCATCGAACACGGCGAAGAAGTGAACCGGCCGCCAGCGGCTTAACTCCGGCCGGCAGAGCCCCGTCCTCACGGATATCGCGTCCTCCATCTCGCGCGACCTTCCGGACACCGACACCGCCCCGTAACACTCAACCGACGTCGCCGCCGCAACCACGGCAGCCGGCGCCTCCGCATCGTCGCCGGACGATGCGGAGGAGGAAGAAGGGAGGAGGCAGCAGCTCCCGTCCGACGCGCGGATCCGCTTCGCTCCCGAGGCGCGGGGGCTGCTCCCCCCGGCGAGGCCGCCCCCCGGGCCGGGAGCGGGCTGCGGCGACGGCCCGGCGGCCGAGACGGCTGAGAGCCGCCGCATCTCTATCCTACGGCGGCGCCTCTCGCGGCATTTGGCCGGGGAACCGTCATCTCCTTCGCTGAGCATCCTTGGACGAACCGAAGCTACCACCCTTTACGACCATGTTCGCATAGTCTCCGGCGCCCCAAACTGATCTACCAAACACACTCCCTCGCACCAATGAACACGAAAACGAACGTAAAAAAATTGAAATTCCAGCGAGAGAGAGAGAGAGAGAGAGAGAGAGAGAATATTTTGCGTGCGTTTTTTCAAGTCGAGAGGCTCGTGACGGGGAAGAAAGGAGCCACCACAACGTGTTGGGTATCCTCTGAGAATCCAGAGGGCAGCGGGGGCGGGCTGACCGAGCTGACCGCAACAAGCCGGTCAGGGCGCCGGGGCGACACGTGTGCGGCACGGCGCCTCATCCCCCGCGAGATGACGATTTTCCTGTCTGCCTTTGGCCCCATCCCTTTCTTCCGCGGTCGATTTCCCCGTAGCCCAGCATCCTCTCGCGGAGCCTGGACGGCGCGACACGTGGCGGGTGCGCTTTGAACAAAACGGGGGCGTTGTCTGGAGGGCCACGATCGGACAGGTGTCGCGCCTACTGGATGCCACGTCGACATTTCTCGAGGGCTGGCCGGCGGGCCCACGATACTACTCCTACTCTATTGTCCTGTTCCCTTTTGCCAGCTGCTTTGAAATTTGCTTTTCGTATTTTCTGACTTTATTTTTCTCCCTCTCTTTTTCCTTCCTTTTTTTAAATCTTGTCTGACCGAGGTAATCGCTGTCGGAGACGGAAGATGCGTGGGAAGATGGGGACGCTGCCACGTGTCGACGAGAAGAGGCGCGGTCCAAACGTTTTGAGTCGGCTGACACGCTGGAAATTAATATTTGTGTTTGTTTTTGGTTTTGCTTTCGCGGCCGCACGTGCCTGCCGCCGTTCGTTCACGCGTGCGTGGATCGCTTGGCTTTTGCCCCCCCCCCCCTCCCGCGTTAAGGCTTACGGGATAAGTTCGTGAGGATGGACTTCTTCTTCTTAATTTACTGAACAGTGTAAAGCTCATTTTAAACATCGTGCAGATCGGGAGAAAATTATTCAAAAAGTCATCAATTTATTACACTTTGGCTAATCCAGTCTTAAGCCTTTCAAAATTTTATCGATTGAGTCATAAACTTTTTCACATTTTACCAGTTAAGTCCATTCGGCTAATTTTAGCCGGAAATCTCTAGCGTGAATGTCTACCGTCCTATGTGACACGATCGGTACTGACATTGACATTTTTTATAGTATAAAATTATGAATTTTTTTATTTTTTTCTTCTAGTTCTTTTCTATTTTTTTTCTTTCTTTTTCTTCTTTTTTCTACCAAGTCAGGCGAGGGTGCCCTTGCCGGATTTGGTAAAAAAAACGAAAAGGAAACAAAATAAATTATAAAAAATTATCTACGTTAGTACCAATCGTCCCACGTAGTGCTACCAACGTCCACGTCAGTGATTTTCAACTAAAATCGGCCAAATAAACTCAATTTACAAAACGTGAAAATGTTTACGATTTTATTGGCAAAATTGAAAAGTTTAGGACTAAATAGGCTAAAGCACGATAGGCTAACGATTTTTTGAACAATTTTCCTCACAAATTGTTATGGATCAAGATACGACACTTGACTATTCTTATATTTCTTTCTTGAGTGTCTCGTGCTAATTCGGCAATAGACAAATCCCCATTGAATGTAGCAATCCCTTGCATAGCCAAATGAAGTAATTCTATGTTACGCGGATTTACGTGCAACATAAATCGAATTTAGGATCTCCACCTCTTGAGGCGAAAATCAAATTCCCTAAAACTGCACCCACCGCAAGAGTTATGCGGCACATGACTTTTGGAGGGGAATACCAATTTACCTTTACAAACACAGATCTCATTAAAAAGTTGCCCCAGAAGCGCTAATTATGATCATTGAAACGGAGACAACGCATATAAACAAACTTTGAAAATTGGGTCGATACATTTAGAAAAAGTTTCCTACTTTAAATGAAAATATTAATTCTCAAAATACAATTAACAAGACTTAATATAATGTCCGGAAACACTCCTTAACATTTTCTTATGAATATATTAAACCAGTATGTGTATTATTTAGGGTTAATATCACAAAAAACCTCAAATTGATACATTTGCGACAATTTTGCTCCAAACTAATTTTTTGACCATCAAAAATCTCAAACCGGTACACCTTTGATAAATTTACCTTCCGTTAATTTCCGTTACATTTTACTGTTGAATTGCTGAGTTAAATGATGCATGACGATTAACACGTGTACCAGTTTGAGGTTTTATATCTCCATTTGTCACGGGTTTAGCAATTTATAATTTTTCGTGCTATTAATTCAATCTAACAGAATGTAAATTGTCACATGTGTACCAGTTTGGAATTTTTGGTGGTTAAAAAATTAGTTTTTGGTAAATTTATCATAGGTGTATCAGTTTAGGGTTTTTAGTGATCAAAAAATTAATTCTGAATATATTTATCACATATATATATATATATCAATTTGAGATTTTTCGTAGTATTAATCATATCATATTATCGTGGAAAACCTCCTATCACACCTTAAAAGAGCCGCATGGTGTGAAGTGTGAACTTACTGGAATTTCCACGAAGGTGCATAACTCATTGTCACGCGACGATTCCTAGAAGGTTGACTCTTTCTCGTAGATAATTAAACACGAAAAGCAATGATGAAATACTTAACTCGTGCCACGCGTTCCGACAGTTTTTTTTCTGGATGAGGACTCCACTATATGCAATGTGCACTTATGATTATGAAAACTTAATAATGTAATCAAATGTACGAAGATGTTGTCTATTGTTGAACGCACTGACATTGTCAAGGTTGACCTCCAAGTTCATTGGCCCGAACGAGTTGCCAAATTTAATTTAACTATTCGCATCACTCGTGAAATTCCAACTTTAGGGTTTTGATCCACTTCTGGCCTTTGGGGGAAAAGAAGCCTCCCAAAATTTTAAAAGCAAAATAAATCTTCCCAAATATGTTGGCTTCCAAGAAATTATATGCTACTTTTTTTACCTTTTTAAACTTAATGGTGGATTTTGAAAACAAGAGGGATGAAGCACGAGTGCCAAAAATTGGACCATATTGCCTTACTAAAAAGAGAGGAAATGATGGTCCTTCATAATGTTTGCCCATTTGTCTCTACTTTTGAGACCCGATTCCTTTAAAAAGCGCCAACTTCAAGCTATATTCTTCGGCTGAAATAGAAGAAGATGCCGTATCCCAAATTTAACACCAATCTTCCTCTTCTCATTAGAAAACACAAGCGTTAGGTCGCGTCATGATTTTTATCTGAACTTTTTCTTTTCTCATAAAAAAAAATAAAAATTTTCAGTTTCCGTCCAATGATATCATTACAAATGTAGGGAGAGAGAAAGAGAGAGACAAAGAAATGATATGTCGGATCTTTAACGGCATCATTAGATGTAAACTTGATAGGGATTAGATTTGGTTGCCAACTACAAATGAATGATTTTCATGAGACAATAGAAAGTTCATGGCATGGGATCCGACCTAAAATTGATGCTTTTAAGCGAACTGAGCCCTATTTTTCTGGCTGAATTAGGGTGTCGCTATGCATTCTCACAAAAGACAGGAGCTACACGTTAAACGTAAAATTTGGAAAACATCGAGGGGAGGAAGAAAAGGCAGCGGTCATGGGCCGTATGCATTGCCCAGTCCACAGGAATCGGGCCGACGTATGATTATGGTCCATAATGAAAGTTATTGCGTAAGATTACCAACAAATTCGACAAATCACCATCACTAACCAAAGTTACCAATCAATCACAGAAAAATCCATGATTTCAAACGGATTAGAAGAATTTTCCCACTTATGCTCCATTTTTTTTTGCAGAAAATGGATAATTTAAAAAATATTTTCCTAAAAGCAGTCACCCGTATCATTTGAAATACCAATCAATGGAAAAATGTTTTCATGGACGGTACGTAAAAATATTTTCAGTTCATTCATTTTTATAAGTGATGCAAGCGATCATATTTAGAAAAATGTTTTCCAAATCCTCAATTTTCGATGAAACAAATGGAGCCCCGGTTGATAAGCATGTGGCCCTATTGATAAAGGGATCGGGGATGGGGACTTAGTATCACAGTTGCGGGGTTCGACTCTCGTGCTCTGCAAGAGGCAGAGAGATTCAACAGATGGGCAATCTACCGAAGAGCACGCTGATTCTCTTTTTTTTGTGGGGGTGGGGGGGCCACTACAGTGACGAATCTCCTAGTTTTGGGGCAACAGCATTGACATTTTGAGCACTGAGCTGAAAAAAAACTACACTGGCTTCGGATTCGCATTGCAAACCTAGTTGGTACAGTCAGTCATTGTCACATTGACCTGGCAAAAGAAACGGTACAAGAGAGCGAACTGAAATTTAGGTGAATGACAAAACGGGGGTCCCATCGCTCTCAACAATCGATTGCTTATTGTGCAAATTAGGAAACCACCGACGCTACTCCACTACAAGTCCTGTGGCTTCTCATACCGATGCTAGCCATGTGATCACAATGGGGCTTCTCACTTTGTGAACCCCGTCCTTCCACACCAACCCTCCAAACTCCGGCCTGTACTGCCGAGCCGTCGTCATGAACGTCACCTTGTAGGTTAGCCTCTGATGCTTCTGCGTGAAGTTCAGGGTGCTCGGCTCCACTCGGACCGACACGCCTTGGATTGGCGACACCGCCACACAGTAATTGGAGACTGGAGGGCCGACGTTGGTGACGGTTCTTTGGATCGTCAGAGAAGTGACGGACACCTTCTCTGGGAACACGACCGAGATGGCCGGATAATTCAGGTCCCTGGCTCTGGCGATCGGGTGATGGCAAGATCGGTTCGCATATTTGGCGAAAACCTTGAGCTGCGTCGGAGTCAGCTTTTGCGCACAGAGGAACTCGAAGTAGTCCTGCGCCTGGATGTCGTAGACCAAGCCCGGATCGAGGGCCTTCAATGGGTTTATGTGGCCGGCCCCGTGATCGTACGGAGTAGAAGATGCAGCAGTGGACGCATCCCGGAGAGGTTTGCGAGTGTTGTCGTGGACATAAGCTGTGGTCATGAGGGCCGACTTGATTGCCGCCGGGCTCCATTCTGGGTGCCTCGCCTTGAGCAATGCGGCAACCCCGCTCACGTGGGGGCACGACATTGAAGTACCCGACAGGACGTTGAATTTAACCTTCCGGTGGTCCGTGGATAAGCTGGACGGGCCCATATCGCCAGTCCATGCGGCGAGGATGTTCACTCCCGGAGCCACCATATCGGGTTTCAGGATCTCGAGGGACAAGGTATTCGGGCCTCTGGAAGAAAATGCGGCTACGACCGGAGATGGCCGGATGCCCAATCTCGTTCCACCGAATGCCAGAGTAGCGGTGGCATTCTGGCTCGTCAGCACGTAATGCTTGATCGCCTTGCCTTCCTTCTCTCCAACTGCTACCGCCGGAAGAAGGTGGCAGTCTGCGACAAGCTCTTCGCCATTGGCGGCGGTGTTCTGCAGGATCATGCCGATGCCTCCAGCGTTTTTCACCACCTGACCTTTTTGCACGCGAAAGCTGATTCCGCGGTCACAAATCACAATTTTGCCGGCGACAGTGCGGGGATTCAGAGTTCCTTCCAAGCACAATGAGCTTGGATTAGGACCGCTCGAATTGGTCCCAAGATAAACCAGAGGATACTGCTTGTTTGTGGACAGGTTCCTCCTGCCTTTATACAGAGAAGCACCAGTAACAGAGATCCCGGTCCCCAATTTTACTGTCGCCGGAAAATCCCTATCCAATGTGCTCGCCCCGACCGTCGTGATCCACGGGGACACATTAGCGAGGCTCACCGGGTCAGGCCCGCCGTTTCCGGCTGAGCACGAGACGAAAACCCCCATCTCCATCGCCCCAAAAGCTGCTATAGCCAAGCCGTCCCAGTAGTAAGGAGACGCCCCACCGCCGAGCGAGATGGACAGAATGTTGACTCCATCCGCCACGGCTTGATCAATGGCTGATAGAATATCGGAGCTGAAGCACCCACCAGTCCAACAAACCTTGTAAGCGGCGACTCTAGCGCCGGGAGCCATCCCACGAGCAGTTCCGTAAGCATAACCGAGCAAATTCGCGCCATGTACCGGCGAGCCAGCGACTGTGGCTGCCGTGTGAGTGCCGTGCCCGTCCTGGTCCCTCGGCGACTTGTACTCTATCTGCTCATTGATTTTGCCGGTGGCAGATTCGTATCCGTGGTAAAAGATCCTCGCCCCGACAATCTTCAGGTTGCAGTGGCGCTTCTCGAAGGCCCTCCCGGTCTCGCATGCTCCTTTCCAGTGAGCAGGCACGGGCGCCATGCCAGTGTCGTTGAAGCTCTCGCTCTCTGGCCAAATCCCAGTGTCCAGGACTCCCACCACAACGTCATGGTCCAAATTCTTCTTGGACCAAACGTTGGTGCTGTCTTCGCGGTCGAGGCCGAGGAACATTGGACTCCTCGTCGTGTGCAGTTCATACTTCTTCTCCGGGAAAACAGCAAGCACTCCATCTTCTTGCTCCAGCTTCTCGGCCTCATCGCCGGTCAGCCGAGCGGCGACTCCATGAAAAGCCGTTTTGTAGTTGTAGATGATCCTCTCTTCATCACCCGCATCGCCATGGATCTCCTGCAGGCTAGAGCTGGAGACCACCGACTTTATCATCGACGAGTACCAGTCCAGGTGATCGGAGAACGATCCGGGCAACGCTGACTTATCCATCTGGACAATGTAAGTCGTTTTCGGGGAGCAAATGACAGAGCTGAAGTGCAAAGCAGTCATTAACACTAGAACGAGAAGTAGCCATTGCGCTGGCACTGGCGCTGGCGTTGGAGCCATGATTTGCAAGAGAAGGTGGTGATGCAGAAGAGGAAGAAGGGAGGGGCGAGGAGGATCGAGTTAAGAAGGCATGTGGAGTGTGCCGTGCAGACGGTGATATTTAGTGCTTGGAGTGATGATGGTGGCGGTGGAGGGAGGGACCTTTTTACTTTGTCATACCTTTTTTGGCAGCGGCAGAGATTATTTAAAGCTGGTTGGTTCGTTTCATGAATGCAATTTTCTGTAGTACAGTAGAGTCGGGGAGGGACTGCCTGGCGGTGAAAATTTATTGGCGGATATGGTCCCGTTGTCCTGTCAAACCCAAACACCCCTCAAAAAGTTAAAGAAAAAGAAGAACGAATGACTAAAATAGCGAACGATGATAAAAGTTCATCTCATTATAAAGTGGTGAACAAAAGCTAATTATGATGTGATTGCGAAAAATAGGCAATGTGGGAGAACATGTATTTCTTTAGTTCGGTATGGCTTCCGTTTGCTCGGCCATAAATAAGATTGCTTTTTATATACATGTGATTTCTCTTCATTTATGAAATTGAAGCATTTGAATTGAATTTTCTAATACCCATGTTTATAAAAGAGCCCGTTTTGATCTATTAAGGAAACATGTGGATATATTGAAAGGTTGGGACGGTTGGTTGGGTCTCTCTTTGGGGGGACCCCAAAATTCATAGGATGCACATAATCTCTGTCAGACCCGCCATTCCATGAAGCGGCACAACATGATCCCACCATCGGTTGTTGAGGCATCCGCGGTGCGGTTTGCTCTCCGTGGTTAAAAGGGCAGTTGATCTTAAAATCCTCCAATTTTACTTGGTACTCACGCGACTAATCCAGTTTGAGATTTTCTTCGAATTCAAAACAATCGATGATGGTTTTATAAAACTCCACAATATCAAAACCACGTAAAAGCATTACTTGTAGCTGGGAAAAAGAAATTCAATTTCTCTCTCTCAACCTCTGGGGTTGAAGGATAGGAAAATTATTAAAAAAAAAATCCCTAAACCCATTAAATTTGTGCCTCAAAAAACTCCTTAACCTTATAATTTGGCCAGTTAAGTCCTAAATCTTTTGATAATTTATCAATTTAGTAATAAACTTTTCAATTGTGTCAATTTAATTTTAAACCTTTGGATAATTTGCCAATTTAATCATTCCGATCAATTTTGGCCAGAAAAAATTGACATTGACAATTTTTTGCATTTTTTAGAACTTTTTTCTGAATTTGTATTCGCTTTTTATTTTCTTTTTTCTTTCCCCCTTTTTTTTTCCAACTCTTGGCCAACAAGGGCATGGAGGTCACCGGTCAACCCTTGCCTATGGCTGGCGAGTGTCAACAGGCGACCTCACCGACCAGAAAAAGATGACATTGACAATTTTTTGCATTTTTTAGAACTTTTTTCTGAATTTTTATTCTTTTTTCTTTCCCCTTTTTTCCAACTCTTGGCCAACAAGGGCGTGGAGGTCACTGGTCAACCCTCGCCTATGGCTGGCGCGTGTCAACCGGCGACCTCACTGGCCAAAAAAAGCTGACATTGACAATTTTTTGCATTTTTTAGAACTTTTTTCTGAATTTTTATTCTTTTATTCTTTTCTTTTTTCTTTCCCTTTTTTTCCAACTCTTGGCCAACAAGGGCGTGGAGGTCACCAGTCAACCCTTGCCTATGGCTGGCGAGTGTCAACAGGCAACCTCACCGGCCAAGAGTTGGAAAGAAAAAGAAAAAAAAAGAATAAAAAAAAATTCGGGAAAAATTATAAATTTTAAAAAAAGCAATAAATTGTCCATGTCAACGTTTTCCAACTAAATTGGTCGAAGGAAAAAATTGGTAAATCATCAAAATTCTCAGGACTAAATCGACACAATTGAAGGTTTATGGCTTTTTTTTATAATTTCCCCATCGAGGGACCCATGGATTATTATTGCTTGGGAATCGCTCTTGAAACTGAGCCAATTTTTTCTCTTTTTTTTTCTTGATGAACAACTCATTTGCCAAAATAGCAATGTCAGGCATATTAAGATTGGTGGAGATCACTAAGCGATACAACATATTGCAGTCGAGTCTTAGAACGAGCGGGCTTCGGGGGCTAATCAATGGTTAATTCACTTAAAAGGATATCTTACGGTCAGTCTAGTTAACCCTTCAAAAGAGGACCAAAAATGGCAAAATACCGTAGCAAGTCAGTCATGCTCTAACTAAACAATCAACGTACAACCTTATCCTTTTCGCCTTCGTACAAAAGCTAGGATGGTCCTCATCATGCAGTAGCAGAAGCTTCCTCTCATAGCCAATAAAGGAGCGTGCATGCCTTAATCCAACCGATAACTTAAATATGTCGTATTCAAGCGCTCAGTAAATCATATCTCATCACTTAGTAAATCAATTTACTATTCCTCGCATTATTCCTATGAACAAGGCTATTACTTTTGTACTTGTATGTTAACATGCTCCGTCTGTATCTTCGTTTTTAGTACGCTCTAGTGGTATGATTCGATTCCAAGTTAACCAGCTAATTAACATTTTTTTATAATCAATAGAGGGTCATGTGATGAGGCTCCCACTATACCTTGTAAGTTAAGTCGGCCGGTGGTCCAGGAAAAACGCCTTTAGCCCCATTACAGTCATATGATATGACCTTAATTAATAGGCTTAGGACAAAATATCTTTTCATGGTGGGAAAGTAGTTTGGTGGGTTGCTAAATCTCTTTGAAGATTACATTTCTCCCTAAGATATAAACTTCAAGTTTAAAGTGATTGCAGATGGATTGCTGAATATCAAGCTCTCTATTCTCCAAATCCTGCTCTTAATTTTTCCAAATTTTTTAATCTAATTGATGATGATTCATACTTTCCATCGATAAAAAAGTATATGAGTTCGAGTGGGCCATTTCGGCGAAGGTCATAAGGGGCAGCGTCCCACGACGCTGGAGAGTTTTTATAGTTATAGTCCGTATTTTATTGATAGTTTGCACTTGTACTCATGAATAGCTACCAAATATATATATATATATATATATATATATATATATATATAATCTCTTTCTTTTGTAATTGAGAGTGGTAATAAAGACGTAAAATGTGTTAATTATAATGGAATCATATCTAAATGTAGTATTAGTTTAAGGGTGAACTAAGATATGTTGGGATTTTGGTAGCCAAATCCCATAGAAGGTGAATGAGAAGTATGATTTAGACAATTTTGTATTTCACCGAACAGACATGTCTGTTCGGATTTTTTTTTTTTTTGACAAATATGTCTTGTGACATTCTGAATTTCGATCAATTTTTGGGATTTATAAAACGTGTAATTCGTCAGTGTGATTATAGTAAAATCTCGCCCGGGAACTGATCACTTCCGATTATTGTTTTAAAATTGAGAATTAGCTAGAATCGCATTTGATCGAATTTGGCCGTTATTTAAAGCCCGAACTTTGGTGTCAAATTTTTCAGAGTTCCGTGACTAATTTAATTGGACAGTGTCGATATTAGTGTGACCAACCTCGATTTTACCCGAGATAAGTGAAAAGTGAATTTTTGACCGGATGCGGATTTAGACTGGTAGACTACCATCGCAATGTGTTTTTATTAATACCCTTTGGCCAAATCCTAATTTATTAATTAGGATTTTTCGAAGACCGTTGGATCGTTTCCGAATTTAAATCGTGGCCATTAAATTGCGATTATTGCGATTTGACCCCCTCTCTCTCTCACCGGTCACCTCCCCTCTTTTCCGCTGACCCCTCCCCCACGCCTCTTGACCCACTCCCCCACCAACTCCTTCTCTCTTCTTTCCTCCCCCTCTTTCTTTTCTTTTCCCTTTTTCTTTTCTTCCTTTCTTCTTCCTCCCCCCTTCGACGTCGACTGGTTCTGCTTCTGTTCGCCCGCGATCGCACCTCGCCGACGACCAACCAACCACCACCGAGCGCCGTCGTCCTTCTCGCTGTGAACCACCGCCGTCCCAACTCTCCCCCTGGCTATGCGACACCGCTCCGACCCGCCCGAAACCTCCCGTCGCCGGTTCGCCCAAGCCGCGCGCGAGTCGCATCACTCGCAGGGCGCCCGCCGTCGCTTACCGCCGCTGTCCAAGCCGCCCAGCTGCCGCCACCGTCGCCGCTGCTGTCCTGGCCACTCGGAACAGCCCTGACTAGCCACCACAACAGCCGCTTCTTCGCCATTCGCCATTGTCCGCTGCTCGCCCTGCCGAGCCGGAAACCACCGCGGACCGCCCTAGCCAACGTCATCGTTCTCATGCCTTCGCCGGCATTAGTTGTGTAAGTTAACCCCTAATCCCGTATTTAGGGTGTTAAACTTGCTTATGGTAATTTAATTTATGTTTCGATTAGATTAATTATGGGTTAGCAATTAGTTAAGTGTGAGTAGGGAATAAGTTATCAATTATCTTCATAATTTAAATATTATTTATTATTTAATAAATTAATTCCGAATTATATATTATTATTAAATAATTAATTATCGAAAATTAAATATTATTATTTTCAGAAAATTTCGAACGTCAAATTGTGATGCCGATGTTGATTTTCACCGTATAAGTTGGCGTACTTAGAAAATGATTTGAATGATTTTGATTCGAGAAAATATTTTGAATCTTTGAAAATAAATTATTTAGGATATTATTAAATAATTAATTTTTGAACTTATTTATTATAATTTCGGAAAATTTATAATTTCAAATTATGATTTCTAGCTTGAATGTTGGCGATTTTCAAGGAAAATTTATGAGGTTTTTGAAATTAATCTATTTTTATGGTTATGCCATGAAACGATTGTGATGCTTTGTGGTTGATCATCATATTTGGTATCGAAGCTTGCAAGAATTGATTGACTATTTGCATGTGTGACCACTTGATTTGTTATGCGGCATTATGTGAGCACTATTCATGGATGCATGGGCTAATTAAGAAGATAATAATTGGTCGGAATGCTTGTGTGCTTGTGTGGTCACACGTTGGAGCCGTCTTGTTGTGTATCACTTGATAATGTCCGATTTATCGGATGCCTGGGGATTATCTGGAGTGCCGATACCCCGGATGCCTTGTCGCGGCCCGAGGCCGAACTCAATACTCCTTAATGGATACCATCTTGCTATGTATCGTTTGATGTTGCCGTATTGGAATGCCGTCATCCTGTGTATCGTTTGATGTAACTATGCCCGACGGAGCGAGACGGAGCCCGGTTTTTACCGGAAGACTGCCATCTTGCTACGTATCGTTTGATGTGTAGTGGCCCCGAGAGGACGTAATAATTGGAATACGTGTGATGCATAGTGCATGGTTATGTGGTAGAAACTGTTAGGCATGGTATAGGACGTGCCCAAGTGAATTCCATCTTATAATCGGGACACGCGTGCCTATGATGCAATGATGCATGGGTAATTTATTTAAATGCTTCGAGTATGCGACATATGCATTTTATCAACAAGTGTACCAAGGCGAAGTAAGGATGCATGTGGTTGCTTAATGTTGTTGCTGTATTGCTTGGTTAGAGACCCCCGCGCGAGTTGGCCTCTTAAGCGGGGCTTAAGCCGTTAACTTATTGAGACTTTTGTCTCATTTGTTGTTGTTAACCCCCTTTTTCAAGTCCTTAGCTTGTCACTGCACCCAATTTGGTTTAAAGTGTTTAGAAGCTGGCTTTTTGGGATCGACTTGTTGGATGGAGTAGATTAATCCGGGCTTTGTCTTTTGTTGGCTTTTGGTGGTAACGCCCGAAGCGGGCTTGTAAGAATGTTCCCAGGGGTTAATCAAGTGAAGATTAAAAATAGTGTTGTGTTTTGTTTTCCTAACTATCCCTATTTGTTGTTGTCCGGGGATTCTTGTGTTCGTTTCCGCATGCATATTAAAAGATAAAAAGAAAAGGGTCGGCGACGAGTCCTGGGTCATTGCATCTCAACGACCGAAGCAGGGTGTCGCGCATCCGTAGGGTTCGGGGCGTGACATGTCTATTCATGATTGTTTGCCCATTTATTTTTGGACAGATATGTCTACTCGTGAACCGAACGAAACTTTTCGGTTCTTTGTGACTCTTCATTGTTTTTAAATAAAACAAAAAACATTTGTGTTTTCGCATGGCATTTTTCTACTGCTCTCTTATTCTTCATCATTGTCATTGACACCTAAATTTTGATGATCCAGTTAGTCGTTCGTTGCATAAAAAATTAGGGATCGATCCCAGTCCCTAAACAAAAAATTAGTTAACTTGCATATAGATTAGAAGCATTTGAATTTGTATTTAAGCTCATATAGTTGCATTTGCATTGGACCGGCGGTGGATGGACTCAAGTGCAGAGGTTTTGAACTCAATGGAATTAATTGAATCAAGCCCGTGCGAATTAAAGATTCGGCTAACTCATTATTCTTTAAAGTGGTTGAGATTGACATGTGCATTGCATGCGTGATACATCAAATTATGAGATATTGAGATAATATCATGAAAATCTTTTGATCACATTTGGGTAGGTTCGTTCAGTGTGGGCAGAGGAATAAAGGAAGAAAAATAGAAAAGTGAGTTATTTTATTCTTGGCCATATTATTCACATTGCTGCAATGTACAGGGGAAGATATATTGTTTAATATATAATGAGTGGAAACATGGGTTTACTTCCTCAGCAAGAATTGGTCAACCAGGGAAAGAAATATTTGACTGAGGAAAGAAATATGTGAAGAGGTCGGTTCCGATGCAGTATAAATAGGCCATTGCATGGCCGAAGAAGGGGGGCTGTTCTTTTGGGGTCTGACGACACACAAAGTTTGACACATATGACAGAAAAGAGAGAAGAGAAATTGTTACAGATGGCCATAATAGAGAGAGAAACATGGCAGTGGCCTTGAAGAGTAAAGATGGTGAATCGGTGATCCAACATTGATGTGTGTGGTCTTCCTTGTGAGTGCAGTTTGACTTGGTCAAGCATTCACTTGCGGTCAAATTCAAGACACACACCTAGAGGATTGTCGTGTCCCTCACACGACATGCGTGAAGAACGCACACTCCCCGCGGGCTTGCTGCTGCCATCTCGCCATTGGACCTTGCATTCACACTACCTCTACGTCAGTCTCGGTGACGCAACTTCAAGAACACCGACGCTTGCTACCTTCATATGATTTATCATCACGAGTCCCTCAATTTGTCCGACAAATGCCGGAGTTGCCGTCCACATCACGAGGCTTCCTGCACCGCAACACTTGCTGTTGTATCGCCCATGACAAGCCAAGCTACTATCGCTCAACCCGCCAAACCAACGCCGCTGCCATTGTGGTGTCCGTGAGTCCAGATTAGCCAAGCTACCGCATCCACAGGCACCACCATCGCCGCCGGTCCACCCGCCATCGGCCGTTCCGATCCACAATCCCGATTCCATTAAGTTCGAATTTGGAAACTATATGCAAATTAGGTAATGATCTCATCTAATATATTTTTGAATATTTCATTACTTGATTTGGGTGATATTGTTATCTATTATTGATTTTTGTTAATATTTGGGTGAGTATGTGCTATCCGCAGATATTTAAAAATCACCCCAAGTTAGAAAACTTTCCTAACTTAACAACGTGTCGAGACGACTATCCGATCTCAATCATGAGATGCGATACTTGGTGGCACGGAAAATCTCTATCTTATCCATAATCATTTGGATACGATAATAGATTTTATTTTGTTCCCAAATTCAAACGTATAACCTTCCATCAATATCCATAACCACATGGATATGATTGTCGGTTTATATCGTTTCCTTAATTCAAAGATAATAAAACAAATCTTGCAGATCGCGTGGACTGGTTTTGATTATAATGATTATCTATCTATTTGATTTATTTCTTTTAAAAAGAAGATTTCAAAAAAAAGATTAGTTAGGATTTGAATTGATCTTATTAGAAGATAATGATGCATGTTTAGGATAGGTTTAGAATATCTTTCTTTGAAAAAGTCAATAGGATAAATTTTTTAATTTAAATTAGGACTTAGAGTAATTTATTTCCTAGTTTAATTCAGATATTATCCTGATCTCGATGGTTCATTTAGGGTAATTCTTGATTTCGAATTTTCATTAAAATACCAAAAAAAATTCACTTTAGGATAGATTAAATTATCTTTTTTTTAGAATAGGTTGCACGTTAATTTAGGCATTTTTTTAATTCTGAATTTCATTGGAAAAAACACATCGTTTTCCGTCATTAGAATTAGGTCACGTAGTCGCATGTCATATAGTTCGCATGCTAGGTTGCATTAATCGCATGTCATTTTTTGTATGTCATTACATATAGGTTAATTTGCATTTTAATAAAGCGCAAACCCTAAAAAATATCGTGAGTGCCTTACTTTGTTAATTAGAAATCATATTAGGATTGTCTGTATGATTTTCTACTAACAATGCAGATGCTTATGTTGCATTAAGATACGTCATTTTCCTAATCTTGCAATCTATTTATTGTTTTATTGAGTGTTAAATTGGTGGTTTGCGTACTCGCATGAACACCTCACATGTTAGTGATTAGGTAATAAAATAGATTCAAACTGCCTGCATATACATTTTTTGAAAAGAAAAGGTACCGAAAGGGCATTAGACTAGATTTAATATAATCAAGTCCCTGAGTTTAGAATCTCTGATTCATAGGAATAAAACATATCTCCATATGTTTTATTTAGGTTTCTAATTGACCTACCACAAATAGATTAGTGGCGACTCCAAGCATGAAAACTTTTGCATGTTAAAAACTTAAATCTAAAGTTATGAATTGGTAGGGCTTGGGAGGGCCCGAGTTAGGCTTAATTTTAATAATCTATTAGCCTGAGAAATTTAGGTCGCGACAATTGTCATTTTTTGTGCAATTAATCTGCATAGTTGTGTTCAAAGGTTGCCTTTGAAAAAGTACCGCTTCATAAGAAAAGTGATCCGTTCTATCCTGGGAGGCAATTGTTCAAGAACCTTGGGTATCAGTGGATGGGACAAATTATCTTAAGGACACAATGTGAATTCATTGGGCTCGGATCATTCGTCAACATTCAGATTACTCATATGTGCTTCAAGGTTTATTGAACAACTTTGTTTTTGCGTATATGAACACTTAGGAACCAATAATCTTAAGACAATTTGTGTGTGTTTGTATAGTTGCCTTTTCAATAATTTCTGTCTTCGTAATAGAAATGGCTACAACATTGATGACGCCTATTGCGTCTATTCCGACTCATGGAGAGAAGCCAGAAATGTTCAATGGGGCTGATTTCAAGAGATGGCAACAGAAGATGTTGTTATACCTCGCCACTTTGAATTTGGCAAGGTTCCTCATTGAGAATGCTCCTAAGTTGGATGAAGGAGAGGTAAGCAAGGAAAAGGTTGCTGCTGTAGATACATGGAAGCATTCTAACTTCCTGTGTCGCAACTACATCCTCAATGGTCTGGGCAATTCTCTCTACAATATTTATGGTCCGTTGAAAACGGCTAAGGAGTTGTGGGAAAGTTTTGACAAGAAATACAAAACAAAAGATGATGGGTTGAAGAAATTCATTGTCAACAAATTTCTAGACTTCAAGATGGTAGATTCTAAAATCGTCTCAAGTCAAGTTCAAGAACTTCAAGTGATCATGTATGACATTCATGCTGAAGGTATGTGATTAGTGAATCATTTCAAGTGGCTGCTTTCATTGAAAAGTTACCACCGTCTTCGAAAAATTTTAAGAATTATCTCAAACACAAGAGAAAAAGAGTTATCACTTGAAGACTTAATTGTTCGATTGAGGATAAAGGAAGACAATAGGCTTTCTGAGAAGAAAGCCGGCAGCAATCTAGAAGTCTTCAAGGCCAACGTTGTTGAAGAAGGATCGAAAACCAACAAGAGGAGGAAAAAGTATGGAGAGGGATCCACCTAAGGCCTCAAAAAGTTCATTGGAAAATGCAACAATTGTGAAAAGTCTGGACATCGTGCCAAAGATTGTAGAGCCAAGAAAAGAAAGAAGACTAGAGCGAATGTGGTAGAATAGATTTTCAATAGTGTTGATGATATCAATCTTACTGCTATGATATCCGAGTGCAACATGGTGGGAAACCCCAAAGAATGGTGGATTGATATTGGAGCAACTCGTTATTTATGTGCCAATAAATCGATGTTCTCATCTTACACACCTATGTAAGGTGATGAAAAACTCTACATGGGTAATTTATCGATCTCTAAGGTTGAAGGTATTGGAAAGGTTGCTCTGAAGATGACATTTGGGAAAATTGTGACACTAAACAATATGCCATATGTGCCAGACATACGCAATAATTTAGTGTCCGAATCTCTCCTTAGCAAGAATGGTTTCAAGTCGGTGTTTGTATATGATAAGTTTCTACTCTCCAAAAATGAGATTTATGTAGGAAAGGGTTATTTTAGTGATGGTTTGTTCAAGTTGAATGTAATGATTGTTGCACCCAATGATGTTATGAATAAAATTGTTTCTGCTTGTGTGCTTGAGTCTCCTGATAAATGGCATGCTAGACTATGACACGTTAATTATAAGTCAATATAGGAATTAATAAACATGGGGTTATTGACAAAATTTGACTGTCCAAGTGAAAAATGCCAAGTGTGTGTTGAATCTAAGTTTTCTAAACCTCATTTTTATTCTACAAATAATAGAATCACATAACTTTTAGATTTAATACGCACAGACATATGTGATATAAAAGCAATACCGTCAAGGGATGATAAGAAGTATTTTATTACTTTTATAGATGATTGTTCCAAATATTGTTATGCTTATTTGCTTAGTAGAAAAGATGAGGTTGTGCATGCTTTTAGAACTTACAAGTCTGAAGTTGAAACTCAGTTAAATAAGAAAATTAAAATGATAAGAACTGATAGAGGAGCTGAATATGAATTTCTTTTTAAAGAAATTTGTTCTAAGTTTGGTATTATTCACCAAATTACTCCTCCTTATGCGCCACAAGCTAATCGAGTGGCGGAAAGGAAAAATCGGTCTTTAAAGGAAACAATGAATGCATTGTTGATTAGTTCCGGTTTACCACAGAATTTGTGAGGGGAAGCTATTTTGACGGCGAATTTTATTTTAAATAGAGTACCCCACAAAAAGACGTAACAAACTCCCTATGAGAAGTAGAAAGGCAAAACGCCTATTTTGAAATATCTCAAGGTGTGGGGGTGTTTGGCTAAGGTTGTGATTCCTAAACTTAAAAAGGTTAAAATAAGATCGAAAACCGTTGATTGTGTCTTTATTGGATATGCTATTAATAGTAATGCATATCGATTTCTTGTTCATAAGTCTGAGGTCCTAGATATACATGTTAATACGATTATTGAGTTAAGGGACGCTACGTTCTTTGAGAATATATTTCTGTATAACATAGTATATGAGCCAATTAACATTGACAAGAGGCCTCGGGATATTATACCTAGAAGCGATCCTATGGAGGATGAACCGAGATGTAGTAAAAGACAAAGTCTTTTGGACTTGATTTTCTAACATATTTGTTAGAGAATGAACCTCGGACCTTTAAAGAAGCTGTGATATCCCCAGAAGCCCCGTTCTGGAAAGAAGTTATCAATAGTGAAGTTGAGTCCATTTTGTCAAATCATACTTAGGAATGGGTTGACCTTCCTCCTAGTAATAAACCACTACAATGTAAATGGATTTTCAAGAGGAAAATGAAAGCATATGGTACTATTGATAAATATAAGGTTAAGTTTGTGGTAAAAGAATACAAGCAACGAGAAGGTCTTGATTATTTTAACACCTATTCACCTGTTACTAAAATTATATCTATAAGGATGCCAATTGCCATAGCAGCGGCATATAGGCTAGAAATCCATTAAATTGATATGAAAATGGCTTTCTTAAATGGGGATTTGAAAGAAGAAATATATTTGGAACAACCTGAAGGGTTCATTATTCTTCGACAAGAGAAAAAAGTATGTTGGCTTATCAAGTCACTCTATCGCGACCTAAAAAATTTTGTTCTCAGGCTAATGGATTATTAAGACTAAGCTTAACTCGGGCCCTCCCAAACCCTACCAATTCGCAACTTAAGGTTTAAGTCTTTAACATGCAAATGTTTTCATGCTTGGAGTCGTAACTAATCTATTTGCGGTAGGTCGATTAAAAACCTAAACAAAACATAGGGAGATATGTTTTATTTCTACGAACCAGAAATTCTAAGTTCGGGGACTTGATTACGCTAGATCTAGTCTAACGCCCTTTTGGTACCTTTTCTTTTCAAAAAATTTTGGCATGCAATTTGGATCCATTTTAACTTAGTCACTAACATGTGAGGTGTTCATGCGGGTGCGCAAACCACTAATTTAATACTCAAAAAAGCATTAAATAAATTACAAAATTAGAAAAATTACTTACCTCAGAGTAACATAAGCATCTGCATTGTTAGCTAGAAAATCACATCAACAATCCTAATATGATTTCTCCTTAACAAGCAGTTCACTCAATTTTTTTTTATTTTCACTTATTTAAATGAAAGCTAGTCTATATGCAATGACGAGCAAAAATTGACATATGATTAATGCAACCTAATATGCACACTATATGTTATGCAACGACGTGACCTAATTCTAATTACGGATAAATGATTTATTTTTTGGTATTTTTCCAATGAAATTCGGAATTAAAAAAATGCCTAAAATAATATGCAATCTTTTCTAATTTAATCTATCTTAAAATGACTTATTTTTGGGATTTTTTGTTAAAATTAAAAATTATCCTAAAATGAATCATTGAGATCAAGATAATATCTAAATCAAACTAGGAAATAAATTACTCTAATTCCTAATTTAAATTAAAAATTATCCTATCTACTTATTCAAAATAAGTTATTCTAAACATATCCTAAACATGCATCATTATCTTCTAATATGATCAATTTAAATCCTAACTAATCTTTTTTTGAATTTTCTTTTTTTAAAGGAAATAAATCAAATGGATAGATAATCACCATGATCAAAATCAGTCCACGCAATCCGCCAGATTTGTTTCAAATTCAAATTAGGCACAGAAATCGAACTAACGGTCATATCTATAGGGTTATAGATATTGACGGAAAGTTGATCATTCAAAATTGGAAAGCAGATAAAATCTATTATTATATCCAAGTGATTATGGATAAGATAATGATTTTCCATATCGCCGCGTATTGTACCTTAGGGATAAGGTCGGATAGTCGTCCAGATACGTTGCTAAATTAGGAATATTTCGTAATTTCGGGCATTTAAAAATATTGCGGATATCGCAAACATTATTCTAAAATATCTAGCAATCCACACGATATTCACGGAATATTCAAAATATTCAAATTAGGAATCTAAATATTTTAAAAATATACCAGATAACATCCTTACATAATTTACGGATAATTTTCAAATTTAAATCACCGATGGCTCGGGATTGCGGATCATGTGACGACCGGCGATGGGCAGCCGACGGTGGGTCACGACGACGGCAACGTCACGGCGGGACAGCAGCACGACAAAGGCGATGCAACGGCCTGGAGGGGGAGGGCACGTCCGAACAGCGGCTGAGGCGTGGCGGTGACTATTGGCGCCGGGGTGTTGTTCCGGCGGTGTGGGCGTCGACGGAGGACTGGCGAACGACGGCTGTGGCTGGGCGTCCGGCTCAACTATCCTGCAGCAGTAGCTGACAACGAGGTAGGAAGTGGCGGCTATGGACGCCGGCAGAGGGCATAACAACGGCGGCAAGTGAGCGGCTTCGGACGGCGACGGTCTGTGGGAGTCTTTGGCGTCTCCGGCGGTGGCAGGCAGCACGGCAAGGATGTCTAGGCGGTGAGGTGCAGAGGCTTTGCCAACGAGAACTGGCTGAGCAAGGGACAAGTAGCGGTCGGCGGTGCTGTAGCTTCGGCATGCACATCCAGGCAAATGGCGGAGACGCGCGGCTGGACAGGCACGGCGGCAGCACAGCGGCGAACGGCATCGGCAGTGGAGGCGCAGCGCAGTGAGGCACAGCGAGCGGCAGTCCGCGCGGTGGGGCGCGGCAAGCGACAATCCCCGGGCAACGGAGCGACTCTCTCTCTCTCTCTCTCTCTCTCTCTCTCTCTCTCTCTCTCTCACTCTTCTCACATGTATCTCTCACGTCTCTAAAAAATTCTGATCATAAATTGTATGTCCTCCCGATTATATGACCTAATGACATATTTATAATACTAACCTAGGTCAATTAGATGGCTTGCTAATCCTAATGTGCTTAGGCTTTGATTATCATTTAATTTAATTTAATTTTAAGCTGGCTGAATTAATTTGAGCTTTTATTTAATTAAGCACAATAGGTTGAATTAAGCTCAAATTAAAACAACCAAAGCCCGTTTGACTTGTAATTTCCGGCTCTTGTCTTCCGAATGAGCCGAGTCTCGTTCGGTGAATTTTAAGTTCGTTTGCCAATGCCGGTCCGATGTGGAATACAATTATTCTAAATGGACCTAAACTATATATTATGCAATTTTAATATTTTTGTTTAGGGGTTAAAATTTAATCCCTAATTTTCTATGCAAATTACGACTAAATGGTTGCCAAAATTTAAGTGTCAATAGCTGCCCCTCTTTGAAGGTGAGTTCGCAAAGGTTGCATTCAAAGACTAAATGACACCTAAATTTGATCATGCAAATGCAATGAATGATATTTTTGTCGAGATTATGAGTCCCATTTCTGAAATGCATTATGTGATGATGCATGCAGACATGAATAAAACATACCTGGAGTTTACTTACCTGACAGGAGTGGTTTCGTAATTCTAGGCACGACTCTAATTCTGTGGGTTGCTTGGCAAATGCTTGGACTCATTCCCAAAAGTATTGCCTGATGAATTGTTGGGGGGATTCCGATGTCCTGCAATTGAATCAAGACACACGAGGAAAGCTCCAGACACCCAGTTATTGTCTAAGGTGCCTGAGAGAAAGACTCAACTAAATGGAGTTCATTCCGACTTTAACGAAATACTCAGTCGTCGTTAAAGTTTAGCCGTCACACCTAAATATTGTCATAGGTGTTTAACATGGGAGTTTGTCCAATTTGTATAAATGTTCCGATCTTCACAAGATACTTATACCTTCCTCATAGGTACTTGTAAAGATTTGGCCGCTGCGTCTAGCTATCATCATAGGCACGACATGGGGGAACTCTTGAAAGATTAGAAAAATGTTCCGACATTTATAAGATACCTATACCTTTCTCATAGGTACTCATAAAGATTTGGCCGCTGCACATATACCTTCCTCATAAGTATAATGCGTGGAACTTTCCGAAATTAAGAGAATATTCTGACCTTTTCGAAATACATATACCTTCCTCATAGGTACTCACAAAGATTTGGCTACTGCACATATACCTTCCTCATAGGCGTGTCACAGGGGAATTTTATGAGATTAGGAGAATATTTCGATCTTTTCGAAATACCTATACCTTCCTTATAGGTACTCGTAAAGATTCGGCCGCTGCGCCTATACCTTCCTCATGGGCGTATCACGGGGGAATCTTCTGAGATTGTGTGAAAAGTGTGTCTGATAAAATATCTAGTTATCATCTGAGATATTTGAAAGAACTTGATTGGTAAATACCTGGATATCGTCGCAGGTACTTAACGATTGGGCGAACAGAGGGGCTAACCCGAATGTTCAAGGGTTCATTGACAAAGTACCTGGATATCATCAGGGGTACCTGAAAAGGCTTGATCAATAGATACCTAAATATCATTAAAGGCATTTAGAGACCGCAACAAAGTGATCAAATATGGGGCCCGACGATTACTCGAACAGGTTAGGAATACCTGGATAGTCATAGACATCCAAGGGATAGAGATATACTTACCTGGTGATATCTCCGACTCTTGATGGTGTGTCTCCTGCTAGACACAGTTTTAGGCAATATGTAATATGCATTCATGGACAAACAAGAACACATATACTCATGCATTATGATTTCAACTGGTTTTCATGCATGACAATTTTGTCAAATCGACATTACAAAATTTCACTAGGAAAAATCATGACAAGACAATCCGAACTCACAAGTGGGTGTCTTGAAAATGTCCAATGAGGGACTTTCGGTCCGAAAGGGCTTTCACTCATTCTCATTGAGAAAAGCTGATTTATGTGAATCTCTCTATCTCACCATCATTATGTCGACAAGGGTCCGAGTATTCTCATAAGCGGTACAAGCTTACCAATCTGAGAGGCATTTGCTAGGATCGTAATGTGGGCTTGGTTAATGGCTTAACAAAAGGAGACTCTTCGAGTCGAGGCTATTGAAAGGAAATATTTCGCAACCATCTCCGGGTTTACGAGTCAAGAACCCTGCAAAATGAGATAGGAATGGATCTGCTCGCACATCTTTGAGCTAAACTTGTAAACATATGAACCTTACGTCAGTTCAAGTGCCATAATATGAATATACTTTGCAAGAGACGTAACGTAGGCTAGGCTCATGGGTTGAAAAATGAATGGATCATTAGGCTCAAAATGTGTATAATTTGGGTGAATAAGTTGGTGATCATTTCGGCATTATCACCGATCTTCTTCTTCGCCAAGGATTGTCTTTTCGGTAGATGTTCCATTGACTTCAAGAGTTCATGACTTGATTCCTTTGAGACTTATAGAACTAGTGGGATTCAAGACTCTGATATGTCATATCTTGACATTTTTTACTGGGCATTGGCCTTGCTTTTTTCAGGCACACTGCTTTTTCTTGCCCTTTTTCTCTTTTTTTTTTACTTTTGACTTTTGACATATGTTGCTTACAATGTAAACACTGGCCAACTATATCTGACTGAATGACTCGCCATTTAAACTCTCAAGGATTCTTGTCTTCTATCAACGCCCCGGGTATGCTCCTTGAACAGTAATGTCTTTTGCCTTGTCTCAATATGGGGAATGATTACCAACTGAGTTTAAGAAACGAATTTACAGGCTCAATTGGGCTTAGCAAAGGATGAAGCGTGTATAGGATAGAGAAAGAAATGCTCTTCGTCATCCTAAGACACTTGAACTTCGCGTGAATTCATCTGAAAAAACAACAATTGAAAATTGATGCAAATGAGAGCAAGAAAATTTCTATACATTTTTCACCTTATGATGCTGACTTACCTCCAGTTTGCCCCGATGTGGGGTGGTTCTTGACAGGGGTAGTTTGAAAGATTTCTCCAAGTGTTTAGGCTCAAAGAGGCAAAACAATGGATAACTTGTAGTGTTTAAGGTAGAGAAATGAAATGCCTCTTGTCATTTCGATCGTCGTACCTTTTGCGAGATAACTCTTTACCTTATAGATATGGGATTTTTTCAACTCAACTCACTGAGGATAGTACATGGGACTATGTATAGGATAGAGCTTGCGCTCCATCATCCTGATGTACCTCATTCGACACATTCAATTCATTCTACATGAGTTATCAGATTGTCTAAATAGACTTCCCCTTTGAAATCGACGATACAGATCGACAAAATGATCAAGCAATATATAAAGCCAAGGCACATATTCTAACTTGAAATTGATTGAAACCATTTATTCATCAATGAAATATTTGCAATTCAAAGTATAAAACCAAACACTTGAAAACTTTTGCTGCAAAATATCAGATTTTATCATGGATAATATGTCTTCACAGCATCAGAATTAACAGGAGTGGAGAACTCACGACCGTCCATTTCTACGAGAATCAGGACATCTCCGGGAAGCACCTTTTAACCACATATGAACCGATGTAGTTTTGAGCAAATTTACCCCCAGGAATAGGAAAGACTGGCAATACCTCCCTTAGGACTAGATCATTTACCTCGAAATGTCTCGGACGTACTTTCTGATTGAAGGATCTAGCTATTCTCTACTGATAGGTTTGACCATGGCAAATGACTTTCAATCGCTTCTCATCAATTAGGTTCAACTGCTCATGCCTTTGTCGCATCCATTTCGCTTTAGACAACTCTACCTGAAATAAGACTCGCAGAGAAGGGATCTCTACTTCAATGGGCGGGATTGCTTCCATGCCATACACTAAGGAAAAAGGGGTTACACTGACAGAGGTTCAGATGGAAGTCCTATATGCCATTAGTGCAAATGGCAATCTTTCATGCCAGTCATGATAGTTTCAGCCGTTTTGGCCAAGATCTTCTTGATGTTCTTGTTAGCAGCTTCAACTGCTCCATTCATCTGTGGACGATAGGAAGATGAATTCAGATGCTGGATCTTGAATTCATTGAACAACTAATCCATGAACTTGTTATTCAAATTCATCCCATTATCGATGACGATAGCCTTGGGAACACCATAACGAGCGACTATGTCTTGCTTGATGAATCTTACAACATTCCTTGCAGTGACATTTGCATAAGATGCCGCCTCAATCCACTTGGAGAAATAATCAATTGCGACTAAGATAATAGGTGTCCATTCGATGCCTTGGGATTAATTGGGCCAATCACATTAATGCCCCACATTGAAAAGGGACATAGCTCAGACAACTGATGTAATTCCATCGGGGGAACATTTATTTTATCCCCGTAAACTTGACAACGATGGCATCTTCGAGCATGTTGAATACAGTCACTTTCAAGACTGAGCCAATAATAACCCAACCTCATGATCTTCTTAGCTAACATGTGGCCATTCATGTGTGGATCACATATCCCCTCGTGTATTTCTTGCATGATTCTAGTAAATTCAGCTGCTTCTACACACCTTAATAGAATAGAATTATAGGATCTTTTGTACAACTTTTCACCACTGACAAAGAATTTTGAAGCCATTTTCATTATGTACTTCCTGTCGGCCGGAGTGCTTCCCTCAAGAAATTCTTGTCTCTGGATGTAACTCATGATATCGTAATAGCATGGCTTTTTGTCAGGTTCTCCGGTCACAACCAGACAGTAGGCTAATTTTGTTAGGACTTCGATCTTCAAGGGTTCTACCTCTATTCCACTAGTTACTTGCAGCATGGATGATAACGTAGCTAGCACATCAGCAAACTGATTATGGGACCTCGACAAATACTCAAAAGAGATGTCTTTGAATTCCTCTATGATTTCTTTGAGGTATTCATGGTACGGCACTAGTTTTGTATCTCTCGTCTTCTACTCTCCTACAGTTTGAAGAATAATCAGAGCGGAATCACCAAACACTTTCAATTTGGTTATCCCCATTTCCACTGCGGCTTAGAGTCTGAAAATGCAAGCTTCGTACTCAACTATGTTGTTAGTACACGGGAACACCAACTTTGCTGCTACTGGATAATATTGCCCATCTGGGGATATTAAAACTGCCCTAGTGCCGGAACCAGCCAAGTTTACAGCTCCATCGAAAAACATAGTCCATGTGTCTTCCTTTATTACCAAAATGCGATCTTCTGGAGAATATCTATCCTCATCTGAGATTCCAGGATTTTCGGCTAATACATCAGCAATTACTCGGCCTTTAACTGACTTCTGTGGCATCATCTTGACATCAAATTCTGAAATTAAAATCTGCCATTTGACTAGCTTCTCTACCAAAGCCGGTTAATCAAGTAAATACTTGATGGGATCATTCTCAGTCACAAGCAAAGTTTGGTGATGCAATGTATACTGTCTCAGCCTATGGAGTACCCATACTAGTGCAGCGCAAGTCTTCTCGGCTTCAGGATAATTCAACTCCGAGACGGTAAACTTCTTACTTAAGTAATAAATGACTCGCTCTTTTTCATCTTTAGGATTTTTCTGAGCTAGCATCGCACCTAGCGACTCGCTATGAATCGTGAGGTAAAGGATCAAAGGCTGGCCCAGTATTGGTGGGACTAGCACTAGGGGTTTCATCAAGTACTGCTTCAGTTCATTAAACGCTTCTTGGCAATTATCATCCCATTCCACTTGAGCATTCTTCCTTAGAAGTTTGAAGAATGATTTAGTAATTTCGGAGAGCTGGAAAATAAAACGGGCTATGTAATTCAATCTACCCAGGAAGCTCCATATTCCTTTCACGATCGATGGGAGTTGCAGCTCACATATGGCATTTACTTTGGAAGGATCGACTTCAATGCCCTTACTGCTTACTATGAACCCAAGTAATTTGCCCGACGTTGCTCCGAATATGCATTTTGCTGGGTTGAGACGGAGTTTAAACTCACGGAATCGATCGAACAACTTCTTCAGGGTATTAACATGACTCTCTCCAGGTCGAGACTTGGCAATCATGTCATCGACATAGATCTCGATCTCCTTATGCATCATATCATGGAAAAGAGTCACCATTGCTCGTTGATATGTTGCCCTGGCATTTTTAAGGCCGAATGGCATGACCTTATAGTGGAATGTCCCCCAAGGAGTAATGAACGCTGTTTTCTCCTTATGTATAGCTTGAGAAACCATCCATGAAGGAAAATAGCTCAAATCCAGCAGTACTGTCTATCAAAATATCTATGTGCAGTAATGAAAAGTCATCTTTAGGGCTAGCCTTGCTCAGGTCGCGATAGTCGATGCAAACTCGAACTCGGCCGTCCTTCTTCATGACTGGCACGATGTTGGCCACCCAGGTAGGGTATTGGGTGACTTCAATGAATCTCACTTTCAAGAGCTTCATGACCTCCTCTTCTATTTTCTTCGAAAACTCAGGCTTGGTTCTTCGTAGCCTTTGTTTCTTGGGCGGTATGCTAGGATTAGTAGGCAGGCCATGCTCCACGATAGCAAGGTCTAAACCCGATATATCGGCATACGACTAGGCAAAAATATCCTGATAATCCTTCAGTAATTGGACTAGGCATTTGGCTTCACTTTCGAGAAGGGTTGCCCCTATCTTCACCTCTTTGATTTCTCCGGAATCTCTCAGGTTAACGATGACAGTCTAGTCTGATGTGAGGACTTTGGGCTTTTCATGTCGCTCTAGATCGCGCTGAATATCTGAGGAATCATCGAGTTCGCCGGCATCATTGGGATCAAGCTCGGTTACATATAATTCATCATATTGGACCATTTCCATACCCTCACGTGTCACAAGATTGTCCCTGAAATATAAAATAAGGGATTCAGAAGGACAAACAGGGGGTAAACATTGTATTTTTGTAAATTTTTGTGTTTTTTTTTGTTTTTGAAATTCTTTTCAAGAAAGTTTTAACATGAGGAAGCATGAAGAAGCCCAGGCCTTAGAATTCTCCTTGGACTATATTTTCTTTTATCGGTTGGGTATCATCACCGAGCTGGTTTGATGTATCACAACATGCCCTCAAAACATGAAAATAATTCGTAATTTCATTGATTATCACCAGATGAATTACATTTATTGAATGAAAATTGCAACAATTAAGTCCTAGAAATGAAAAGTCTTGGAAATCAGCACCCAAGTCGGGGCAAGTCCTAAAAAGCAATAAAAATTCCCACGCAGGGGAGTGTGCAAAAAAGTAAAAGTGTTACTCTTGTGGGCTAGTGTCCATTCTCTCCAACGGTTATTTACGATAGCTCCAATGAAGAAATCATCAAACAGGGCAGTGATTTTATCCATTGCATCATCAGAATCTTCTGTCATTTGAGGTGTTAGATCATCTATACCTCCCCATCCATTCGGGACAATGTCATGGGGGTCAACATAGAAGCTCAGGGGCGCTAAGTACTTCACATAATAGTCAAACTTACCACTCGATTGCCCCAAAGTGTCAATCACTTCATTATCTTCGTGCATCATTCTCGTAGGGCCTGGGAATGTGGTGCGGATGTGTGGAGGCAACCTGTCACGCCCATTATTTAGGGTAATTCCACGTCTACGTTCTTCACCATTCGGCTCTTCTTCGAATTGCTGTCTATTCTGTCCATCTCATCGACCTTGACCTTGACCACGTCCATATCCACGTCCACATCCCTCATTATTTGGAACACTTGGCCCTTGATACCCCAACCCAGTAGTGTGGGGCCTTCGAGAGACCTCCACCGATTAGCAGATACCTTGACTATTCCTGCTAAGGCCTTCGCCCGGAGTAAAGCCATGGGACACCATTACTCTTTCAACCATTACTGCAGCATTTGACACCTCAGGAACTAGTGGTGATGATCCTCTTGACGCATATATGGTTGATATGAGCTTAAGCGACTGATAGTTCGATTTTATTTTGCAGTCTGGCTCAATATAAGAGATAGCCGTTGCGTGATAAATTGGGTGCTCTTCTTCACTGTGTATCGTGACTAACTTTCTTTCCATAACGAACTTCACCTTCTGATGTAGACTAGAAGGCACAGTTCCAGCAGTATAAATCCATGGACGACCCAACAGAAAATTGAATGCAATGGGAATGTCCATAACTTGAAATAGGATGTTGAACATCGTTGGTCCTATCTGTATGTCAAGGTGGATTTCTCCCATCACTTTTTTCTTTGTTCCGTCAAAGGCTCGTACAAAGGTCTTCTCAGAATTTATCCTAGAAGGATCTATCTTGAGGTGGTGTAAAGTCGCCAGAGGACAGATGTTCAAGGCTGATCCGTTGTCAATAAGTACTCGAGCTACGTGTGAGGCCTTGTATTTAACAGAAATGTAAAGCGCTTTTGTAAGCCCTCTTCCTTCTAGAGGGAACTCTTCATTCGAAAAGGTTATAAGGTCTTTGAGGAGTATGGAACCCATAAATTCCTCCAATTTATCATGATCGATCGTCTCAAGTACATGGATTTCACTTAACACCTTCATCAGGGCTTTTTGATGTTTGACAGACATTTGGAAGAGTTCAAGCAGAGAGATTTACGCAAGCATCTTGCGCAATTGCTCAACTATGTTGTATTCACTAGCCTTGATCACGGCCAGGAATTCCTTAGCTTCTTCGTTAGTGACAAGTTTTGCAGGTTGGGCATTAGCTTGTCCAAAGGTACGTCCATAAGTCGACATCAAGACTATAGGACCAAGGAACTGCTTTATCATTACAGTACTCGCACAGCTGAGGTATCTCGATCACTATCCCTTCATCGGCTGCGGATGTGCTTACTATGATCTCTTCGTCATCGGTCGCGTCTTCGAGCGAAAACATGTCCTCAAGCAAAGGATTGAGCTTGTCCTTCCCAATATTCAACGTAGCAAACTCCTCTTCCCAATTAATAACCACTTTGGAGATAATAGAAACGATGCCAGTGTGGTTAGCATAAATGATCATCCCAGCTTCTACCATTCTCGAGATTCTTTCTCTCATGATAGCTAGGGGAAGGACCTCATTACTTAGATAATAACCAGCTTTCACCAATTCACCGTAGACATCGGTGGTGTATACCTTGACATTCTTGATTCGACCAACATCGAAACTAAATATGGCATTCACATTGCCCGCGTGATTAGGGAGCGGGTTACTTTGAACATTCGGCTTAGCGGATTGAAAAGAAAATGCCCTTGTATCAAGCAAGTTCTAGATCCGATGCTTGAGAGTAACACAGTTATCAGTTGAATACCCCACTTTCCCCATATGATAATCACATTTCTTGGATGGATCATAGTTATAAAATTGCTCGGGGTTAGGCCGCTTTGGCTTAGAAGTAAGCAAACCCTTCTTCTGGAGGACCTCGAGTACTTGAGACAATGATCCGGGAATAGGGGTGAATTGCCTTTTATTGTTCTTCTTCTGAAAGGGTTGACGACCCGTGCTTTGTTGTTGAGCTTCCGCTACTTGGATTGTTGGGACAGGGGTTAGCATTTCGCCGCCCCTGTTGGGCATATGTCACATTCACTTCAGCTACCGGTTCTTTCTCCTTTCTTGTACCAAATTTTTTGGTTGACGAAGACGGTTCCACAAATCACCCGTCTTTCAGCCCTATCTCAATTTGTTCACCTATGGAGATGAGTTGATTGAAGTTGTCAGCCGGAATGGCCACCATCCGATTGCGGTAATCGAACGGAAGAGTTTTAATGAACATCCTCTTCAATTCACTATCTATGGGTTCCGGGACAACCTGAGCAGTTATATTTCTCCATCTGATGGCATAATCTTTGAAGGATTCAGTCTTTTTCATCTGAGTATGCTCGAGGTCATCACGGGTGGGAATAATATCTGTTATGAACCTGTATTGCTTTAGGAATGTTTCACTAGCTTCCTTCCAGGTTTTAAAGCCATTTATCTTCTTCATGAGATACTAGTTCAAAGCAGGACCCGTCAAACTTGCTTGAAATGCATGGATCATCAAGAGTTCGTTATCAACATACGAGGTCATCTTTACATGGTATAACTACAGGTGGGCTTTTGGGCATGAGGTGCCATTATACTTGTCAAAATCTGGCATCTTGAACTTCTTTGGGATTTTGATCTATGAATACAGAGACAGATCGATCGAAGGTGAATCCTATGAACCTTCCAGCTGCTTCACTCTCTCTTCAAGTTTGTTGACTCGTTCATCAGGTTTGCCTTTGTTAATGATAATCTGGACAGGGTCATCTTTCAAATCAGGAATATCGTCATCTTCCTCAACATTGATATTTTTTCCATCTTTATTCTTTGGGGCTGATGCCTCGAGGGATACTGGAACGGGGATCGACCAAAGGGCTTTGATCTCAGCGGACATCTATTGCATAGCGATGACGACTTGCTTGATCTGGTCCTCAATGCCAACGACACGATCTTGTAGATCGGTTTGATCGGCCATTCTAGCTCTCGACCGCGTACGAATAGGCGATCGTGATCGGTCCGTAATTACCTAATTTCAAAAATAGAGCATGGTAAGTATGCGTCCTCAAAACGATCGGTCCATGACTTAGTCTAATTGTCTTTTTACTCCCATTTTTCATGACATTTTTCATTACTCCATGTATTTGTGAAAATGATGGCAAAGTTCTTAGGAAATAATGAATTATGACAAACCTAGGAAAATAATAATAAGAATTGAAAGTAATTTCTTTTCAAAACTTTATTTTTTTTTCTTTTTCTTTCCTTTTGAAAAAATTCAATAATTATTACTTTCAAAAATTACGATCGACCTAGACCTATCATAGACCGACCAAATGTACGAAAAAGTAAGTAAATTGCAAAGCATAGGATTAGGAAACTTACTTCACCCGGTAAGATAATGGCAATCGCATAGACATGCGCATGAAATGTGAGATTCAATTTCTATCTAGACTCTGGCTTGCAAAGTGGAGACGTGAGGATTACCGAGCTAAACCAGTCATGATGGTGGTTAGGCTAGGATTCCCCTGACTCCGGCTTAGTCAAAGAGCCGACCCGGGTTGCAAAGGGTGCAACCTGGTGCAACCGTGGTGGGAACTCAATGACATCACGAAAGAACTTTCGGGACCAAGGAGGGCGACCCGTACCACACGAGTGTGGTCGAGGTATCCACTGTCTCAATACCATCCTAAACCTGTGCCACCCAGGTCCGGCAACGGGTAGTGTGTGCGGTGTAGTGTAAATGCAAAGCATGCATAGCAGGTTATATCATACAGCACTTCGTGCATAAAATAAATCACACATTCAAACACCTCCCTGCAAAACAAAGGTTAACAAGCACTCATCCCCTTATACCTCCCATTCTACAAAAACATTTAACACCTAAAATGTTAGGGACGTACCTGGGATCCTCGCTGCCAACCAAAAAATATATTTTTTTGAAAAAAAAAATTGGCCTAAGTCCACTAAGAGTTTTAACTCAAGTCCCCAGCGGAGTCGCCAAGCTGTTGCAACCTAAAAAATTTTGTTCTCAGGCTAATGGATTATTAAGATTAAGTTTAACTCGGACCCTCCCAAGCCCTACCAATTCGCAACTTAAGGTTTAAGTCTTTAACATGCAAATATTTTCATACTTGGAGTCGCCACTAATCTATTTGCGGTAAGTCAATTAGAAACCTAAATAAAACATAGGGAGATATGTTTTATTTCTACGAACCAGCGATTCTAAGTTCGGGGACTTAATTATGCTAGATCTAGTCTAACGCCCTTTCGGTACCTTTTTTTTTCAAAAAATTTTGGCATGCAGTTTGGATCCATTTTAACTTAGTCACTAACATGTGAGGTGTTCATGCGAGTACACAAATCACCAATTTAATATTCAAAAAGCATTAAATAAATTACAAAATTAGAAGAATTACTTACCTCAAAGCAACATAAGTATCTGCATTGTTAGTTAGAAAATCACATCAACAATCATAATATGATTTCTACTTAACAAGCAGTTCACTCAATTTTTTTTTTATTTTCACTTATTTAAATGAAAACTAGTCTATATGCAATAACGTGCAAAAATTGACATGCAATTAATGCAACCTAACATACACACTATATGTCATGCAACGACGTGACCTAATTCTAATGACGGACAAATGATTTATTTTTGATATTTTTTCAATGAAATTCGGAATTAAAAAAATGCATAAAATAACGTGCAATCTATTCTAATTTAATCTATCTTAAAATGACTTATTTTTGAGATTTTTTGTTAAAATTAAAAATTATCCTAAAATGAATCATTAAGATCAAGATAATATCTAAATCAAACTAGGAAATAAATTACTCTAATTCCTAATTTAAATTAAAAATTATCCTATCTACTTATTCAAAGAAAGTTATTCTAAACCTATCCTAAACATGCATTATTATCTTCTAATATGATCAATTCAAATCCTAACTAATCTTTTTTTTTAATTTTCTTTTTTTTAAAGGAAATAAATCAAATGAATAGATAATCACCATGATCAAAATCAGTCCACGCAATCCGCCAGATTTGTTTCAAATTCAAATTAGGCACAGAAATCGAACTAACGGTCATATCTATAGGGTTATAGGTATCGACGGAAAGTTAGTCATTCAAAATTGGAAAGCAAATAAAATCCATTATCATATCCAAGTGATTATGGATAAGATAATGATTTTCCGTATCGCCGCATATCGTACCTTAGGGATAAGGTCAGATAGTCGTCCAGATACGTTGCTAAATTAGGAATATTTCCTAATTTCGAGCATTTAAAAATATTGCGGATATCGCAAACATTATCCTAAAATATCTAGCAATCCACACGATATTCACAGAATATTCAAAATATTCAAATTAGGAATCTAAATATTTTAAAAATATACCGGATAACATCTTTACTTAATTTTGCGGATAATTTCCAAATTTGAATCACCGATGGCTCGGGATTGCGGATCACGGGACGACCGGCGATGGGCGGCCGACTGTGGCTCACGATGACGGTGACGTCACGACAAGACAGCAACGCGGCAAATGGCGATGCAATGGCGAGGGGGCACGTCCGGACAGTGGCTGAGGCGCTGTGGTGACTGTCGGCGCTGGGGTGCTATTCCGGTGATGTGGGCGTCGACGGAGGACTGGCGGACGGTGGCAGAGGACTGGCGGACGGCGGCTGTGGCTGGGCGTCCGGCTCAGCTATGCTGCAGTGGTGGCTGACGACGCAGTAGGGAGCGGCGACTATGGACGCCGGCGGAGGGCAGAACAGCAGCGGCGAGAGAGCGGCTTCGGACGGCGGCGGTCTATGGGCATCTTCGGCATCTCCGGCGGTGGCAAGCGGCACAATAGGGATGTCCAGATGGTGAGGTGTAGAGGCTTTGTCGATGGGAATGGGCTGAGCAAGGGACAGGCGGCGGTCGGCGGTGTTGCTGCCTCAGCGAGAGGTGGTGGTCGACGGTGCTGCAGTTTCGACGTGCACGTCCAAGCCAACGGCGTCGACGCGCGGCTGGGCAAGCATGGCGACGGCATAGCGGCGAGCGGCAACGGAGGTGGAGGCGCGGCAAGCGGCGGTCCGGCGGTGGGGCGCGACGAGCGGCGGTCCCTGGGCAGCAAAGCGACTCTCTCTCTCTCTCACTCTCCTCATGTGTATCTCTCACGTCTCTAAAAAGATTCTGATAAAAAATTATAAGTCCATTCGATTATGTGACTTAATGACATATTTATAATACTAACCTAGGTCAATTAGATGGGCTTGCTAATCCTAATGGGCTTAGACTTGGGTTTAGGTTTTGATTATCATTTAATTTCATTTAATTCTAAGCGGGCTGAATTAATTTGGGCTTTTATTTAATTAAGCACAATGGGCTGAATTAAGTTCAAATTAAAACAACCAAGCCCGTTTGATTTGTAATTTCCGGCCCTTGTCTTTTGAATGAGCCAAGTCTCGTTCGGTGAATTTTAAGCTTGTTTGCCCATGCTGGTCCGATGCAAAATGCAATTATTCTAAATGGACATAAACTATATGTTATGCAATTTTAATATTTTTGTTTAGGAGTTAAAATTTAATCCTTAATTTTCTATGCAAATTACGACTAAATGGTTGCCAAAATTTAGATGTCAACACACTCTATGACTTGAAACAAGTATCGAAATAATGGCATGCTAAATTTGACCAAGTCAAGTTGTCAAATGGTTTTAAGATTAATGAATGTGATAAATAGGTATATGTTAAGAACACTCATAATGGTTTTGCCATTTTGTGCTTGTGTATAGACGACATGCTAATAATGGATAGCGTTAGTGAGGTTGTCAAGGCGACCAAACGCATGCTCACAAGTAAATTTGGTATGAAAGATATGAGGGTTGCAAATGTTATTTTAAGAATTAAAATTCATACAACATTTGGAGGATTAGCTCTATCACAATCTCATTAAATTGAGAAGATTCTTGAAAAGTGCAAGAATTGAGACATTATACAAATAAAGACCTCAGTAGATGTTAATTTACATCTTTCAAAAAATACTGGTAAAAGCAAAGCTTAAAATGAGTATGCTAGTATACTAGGAAGTCTAACGTATGTCATGAACTGTACTAGGCCAGATATAGCTTGTGTTGTGTGCGATATAAGTCGATTTATAGTTAATCTAAATGAAAATCATTGGAGAGCTATGAAACATATATTGGGCTATTTGAAGCATACTCAAAATTATGCTTTGCATTACACAGAGTATCCAGCGGTACTTGAAAGATACTATGATGCAAATTGAATAACCGGCACAAGAGACAAAATCCACAAGTGGGTATGTGTTTATACTTAGTGGGGGAGCAATGTCTTGAAAATCATCCAAACAAACTTGCATTGCGAGGTCTACTATGGAAGCAAAATTTATTGCTTTGGATAAGCTGGTGAAGAAGCTAAGCGACTTCGAAATTTCTTAGAAGACATTCTTAATTGGCCTAAACTAGTGCCAGCTGTGTGTGTTCATTGTGATAGTCAAGCGGCAATAGGCAGGGCAAGGAATGTCATGTATAACGGGAAGTCTCGACATATACATCGAAGACACGATACTGTAAGACAACTACACTCTAGTGGAATCATCACGATTGACTTTGTGAAGTGAAAAGATAATATTGCAAATCCATTAACAAAAGCCCTAACTAGAAAAATGATTATGAAAACATCAAAGGGAATGGGTTTAGGGCCTATAAATTAAGTCATCATAATGGAAACCCTACCTAGTTGACTGGAGATTCCAAGATTTAGGTTCAAAGGGACAACCAAGTTATGCAAGCGGTGTAGAGTACTGTCAACTCTTACTCATTCTCGTATGGAGACAATACTAACATGTAAAGGTCAAGTGTAAGCTTTTAATGATTCTATTTTGGGTATGTGTTATACCACACATTCGAAAATCACCTATGTGAGTGTAAAGTGAGTGCCGCTTCTATGAAGAATTTGAAACCCCGAATTCTCGAAAGCACTTGTGAAACCAGACAGTGTTCATGACCAAAACAACACAACAGTGATAACCAACTTTGTTTGAGAGATAGTTATGTGATTCCTATTGTCTTGACTTACACCGAAGGTCGACAATTCAAAGACATCAAGTCTACTAATTGACTAAGTAAGTCCGATAGATCTCACCAGGAAAAGTTCAAAGTTTCCGACTACTTATTCCAATGCAGCGTTCTCTCATGGAATTATCGCACATTGCATCTCACGCATGCACAAAGAGTCATGATATATAAATTTCTCATTCATATGGGGGATTATTGGGATTTTGGTATCCAAATCCCATAAAAGGTGAATGAGAAGTATGGTTTAGACAGTTTTGTTTTTCACCGAACAGACATGTCTGTTCGAAATTTTATTTTATTTATTTTATTTTATTTTTTGACAGATTTGTCTATTCATGATTGTTCGCCTATTTATTTTTGGACAGATATGTTTGTTCTTGAATCGAACGAAACTTTCGGTTCTTTATGACTCTTCATTGTTTTTAAATAAAACAAAAAACATTTGTGTTTTCGCATGGCATTTTTCTACTGCTCTCTTGTTCTTCATCATTATCATTTTTTGTGCGATTAATCTTTAAAGTTGCGTTCAACGGTTTTCTTTTGAAGAAGTACTACTTCATAAGAAAGGTGATCCGTTCTATCCTGGGAGGCAATTGCTCAAGAACCTTGGATACCGGTGGAGGGGACAAATTATTTTAAGGACACAACGTGAATTCGTTGGGTTCAGATCATTCATCAATATTCGGATTACTCATCTGCGCTTTAAGGTTTGTCGAACAACTTTCTTTTGCACATACGAACATTCAAGAATCAATAAGATAAATATTGTATCTTGATTTCTCTTTCTTGTCTCTATTCTCTATTTCGTTGTATTTGTATGCTACTCCTAACAATAGGGGCGTAACCAAGTCAAGTTGCTTATGATCTAATCGAGTTCGACGAACAGATTACTCAAGCTCAATAACAAATTACTTGAGTTCGGGTCAATTATTTTTTACGTCGAATAGATCAAGTACTTAACTGAGTCAAGCTTGGATTTCAAAATACTTGACTCAAGCAGCTCGTAAGATTAATTGAATAACTGCAATTTTTTTTGTATCTTAGTTATGTTTAAGCATTTACAAATAGATTAAATTATTAGTTCTTCGCTGACAGTGTATTTCAAGATTCGAGCTCTTAATTTGGAATTTAACTCGAGAGTAAAATTTGTTGATTGATTGAGTCGAGTCGACTCAAACTCGTGCTTGAAAAATCAAGTTCTATTGCGCCTTGGACATACGAACTGAAACGAGCTCGAGCATTGAATCGTGTATACTCGACTCTACTCAGAATTCCGCTCCTATGCCTATTTCTTTTAAGAGTAATGCTGAGATGACTCAAGTTCTGGCCCGGTTGTTGAATTGGAGATCAGAACATTTATGTGGAGCATCTAACTCCACTGCACGGTCCGCAGTAGCTAGATAGCAAGGACTCACGTGCAATCACCACCACCGGCGATTGAATTTCGGGCCGACGGTACGGGGGTCGTCAGATCATCGGTTTCTTCCGTCACAGCAATTCATATACATGCAGGTCAATTCCACCAGAGCAATTTGATAGTGTGATGGCTGGTCAATCGTCAATTTTCCTGTCATGAAACCGTGACGGGTCAAAGGGTATGAGCAAATTTCGATAGATGGATCAAAATCCGCCGTGCCGTGTTGTGTCGAGTCATCCCTATTGAGGATTGAGAAGTTGACATGGATTTTTGAGTTCTAGGAGAATTAGAAGCCATTCGTATTCCCACACAACCATTCGATTTGTTGATCCGCGTTGCACCCACTAAGTTTTTACCTTTAGCCTAGTCAAAATCACATTCATGCATAAGCATATCCATGGTCGTCCGAGCGCGAGATTAGATCCTAGATAGACAATGATGTAAACAGTGACACGATTGTAACAAAGTGAAATGTGGTCTCTTGCGGTCCCCAAGCATTCATTATCTTCATCAACATGCACCTTACACAGAAATAAAATGTTCCATCAGGACACTCATTCGTTAAACAATCGATCTTATGTGAGAAGGAAACCCTCGTCCGTGACTTTAATACCAAAAAGTGCCGAGAAAATCTCCCTGAAAATGACCGACAATTTAATAAAAGTGTGCTCGACTGATTTGAACGTTGACAGTCAAGCAACAACTTCATCGATGGCGACCGGGTATTCCTGAATACAGGAAGCCCATGGACCCTTCTCGGACTCGCCGAGAATTGGCCGAACACATTCCAGGATGAGGCTGATGCACTTGGGCCCGCTCCCCATCCCGAGCTGCCACACCTTGTCCCCTTTCTTCACTCTCTGCTTGGCTTCCATGTAAGCCAGCTCGTACCACAACGACGACGACGATTGGTTCCCAAACCTGTACAGCGTCATCAGAGCAGCCTCCATGTCCACCTCTCCAAGCTTCAGCCCCTTCGCGATCTCCCTTATCACCGGCCGCCCCGAGGTCGGCAAGCAAACGTGTTGCACCACGGTCTTGAAGTTGGGCACGTAAATCTCGCACGACTTGTCGATGAACCTCTTCCGGAGGACCGAGAGGCCGTGCCAGAATTTCTCCGTGAAGGGCAGGACTCTCGACCCAAGAAGCGTCATGTTGGACCGGAGTGTCTCTCCTGCGACTTGCAACAAGTCCCGCTTGAAGGCGACACCGAGTTTCCCATCGGCGTCCTCTTCGCGGACCGCCGAACTGTATGCTTTGTCCTCGAAGGCTCTTTGGGTCCTTAGAGAGTGGACGAGCTTGTACTTGGAGGCGTTCTTGGCTTTCGGCTTGTTGGTGAGCAAGATGGCAGCGCTTCCCATGCGGAAGAGGCAGTTGAGGAGCAACTTGGGCCGCTCGCGGCCCGAGTACCAGCCGGTCGACAAGATCTCGGTGCTCAAGACGACGGCGTACGAGTCCTTGTGGACCTTAAGGAGACTCTTGGCCATGTCGACACCGAGAGCGGAGGCGCTACAGCCCATGCCCGAGATGTTGAAGCTCTTCACATCGCTCCTCATGGAGTACCGGTTGACAATGATGGACGAGAGAGATGGCGAGGGGCAAAAGCCACTGCAGTTCACTATGAGTATGTCGATGTCACGAGCGTGCACGTTGGTTTTCTCCAGGAGGTCGTCCAAGACCGGGAAGAGCACCATGTGGACTTCTTTGACGGAATCCTGGAAGTCGGTTTTGGGAGGAATGTAGTGCAGTTGTGGAGGGAGGTACGTCTCTTCGCTTTGGCCTGAGGAAGCGAGGATCTTGGCCATGAAGTCGATGCTGTCCCGGTCGAAGATGTTGAACATCGACGCATGTTCCAAGAAGGAAGTGAACGGGACCTTGCAGGAGCTTGGAGGCTTCAGGCACGAGAAGTCCACGAGGTAGACTTGGTCGGCGCCCGAAACGAACCGTTTGAGGGTGAAGAAGGCGAGGAAGCAAGAGAAGAAGAGGTAATGGAAGACGGGTGCCCATTTATGGAGGAGAAAGAGGGTTTCAAGTGCAAGAAGGGCTGCAAGGAAGGAGAGTCTCACAAGATCAAGAAAAATGGAGACAAAGTGCTTTGAGATTGATGGCCAAAGAAGGTCGTGGTAATGGTCATGGTCATCATCATAACCAAGCTTGGAGAGAGAGTCCATCAGATCAAACTCAGAGTAAAATGACTGAGAGAAGCGAGAGTGGTGGTGGTGGTGGTGGTGGCGGCTTCAGACTTGTGATTACTCGAGGGATGTGAAGGATTTAATGCCATGCAATGCATGGACAGAGATGATGTTTCCCTCTTGAATAAATAGGGGTTTAAATGAGTCTCCGTGTGCTGACTCTGCCTAGTAAAATCATTATTTCTTTTCTTTTTTTTCCTTTTTTAAGAATTATTACGGTTGGCAGATGCACCCAACTACTGCTTCCGATTTAATGCCTTCGAGCACTAAAAGCTAATAAATGTTTAGTGTAGGCTCATTATGTTGGGAGCACGCAATAAGGCCGTTCCCTTGTCCGGGAAGATTGTCAATAGGAAGCCTCGCCTCAATGCGAGCCCGTCAATATATCTACACTTTCATTCAAAGATTTAAGCTAACTCAACAATTTGATACACATTGGGAGTATGTCACAATCAACCAGCCGCTCTAATATCATTTGTTGGGCACGCACAATAAAAGCCTGATATCTTACACCGAGAGATCGCCTAGAGGGAGCATAAATTCGAGTCTATCAATATATCTAGTTGGACCCACATTCACTCAAAAGGTTAAACTCATGAGTTATGAGTCAAGTATGATATATTAACTGCTCCGCACCATAAATTATACTAGACATGTTCTGTTTAACGAAACTAATGAGTTACATCATCAGAAAATAGGGAGACCTAAGCTGGATCCCAAAAGCTTATGACGCATGAAAAACATGGAGGACAGAACTTTCTAGAGTTCAAAAAATGAAATAGGTAAAAGAAGACCATGAGAAGCCACGCCATCGATCAATCTAGGAGCTAGGCACGATATTGAACTGTACCTTCGGTTTCTTGGTTCTCGTGGATTTACTCTTCCACCAAATGATCATGTCAAGAGATTTAAAATTTCTTATTCCAACATGCTTAGAAAGTGTGATGTGGCGAGATAATTTTGAATATATACAAAGAAGCCGACGAAATCAAAGGGGATGACATTGGTAGAACTTACTTATTGCAAGTGAGATGGTGCACTATAATACGAACCGCCGGGCAGCTAACAACGTTAAATTCGGGCCATAAAAAACAAGCCTAATGCAGATGTTTCGAAAACAGCCTGTCGAGAGTTTTGGTTGCATACTGGTTGTACCAAAATTTAACCCGGTCGTCGATATGAGTGAACTCGTGGCTCAAGACAAATTGGTTATCAGCATTATGTGTGTGAGCCATTGCTGACGATGAAAAGAGTGGCCAATATTAATTTACGTTAATGGCCATAAATCAACTATTGATATACGACAGCATACGGTTGACGATTGTCATAGCAAAACTAATCGGCAAAGATGCCGATGAAAAAATAAAATGATAAGCTACCGATTAAAATGCAAAATGAAAACCAGATATATAAAAGATGCCCAGAAACGGTTATAATATTCTAATTTGAAATCACTCGGGGAAAGAGTGATGGAGTCCAGCAGATCATGGAGAAGAGATCAAGGCGGAAGATCAATGCACGAATTTAAAGGAGTAACCACCCGAAAATAAGATCGTGGCATTATGAGAACATGGGATCGAGATTCTCTGAGATATGGAAGCATGGCTAAAACCGCAGAAGAACTGCTCTCGAGTGGTTATGTCATAAGCACTATAAATACTAGTGCTCAACTATAGGAGCCCCTGGGCACAAACATACAAACATATTATCTTTCAATTCTTGCACTGTAATTGCAATTTCTAGATTTGCGTCATCGATTAAATTTCGACGTGTTTTTTAGCTACAGTTTCCAAATCTGCGTTGTCGATTAAATTTCGGCGTGCATCTTTGTACTTGGGTGCTTCTTCATCTATTAAATTATGGTGTTGCATATTTACGTTGTCAAGCTTTATTGTTGATTAAATTTCGTCATAACTTGTGTACATTTGGTTCTGTTTGAAGTGATTACATTCTTGGGCTTTGTCGTCAATTAAATTCTGACATAGTTGTCGCAACCCTAAAAATTTTTTTTTTTTCGGGCTAATGGATTATTAAAATTGAACTTAACTCGGGTCCTCCCAAACCCTACCAATTCACAACTTAAGATTTAAGTTCTTAACATGCAAATGTTTTCATACTTGGAATTGCCACTAATCAATTTACGGTAGATCGATTAGAAACCTAAATAAAACATAGGGAGATATGTTTTATTTCTACGAACCAGAGATTCTAAGCCCGGGGACTTGATTACGCTAGATCTAGTCTAACGCCCTTTCAGTACCTTTTCTTTTCAAAAATGCTTTGGCAGGTAGTTTAGATCCATTTTAACTTAATTACTAACATGTGAGGTGTTCATGCGGGTGCACAAACCACCAATTTAACACCCAAGAAAGCACTAAATAAATTGCCAAATTGGAAGAATTACTTACCTCGAAGCAACGCAAGCATCTGCATTGTTAGCTAGAAAATCACATTGACACCCTAATATGATTTCTAATTAACAAGCAATTCACTCGATTTCTCTTTCTTTGGATTTTCACTTATTTAAATGAAATCTAATATATATGCAATGATGTGTAAAAATGACACGCGAATTAATGCAACCTAACATGCAAACTATATGTCATGCGACGACGTGACCTAATTCTAATAACGGACGAATGAATATTTTTGGTATTTTTCTCATTGAAATTCGGAATTATGAAAAATGCCTAAAATAACATGCAACCTAATGACTTTCTTTTTTTTGGTATTTTCTATTAAAATTCGGAATGATAAAAATACCTAAAATAACATGCAACCTATGATGACTTAATCTACCCTAGCATGATTTCTTTTTAGGATTTTTGTTAAAATTCGAAATAATAAATTGCTGAAATTAAGAATGCAATCTATCCTAATTTAATCTACCCTAAGATGACCTTTTTTGGGTTTTTTTATGAAAATTCGGAATAATAAAATAACCTAAATAATCTATTAAGATTAGAATATTACTTAATTTAAACTAGGAAATAGATCATCTCAAGTACTAATTTAAATTAAATAACTACTCTATCTTCTAGATATATTCAGGATTCCTATACATGCAAAAAAAACTCTAATTCAAATCTAATTGATATTTTTTGAATTTTCTGTTTATTTAAAAAAAGGAAAACAATTAAATAAACATGGATAGTAACCACACTCAAAACGTCCACGCGATTCGCCATATTCGTTTCAAACTCGGATTAGACACAAAAATCGAACTGTCGGTCATATCTATAGGGTTATAGATATCGATGGAAAGCTGATTATTCAAATTTGGAAAGCAGATAAATTCCATCATCGTATCCAAATAATTATGGATAAGATAATGAAATTCCATATCGCCGCGTATCGAACCTTAGGGTTAAGGTCAAATAGTCATCCAGATACGTTGCTAAATTAGGAAATTTTCCTAATTTTGAATATTCAAAAATATTGCTGATATCACATAATTATCCTAATTTTTCTAATATTCCACGTGATATTCACAAAATATTCAAACACTCAAAAATTAGAAAAACAAATATTCTAAAAATATTGGATAATGTCTACTTACCTAATTTGTAGATAATCTCCAAATTTTGAATTCGGTTCGGGATCGCGGATCACGGCGACGAGCGGCGGTGGGATGGTGTCGGGAACGGCAACGGCGTCTCACGTATGGCCGGGGGCTTGCTGGTCGTTTCGATGGTTGCCTCGATTCACGGAAAAACTTAGAGAAACCTGCAAAATAGAGAAATTCCAAGCCCCGGACTAGCTCGGCAAGGAACAGCTCGCGGTGAGACTCGGTTTGACAGTGGGCAGCGTCTCGGTTCAAGTGGATGTCCCGGTGCAGGAAGCCTCACAACGAGGACAACAACTCCAGCGTTTGTCGGACAAACCGAGCGACTCGTAGTGACGAATGTACGATGATAGTGAACGTTGGTGTCGTTGAAGTTGCGTTGCCGAGACGTGTCGTGTGATGGACACAAAAATCCTCCAAGTGGGCGCCTTTGCTGGTGGTGTTGCTAGCTTCGTGGAGGGCTGAGGCAGAACGTGGTGTAATTTGCGTAGTGGTGCAGCGGCAAGAACAACAGCGAGATCCTCAAGCGCCGTGAAGGAAGCAGGACGTCATCTGGCTTCTTCTGGATCAGCAGGGCCTTACCTTGGACGAGTCTTCAATTGGGCAAGGGGAACAACTTGTCTGATGCTTTGTGGAAATTCTGACTTTGCATGGGGATGGACGAAGCTGCAGTTCACACGAAGTTGTTGACTTCACTAGTCAACATGCAAACAATCTGGACTCCTTGATTATTGTTGTGGGGGCGTCTGACCAATGAAGAGTGTGGCTGTGCATAGAGAAGCAGCAACGGAAGCGGCAACTTCTCGGTTTAAAGCGGCGAAAGTGGTGGAGATGTTCTCTGTCGGGATAGCGGCATCGTGGGGGGCGCGGCAAGCGGCAGCGGCAACAAGCAACGTGACAGCGGACGCACGCGAGCGGCGGCGACGGTTCACCGGTCTTCTCCCTCTCTCTCACTTGGACTCTCTAAAAAAAATCAGATCTGAATTTCTGACTTCTGAAATTGTGTTGTCCCCCTAAAAATCTAACCTAAACATGTTTATATAATACTAACCTAGGTCAATTAGATGGGCTTACTAATCCTAATGGGCTTAGGCTTGGGCTTAGGTTTTAATTAACATCTAAATTGGCTGAATTAACTTAGGCTTTAATTAATTAAATTCAACAGACTAAATCAAGCCCAAATTAAAACGACCGAGCCCGTTTGACTTGAAATTCCCGGCCCTTGCATTCCGAGCGAACCGAGTTTTGTTCGATGAATTTTAAGCTCGTTCGCCATCGCCAATTCGATGCAAAATGCAATAAACCTAAACTATATGCTATGCAATTTAAATATTATTGTTTAAGGGTTAAAATTTAATCCCTAATTTTCTATGCAAATTACACTAAATGGTCGGTAAAATTTAGGTTATGTACATTTAGTTCCTTTTGAAGTGAAGTTATCGATTCTCTAGTTGTGATATTTCCCGTTCGGAATCTTCATAGAATCTTTATTTTCTCAAAAATTGAAGAATAATTTTCGGTGAAAGATATTTCATCACGGGAGTCGAATACCGGCTAAACACATATGTTGACGATAGATTCCGCTTTTCAAAATATGTCCTATGCAATACATGTGGTTTTTATCATTGGAAATACCGTGAAAATGGAGTCACGATGCAGAGAAATCAATACATCAACACCGGTATGGACGCCTCGCAGAAGATTGGGAAACGTTATCTCAACAAGCTCCGCATTATCATTATGAGGAAATATTAGGAATATGATAGAAAGTGTCCCTAAGTATGCTTCGAAAGTAGTGTTGTACAATAACATGTAATTAAAGAATATAGGGTTAATACCATGAAAATGTTAAACTGGTATATCTGTGATAATTTTACTCAAAACTAATTTTTTAACCATCAAAAATCCCAAACTGATACATATGTGATAAATTTACCCTAAACTATTTCTTTTACCATAAAAAACCTCACACTGGTACATTTGTAATAATTTTATCTCGAATTAATTTTTTGACCATAAAAAACCTCAAACTGATACACTCTATTAATTTTTACTGTCAAATTGCTAAGTTTGATGACACATGATATTTGACAGGTATATCAGTTTGGGGTTTTACCCCTCTGTTTCTCACAAGTTTACCAATTTGTGATTTTTCGTGATATTAATCCAATTTAACGAATACTAGCGGAGGGAAAATTTATCACAAATGTACTAGTTTAAGGTTAGTTTGGGGTAAAATTATCACAGATGTACCAATTTGGGGTTTTTGGTGGTTAAAAAATTAGTTCGGAGTAAAATAGTCATAAATGTACCAGTATAGGGTTTTTGTTGGTAAAAAAATAGTTAAGGGTAAATTTGTCACAGATGTACCAGTTTGTGGTTTTTGGTGGTCAAAAAATTAGTTCAGGATAAAATTATTACAGGTGTACCAATTTCGGATTTTTCGTGGTATTAACCCAAGAATAGATTTTCAATATTCAGAGTCATATAATACTCAATAGAAATTGTTAATTCCATATGTTGGTCCTTATGCAAGTGTCCCTGAGATTGTTGCTAACGAGACCCGGTTGAATGTTGTATGGTGCACGTTTATCAAATGGGAAGAGATCTTGTAATCGGGTGGGTTGAGAGAATTGTGTGTAGCATTGCCGGACACTGCACGGGTATGGTCGGAAATTACACCGTACAGTTAGGTATTAGTTGACCGCTGTGCATAATGTCATATAATTATAGGCCGTGAATATCAATGCTTCTAAGCTTTCCCCCTCTCTCTCTCTCTCTCTGTTCTTCACTGTGAATGATCGTGACGATGGATTTGCTAGGAATTGTCCGCATGCATGAGCCGTGGTGTTATAAAGTTTACAGATGGTTCCCTGCAGCTTGTGGCCCCGGGAGTCTACGGCTTCTCCACCATGCACGATCTTTGCTGGAGTAATGGGCGTACGGGTGAATGCAATCCATGGCATGCTCGCGTTTTCGGTTCATTAATTTATGAAAACAGCACGGGGTATCCAAGACTTTTTCGGCTCGGCTACAAGGAGCATGCATGTGTCGAGGAAGGCAATGTACAACATGGTATAGGGCGTGGAGAGTTTTGCGGAAGAAGCTAGGTGAGTTGTATGCGTTGAATTTGTCTTGAAGAATAACCGGAAAGTTACACCTTGGAAGTGCGTCGTCAAAGCTGGGTTTATTGTATCTCAGCCCTCATTTTCCAATTCTAGTCTAGTACGTCCGGCTACAATCTAGAACTGCTATTTCTTACTCCTAATGCATTAAATCAAATTTAGGTGGAGTTCATGCTGCATGTGCATGTACCCCACTTATAGGTGATTTGCTATCTGCCTTGTCACCTTACTCCTACCACAACCATGCTTTTCTGCCCTCGAGGCATCTTAGAAAAACTATCCTATGTAAGGAATGCGAACCCATTGTCACGTTAAGGCCTATCTATTAGAACCAACTCGTTACTGTTCTTGTATTTTCTTGTAGGGTGTGGAAAATTTTGCTTTCGTCTAAAATCAGAGCTTATATGCGAATCGCCAAGTCTGTGAGCAGTTTCTTGTTGGAGTGATGAAGAGCACCATTGGTTTAGCGATCTACTTATAAGAGATACACCAGCTATTGAATCCTAGACATTGATGAGGGATGCATCAAATATGAAAGAAAGTGGAATCAAAATCTTCAGCGGATCTCCCACAATAGGCCTCATCTACCATTCATTTGGTGGTTTGTCGATGTGGGCTCCTTTATTATCTATCCAATCGATGGTAGTGGAGGAAGTTTCATGCGAAGATTCACTGTTGATGCATGTTTAATTGTTTCTATAAAGCAAGATAGGGACTCAGCGGGACAGACGAGGCCTAGATGACGCTTTAAATGAGGCCACTACGGCTTTGTTCACATGGAGAAAGCATAAATGCGATCAAGGTGGTGGACTCCTTTGTGCAGTAAAGTTGGCTTTACCAGTTACTATGGTCTGCGTCCGTACCATCCGTTTGACATGGTTGCTCAATCAGGAATCTGCCAAAATCAACCCATTCATCGATCCGGATCACACGGTCCCAATGCATTTCTAGTTACAAAAAGGTTTTTGCTCCAATGGAGGTTCTAGGAATATTTGAAGAACAGATCTCAATACATTGATAACCGTCGGATCAAAGGAAAAGTAAATCATATCGGTCGTAAATCTAATTTTTGTATAGGATTTGCAAAAAAAGCACGTAAAGTTCCGATCGGGCCCAACGGCTGGACAAACAATTGCCATCTTGTGGAATGTTTGTAAGGTCCAAAGGTGTCTCATTGGCCTTGGAGTGCTCGCCGGCTCCCTTTCCTTTCAACTCCCAAAACTCAAACCACGCGGGCTCAAATCGATTTCGAGTCAAATTCTTCAATGATGATTATACAAACTCGAATCCAACTCCTCCAAATGTCTATGATCCTAAGCCCGCCCGATTTTAATATTTGTGTCTATTTAAATATTGTAAATATGTTCACAATGCAATATAAATGATCAAAGATTAAATGTCACTCCCCGAATCCCGCGGGCACGCAGCACCCCTCTTCGGTCGTTGAGATGCAACGTCCCAAGACTCGTCGCCGACCCTTCATTTTATCTTTTAATTACGCATGCGGAAGCAATCACAAAAATCCTCGGACAACAACAATAAACAAGGATAGTTAGGAAAATAAATGACAACAGTCAAACAACATTATTTTGGTTTTCACTTGATTAACCCCTGGGAACATTCTTACAAGCCCACTTCGGGCGATACCACAAAAAGCCAGCAAAAAGATAAAAGGCTAGGGTTAATCTATTCTACCAACAGGTCGATCCCAAAAAGCCAGCTTCCAGACACCCTAAACCAAACTGGATGCATCAACATGCTAAGGGCCTGAAAAGTGATTAACAACAACAAATGAGACAAAAATCTTAATAAGTTAACGGCCTGAGCCCCGCTAAGGAGACCAACTCGCACAGGGTCCCTAACCAGGCAATACAGCATCAACAGCAACAGCATTAAACAACCACAGGCATCCTTACCTCGCCTTGGTATACTCGCTGATGAAATGAATATGCCACATACACGAAATATTTAAAGAGATTTTTTACGCATTAATGCATCACAGTCACGGGTGTCTCGATTATATGGCAAAATTCACTTGGGCACGTTCCATACCATACCTAGCAGTCTCTACCTCATAATCAAATGCTATGCATCACACGTATTCCAATGATTACGCCCCCTCGAGGCCACTACTCATCAAGCGATCTGCAGCAAGATGGCAGCCTTCCTGTATAATCGAGCTTCGTCTTGTCCCGTTAGGCACGGTTACATCAAACGATACACAGGATGACTACATTCCAGTACGGCAATATCAAACGATACGCAGTAAGATGATATCCCATAAGGACCATCGAGTCCGGCCTCAGGCCGCGACAAGGCATCCGGAGTATCGACAATCCAGATAATCTCCAGACATTTGATAAATCGAGTATTGTCAAGCGATCTACAGTATGTCCCCAATAAATCAGGCATCATCAAGCAATCTACAGCAAAACGGCTCCGACGTGTGACCACACGAGCACACGAGCATTCCGGCCAATTATTATCTTTTCAATTAACCCATGCGTCCATGAATAGTGCTCACACAATACCGCATAGCAAACCAAGTGGTTACACATACAAATAGTCAATCAATTCTTACAAGCTTCGATGCCAAACATGTTTACCAACCACAAGCATCACTATCATTACTTGGTATAACTATAAAAATAGATTAATTCCAAAAACCTCATAAATTTTCCTTAGAAACTTTCGTTCAAAACCATTTGTCAAATAGTTAATTTAATACAACAATTCATGGTATAATCGCCAACATTCAAGCTAGAAATCATAATTTGAGATCAAAGATTTTCCGAAATAATAATAAATAAATTCGAAAATTAATTATTTAATAATATCCAAAAACAATTTATTTTCAAAATTCAAAATATTTTCTTGAATCATAATCATTCAAATCATGCTAAAAATGCCAACTTATATGGCAAAATCCAATATTGGCATCACAATTTGACGTTAGAAATTTGTCCGAAAATAATAATATTTAATTTCAGAAATAATTATTTAATAATAAAATGTTAATATTTAAATCCGAAATAATTATTTTAATAATAAAATAATATTTAATTCAGAAAATAAATTTATTTAATAAAATAATCAATAATGATAAAATAATGATAACTTATTAGTAAAATAGCGATAACTTATCATAAACATATCGATAGCTTATCACGTAACTAATAATAACTTATCGAACCATTACCGATAACATATCGCTAAAAACACCGATAACCTATCACTAATCCTACTTAAACAATTAATAACTTAACCTAAACATAATCTAAACTATCCTAAGTAAGTTTAACACCCTAAACACGGGATTAAGGGTTAACTTACTCGGCTAACTCCGGCGAAGGCGCGAGAACGACGGCGGTGACAAGGGCGGTCCGTGGTGTCCTTGGAATGCTCCAGCAAGCGGCGAACTGGCGTAGCGAAGAAGCGGCCGCTATGGGGCTGATCCGGCAACACCTGGGGCTATTCCGGCAGAAGTGGCTGCTGGTGGCGGCAGCTAGGGGTGCTGGATCGCGGCGGCGAAAGTCCAGCGAGTGACATAACTCGCCCGGCTGGAACAAGCCAATGACGGCTATTGCGGGAGACTGGGCAGAGTTGCTCGGTCTGGGAAAGGGCTGAAGTGGTGGCAGACGCAGCAGTGGCGGCGGCTGGACAAGGCAGAGCCAGACAGGGGCGAGCTCGGCCCGGCGAGCTGCAAGCTAGACTCGTTGCGGCGATGGGCGGCACAACAACGTCGCAGGTGGTAGGGCGACGGAGGGCAGGCCAGCGATGGCTAGGCAGTGCCGGACCGCGGCGAAAGCGGCAGCGACCTGGTGCTGTGCGCAACGCGAAAGAGAAAAATTGTGACATTCCGAATTTTGACCTATTTTTGGGATTTATAAAACGTATAATTCGTCAATGTGCTTATAGTAAAATCTCACCCAGGAACTAATCACTCCCAATTATTGTTTTTCAAATTGAGATTTCGCTAAAATTGCATTCGATCGTATTTTGTCGTTATTTAGAGCCCCAAACTTTGGTGTTGAATTTTACGAGATTTCATAACGAATTTAATTGGACGGTGTCAATATTATTGTGGCTCACCTCGATATTACCGGGGATAGGTGAAAAGTGAAATTTTGACTAGCTGCGGATTTGGACTGGTAGACCTCCTTCGTACTATGTTTTATCTAGTGTCCGTCAGCCAAATCCTAATTTATTAATTAGGATTTTTCGTGACCTTTAGATCAATTTTGGATTTGAATCGTGGCCATTGGATCGCGATTATTGCAATTTGACCACTCTCTCTCTCTCTCTCTCTCTCTCTCTCTCTCTCTCTCTCTCTCCTCTTTTCCCGCCGGCTCCCCCCTACGCGCCTGACCTCCCCCCACCAAACCCCTTCATTTCCTCCCTTTTTTTCTTTTTCTTTTCCCTTTCTTCTCTTCTTCTTCCTCCTTCCCCTCCCGACACTATTGTTTCTGGCTTCTGGTTTCTGCTTCTCCATGTTGCCCAATGCCAACCGCCAGCTTGTCCTCGCCGAAACCAGCCTCGCGCAGCCGTGCCGTCTATCCAGCCGCTCCTCCTCTCCCCTGTCCGCGCGCAGCAATGAGCTCGTCGATGCTGCTCGTCGCGCCCAGCACTGTCCAGCCGTGCCGTGGTTACCCCTCTGCCGCGCTCCGTCGTTCTAGCCTCCGCCGCTACTCCGTCCGCCACCACCTCAGCTCAACCCCAACCAGGCAGCTCCGCCCGTCAGCCACCCATCGCTGACCGTTTCAACCGAGTGCGAGTAACGACCTCGCCGGACCGAGCTTGCCCCTGCCCACCTCCGCTCGCCGCCGTGCACCGCCGTCCCGGACATCCTCCGTCCATCTCACCGCTTGCCACTGCTACTCCAGCCACCAAGGCCACCACCTCCGGCCATCATCCCCATCGTGAATCTGCCCCAAGCCCCCATCGGACCAGCCACCAGCAGCTCGCTCCCCTTGCCACGCCCGTTTGCCGCTCGCCAGAGCAAATCCGAGGATGCCACGGACCGCCCTCATCACCGCCGTCGTCCCCGTGCCTTCGCCGGCGTTAGCTGAGTAAGTTAACCTCTAATTCCGTGTTTATGGTGTTAAACTTGCTTAGGGTAGTTTAATTAAGATTTAGATTAAGTTAATGTTGGATTATTAGATAACCTTTGGCGATAGGTTATCGTTCATACGATAAGTTATCATTGTGTTTGTGATAAGTTATCGATTATTTTATTAAATTATTATTTTCGAAATTAATTATTATTTTATTATTTTTCGAATTAAATATTAATATTTTATAATTAAATAATTAATTTCTGAAAATTAAATATTATTATTTTCGGAAAAATTTCTAACGTCAAATTGTGATGCCAATGTTGGATTTTGCCGTATAAGTTGGCACTTTTAGCAAATAATTTGAATGATTTTGATTCGAGAAATATTTCTCGAATTTTGGAAGATAAATTATTTTTCGGATATTATTAAATAATTAATTTCCCAATTTATTTATTATTATTTCGAAAAATTCTTAATCTCAAATTATGATTTTTAGCTTGTATGGTGGTGATTATGTCGCGAATCATCGTATTAAATTGTTTTTACGACAAATTGTTTTGAACGAAAGTTTTCAAGGAAGACTTATGAGGTTTTGGAGTTAAATTATTTTATTGTTATGCCAAGTAATGTTAGTGACGTTTTGTGGTTGATAATCATGTTTGGCATCGAAGCTTGCAAGAATTGATCGACTGTTTGCATATGTGACCACTTGGTTTGTTATGTGGCATTGTGTGAGCACTATTCACGGATGCATGGGCTAATTGAGAAGATAATAATTGGCCGGAATGCTTGTGTGCTCGTGTGGTCACACGTCGAAGCCGTTTCGCTATGTATCGCTTGACGTTGCCCGATTTATCGGATGTATGGGGATTATCTGGATTGCCGATACCCCAAATGCCTTGTTGCGACCCAAGACCGAACTCGATGCTCCTTACGGGATACCATCTTACTGTGTATCGTTTGCTGTTGCCATATTGGAATGCCGTCATCCTATGTATCGTTTGGCGTAGCCGTGCCCAACGGGGTGGGACGAAGCCTAGTTATACCGGTAGACTACCATCTTGCAGCAGATCACTTGATGTGTAGTGGCCCCAAGGGGGCGTAATAACTGGATACGTGTGATGTATAGTGCTTGATTATGGGGTAGAAATTGCTAGGCACGGTATGGGACGTGCCTAAGTGTGTTTTGCTTTATAATCAAGGCACGTGTGACTGTGATGCGTTAATGCATGGAAAATCTCTTTAGATACTTTGAGTATGTGACATATTCATTTCATCAACGAGTGTACCAAGGCGAGATAAGGATGCATGTGGTTATGTAATAATGTTATTGTTGATATTGTTTTGCCTAATTAGGGACCCCCGTGCGAGTTGGCCTCCTAAGCGGAGCTTAGGCCGTTAACATATTGAGACTTTTGTCTCATTTGTTGTTGTTAACCTCTTTTTTAGGCCCTTAGCAGGTTGTTGCACTTAGTTTGGTTCAAGGTGTCTAGAAGCTGGCTTTTTGGGAGTAACCTGTTGATGGAGTGGATTGACCCTAGCCTGTTATCTTTTTGCTGGTTTTTTTTTTGGTAATGCCCGAAGCAGGCTTGTAAGAATGTTCCCAGGGGTTAATCAAGTGAAAATTAAAATAGTGTTGTTTGACTGTTGTGATTTGTTTTCCTAACTATCCCTGTTTATTGTTGTTGTCCGGGGTTTATTGTGATTGCTTCCGTATGCGTAATTAAAAGATAAAATGAAGGGTCGGCGACGAGTCCTGAGACGCCGTATCATGACGACCATAGTGGGATGTTGCGCGTCCGTAGGGTTCGGGGGGTGACAAGACTAGCCGGGTCGAGGAAGGTGGCCAGATGGACGGCGCGGCAGCTAGTAGAGCGGCGACGTAAGGCGAACGGCGGCGGTGGCTGGGCTGGTCGCCGGTGAGGACAAGCAGGAAGTAGGAGCGGAAGCTAGAAGCAGTCGGTGTCAAGGGGGGAGGAGAGAGAAGGAGAAGGAAGAAGAAGAAGAGAAGGAGAAAAAGAAAAAGAAGAAAAGGAAGAGAGAGAGGGTCTGACAGAGGGGAGGGAGGAAACGTGCACAGCTAGGTGGCATGCGACAGAGGGAGGAGGGAGAGAGAGAGAGAGAGAGAGAGAGAGAGAGTCAAAGATCGCACTTGAGTGCGATCCGGCGGTCATGATTCAAATCCGAAATCAATCTAATGGTCACGAAAAATCCTAATTAATAAATTAGGATTTGGCCCACGAATACTAGATAAAATATACTACGAGGGAGGTCTACTGGTCTAAATCCGCACCTGGTCAAAATTTCACTTTTCACCTATCACGGGTAATATCGAGATGGGCCACGATAATATCGACACCATCTAATTAAATTCGTCACAAAACTCCAAAAAATTCGACACCAAAGTTTGGGCTCTAAATAACGGTCAAATTCGATCGATTGCGATTCTAGCGAAATCTCGATTTTAAAATAATAATCGAGAGTAATCAGTTCCCGGGCGATATTTTACTATAAGCACATTGACAAATTACACATTTTATAAATCCTAAAAATGGGCTGAAATTTGGAATGTCACATTAAGTGCCACGATCAATGTAACAATACTTTCGTGTTTAGTATTGAATAAAAACTATCACTATAGTTCTCTAATCTTTCAAATTATGAAGGTATTGGTGAAGTTGAGCATTTGTCAATAGGAAACATGTATATAGTTTTCGAGAGAAATTGGATGAAAATGAGAAGTTATGAGAGATGTACTAATTATATGTTTTTTTTATCTTCTTATTACCACTAATTTGGGAATGGATATATTTCCTTCAATTATAGTTGGGGACACCATTAAAAAAATCAAAAAAATGAGACAACTGGTGGTTTCGGCTTAATATATACAAGGTATATTTCAACAATACGTCAAGGGTTTAATTTCAACATACTAATCATTCTTAGTCTATCAAAACAATCCATTTGTTATAACATTAATTATTATACCACAACTTCCTTTAACAATTTAAGTTTTTAGAAATTAACAATAGTCCCACAAAATCTCATACTGGTGTTTTCCAAATAGGATCTTTGAGTTCCTTTTCAATTCTTAGGATTTGATTTTGCCATCTCAAGATGTGTTTTCTAGGACCCCCTCGACCAAGCACTGCATAGAGCAATGTCATTGTCAACCAACGAAATGAAAACCTCAACTCACGTATCGATCCATCTCACTTCAATCTCGTCTCGGGAGGAGTTCTTGGAGGTTTTTGGAACATGCAAGTCCGCTTAATCTCAATCATTAAATCACACTAATCGTGCACAAGATTTGCATGATCTAACGGCAAACATCAAATGAATTCACGCATTTCAAAGAGGAAATCGAAAAAGTCTATAAGACTCACGTGAGTACCACTACCCCCTAATGATCAGAGTGCGCCTGATTCCGACACATTTGTTGTATGGGTGCCAAGTGACATGTAATGCAACGATCCATGGGCGGGGACGATCATCCGCTGTCTTCACCATTGGAACTTATTGGCAAAGTTACAGCAACAGCTCAACCAAAATCGTAGCTGCATCTGTAAGGGACTAAGGACAAAGGGACGGGGTCGCATGACTCGACTTAGGCCAAAAGAAGAAGGAAAAGCTAAAGCCAAGCAATGATTGTGCTACATGTTTCGAATGGTACGTACAAGCCAAGCAATACCGTCGAAGATTATGTAAGGGTCCCGCTTATTTCAATGAAATAGATTTTCAATAGGAGAATGCCTTTATCACTATACATTTTTCTATTGAAACTTAATTATTGCTTAACAAGATTAAACTTTTTCGTTGTTTGATGCACGTCGATAAGAATTTTTTGATAGCTCTTAAATTGTGGTAAATTACTCTGATAAAATTTCAATATTAACAAAATTAACGACAAGTGTCTTGTAACAAACAAATCCTAAAATTTCTTTTCCGGTCAAATTAATATTAAAAACTCACAAATCAATTCGTATAGAAAAACCTTTCTCAAATGTTAAACTCGTTTTTTTTATTGTAAAGTAGGGTACTTGGCAAATTGCTCCGTCTACTTATGCTGGATAAGATTTGTTTGACCAACGTGACACAGGATCGACCGCATTCAAACGCACTTATTAACTCAACCATTCCTTTGCCACCAAAAAATAACCAACTTTTTTGTTATAATCAACAACTGACGGACAAATCAATAGTAATAGAGTTTGATAAACAACGAAAGTTATAGACATCGGCATTGACATATAACTTATGAGTAGCAATATTTTCGGATATTTAAGCTCAACAAATATCAGTTATCTAGGATAAAGTCATTGACCTCGTTATCGACGCTTAGGTGATGAAAGCAAATATGAGCTATCTGGGGATGAAGTCGTTGACATCCACATCAATATATAACTGATGAGTAAAGATATTTTTAGATATTTAAGCTCTTTTGGATAAATGTTACTAGATAATAAGAGACTAAGATATTATTTATATATTTGAATTGCGTAACATTTGTTTGTAACCGTCGATTGTAGGTTTTAAATAATCACATCATACTCTTTGTAAACCTTGACGATCAATTGACAAAAAATCTATCATCTTTCAGTTATTTTTCAATTCTTGTACTTTAGTCGTATAAATTTTGGCATGTACCTTCGTTTTAGTTTTCAGATTTTCGTTGTTGATTAAATTCCTACGTTGTAACTTTATGCCATCTCACTTTGACGTCAATTAAATTTCGGCAAAGTATTTTATGTCATCGGACTTCATTGTTGATTAAATTTCGTTGAAACATATATGCTCCTTGTATTCCATTGATACAATTCCTATCCAGAATCACCCAAGCCCATCTCCTCTTAATAAAAAATTGGAAAACGAATTTAGATGAAAGGTATATCGTCATTGATTAAATTCTAACGAAACATGCTCGAAACACTAAATTCATTTTATTGATTTTCTTCCACTAAAAAGGATGTATGTTGTTGAGCCAATTCGACAAACTTCGCTCGGTGTAGTATTTATCATAAGAGTTGTGTCCTTCATTATCATTTAATTCGGGAGTAATTTGGGAATAAATTCATTCTTAACCATGTGTTTGTGGATTAATATCGATGTACGCTATCGAAATGGAAAAAAATAAGATAAAGGGTGGTTTTCGCTTTGAACATATAGATATTGTTTTCATTTTTATTTTTAACTTTTTATTTGGTCAAAAGATATTGTTTTTATTCACAATCTTGATATTATGGCACGATGATTAGTACAAAGTTCTGGCCCAAAAGGAAGTTACCATGTAATCTTTGTTAAATGCATGATACGTGCAACAATGGATTCAAAAGGATGTTTTTTTTTTTTTTGGTAAGGATGGATTCAAAAAGATGTTGCGGCTGACAAAGGTCACGAATTCAGAACAACGCTGTGTAGACTTTTTCTTTCACAGATTGTGCACCAAATTGAAGCCTCAAAAGCTAAAAGTCGTTCGATTTGCTTTCTTTTTCTTCTTTTTGATCCATCTTCTCCCGGAAATTCCATATGTAGTCCGGAGGCAAAAAGTCGGGAAAGTGAAATCAACACGACACTTGTTCTCCAGCCCAAAGCGCACTCACTTTGACGACCTTTTCGCAGGTTCTTCTTTTGAGGCTTGAGGTGAAGAGCCAAGCGACAATCCACCCGTGAACGATAGCAACCTACCAATCCACCGGACGCGACAACAACCGCAGCAACAACTTGAGAGTCACACTACTGAGAATCTCGATCTTTTTGCTTCTCTTTTGGCCTCGCTCAACCCCGAGAATCTCGACCCCCCCATCTTCTGTTGTGTCCCCTGACTCATCTCTTCTCTCCGCTCATTACATTTGCCTATATAGTCTCCCCCACATTAATCATCACAAAGCACAGATCAAACCCGCTCTCGAACTGCCATTGCCAATCATGGTCGAGCTTCCACGTTCTTTGTGCCTCGCATCATTAGTCCTCCTCTTGCTGTCTCCATTGGCCGTTTCGACGCGAGAGCGAGTCCCGACTCCCCCATTGCCAGTTCTCCCTCTGCCCTCGTACTCGCAGCTCAAATGGCAGCAGCGAGAGATCATCATGTTCCTCCACTTCGGCATCAACACCTTCACCGACTCCGAGTGGGGGACCGGGCATGAGGACCCTGCTATATTCAATCCGGTTGGCCTCAATGCGAACCAGTGGGTGAGCGCGGCCACGGACGCCGGGATTTCGCTCATGATCTTGACTGCTAAGCACCACGACGGGTTCTGCTTGTGGCCTTCTAAGTACACCGATCACTCCGTGGAGAGCAGTCATTGGAAAGGTGGAAAAGGGGACGTGGTTCGAGAGTTTGTGGATGCGGCTAAGGCTCGTGGGGTCGATGCTGGGCTGTACTTGTCCCCATGGGATAGGCATGAACCAAGATATGGTCACAATTTGGAGTACAATGAGTATTACTTGGCTCAATTACAAGAGCTTCTCACCAAGTAAGATCAAAATCAAGATGACGTTTATTCCCATTGTGAATATTAGTTATTAGTGCAATGCATGCCATGATCTTCCTTCTCTGTTTGAATTACTGTTATGTGGGCTTTAGGTATGGGAGTGTGAGGGAGATATGGTTTGACGGAGCGAAGGGTTCAGATGCACCAAACATGAGCTATTACTTCACGGATTGGTTCTCAATGGTGAAGGAATTGCAGAGCTCGATCAACATATTCTCAGATGCAGGTCCTGATGTGAGGTGGGTTGGGAATGAGAACGGATTCGCGGGGACTACTTGTTGGGCCACCATTAACAGGACCGCTCTCTCCATTGGTAACGCAAGCATTGTCGGGTAAGCCTGTCCGATCCCTATCCTTGTGCGTACGATTTCCTTCCATTATCTTTGCCCCAGATTCTCCCTTAGACGATGCACGTACATACACCGAAAATCGATCGCGACAGCCGATTCCCACCCAGATGCTGTGGCGTCGATGTAATAACAGTCGAGGATAAGGGCTGTTTCCCACTTTGATCATAGTCGGCCTGATTTCGGCTCGTCCGAGGCGGATTCACAATCGTATTCAATTCCTTGAAGAAGAAGTGAAGAATTAATTAAACTGGGTCAAGTCAATTTATTGCTCATGAGAAATGCACGGCCATAAAATTTGCCACTCCCAGTCGGTGAATCAATTTAAAATTGCTAGCGAGAAATGCATGCTCATATAATTCGCCAGATTTAGATCAACTAGGTACGGACATGGCACATATTATAAACAAAGAGGGTAACGAGTAGAGATCGGCATAATGGAGTGACAACTCGGCATAATGGAAAGACCAAACTTGTTCCAGTGCCAAAGTCTGGTGTCTTAGGTCACCCACCCATCGAGAGAAACTACTGCTCTGAAATATTGTTGGGTTTGTTCTGTACCTATCATTGATTGATGCTGTAGTTGTGCAGAAGCAAATTCAAACATTTGTGACAAAAATGAATGTGCCGACTTTCCCCTTTTTTCAGACTTTGACAAACGAGTATAGTTTAAACTTTAGCTAAACTAAAGCTAAAAAATCATCCGGCTATCAAAAGTATGGGCTCGCTCGCTTGAATTTAGAACTATTAAATTCGCCCAGTTCTACACATTAGGATAAGATAAGCTCCTAATGATTTTTCTCGTTCTTTTCTTTCACTTTCCTTTTTCATTAGCAAATAGCCGATAGATTCCGATTCTCTTGTTGATTTGGTTAGGTATCTAAACACTGGCGATCCAAGAGGGACTGATTATTTGCCACCAGAATGTGACGTCTCCATTAGAAAAGGATGGTTTTGGCACAAGTCACAGTCCCCCAAAAAGCTGAGCAAACTGCTCCAAATATATTATAATTCAGTGGGACGGAATTGCGTGCTACTTCTCAACGTGCCACCAAACACAACGGGCCTCATTTCCGAGACAGACGTGCACAGACTGAAAGAGTTGAGGAATGCATTGGACACCATTTTCTCAGTCAATTTAGCAGAGAAATGCTCCGTGAAAGCAAGCAGCCGAAGAGGAGGCAAGGACGGTGGGTTTGGGCCTGAAAATGTGCTGGACAGCGACCACTTGTGGACCTATTGGGCTCCAAGGGATGAACATGATGGTGAGGACCACTGGATTGAGATGAGGGCGACGGACGGACGGCTCAGATTCAACGTGGTCAGGATCCAAGAAGCAGTGGGGCTTGGTCAACGGATCAAACGGCACGAGATCTACGTGGATGGCAAGATGATAGCTCAAGGGACAACGGTAGGGCACAAGAGGCTTCACAGGCTCGAAGGAGGTGTGGTCCACGGTAGTGTGGTGAGGGTTAGGATCACTGAATCGAAGGGCTTGCCTCTCATCTCTTCCATTGGCCTGCATTTCGACCCCTTTTGGCAACCCAAGGATGGGAACTGGCTATAATGACATGACATAGGCCGAGGGGAGTGAGGGGAACTTGGGATGAAGGTGATTCTGACTTGAATTTGTCCTAAAGAATAAGTGGAAAGTCACTCTTTGCAAGTGCATCGTCAAATCTTGATCTATCTACGTCTTATCCCTCATTTTCAATTCTAGTCTATTACTTACCTCTCCAATTTTAGACATGCTATCTCTCACTCGTAACACACTTCATCAAATTTTGGTGGACTTGGCGTTACATGTGCACTTGCCTCACTAATAGTTAGTGGGGGTGTGCAATGGCACCGAGAACTGCCCCGAACCGAATCGGACAGACCCAAAACCGGTGGTTCTTAGGGAATCGGCCCGGTTCTCGGTTCCAAGTATGGAGCTGTCCACCTAAACCAAATCGGTAATATATATAATTTTTAAGAAGAATGAAAACCCTAAATCCCTAATTTGAAAGCTCGCTCATCTCGTCTCACTCTCATCTTAGTCTCTCTCGTCTTGACTCTCCCAAGCAACTCCCTCGGTCTCTCAACTCATGACCTCAACTCTCAAGCTCAACTCCCATTGAATTATGATTGCACCTCCGGCCGTTCATCGCCTCCCTCCCTTGTTCTCAGTTGCTTCCATTTCCTATAAGTTGGAATCCCTAATCTTCAACCTACTCAATGTTCGAAGTACCGAGAGGAAAGTCAAGTATTCTTTGCACATGTTTGAGAGGAAACTCTTTGGGTTTGGGCTGCATGGAAACCTCATTATAGTCGGTCAAGCACAAAAACTCTAGAGAAATTAAAACCCTTTATCCCTAATCTGTAAGTGGTTTATTTGTTTAATGTATGATACGCAATTTGTGTCTCATGGCCGGCGGATCTCCCTAGTTCGAATCAAGTGATAGAATCAAGTGATTTAAATTGTGGTTTGTATGCCTTGTCATGTTATCCTCTCTCTTTCTCTGTTTTGTCTCCTTTGCTCTCTAAATTGTGTTTACGCACAAAGTGTCTTTGGCATGTATGTGTGGTAGCCGGTGAGTGATAGTGAAAGCTCGGTGATGGTCGGAGCTAATTGATGGTGGGGTAAAGTGTACCTGTGTTGTTCTATGCCTTGTGATGTTATCCTCTCTCTTTCTCTGTTTTGTCTCCTTTTCTCTCGAAATTGTGTTTCCGCACAAAGTGTTCTGGTCATGTATGTGTGGTAGCCGGTGAGTGATAGTGAATACTCAGTGATGGTCGGAGCTAATTGATGGTGGGGTAAAGTGTACCTGCGTTGTTCTCTGTACTAAGCTTATGTCTGTTGTCCTTTGTGTAAAACTTTCATGCGTTGATCTCTGGTGAAGTGGTCGTGTGCCCTGTTATTCAAAATGAAGAGTGCACATTAAGGGATCTCAACAAGACAATTGAAGAAACTAATGGAAAGTATTAGTTTCTTCAACAATAAATATCCTCCATTAATGACGCCTTGCTTGATCCGAGCAGGTGATCTATTAACATGTTAATGGAAGTGGAGAAATCCTATGATGCGATAATGCCGATAATGGAATCAAAGTCACCAAAACATGGGGGATGTGAAGACGACTTTGAAGAGGCATCCAACACAAATAAGGTATCTAGTTCTTGTCCTTCTCCTAATAAGCGGAAATTAGCAACCTAGCTCGTAAAGGCATAACTCATGAGAATAGGAAAGTTGAGGTGTTCTGCAATTATTTTGGGGCCAAGTATTTGTACCATGTTAATAACGGTACTTCAAATATGTTGAAGCACTTGAGAAAGTGCAATAAGTATCCTCATAATATTGATAAGAAGCAAAAATTGTTTGCATGACATAGAGTAGATAAGACTCAAATGACATGGGAAAATACTAGTAATAGGAGTGCTACTGTTTTAATGACATGGAAGTTTGATCAGGAGAAATGCAGGCTAATGCTTGTTCGGATTATTATAATTGATGAACAATCATTTTTTATAGTTGAGCATGTCGGATTTTGTGATTATATCAATCAATTAAAACCTTTTTTCAAGCATATGTCGCGATTTACGGTGACTAGAGATTGCATGAAGTTATATTTTTGTGAAAAAATTTTTTTGAAGGCTTACTTTCATAAGCTTAATTCTAGGATGGCACGCACAACTGATACATGGAGTTCTATTCAGAATTTAAATTATTTATATCTCACTACATATTTTATTAATGAAAAATAGAAATTGCACAAAAGAATCATCAATTTTGTGCTGATGCCTAGTGACAATGAGAAGGATATTGGGAAATGGTTAAGAAATGCATCTACAAGTGAGGAATAGAGAAAAAAAAAAGTGTCCATAATCACTGTGGATAATGCTAGTTCGAATGATGTTGCCTTTAGTTATTTGAAAAAAAAAATCAAGAGATAGGCTATTAATCTTAGATGGTAAAGTTTTACACAAAGTGTATGGCTCATATTAAACTTGATTGTGAGGGATGGCTTGGCCAAGGTACGTTATTCTATTAAATGTATTCGAAACGTAAAAAGGTATGTGAGGAGTTCCCTCATGAGAGTTAAAACATTTGAATATTGTATTGAGAGTTCAATGATTACTTATAGGGGTTTAATTTGTCTTGATGTCCCTATTAGGTGAAATTTCACTTACCTAATGTTACACATTGCCTTAAAGCTAAGAAAAGCTTTTGAAATGATAGATGAAGATGATCTTTTTTTCTCAACTAAGCTTAACTCCGATACTCTAGATAGTGTTGATTGGAAAAATGCCATTATTCTTTCCAAATTTTTGAAGAAGTTTTATGATGCCACTAACAAGATGTCCAGAACTTTGTATATCACTTTAATTAATTATTTTGAGGGGATAGCTTCTTTGTATAATTATCTGAAAGAAGCGGCGAAGGGTTTGGATCCTAAGGCGGACGTTATGGTGTAAATATGAAAGATAAGTTTAACCAATATTAAGGGAGTTTCGAAAGGGTAAATATTATGGTGTTGATTGTGGTAACGTTGGATCCTAGGAAAAAGATGAATTATGTGAGCTATTGTTATACTCATTTATGATAATAGTGCCAAAGTTGATGAGATATTTGATAAGGTGAAGTTTGCCTCAGAACATTTATTTAAATTTTATGAGAAATCTTCCCTTGGTTCTTGTGACAAAAATTTGGGTGGTGAACTTGTGAGTGCTACTAATACCAGTAGTAGTTGCGATCCTAATTGCAACGAGGGAAACAAAGGGGAAGATTTTGATTTGGATTTGGATTTCTATGCGCAAGAGTTAAAGCCTTTCTTAATGAGGAGAAAAAAAAAGGTCCGAGGGCAAATTATCTGAGCTCGACCGGTATCTTAAAGTTGAACTTGAAGAGGTTCGTGATCTTGACATTTTGATGTGGCGGAACACTGTCGGCCAAACGTTTCAAATCCTATCTTTGATGGCTTGGAATAATTTGTCTATTCCTGTAATTACCATTGCTTTAGAGTCAACTTTCAATACATCTGGTCGTATGTTTGATGGCTTTCGATGTTCTTTGACTCGTAGGTAGCGAATGATAACCATTCTGTTCCGGAATGAGTTTCTGAACCAGAAATAGATTTTTCTATTTTTGGTTCCTGGATGAGTTTCTGAGAAAAAAAACCCGTTTGATAACGACCAAAAATTTCTATTTCTAGAACAGAAACCCGTTTGATAACAGCACAAAATTTATATTTCCCTAAACAAAAACCAGTTTGATAAACAACAGAAAATTCTATTTCCAAGAACAGAAATCCATTTTTTTAGAAATGGTATTAAAATAATTAAAAAATTCGAAAAATTCATAAAAATCTCTGAAAAATTCAGAAAATCCCAAAAAATTGTTTTATTCCAAAAAAATCATCAAAATGCCAAGAAAATAAAAAAAATTCAGATTTCTGGATAATATGAATTTTGTTGAATTTTTTCAAAAAAAATAAACAAATCAAAAATTTCAAAACTTCACGGAATTGCTTAAAATATCTGTAGCCACCCACTTTGAGTAAAATTTAAATTTTTTGAGGTACCCAAAAAAATAAAAATTCAAAACTTCATAGAATGGCTTAGAATACTTGTGGTCACCTACTTTTTGAGTAAATTTTAATGTTTTTGAGATGCCCAAAAAGATTTAAAAATTTTCAAAACTTCACAAAATGACTTAGAATACCCGTGGCCAACCATTTCAAGAGAAGTTTAATTTTTTTTGAGATTTCAAAAAAAAATTAAAAAAATTAGAAATTTCAAAACTTCATAGAATGGCTTATAGAATACATATGGCCACTCACTTTGAGCGAAATTTAAATTTTTTTAGGTGCAAAAAAAATTAAAAAATCAACAATTTCAAAACTTCACATAATGGCTTAGAATACTTGTAGCCACTTACTTTGAGTGAAATATATAATTTTTGAGGTACCCAAATGGTATTTTTGATTTGTTGCTTTTATAATTTTTATTTCGTCACCTAAAAAAATATTAAATTTCACTCAAAGTGGGTGGCCACAGGTATTCCAAGCCATTCTGTGAAGTTTTGAAATTTTTTAATTTTTAATTTTTTGATTTTTTTTGCACCTAAAAAAATTAAAATTTTGCTTAAAGCGGGTGGCTACATGTATTTTAAGATATTCTGTGAAGTTTTGAAATTTCTGAATTTTTTTAATTTTTTTGGGAAATCTCAAAAAAATTAAATTTCTCTCGAAATGGGTGGCCACAAGTATTCTAAGCCATTCTGTGAAATTTTGAAAATTTTAATTTTTTTAAATTTTTTTGGGCATCTAAAAAAAATTAAAATTTACTCAAAAAGTGAGTGGTCACAGGTATTCTAAGCTATTCTATGAAGTTTTGAAATTAAATTTTACATTGGATTCGTAACGTTACGTACGCCCGCACACAAATTCCAATCAAATTAATGCAAATGGCTAAGCTCTCAATATTTGCGAGTATGCATCGTTCCTCGTAATATCCCAAATGCTTATGGAGAAAAGTAAACCAAGCACATCACATTACAAGAGCCAATATAGTAAGAGATCCCAAAATACTACGTCAGATTACAAGAGCCAACATAAAAAATCCTCAAATACAAAATAATGGAAATACATTAGAAAAGTCGGAAAAACATTTTCATGGAATCTCCGCCATATTATTATCAATTGCCAATTGATTGGCAATTCTTTTCCTAAGCATGTTCATCTCTATATCCTCCTCAGTCGATGTATCATCAATAACCTCATCTTGTGCACTTCCAAACGGGTACTCTGAATCACCATATTGGGAAAAGTTCTTATCCATCTTATCTTAATCACGGATGTAATTATGAATAGCACAACATGCAATTACAATACATGACTGCTTTTGAATTGAAAATGAAGGCAAATATCTCAAAATGAAAAAACGATTCTTTAACACTGCATATGATCTCTCAATAACATTCTTTAGTGAAGAATGCCTATGGTTGAATAATTCTCTTGTTGTTGTTGCCTGCCTCACTCTACCCCTAAAATCATTAATATGATATCGTTCCCCTTTGAAAGGAGTCAAAAATCCCGGAGCTGCAGCATAACCAGAATCTACCACGTAGTATTTGCCTAGCAAAAGGTATTCATATATTGATCATGATTCGCAAATGCAATACAATTATAAAGAAAATTATCCCTTGAAAAACAAGCAAATACCTGGTGGAAGTCGAGGAAATTGTAAGCGCTGTGTCTCGAGTGTTGCCAAAAGCACCCAACAATCGTTGGCAGAGCCTTCCCAACCAGCATACACAAATGTAAATTTCATATCGAATGAACAAATACACATCACATTCTGAGTGGTAATTCCTTTCCTACCTCTAAATGGAATCTGTTTCGATACTGATACAGAAGCATGAATGTGAGTGCCATCAATAGCGCCTATACAACCCTGTCATTTCAGCAACCCCTTGCATTATACAAGATTATCAACAAAATGTAAATGACGATGTAAAGGAATGTATGCAAATCCTACCTTGAAGTAAGGATTATATTTAGGATTGATAAGAATTTCTTCTAGGACAACATCAAATGAAGGTGGTACGATAATTTCTCTTGCCAAATTCAGAACTGCTTGCAACACTTTAGCAAAGTACTTGCTGATAGTTTGTCCCGAATGTTGGAATCTCTCACATAAATCTCTATTCAAGTTCTTGTGCGAAATCATAGATAAAAATATCCCAACTTGTTCGTCTACCCTAATATATCGACTATCTGCCAAACAACCCATTGCCTTCATTAAATCACAAAGGTTGAGAAAAACATGCCTCTCCATTCGAAAAGCTTCATATACCCTATTTGAATGTCCATAAAGAATCCCTCTCATCCATTCAGGCCTTGACAATTTACTGTCCCTAATAGGTTCTTTCGTGTGCATAGACATGTTCATCAAAACAATACACATCCATGCTTTCAGTATATTAACTTCAAAATCATCGAAGATCTGTTCAATTGGTTCAACTGATGCTATTGGACCATTATTGCTGCTACTTTCACCCCCCTCCATATTACCTATGCCCTCGCACAAAGAACACAAACACACCAAATAAGTCAGGAATCAACAGTAGCCATAACGTCATCATAGTTCCATAATTAACAATAGCCACGTCATCATAGTTGCATAATTAAAAACAAACCAAATACATCATAGTTCCATAAATAAAAACAAACCAAAGTATCTCAAGGACACAAGTCATTAAATGAAAATAAAGCAAACATGAAAAAGTCATCGTAGTTCTCAACATCTATTCAAAGAGATTCAAGAAGACTGCGTTTCCTTTCAGGTAAAGATAGGACAAAACCCTCGCTCCAGTTGACACTAAAGCATGCTTGGTTCATAGCTTTGTTGTAAAGATTCTGCTCTAAGTCAGGCATGCCACTTAAGATGGCAACCACGGCTCCCATGGAGTAGGGGTTCTCGGGTTGGGGGGCATGCGAGGTGATGGAGCCACTTGTTGATTGACCCGCCTTGGACTTGATCATATCTTGAATGGCTTTGCAGGTGCTAGCAATATCATATGTGCTACTTTTTCTCCTCCTCTTGGAATTTGGAGTCCTATCCAACTTGTGATTCTCACAAACTTTTGTGGCACTCATGTCAGATGTGAAGACTCCATCACTAAGTTCATTTGGATCACCTACAAAAGCACCCCCACCATTGTCACCAGCACTACCATTATCTTCCCCCTCCGACACCACCAAGTGTTCTGCATTTCCTACTGCGTAATCCCCAGTAGCATATGTATCGCCAAACACGATACATAGATCGGGATATTGAGGAAACCCATCCTTTCGGAATTTAGCCCATTCGATGTTATCCTGCAATTTCAAAAATAGTGACATACGTCAGCAACATAATCGAAACATACATCCACAATAAGAACAAAATGACCAAAGTAAACTGATACCTTGATGTGATCATCCCATACACTTGGATCCTCCACAATAACCATTTTGTTAACATGATCCCATCCAAATCCAGATTGTGAAAGAAGCTTCTTATAACTCGCATACTATCTCCTCAATTTGTTTGCCCTGTTCATCAACTGAACTACAATAAACTGGAGTGTTGTTTGTTTATTGAACTCGGTAACTATGTTATTCCACCCTACTTTGTTGTAGGTAGTAGTGGTGCGATTTCCTCTTTTTACCTCTTCAACCATTAAGCTTACAAGCAAATTGGTTAAAGGCTCAGTCCACTTTGCCACAAATGCATATTTTTGAGAAGCCATTTACCATTAACTGGTTGAACATCAAATGAAGCACATCATATGGTGTACCAATTCCAATGCAAAAGATTTGATGTAAAGAGCCATATCATCTACAATTTGAACCGTTCGATGTACATATGCTTTAATGTTGAGTGTTCTGATAGATAATTAGCGCTAACTTTTGTTGAGGAAAACCCCAAAAGATTTTAAAGTTGACAATACTTTCCATAAATAACTTGTAATTCTAACATGAAGTTATTTTCTAGGTTATTATAGTCTGGAAGTTCAGACGCAAAAATTTTCTAAACTCTGAAAATTTTTCAGACGCAGAAATTTTCCAGACTCTGATATTTTCCAAACGCAGAGAATTTGCAGACTTAAATTCTGAAGGTTTTCAGAAGCAGAAAATTTTCCAGACTCAGACACTGAAATCTTTCAAACAATGAAAATTTTCCAAACGCAGAAAATTTTCCAGACTCAAACGCTGAAGCTTTTCAGACGCTAAATTTTGCAAACGCAGAACTCAACACAACAGCTAGTGATCTGGCATGGATTTCACACAAGAAAGGTTTTGATTGACTCAATCTAATTCAATTTGATTGACAATCAAAATATTATCACAACGGACTAATCTCTACTTATGGAAACCAAGATTCCAATTGTATGGGCGACCAGAATCACACTCTTCCAAATATCTTTTTGCTCACGAAAAACACCCATAAAAGATCAAACAATTCTTATCGGCATCTCATCAATATCCCTCCTCAAAACCTACCCTACCCAAATCTTGAAACCAGTACCACGCAAAACAATTCATGCACTTGCCCGGCACTCCAAAAGGGGGAGACTTTTAGCAAATCTTAACTAAAGTTATTCTAAGGTCTAACTACATGAAGAAACCCCTGTGCTTCAAGGATTTTGCAATTCCATCTTTATAGGCTTTCCTTTCAACCATGAGCTTCATTATCAATTTCGGTATCTATCCCACTAAAGTGCTCAGCAGTTTACCACTATTTGCAGATGTGGAACTGACAAGGCATCATTGAGGCACTAATGTGACACAGAACTTTTCAAACCAATAAAACTTTTAACCATAAAATGTCAAATTAGCAAGAAATAGCACATCAACAAGGGAAAAAAACCAGTAAAGACACAAGGGCACTGGCTTGCTACGGGTCCCTAGCAATCAATATCTGCCCAAATGCTCATCAATGCCAAATGACGCACAACATGTTTAGATACTAGAAACTAAAGGTAGGTGCTTGCATGTGCTAATTATTAGTTAGATTTAAACACTGAAGTTCAGGAGAAAGTCCTTGAAGACCACGTAGAATTGACAAGGCTTCAAGAAAGGAGTTTTTCAAGTAGTTAGACCTTCTTATGAAATTCTACCTACACCAAGTCCCTTCACAATAATATTAACACAACACAGATCAATTACAGCAAATGTGACGACTAACAAGGTTCACCAAGACACTGATATGACACAGACTTCTTCAAGAGATAAGACCTTAATTATCTAATCAAAATGGTCAAGGAAATGCTACATCAATCAAGGGGATAAACGAAACGCAAAGTGAAGAGGTGTGGCTTGATATGCAGTTACTGGCAATTAAAATGACCCATGTTTGTTCAACTTCTTCTATGTAAGTGTATCCTATACCAGTAGTCTCACAAAAGTATGAATAAAAGACAAATCATTGGAATTCACTTGCCCATAATCACGAGGATCTCTCATCAGCAAACTGCTGAAAAGGCTATGAAGTTCATGTGCTCCAATTGGTAACTTAAGAGGAGCCATAACTCGTTACCTTCTTGTGCAGAAGTTTTTTCCAGTTAAAGTCAACTTTCTCATTCAATTCCCGTCCATAATTCCTTGCATCCTACAGAAGCAATCATCAACATTAGTTTGAGTTTTTCAAGTAGTTTGAGACCTTAGAATAGCTTTAGTTGAGATTTGTCGGGGCGCCGGAAGCCGAAACCCTAGGAATTCGGCGGCGGACCCAAGCGGCGACGTGAAGACCCATGCTCGCCCCGGCCAGACCCGACCCGCATACCCCGGACGCCGAAGCCCGCGTCGCCACACAGCCCTCATCCTTCGCAGGTGAATCGGCTGCCGGAAACGCGAAGGGGGCTTGCCCAAATGCGAGACAAACGCCGAGAGAGAGAGAGAGAGAGAGAGAGAGAGAGAGAGAGAGAGAGAGAGAGAGAGAGAGAGAGAGGGGGAGGCCGAGCGGCCTCGCCCAGGTTTGGCGGTCGACCTCACCGTCGCCCAGATCTGGGCGACGGCGAGGTCGACCGCCGGCCATGGCGAGGCCGAACCTGACCCCCCCTCCCATGAAGTCGACTAGAAAATCCAGAAAAGAGAGAGATGAGAGAAGATCAGAACTTACGTGGAGCAAGAGCGAGCGAGGGAGCGGCCGTGACTTCCTCTCGGTCGGAGCAAGCGAATGAGCGGCTGGCTTCTCGACGGCGATAGAGACTACAGAGAGAGACGGAGAGTCTTTCGGTGACGAGAGACAGGCGGGTGCTGAGTTTTGTTCCAGACGAGAGGGAAGGGCAGCAGATCTCAGAACCGGTTCTGAGTTTTGTTCTAAAAATTGAAAACCAACTTTTTTTTTGTTCTAATTTCTGGTTCAGAACCGGTTTTGGGACAAAAATTTGTTCCAGAAATAGAAAAATAAATTTGCGTTACCAAACGAATTTTTGGTCCAAAACTGATTTCGGGAGCAAAAACCCAATTCTGGACTGAACCAGAATGATTATCATGCAGTACCTTAGAGTCATAGAAGCTTTTATTTGCACTCAAGATTGGTTGATAACGGTTTTCGAACCGATTAATGCTGAAGATTGCATTGAAAATACAAAAAAGTTTGAGTTGGGTAGGTCCATATCCTTTTCTTCTTGTAATTGTTTTGTATATCTAATGAGCGAAAGCTTTATTTTATATCTTCTTTTTGTTAGATATGGATCGTGTTAACGAGAAGATTAACGGTACATAGAGTTTACAAGTTAAAGTAGAATGAATATATGTGGTGATTTTCCAATAATTGTATAAGTTCAATTTCTAGTAATTATAATTTAAAACTAATGTCGAGTGATCATCTATAAGACTCCGTTCGTTTTGCGGAAAATAACTTCCAAAAAAATATTTTTCGGGCTTTTCAGTGTTCGTTTCACGGAAAATAAATTAGTTATGGAAAACATTTTCCCTCAATGGACAAAATACCTTCAAAAGTGAAAAAAAAAAAATTCCTCCTCCTTCTTTCATCATTTACTATAATTATTTTTATTTTATTTTTTAAAATCTAATTTTTTTATTATTTTTAATTATCTTTATTTCTTTCTTTTTTCTTTTTCTCTTTCTTTTCTTTTTTTTTTCTCTTTTTTCTTCCTCAACTGGTCGCCAGCTACAATGACAGCCAGCGACTAGCCATAGGCAAGCTTGAGCCTCACCACAGGCCGACAAGGCTCGAGCTCGCTAGATTCCAAGGAGGTCAAGCCTCGCTAACTTGTGGCGAGGCCAAGCTCACCCGAGGCCAGCAAACTTGGGCCTCGCTAGATTTGGCAAGCTAGGCGAGGCTTGTGCCTTGCCCGAGGTCGCTAGAGCCTCACCGACGTATGGCAACCTCGGGCTGAGCCTCACCCAACTCGCCAGATCTGGTGAGGCCCAAGCTTGCCCAATCGACCTTGGGGGAGCTCAGCCTCGCCGGCTTGTGGTGAGTCTCAAGCTTGCCTTCGGCGACCAACCAAGGAAGAAGAAGAAGAAGAAAAGAAAAAGAAAAAGAAGAAAATTAAAAATATTTTTAAAAAATAAAAAATTATTAAAAGTATTGTAAGGAGGAAAATCTTTTCCATACTGAACAAATGGAAAATATTTTCCCAGACTTTTTCAAATTTCAACCAAACACCAGAAAATTGTGCCATTTTCCAATAAAATAGCTTCTTGGAAAATACTTTCCAGAAACATAATTTTTCTGTGAAACGAACGGAGTCTATTGTTATTTTGTTTTCAAGATATTGGAACTTGGAGTTTAAGAACTCTCAAAGCTTGAGAAGTTGCTTGCTCTTTTTATTCCTAAGAATAGGAGATTTGTGTTCATTTATCCTCGGTTGAGAAGTTAAATTCCTTCATTTGCTTGCTTATTCTTGCGAACTTGTGAGTTTGTAGCAAACTCTCACGAGTGATATATAATGTAGACTATGGATGCATTTGAAGTGAAGCTTGTGAATGACAAGCTTCACAAGTTGGGAACTTTGTGGCAAATCTTATTGTGATTGTTGTGTCATTGTAAAGTTGTCGAATTTACTATCCTGGATGAGTTTGTTGCATGTACTTGGGTTTGGTTTGGTCTGATTTGTGCAATATATGCCTTATCCGAGTGTGAGATGACAAATCCTCGTTTGTTCCATGATCTTCTTTCATCTCAATGTTCTCGCATGGTAGAAGTTCCCGAAATCCTTGTCCAGGGAATGGAACTATATCTTTGTTTTAAAATCTTTGGCTATGGATTTCGCTTGTCCACTTTCAATCTGAGCCCAACGCAGACTAGTGCACCAAATTAAGCCCCAAAAGTCAATGTATCGTTAAATTTGCTGTCTTCTTGTTTCCTACATCTTCTTTCGGAATTTCCACATTGGCCCGGGACAAAAAGTTAAGAGTAAATCATACCCAATCAACACGACATTTGTGCTTTATCCCAAAACTCGCTTCATCATTTCAGGGACCTTTTTGAAGCTTAATCAAAGAGCCAAAATCGATCCACCTGTGAATGATAGCGACCAGCCAAAGGTGACAACAACATGAGTCACACTAATGAGAAACCAACAAAAGCTACATACCAATCAAAATCAATTCCCTCCTCATCATTTGCTTCTCTTTTGGCCTGACTCAATCCAGAGAATCTCAACCCCCACCTTCTGCCCGTTTCCCTAACTCATCTCTCTTCTTTCCATGCATTAAGTGCCTATATAGTGCCGACGTTAATGATCACAAAACAGAGAACAAACACACTCGTCGATCAGGGTTTAAGCTTTCACATGCTTTGTCCCTAACAACAATAGTCTCTCACTTGCTGTTCACATTGGCCATTTCCACGAGAGAGCAAGTCCCTACTACTCCACTGCCAATTCTCCCTCTACCGTCGTACTCGCAGCTCAAATGGCAAGAGAGAGACATCATCATGTTCCTCCACTTCGGTGTCAACACTTTCACCGGCTTTGAGTGGGGGACCGGGCATGAGGACCCAGCTATATTTGACCCGGCTGGCCTCGACGCAAACCAGTGGGTGAGCACGGCCGCGGAGGCTGGGATTTCGCTCTTGATCTTGACTGCCAGGAACCACGATGGGTTTTGCTTGTGGCCTTCTAAGTACACTGATCACTCCGTGAAGAGCAGTCACTGGAAAGGTGGAAAAGGGGATGAGGTTCGAGAGTTTGTGGATGCGGCTATGGCTCGTGGGGTTGATCCTGGACTGTACTTGTCCCCCATGGGATAGGCATGAACCAAGATATGGTCACAATTTGGAGTACAATGAGTATTACTGGGCTCAATTACAAGAGCTTCTCACCAAGTAAGATCAAACACAAGATAACGTTTAATCGAATAGTGAATATTGTTCAGTAGGGCAATGCATGCCAAACTCTTGTTTTCTTGTGAATTTGTGTTATGTGGGCATAGGTATGGGAGTCTGAGGGAGACAGGGTTTGACGGATTCAAGGGTTCAAGTGCACTAAATATGACCTATTACTTCACGGAGTGGTTCTCGATGGTGAAGGAAATGCAGAGCTCAATCAACACATTCTCAGATGCAGGTCCTGATGTGAGGTGGGTTGGGAATGAGGATGGATTTGCAGGGACTACTTGTTGGGCCACCATCAACAGGACCTCTCTCTCCATTGGGAATGCCAGCATTGTCCTATCTAATGTCCGTTTCTTCAACCATTAGCAATGCTACATGTACATACACTGAAGATGAATCACGACACCTGACACCGACCGGACCAGACACAGGGAGGACTTTTTCCCTCTTTGGTCATAGTTGGCCTGATTTCGGCTTGTCAGAGGCAGACAGTCGAATTAGACTTACAAAGGGCTTTTTCCCTCTTTGATCTTTCGAGCAACCTAACCGTGAATAGTCCAAAAAAATTTAGCAAAACCTAGAGGGACTGATGGATTTCGATTCTCTTGTTGATTGGTCAGGTATCTAAACATTGGTGATCCTAGAGGAACTGATTATCTGCCACCAGAGTGTGATGTCTCAATTAGAAAAGGGTGGTTTTGGCACAAGACAGTCTCCAAAATAGCTAAGCAAACTGCTCCAAACATATTGCTATTCGGTGGGACGAAATTGCGTACTACTTCTCAACGTGCCACCAAACGCAACAGGCCTCATTTCCGAGACGAGATGTGCACAGATTGAAAGAGTTGAGGAATGCATTGGACACCATTTTCTCAGTCAATATAGCAGAGATGCTCCATGAAAGCAAGCAGCCAAAGAGGAGGCAAGGACGGTGGATTTGGGCCTGAGATTGTGCTGGACAGCGACCACTTGTGGACCTATTGGGCTCCAAGGGATGAAGATGATGGTGAGGACCCCTGGATTGAGATAACGGTGACAGATGGAGGGCTCAGATTCAACGTGGTCAGGATTCAAGAAGCAGTGGGGCTTGGTCAACGGATCAAACGGCATGAGATATACGTGGATGGCAAGAAGGTAGCTCAAGGGACCACAGCGGGGTACAAGACGCTTCACAGGCTCAAAGGAGGTGTGGTCCACGGTAGTGTGGTGAGGGTCAAGATCACTGAATCTAAGGGCTTGCCTCTCATCTCTTCCATTGGCCTGCATTTTGACCCTTTTTGGCAACCCAAGGATAGGAAGTGGCTTTAATGAAAAAGGCCCCTTAGCTTATCAGAGGCACCTAAATAAATGAGAAAATGTAAGGTGCCCTCTTTTTCTCCAAAGCTGTAAAAGCAAGGAGGAGACATGGAAATTCCTAACTTTGTAGAACTAGCATCATAATTTGATGCAACAGTTCTTTCTCTTTTATTCCCTTACAAGAAGGAACGAAATTGGTTTGCACATGTACGAGCGCACGACTGACATGCACATTGGAAAGACTGTTGAGACATGTTAGTTGCCCTGTCTTAGCTTGTCATGTGACATCATAGGAAGCAAGATGTCTTACTACTCATATATAACTAAGGAGCTAACTCAGTCACCATACAACAAATCAGACATCTCAAATTTTTGTTTTAAGGCTACTCACGTAACAAGATAGAGTAGGTATTTGATTTCATAAAATGGACATGGAAGTACCATTAACTGGAATTATACATTTATGTAGCAAAGGTTTTCAAGCAATATATACACACACGAGAAAAGGATTAACAGGAAAAAAATGAACATAAATATTTTCAGAACCTAGGAAGTGCGAGCAAATGAAGCCCCCAATCCATGTAAAGGGTGAACATAGTCCGATATGTCGCATCCTTCTCATCAACAAGCTTGAACTTGAAAAAGTGCACCAGAAGAGCAGCCAAGATCTTCATTTGTCTGTAAGCAAACTCTTTACCCAAGCAAATCCTGGGCCCAGCCTGATAGAGTACATGCATTTTAAGTTTTAAAGTTCAAAACAGGAACGGTAATTTGTTCTTCAGCTTAAGATCGACGCTTGGGAACACAGTGACTTTTTAAGCAATTTCAAACTCAAGATAATTCAACAACCTGAAATGCAGTGAACTTGAAAGGACTTTCTGGTCGGAAGACTCCAACATCCAGCCACCGCTCCAGGCGAAACGTCTCTGCATTGTCTCCCCATACATAGGTCATCCTTCCCATGGCATAAGTCAGGTAGTTGACACCATCTCCCTTCTTGACTTTGAAGCCATCAGGTAGACTATCATCCTCTGACGCACTTTTGCCATCCTACATTGCTAAAAGCAAGTAAGGCCCAAAGTTTGAACTAAAATAACAACATTTCTAGGATGCTATTTCACAATTCATTTCTGATGGTATCATCAATACATGAGAATGGGATACCAATGGAAAATCTGTTTTCATCGATTACCATAGTCAAGAAATTACAAGACGCAAATCAGGCGAAGGTCACAAAAAGATAAAAACGTAATCCCTTGCACTCTGCATTTCCCAACTTAAGGTTTCTGTTGTAGCACTCACTTCCTAGCCGAATGAACAAGAGAGTGTAGAGTATGGACCTGACTCTTTTCTAAGGATGGGTAGTCAGTTTAAAAGGCCGCAAGGCAGTATATCGATCTGGGTCTAAGCCTTCTAAGCTATCAGGTGTTGGTCATCAAGTGTTGCGATGAAAGGTTAGTGAGAAAAAACGAAGCAAAAAGGAAGCAGCTGACGATTTAACTCTCATTAACTATAGCAGGCTACCATTCCAGTTGCCAGATTTTCACGGGGGAGCCAACCACATCTTACCACTGGTACAGCCGGGTATAGTCTGAGAGTCTCAGTTAGAGCTTCCTGTCTAAGGCATCTTCCGTTATCAATTCCGCAAATTCCTCAGCAGAGATATTATTCTCTGACCCAGTCGCCCTTCTTAAATCATGGACAATCTTATCTTGAAGGTAAGGATGTTTACAAAGAATGTAAAAGAACCAAGTGAGAGTGTTGGCAGATGTGTCCCGACCAGCGATGATAAAATTGAGAGTTATATCCCTCAAGTATTTATCAGTCATTTTCTCGGGGTCATTCTCACTCTCAATCAAAAATCTTGACAATAAGTCTTCTTTACCACTCTGCAGCCAGAAACAAATCGAGTAACTAAAAGTGGCGGAACAGATGATTGATAATTAACAGAAGTGTACTCACATAAATCACTCCAGTTTTCATCTGCTCCTTCTTGAGGCGGATTAATTCAAAGATGAAGTTGTCAATAGTTTTGAGATTTTGCTTAAGAGAAGCTTCCAGACCAACATTTAAGAACCTTTTGACTTTCCACAGGATATCAGCATATCACCAATACACAATCGCATTAGAATCATCAAAAGCCTCCGTAAAACTGTTCCCACAATCATCTAAGCCAGATAAAGTATTTAGTTCCACTCCGAATCCAACCTTGAATATCGAATCCAAAGTTGATTTCATCAGCAAATCCTGCCAACAAAAAGGAATCGGAAAAGAAAAGAGGAACTGTCTTAGTAATATCCATACATCATGGTAAATATTTATTCATCAACTTCAAGAAATGATTGATTTATATTAGGCTAAATGGGTAGACAAAAAAAAATAATAATAAGCACAGGAATTTATGTGAGAAACTATCTTAATTCTATGCATGTACGCTTTTCCCATCTGCAACATGCAGTTGGGGGCAAATTGTGATATGATATTCCTCTAGAGATATCATCAAGGAGATTTTTTGCAATCATGGCATCAGAACCCTAAAATCTGTAGTTATACATGCCACAAAACCTGCATGTCTATTTTTTGCTTTGCTCCTGCTGTTGCCAATATCTTCATGATTAATTTAAAAGCATTTCTCCGGAATATTGAATTACTAAAATCTTTCAAAACTTTTGTCGAGAACTCATAGCTTGCAAGCTTTCATTGGTGGCGCCATTTTTCTCCATCCACAGCAAAAATACCATCACCAAATAGATCTCTCATGATTCCACAATTGTATTCCCCCTGAAATGGCAAAGGAGCTGTCAGAACAACAGCAATGATCAAGCTAACAGACAATAAAGGCTTTCAGTACCTTGCAATAATTAGAGAAGTTAGTTTTCAGAATGTACTCAATATTCACTGGATCAGCAGTGTAAATTTCACTGTGCGTTGGCACAATCAGCCTGTAAGTGCTGTATCTCCATGCAAGCGATGTTTGGTAATCAAAGAGATCATTGAAGTGTATTAGTTGATTAAAGATTGGACCTGCAACTGGAGGCCTTTGATTTTTTGACAATAACTCTCTTATGTAGATGAGTGAATATGCAACTGCAAATATCAACACAAGAAGAAGACATCCTCCAAGCACAGCTAAAACAAAATTAGCTGCCTGGAGTAGTCCAGCAACACGGAAGACGATGACAGAAAGAAGATAGAGAGCACGAATCATGATAAATGCTGAATGGCGATCCTGTCAAAGAAAGACGCATGATTTACCAAAAGCTTTTAACCATCATTTATACTACTTAATCAGGTCATTTTTGTACCTCTATTGTGTCCTGAGCAAAGGGGAAATGTCATTTTCTCATCGCATCATAGCCATCTTTCCCGTGAAGGACCTGAAAACTTGACAGCAGATAATTGTTTCATGTGGTGACACAAGTTTCTGCCTTTTCAGACCCCAACTTTGTTCTATTCATAGCTATTATCAATGCATTTAATTATTAAAGACAAAGAAAATCTTTTTATATTGATAAGGAATGTGGACCTTTTTGGATCAACCTCAGGTATTCTGTTCTAAAGTCGACATGATGTACCCCACCGTTTCCCACACATTCACATCTATCATATTTAAAGTCCAAAGTTCATAAAGAATCTGATTTTGGGGGAATCAAATGGCTGGTTTAGTGCAAAAACATCATTTATGCTGATCCCTCCAACTGGATAAGACCCAGAAAACTATGCCCATTTTTCAGCCCAAGGAAAAGATGGAATTAAATTTTGCTGACAGCTTGATTTTTTCAGCTTAAGTAAAAGCAATAAACAATTTTTTGTTTTCCCACCAAAATTTAAAATATTTTCGGAATTCAAAATATTATATGCAAATTTACGTATTAATATATACAATTTGCGAAGGTTTCAAATGTTTTGGATTTTTTAAAAAGTGAAAGTGCGTGGACCACAAAACATTGATCAAACTAAACAAAAATATGTAAAAATCAATCTGGACAAACCCAATAATCAAATTCAATTGATCCAACAGAACACATAGAAATAAGGATGGCTATGGTCTACAGTGAACGCTGCACTGGAAATGCATCTTGTAAGATATTTGAAACTTCTATTGAGTGCCTGGAGGCTGGGACAAACTCAAACCAACACGAGCCAGTTATAGAGTGGAAATGACTATGATATCCTCTTACAGTCTAGAAAAGTGCAAGGCTTCTACAGAAACAAGCTTCACTAGAAGTATTTTCCAATTAATGTTAGCCACTAAGCGATGACAATATAAGTAAGAAAAGCCCCAGTCAATTTCAGGTGGATTATGGTCTTGATCTCCGATCGGCAAAATCTCGACGAGTTATTGGCTTTGCAACTTCCACAAGCCCAAGAAACATGAAATTAATGGGAGGACAAATAAAACTCTGGATTTTGTGGCAAAACTAATAAGCACAAACATAAATTTGTAACAAAGTAAAGCAACCGCGGAAAAGAGAATATACCTTGGAAGTCTTTGTATTTCTTAATCAATGCTTTGACACGTCCTAGTTGTTAGTCCTGAGTCTTCTGACAAATGCTAAATCTATGAAAACTAAGACCTTCCAACTCATATTTACAAAAGGAGTTTCCCAGAAACTTATGGCACTTCTGAAGTCCTGGAAATACTTATATTGTCCTGACATCGATTAATGTAGAAGAACAAGAAAGCTGTATCTGATCTTTAGAGAACACGCATCCAGCTGTTGCTTAAAGCATCCACATATACATCAGCACTGATCACCTAGACAACTCAAAACAAAGAGCAATTCGTCAATCCTCACTTCAGATGATCCTCTCACTGAGAATTCATAAACAATTCCATCAATCTCTATCATGCTATGTCCAGGAACTTCTTTCGTTATTTGTCTCCCTTTCATGAGGGACTTAATGACCTTTAAATCCTTGAGTCTACCAGTTTTGGCATACATATCTCGCAAGCTCACATAGAATACATGGTTCAGAGGATCCAAATCAATTAAGTACTTGGCCACCCTTTCTCCTAACTCTACATTACCATGCATTTGACAGCCAGCAAGCAGTGCACCCCAAACAAACACATCAGGCTCCATGGGCATGTTTTCGATGAGCTGTTCAGCCTCTTCAAAAAGTCCTGCTCTGCCAAGCATATCAACCATGCAAGCATAGTGATAAACCTGAGGCTCTATGGAGTAAACATGGTTCATCACATCAAAATACCAGCGGCCTTTCTGGACCAAACCAGAATGAGCACAAGCTGACAAAAGTGCGACAAAGGTCACATGGTTGGGTTTCATTCCTAATTTTTCCATCTCTTCAAAAAGCCTAGAAGCTTCTTCACAAAATCCGTGAAGTGCAAACACAGATATCATAGCCGTACATGCCAAGCTGTCCTTACTGGGCATTTCTCTAAAGATCTCAAGTGCTCTGTCCACAGCTCCGCATTTACCATACATGTCAATTAGAGCTGTTCGAATTACCATGTCACACTCTATGCCACTTCTACTCAAGTAGGTGTGCACCCATTTCCCATGATCAAGCGCACCGAGAGAAGCACAAGCTGAGAGGATGCTCGCAATGGTAATCTTATCGGGTCTAACAACACCACCACCAGCACTTTGCATGTCATGGAAAAATTGCAAAGCCTCCTCCGGCCTACCCCCCTGAGCAAAACCGGTAATGATTGAATTCCAAGTTACAATATTCCTTTGCTCCATCCTCCTACATAGGTCCAATGCAGCATCCAGATTTCCACTTCTCAAGTACCCCATAATCATCGAGTTCCACGAAACAACATCCTTATCCAACATTTCATCGAACAACTTGCGAGCACAGTGTGACAGAGAACACCGCGCAAAGTACATGGAAATCATGGAATTGTTAATGTAAATATCACGACCAAATCCAATCTTTAAGACTTGGCCATGAATGGCCTGTCCCGTGTCAGTGTCGACCTGTCTCGCACATTCCTTCAAAAGAAACGGGAAAGTGAGGCGATCAGGCGAAATGCCATCGACAATCATCCGCTTATATAAACCAAGAGAACGACATGACCCTTTCTCACTGTTGCGAGCACCCATCTTAGACGAATAAGCTCTGATCATGATGTTGTAGGTATAGAGGTTCGGGCTCCTCATGCACCTAAAAACAGAGGCGGCATAGCTAAGTGAGCCGGAAGGAGAGAGAGCACAGAAGGAGAGGAGACGAGCGATGAGGGAATGGGCGGCGTGGCTGGGAATGTATGGCGATTTGGTCAGTTGGGCATGGATTTGTTTGAGCTCTCTCATGTTCTTGCATTCATCGATCAACCGGGAGATTGCAGTGGTGAAACTCTGCCATCGGAGTTCTAGCATCTGCGCCCGTCACCAATGCTGAAAATGAAAAATCACGAGCCACCACGGGGAGACTGCCCCCTACTTACCGAGTCCCGTTTGAGGTTTCGTTTGACGAGTCGGAGGATATTGAGAATCTTGTCTGTGCAACACCTGAAGCATTTCAGAGAAGGCTACATTTCTTCCGAAAAAAGGTTGTCCAATGTCCAACGACCGTGTCTTGATCTGTCTCTGTACTTACGACCCGATCTGTTCTCATGTTAACCAATGTAATGAGAGTACCAACGTATTTCAATCTTCATAATTTAAACATTGATCAAAGATCCCCGGTGGAATAATCACACGAATGGTCTTTAAACTTTAGATCAATGTGTAATTTGTCCCTAAACTTCTAATTTGTTTAATGTGATCTATAAACTTTAACTTAATGTACAATGTCGTTTCTGAACTTTTATTTTGTTCAATGTAATCTCCGGACTTTTGATACATATTCAATTTAATCGCTGGTTTATACGAGAATGTTCGATATTGTCCTTCCATTAGTTCAAGTTTAGGGACAACATTGAGCACTTTCATATAATTCATAAACTAAATTAAACATATCCAAAAAAAATTCAAGAACAATATTGAACTACTTAAAAGTTTAGAAATGACATTGCACATTTGACTGAAATTGAGAACACTTTATACAAATTAAAAATTCACTTTATACAAATTAAAAATTCACGGACTACACTACACATTGAGATCAAAGTTCATGGACTATTCATGTTATTTTCCCAAAGTTGATTGGGCCTGTCTTGTCTTTTTACCCAAGCTGCAAGAGAAACTTTAGGCATCTTCCAGAAAGTGTTGTCTGATCAACCGTGTAATTGTGTTGAATGACCTGAAGGACTTTGCATTCGGATAGTTCGTTTAGCTGAATTGGCCTCAACCTTGTCAAGGTGTTCTATAAGCACAGCCCAAAAGCTGAAGCACCCCAAAAATGAGAAGGTATTCGGCAAAAAGGTAAAAAGAACAATGAAACGGCACAAGAAAATTGTACTTACAGTTGAAGGAAAATGGGAAACCATTGAAAATAACCCAAAGCCATAAACATTCTTGTACATGCTCTCTCCCCCTCTCTCTTGGGGTATTATTCCTGTACATGCCAATAATACCCTACAAGAACCCTTCAATTCCGCGCCCTGCTATAGCCTCCCTATACAAAGTGAGAGCTTCTTCCATGACTGGCGCTTGAGCCAGCAATTGCGCTCTCTTTTTCCCGGATGGATGGGTAGAAAGATAGTCTCTCAGCGCCGAGTCTCCAGTCACCTGGCCCAACTTCTCGAATACTTGAGGTGCCACTCGAGGATCATAACCGGCAGAAGCAATTAGCAGCAAGCCAATATAGTCTGCTTCAATCTCCATCCTAACAATTCGGAAGCAGGAAAATCTTCAGAAAATTAAGCATCAAGAGCTAACAAAACCAGTATGTCAGTTTGCTGGACATCATGATCACAATGAGAAAAATGCATCAAGGCCTCGTTGCTTACAAAAGAGGTTTAACTAGAATGCTGGAGTAACTAACAGATAGAAGATCATAAGTAGGTATACTGTTTACATTACATTAAGACGTCATAAACAGGAGACTATCCATCACACGTGCAAATTTGACCAGATCTTTCCCCAAGGACTCCACAAAAGAGCATGAAAACACCGCTACTCACAGTCACTGATGACAAGTAGTACTCTATTACAGACAGAAAAAACCAGGCTTGGATAAGATCGGCTTTGCAGGACTTGTGAATGCCTACACTGTTACAGCATATCCAGCAAATACTTTACTTCCGCAGAAACGGAAAGTAATTACTAAAACCAACTCCCAAATTCCAAACATTCAAAGTAAAAGAAAGGGGTAACCCATGGTCATATGCTCTATTTTTTCATAAACAGATGCTCCATTCTGCCACAAAGGCAATCAATCCCGTATTTACAGTTGCAAATTTTAGAAGCAACAGGAGGGGTCACAGGAGACTGGGACTTGAGTATACAAACTCATCAAAGGTAGTAATCCCTTGATCATATACACCACACTTCATTTTCCTACTTGTTTCTTGTACGGCCAAGAGTTCGTGAAAAGGAAAACCAGGGCCAATTCTTTGTAGAGAAATATTCCCCAACAGACTGACTTCAGTAACCGCAGAGAAAGTAGATGGCACCGGCTTAGTCAACTAATCACTCTTAAGAGAAAGTTTATTTCATAGCAAGTTGCCATGTGTGCAAAACATTGATGTCTCAAGTCTAGCAGGAATCTTAAACAGCCACAGGAGGTCCACACATGTTGCATATGACCATCCAAAGCCAACTGTTTAAAAGACAAAGGAGGTTCCCAATACCATGCAAAATCGGAACAAGAGACTTACCACCCATCCAGAGAAGAAAAGAAGAATTCGTTTGCCAGAAGAAAGGGGGATGGGGAAGAGAGAGAGAGGCTACGGCTAAACAGCCAACATAAAAGCAAGGCTAGATGGTTAATACGTACTTCCTTGAGAATGGGAGCCTTAAGAACAGAGACGACATTGTGTTGACAAGGTCAGGCATGACGAACTGATAAAGTATCAGCTGTATGATCGTAAACCAAAGATTCTTTGTAATCGTCTCAGCTGAGTGCCTGGCCACGGCATGCGCCACCTGATTCAGCAACAAAGATAATTTCTCTCAATTATTGGATGAACACTGCGAATTCAATCTATCCAATGAGGTCCAATATCCATGAATCGAGTTGATACCTCATGTCCAATTATTGTTGCTATCTCTGCATCTGTCCTAAAATGTTCCAATAGTCCTGTGAACACAACAATCTTCCCACCTGGCAGGCAGAATGCATTCACAACAGGCTCATTCACCACCAAGACCTCCCAATTAAGGCCCTCCAGATGTGAAGTCGTGGGCTTTGATCCGCGCTCGCGACCCTCCTTCCTGCTTTGGTCAACCCACCTATCATCAAGAAGCTCCTCTTCACGGGACCAAGTCTCCTCTAGCTTTTCTGATTTTTTATCGCTCAGAGCCATCAGAGTGTCATGATCACCAGTCTCACTGCCCTCAAAAGTGTCAGGCGAGGCATAATGTATATCGCGCCAAACCTGCATCGACGTAAATACCAAAGTTTCACCGGGAACCAAAATGGTAGAACAACCCGCAACCATTAATTAGAAAAAGCATATGGCATCTTTCCACAGGAGACACTAATGAAAATTATTGTAGAACCGCAAAGAAGATTGGTAAACTATATGACTCCGCTAGTACATCTCCTACTGTGAAAGGGTTTAGTCTTTAAGTTCAGTAATACTCATAGATTCATTGGGATTATTAAACCATAGAACTTCACTGATTTCTACCCAATCTTATCGGATGTCTACAAAGAGACAACTTCACCGATTATCATTAACGTTCGAATATTTGTCCTGTCTCCTTAATCATAGATTCAGAGATAAGAGGTGAGCAGAACACTCAACTTCAGTGACATTCCTTGAAGAACTTACAACGTCAACGAATATCTGGATCTTCCAACAGAAGATAGACTAAGCAGCGCATTCAAAATGTTCAGTTCAGTCGATCAATTTGTCATTTCGGACAAACCTGTTCATGCCTCAAGCCTCTCTGCAGCGCCTCAATGATATCTTTGGCGATCAATCTGATCCTGACGCTCTCCGGGTGGATCGGCGGCAATATTTTCCCCTTGAAAGAGGCCTTAATCTGCTCGAACTGCGTCTCCCCGAGCCTCCTCTCCAGGTCTCTGGACAAGAGCACGAAATGCCTCCGCTTCGTGTACGGCACATCCTCCAGGTTCCCGAAGAACACCGTGACGAAAACCCCAGAACCCACCAGGACCACGATCAGCACGTTCCTAGGGTTCCGAAACCACCGCCTCGGCCCCCGCGGCTTGAAATGCTGCACCCGGTGTCGATCCACATAGTAGCACCGCTTCGCTCCGATCGAAAACGGATTGCACTGGCTCCCGCCGGTTCCGGCCACACCGTAGCACCCGAACCGGCGAATTGCCGGAGGGCACGGAGCGACGTCGGGAGCACGCCTCCACGCGCCGGGAGGGAGAGCCGACGGCCCGGCGGCTCGGTGAATCCACGAGCCTCGCTGAGATTGAGCCGAAGTCCGAGTGAAGTTGCGGAAGGCGCCGAGCGCGGCCCTGGCTCCCTCGAAGAATCCCATTTTGCTCCGGCGACCGGCTTCCTCTCAAATCATGGATGCCGGATCCGCGACGGCGTGGCTCCGTGGCGACGAGCTTGGAGGAGAAGCAAGAAGCAAGGAGAAGAAGGAGAAGTTCTAGACTCTTACCGCGATTGATTCGGCGGAGGGCGAAGTGGAGACCGAGACGGCGGATGTCATTTGTAACAAGATAAACTGACTACAATTGTATGGTTCTTTCTTCGTTGGTCATGAAATTGATTTTTCCTCCGCCGTGGGCAATTTTCAACGCACACCAAAAAAACAAAATTTAGAGAACCAAATTTTACTTCGAGGATAATTTCGCCCCGACTTTTAAATATGGGACAAATGCATTCGAAATTTTAAAACTTATCACAAAAATGTAATTGAGTACTAAAATTTTCAAAAAATATAATCAAGTCCCAAAACTTACCGAGTGGATTCTCCATCGTTATGTAGCCTATAACGCGATCTTCGATGGTGACTGGATGGAACCGCTTAGGGTGTATTTAATAACTATTCTATTCTCGAAAATAACTTATGCTCATAAATTATTTTTTTTATTCTGTTCTTGGAAATAATTTATAAGTATTTAAAAACGTTTGGTAAGAGCCTAAAATTTCCATTTCTGGAGTAGAAAATGAACAAATGCAAATAGTAATTATACAAAAAAAAATTATTAATAATATTTTAATATTCCTTTTTTTTTTTTTCTTCTTCTCTTTCTTGGCCTTGGCCAAGTCACCTACCACAGGCCAAGGCGGGCGAGGGCGTCACAGCAATAGGCAAGGGCGAGGGTTGGACCCTCGCAGCCTAGGCAAGGGCCTCCCTTGCCGAATCCTACGCGAGATTCAGCGAGGGCTGGACCCTCGCTGGCCTTTTCCAGCCCTCGCCGGCCTTTTCCAGCCCTCGCCCAAGCTAGCAAGGGCCGCTCTTGAGGCTCGCAGCCTAGGTGAGGGCCGCCCTCACCGGATCTGGTGAGGGCTAGATTATTGCCACCATCCTTGCCCAGGTTGCGAGCCTAGACGGCGGCCCTCACCCAAACCACGAGGGTCCACCTATGGCTAGCAAGGGCCACGATGCCTTTGCCGACCCTGGTCTGTAGCTGGTTGCCAATGGCCGCCCAAGAAGAAGAATAGCAATAAAGAAGAATAGAAAAGAAAAAAGAATTCTCTTTTATTTCTAATTATTATTCTCAGAATCAAGAAGTAACCTTTTTTTGCTTCTTGATTCCGCTCCAGAACTGATTCTGGAAACAAATTTGTGCAAATTTGTGTTCGAGAACAAAAAGTTTACCGAACAGATCTTTGTTCTTTTTTTGTTGTACTGATCAAAAAAATAGAATTAGTTACTATTTGGCAAGTTATCAAACGCACCCTTAGAGGCTTTGATGGTCCTCCTAGTACTTTGTCGATGAGCCAACGTCGGGGGAGGTTATCGATCCTTAGATATTTGGATCGATGTTGTACAAGCAAGCTTTCGAGCGAAGACGAGTGGTGTGGCGATAGGTCACCCCAATCCCTTCCCAAGTCTTATATGTTTTATGGTAGTTTTCGGGATGATGTATTAAGAAAGTAATATTGGTGTGAATATAATGAGATATGTATAATATTTAACTCGCACAACTTTATATATTCGATTTTGGTGATGTTTCATTTCACTTCCGCATGCCAATAGAAAACATAAATCAAACTTGAAAATGACATGTGTAGCGTGCGATGCACCTAGGGCGTCATAGTAAACTTGTCAAAATGAGTCAATGGATCCATTTCCTAACTCATATTTGATGGACTAAGCCATTATATGGGTTATAGGTGACCAATGAGTTTAGAATGAAAAAATCCAAAATTATATGAATGTTAAATGGATTCACAGTTTATCCAAACCTAATCCACTTTTATGACTTTCTCTTCATCCATTATTAGAAAATAATTGACTCCTCAAAATGTTCCAAGTTCATAGAAGTCATGGAAGACCCGCAAGATGAGTTGAACTTCACCCTTTTTTCCCCATTATGTTTTAGTTCACTAATCTCGTAAGTTTCGTCTATTACTTATTGAAGTATATCTTTCCTTAATTGCATTTGGTGTTGTTATTTTACTTATTAATCTAATTTTAGTTCTTATAAGTGCAATTCATGGTCAGCATAAATCATTTTCTTCAATATCTTACATTTCTTATAATTAAAATTTCAATTCCTCCACATTATTTATTGCTGTAATTTTATAAATTTACTACCAAGTACTAACTTTCTCTTGTTCTTCATTGTGAATCAATAACGAAACTAAAAATTCTACGCAATATTGAAAACCATTACTTTAGCATCTTATAGCCAAGATGGAAAAGACACGTGAAGACCGTAAAGTGGGTTAATTAGATGGATACAAATTTTCATAGGTTGGATTAAATGTGAAAATATTTTAGTAAATGATTCGGATTAGGTATGGATTGGGTACGAGCTACTAGATTTATATTGCATATAAATTGATCAATTTGGGTCATGTCATTTTCAACCCATCCATTTGGTGGTCATATGCCACTGTCATTAATAGGTATGGTCATCGACAAGCAATTAATGTTGATGACCATATAGTCGTTGATGCTGAGTTATATGCTTATTTGAATTGGCATCATGTCGATGGTAAAGACTTGGCCATTTTTTAATGTAAACACATGTTAACCAATGTGACGAGAGTACCAACCACTTTCATAATGTGATTATTGGAGAGGATCGACTGAGCATAAAGCAAACCATGTCGTCTTGTCTTTTGCATGAGCTTCACGAGAAACTCTACCCATCTTCAAAAAAGGGTTATTGATCAACCGTTTAATGGCGTTAAAGACCCTTGCCTCGACTGTATAGAAACTGCCGCGACCTTGTCAAGGTGTTTCCATGAGCACCACCCAAAAGCTAAAGCACCTCATAAATGAAGAAGAATTTGGCGACTCACATTGCTAATACTCAACACACATTAAACGAAAAAAACAATGACAGAAGAATTGAAAGTGACCATTAAACAGAAAAGTTTAAAACTTTCGAAAAAGAAAATTTTTAATTGAGCCGAAATGCGTATGATGAATTGGCGACTCAAATGACTGGACCCAAATGTGTTCTTAGGTAATTTTGGCTCATTTCGCTATGCCTTTGCTCTACCTCTTTAGGCCCATTTTTACGCCCAAAGAAAGAAACAGAAAAGGAGATTATTGTCAAATTCACCATAAGCGTCGTGTTTAATCGATGAAAGAATGATAGTGTGCATGGAATTAATTTCGTAACTAAATTCTTTCACGTGTCAACAATCCAACGGCGAGCGCGTAAGTCACTTTTTTACATCGGCAATGAACGTAAAAAGAAAAAAAAAATTCAAGGCCATTGTGGAGAAATGAATAGGAAAAAGGAATGAAACATAGAAGGAAAAAGGAATGCCGAAAGTAATGTTTTCTTTCAGCACATCATATGGATGGTCGAACCGATAAATTGGAGCATCCACACCTAGAAAAAGAAAAAAAATTGATTTTTAAAAAAAATTAAAGCAGAGGAAGTAAAACGGTCATGTCATTTTTTGGGGAAGAGGCTAAAGATATTAGACTCATATTATTATCGTTGATGCGAAGTACGGCCTTGCAACTTTCGCATGTATGCGTGTCCGTTGCTTGGGGTACTATTCCTATACAAAGTGAGAGCTTCTTCAGGACAGGCGCTTGAGCCAGCCACTGCGCTCTCTCTTTCCCTCTCTCTTTCCCGCATGGATGAAGAGAAAGATTGCGATAGCCTTCCCCCGCCACCGCTGCCGGCGGCTCAGCATAACCATTCACCTTATCCAACTCCTCATATATTTTCAGCGCCACCCGAGGATCATACCCAGCAGAAGCCATTAGCAGCAACCCAATATGATCTGATTCGATCTCCAACCTAACAATTCGGAAGTAGGAAAAGTCTTCAGAAAATTAAGCATCAAGAGCTAACAAAACCAGTATGTCAGTGGGCCTTGTGTGCAGAACTTTGATGTCTCAATTCTAGCAGGAATTTTAAACAATCAAAGGAGGTCCATACATGTTGCATGTGACCATCCAAAACCCGACTATTGAAGAACAGGTTCACCAAGGTTACATATTACCATGCAAAATCCAAACAAGAGACTTACCACCCATCCAGAGAAGAAGAGAAGAATGCGTTTGCAAAAAGAAAGAGGAAGGGGGAAGAGAGAGAGAAAGAGAGACTCTGGCTAAACAGCCAATAGAAAAGAGAGGATAGATGGTGAAAACGTACTTCCTATTCAATGGATGCCATAGATGATGAGATGACATTGTATCAACACGGTCGGGCTTGGCAAGCATACCAAGTATCTGCTCTAAAAAAGTAAGCCAAATATCTTTTGCAACCTTCTCGGCTGTGTGTCCAGCCACCACATGCGCCATCTGATTCAGCAACAAAGATAGCTTCTCTCAGTTTTTCGATGGGATACTGCGAACACAATCTACATAGGGAGATTCACTATTCCAAGAATCAAGTTGGTACCTCATGTGCAATTACTGTTGCTATCTCTGCATCTTTTCTGAAATGCTCCATTAGTCCTGTGAACACAACAATCTTCCCATCTAAAATGGCGCCTGCATCAACAACAGGCTTGTTCACCACCGAGATCTCCCAATTAAAGCCATCCGGATGTGAGGTGGTGGGCCGCGATCCGCGCCCACGACCCTTCTTCCTGCTTCAGTCGACCCACCTATCATCAAGATCCTCTTCAGGGGACCGAGTCCCCTCTAGCTTTTCGTACTTTTGGCCACTTGGTGCCATCACAGTATCATGAGCAACTCTCTTAGCGCCCTCAAAAGTGTCCCGTGTCGCATACCAAAGTCTCACTGGGAAACAAAGTCGAAGAGCAACCAGCAGTCATAGGGAAAACATCTGGCATCTTTCACAGGATACGCTAACGAAAGTTATTGTAGTACCACATCTGCACTGACCGCGAAAAGGTGAGGGCTTCATGTTCAGTAACATTCTCATGGATCCACTAAGGCAAATTAACCCACAGAACTTCACCGACCGTCTCCCAAATCCCATCGGATGTCTACAAAGACACAACTTTCCTGATCATCATTAACATCCGAATATTTGTCCGTGTCCTCGATCACACAACTACAACGACAATCTCGATCTTCTGACAGAAGATAGGGAATACAGTAAAGGAGGACCGCGAAGAGACTAAGGAGTGTATGAAAATGTTTCAGTTCAGTCAATTAGTAGTCCTTTCTGGACAAACCTGTTCATTCCTTAAACCTCTGCGCAGCGCCTCAATGATATCTTCGGCGATCGATCTGGCCCCGACGCTCTCCGGGTGCATCGGCGGCAATATTTTGCCCTCGTAACGAGCCTTGATCTCCTCGAGGTGCTCCCCCCCCCCCCCCCCCCCCCGAGTATCCTCTCGGTGTCTCTGGACAAGAGAACAAAACGCCTCCGCTTCGTGCACGGCAAGTCCTCCGAGAACTCGAAGTACACCGTGCCCTACGAGGAAAACCGCATGACCCACCGAGACCACGATCGGCACGTTCCTAGGGTTCCGAAGCCACCGGTTCTGCCCTCGCGGCTCGAAATGCTGCGCCTGGTATCGATCCACGGAGCAGAATCGCTTCGCCCCCGTTCGAAAATGGATCGCACCGGTTCCTGCCGATCGCACCGTAATGGCCGAATCGGCCAAAAACCAGAGGACACGGAGCGACTGCCGAGAGCTCGTTTGGATAGGCCGGAAGCGAGAATGGACGATCCGGCTTCGATCGGGCTTTGGCGCATCAAAGTTAACTGACTCTACCAGGATTTGATTCGGCGGAGACGGCGGAGGTCAGTTGTTTCTGAGCTGCAACTGAAGGAAGGAAGGAAGGAAGCAAGGAAGGGAGAGGTGGGAGTGGGGGGGTTTTGCCTTCGCAAAGCGATCACGCGCTTGTTTCGCGTTGCAGAAAAATTGATCAGATTTTCATTTGGTTGCTTTTCGGGTGACCAAACCAGAACCGATCCTCAAACTTGAACTTCGATCATCAAGGTCAAAATCATTTCGTTCATGCTCTTTTGATTCGAATCAATTCGGTTGGTTTTAACGACATGACAATCCGACTTAAGCCAATGGCTGGGCCAACACGTTCAAAATTTGGTCACCTGAATTGATTTAGCGGGGCCCTTGGAGAAAATTCGGTAAAGCCAGCATTTGCCCTTGGCTTTTTCGCATTTTCGGAAGACACGTCGCTCGCCTCTCCTCAGTCCCAGTCGCTCCGCTCTTTCCAGGTTTGGATCTGTTCCGCATTTGACAGGATATTTCTTGCGCATGACCGCTCTTGATTAGGTGAAAAGAGCACACTTGATGCGTGCACCGATGGCGTATCCGAAAGCTTCTGGCATTTGCTGTCCAAAATTTACTACCCTCGTGGACATATCATATCGACAAAAGGAAGTGCAGTTTTTGTCAATTTTTGGGCACAAAGAAATGTCTATAATAATTCTAAATCACGCAAATAATAGTTTAATATATTGGTTTGTAAGTCGTCTTCCTTTCTTTCTTTCTTTTTTGCAGCGAGGTTTGTAAGTCTAATTAATTGTGCATCTTTTCAAGCATACTTGCGCACGAGAATGATATTTTTATGATGATAAGATCGATATTATTTCATGGACACTACATAGGGGGATATATGTCTTTAATATTGATATGCAGTTTCTACCAAACAATGAATTGGATGTGATTAAGAATATTCGACTTTAAATCTGCAATTTGCCAAACAGTAGATTGGATATGACGAAATTCTGAATTTCTTATCTTATCATATCTTATCCAGTCTCATCCTGACTAGAAATTCGGACGACCAAACACAGCCTTGATTACTTACCGATATAGTCCTTCGGCAACTTTGTGGCCAAAATTATCGGGAATGTCTATATTGATAAATCGTTAAAAGATTTATGATTAAATTAACAAATTGTCAAAATGTTTATGACTATTTAAGATTAAATTGGCTGACGTACAATAGATTTATCACTAGAATGGATTGAAATGTTTAGAATTGAATTTGTTGCCGTACAATAAATTTATGACTTTTTGGATAATTATCCTAATTTGCACCAAAGAAACGCCTATGAAAGGATTTAGCCATATGGTAAGACAATAAGCTTCCATCTTCATTTAAGATACCTTAAAATAATTTCCCATGAACAGCTATCCCATTCACATTAACCTCTGGAATAGTTTTGGATTGCCCCTAAATCTGTATTTGAATCCTTAATCGGAATATGAAAGAATGAATCTGACCAAATATGTTTTTGTCAATGAACTTTTCTGCTTCATTGAACATAAGCAAAGACGAAATTGGAGAATAGGATCTAAACCATCCTTGTAGATTATGCTTGATGAAGGTTGATCCTTACACAGAGGAGCTAGCAACCCAGATCAATGACAACAAAACCATGATGAAGTGAAATTTGCCATTAACTACATACATCAAACCAACAAAAGACATCGCAAGAGAACCGCAGCCACAATGTCTCGAATGTCGACATTGCAGCCAACGACGAGTCCACAAGCATTGTAGCATCTCCTACAGTAAGAGAAGGACCGACAGCGACTCTTTATTGGGTTTCAATACCAAAGATGACTAGTTCACCATAATTACTATACATAACTTCAGTCTAAGATGCCATTTCAGAGGCATGGTTTGCAATTGATTCGTGAACAATACATGGTGATATGAACATCAACAAAGCGCAAAGGGAACACAGAGAAGTCTAACTACAGAAGTACAGGAACGCACTGATTAAGAATCCAAACGCGACATGCATAAAGAATCTGTAGTTAGGTTGTCCACCAGAAGAAGCATCACTGTTGCAGAGATTGAATCCGTACCAAATGTCACTTGGAATGAAGGTGCGGTAGTAAAACTTAACCGCCTTAGAATTGTGCCCGTAGATCTCCACGCTATCGGGTTTCCAACCGTCCGGTCCGCTCCTGTAGAAATATACATAGCATATCTGGTACGCGCACGGCCCATTTATCTCAAATGTGTCGGAAGAACATCCTTCAAATGTTCTGGTCGATGGATCGTCCAGCCTCGGGGCATAGATCTAGTCATCCATTCATATTTGGGCAAAGTTATCATTTGCAGGGAATTAAGAGCGAGCGAAACGTCGAATTCCCAGGACAAAACAAAATCTCCAGAAAAGAAACAAAACGAATGCAGGAACTTCTTTAGCAATCATGAGTATAAATTACGACTGCTCCATTGGACACCAGAAAAGGCCTAAAGGGCTGCGCCACAGACCAGATAGCCTTCCCCTAATTGGATTTCCATGTAAACAGTTGCCCGGAATACAATTCTCCTCGTCAAGCACGTCATAAAATGGCCTAGAATCCAATTTCTCAATGCACAGAAAGCAATAAAACAGCAAGGCAAGGACTGCTTCACGACGCCACACGCCGCAAATGAACACAGAAACGTGGCGGAACGAACCTGATTGCCGTAAGCATCGCCGAAGGCTATGCTGATCTGGTCCCGCGTGTACGAGGGAGAAGAGCAGCTCGTGGCGATGACGACCGTGTAAGAGCAGCTTCCCACTTTCTTCATCGACCGAGGAACAGAATCACCCATCAAAATCGCGAAGGAAGGGAACCGGGAAACGACTCCGAGTTTCTCCAACACAAGGTGAACGGAGGATTTTACCTGGATGTAACTCAGATTGAACGACGGCAGCGCGTGAGGTTGCCGCGGGAGGGCGCTCGACCGGGCTTCCGGGAGGACGAAGGAGAAGGCGAGCAGGAGGAGGGAAGGGACGGCGATCGCCATGGCATCCACGGGATCGCGAAGCGAAAGCAGCTGGATGGATCGACCCCCGCGAGTCGAACACGCAATGGTGGTCAACGGCTCCTGCCAGAACTTCGTGGAGAAGAAATGGGCGAGAACAATATTAAGAGGATTTATGTGCAAAATTACAAAACAAAAAAATACAAATCATGTGGGGCCCATGGGGGACCAGGACCGGAAGGGACATTGCACGACCTTTTTTCATTTTTAGCTGTTCTGTCGTGCGGAGGTGGGAATCTAAGATTAGGGATTTTATTATTCTTCCCGATGCATCAATCTAGAGCACTGTGGGATTACGCTAACGAGCTGTTTTTTTAAGGGGAGTCTCCTGAATACGTTTAGGTTGCGAACGCACGTGAAGGAAGCGGCCGATGATGCCGAGACATCACAGTGCATGAGGATATTTTACTCATCTAGAGATCTCTTTGCGGTTCCAAGAAACAGTTTGACTATGTTCATTTTTTTTTTGTTGTCAGAAAAAATCAGGACTAAAATGTAATTATCTTCTTCTTTTTCCATCTTCAAAACATATTCGAATAGTGAAGACGGAAATTCTTGTTTTTAGTAATGGGAAGTTGTGAGGAAATGGATGGGGAATGCATGCCGTCAAAGTCATAGGCTCCCATCTCACATCAGGCTATCGTCACAAATCGCGCTGTTACACTCTAGTTCTACCTTTCATCGGACTTTCGTCGACTTGTTTTGGGCAATCTTGGCTGTATACTTTTGGGCTTGGCCTGGTCGGGCTGCTCGATGTCTAGCGCTCGTTCTTATTGGAATCAGGCCGTGTCTTATCAGTAGTAGCTAACGGGCCTTTAAGGCCAGACCCTTCTCTCCCAACACGAGCTTACACACCATGCGCATTCAATTCATTCTATATAAGCAACGGTTACGGGATCGTGCCGGGTATGAGCTGGAGTGCTCTTAATTATCGTACAATTAAATCAAGTAACTTAGGATTAGAGACACGTAAAGTTAACAAAACCTCGCCATATGAAGTGATGAATCACGTGATTCAGACTCGATAGAAGCCGGGCGCTACGGTTCCGCGTTTGTCTTCTATATATCAACTGCAAAAGCGATTAAGCCAATCGATCACAAACCACGTTCCTCCCAAATCTGTTGAGGAAGCGGACAAAGACAGGGGCATAAAAGAAGAAATGGAAGGCGTCGAATCGATCCTCGCAAACATTTTAAAATTGCACTGTCATTTTATTTTTCGTCTCATTGTCGTACCGTCCTCTGCCACCTTCTCCCATATCTACAATTTTTGCCGTTGGCACAGTTTTAAATTCGACCAGCTTTGGGACCACACGGCGGATATGGCATGCTGTCCCTTCATCGCCATCACGGCCATCGTCCCCCTCCCTACAGTCTGCGTAGGCCTCAATTGCAAGCTCAATCAAACAATGAATTATTGTTGTTATTATTGTTACGTAAGCCAAACCAGCCTGAATAATTATTGCTTTGTATCCAGACAACTTCAATTCGATTGATCGGATGTTTCCATGGATCGAGATGCTCCCACCGCCAAAAGAAAAAATTCCCAGAAACGGATGACTACGCTGCAGCAAAATCATCGCCGGAGTCTCCGAAACGGACATTAAAAAAAAAAAAAAGAAACAACCGAAGGAGGCGATGATGATTACGAGTCCGTTCACCAGAAGAAGACAAAACACGTCCATTACCAACTTCGAGACGTTTTACTTGCTTTACCAGATTCCCACGTGCCACAGCGCAAGATGTTCCCAACCACAAAAGATAAAAACCAAAACAATCTTTTTCTCGAAGCAATAAATATGAATTCATCAACATCCGAGGCTGCATAGCCCAAGTGTGCAGCAGTTTATTCTCTCTACAACAAGCGGCTAAAATGCATACAGTAGCCTAAGAGAAAGCAAAGCAGAATTGACAGGAAAAGAAGGAAAGAATACATGAACATGAAGGGTGGTCACTTTCTCACTTTTGCAGGAAGAGAAACAAAAATAATGGAACCGAGCGGAAGAACCCAGTTGAATTCTTTGAAGATGACTATATAAGATCTCTGTAATGTCTAATAATCTATCCTAGTAACAATCGCGAAGCGGGCTTTGAGAAATTCCTTCATACCTCGGCAGACATATGTACGTACTACTTTCCCTCTTCCCTTCCTCTTGTCACTAAGCACAGCACTCACCGCCACTTAAACCCCCACTCTTCTTGCTCCTTAAACCTCCTCAAAACCCCGTCGATGGCGACATCGAAAGCGTCCTTCACGCTCCCCAACCCTTCTTCCGGCAACGCGTACACGAACTTGGGTATGTACTCGATCACTCTCTCTCGCATCCTCCTCACGTCCTCGTCGCTGTACCGCTCCAGGACTTTCCGGATGGACGCCCCGTTTTCCACCTCCTTCCGGTCTATGAAGACCGAGTAGCTCCCCGGTTCGCCCGGCAGGAACCACTCGTACTGGTAATAGGCGGTCCGCCTCCAGAAGAAGACCGGGATCGAGCCGGCCACCATGCAGTCGAAGATGGACCGGCGGGTGAAGCTGTCCCCCCTCGGCTGCAGGCAGAACTTGGAGCCCAGGAAGGTCTCCAGGATTTCGGACGTGCCGTTGGAGCACCGAGACCCCGCGCAGTCCACGACCCGGCACGCGTCCGACTCGTTGCGGCACTGGCTCAGCAAGAGGCCCCGGAAGTCGTTCCTGATCGCGCCGCGCTTGGCCCCGGCGAAGCAGAACAGCGCCGGCCGCGGCCGCGCGCGGACGTGGTCCTGCCACTCCGCCACGTCGGACTCGGACCGGGGGTGGAATCCGGTGGGGTAGGGCACGCCGACGTCGAAGTAGTCCCAGGGGTTGCGCTCGATCAGGAGGCGGGTCATGTTCCTCATCCCCGCCATGTGGATGCAGCTGGAGCCCCAGTCGTCGTCCTTGGACCGGCGGAAATCCCACGTGATGCGCCCCATCGTGATGAAGTGATCCCAGCCGTTGGATCTCTTGTAGGGCTCCTGATCCCGGACCCAGCTCAGCATCATCCCGCAGTGGCGGTCGCGCTCCTTGGCGCTGGAATTAGACCACAGGTACTTGCCCACCGCGAGCCCAGCGTACAACGGTATGTAGAACGCCGCAGCCGATTCGGGCTCCATCGTCCTGCACCCGTGCTTCAGGATACGGTTGTGGAAGATTATCTCCGAAACGAACTGGTCAGTCCAGAACCACGCCGGCGCCAGCTTCTCCGGCACGATTCCGGCCAAGCGACCCGCGGCGGGCTGGCCGAACCCTCGGTTGGCTAGCGCGTCGCATCGCGAGCTCCAAGGGTTCAGGTTGTCGCACTGCTTGAGAATCTCCAGGTTGAAGAAACTCGGAAGCTCGTACACGTAAATTTTCCCTGCCCAGACGAAAAGCTACCGCTATTACAAAGATCGACATTTATGAGCGGCGCACTATGAAACCCTCGTGTCCAGAGAAATTAAATATCGCACCGTCTTCATAATTTTGATAAGATACGGACAGAGAGGCGCATCATTTGCATAACCGATGCAATTAGAGCTGGAGACAGCGCAATTCGGAGAACTACCTGAACCGCATTGGTCGGACTCCGCGGACGGAGGATCGGCCGGCGATGCGGAGGAGGCGGCGGAGGAGGGGAGCCGAGCGGCGGTCACTGGCGCCGGGAAGTGGTGGCGGGCGTGGGGGAAGGAGAGCGGGAGGGGGACGGAGCGAGCCATGAAGAGGATCAAGATCTGGAGGGAGATGACGGCGAGGAAGAGCCATGCGCGGTGGCTGTGGAGGGAGAAGTAGGGTTGGAGAGCGGAGGCGAGCGAGCTGAACGAGCTCTTGCGGCCGAGCAACGAGTCGGCGGCGGCGGCTGCTGCTTTGGCGTCGGAGGCGGCGGTCTTCTTCTTGTGCGATTCCGGGGAAGGCTGATCGGAAATGGGAAGCATCCCGGAGGGGAGGGCTCTGAAGCGAACGGAGGGGGGGGCCTCTTTTCCGGCGACTCGCTCACCGGTGAAAATGGTGATTCCGTGGCGAACGATGAGAGATGGACGGTGATGGGGAGGGTGCATATAAAGCGGGGCTATGAGCTTCCTTTCGGTTGCTCGGTTTCGATGGTTTGGGTTTTGTTTCGGTCCTTCGGGTGTGAAGGTAACCGAGGACAGAAGAATCGCCACGTGTAGGTCGAGTCTTACAGTGACAGTCTACGAGAGCAACCGACACTTTACGGTCTCTTTTCAGGGCGGACACGTGGCAGTCGGTCCCCCTTCGCTTGTCCTACCGCCTTGATAAGTCGCGAACCTTAGTACATTAGGATTTTATTAAGTGGAGAATTTCTGATTGGACTGCGTACCTTATTTCAATGCGACTCGGGAGTGAACGTACGAGATGATTTAGATGTCGCATTCACATAATTTTTTACGTTGGCATCGATACTCATCTTTCAATTATTAATAATTTATTGAATGTCCGCTTGCTGCGTCGTAAATACACTCTAATCGTGGTGCGTTGTTGGCTTGAATTGACGCGATCCATACATCTTGAAATATGTGCTTCAAAGCTACAACACATTAAAATTTAGGGAGGTAACTTCTTAAAAGCTACTATAAATCACTGCAGCCATGTGGATTTTGATAAGCATCTTATATAAGTTGCACACTTTTTTCCATGGTATCAACCGTCGCGGAAAAATCGTACAAAATAGGCTCCGAGTGATGAAAGGATGCAAAATTAAAATATTTCAAGTTAAAACCGATGTTAATCGAAAACTATATTTTATGCTTATGGACAATTGATTCGGTATTATTTTCTTCATCAATTACCACCGACGAGTGATGATGGTTTTGGATTCAAAAGGGTTGCAAGGATCGGACACGTAACATGACGCGAAGCCGAAACGCGGGGCCCTTGAGGACGACGACACTTGCACACCCGTTCGTTGCTTTTGTCCGTTTCCCTTTCCTAAAGCCAAAACCGGCGGTGGCCGTCGAGGAGTGAAGTGTGGCGGACGCGATTGCGTGTCGGAAGCCTACCTGTATTTGAATTGCGAGTGCTGGCGTCCACTCCAACCTTAGTTGTCTGTGATTAAGGACGGTTTGATGCGCTCTTGGTTACTGACTGGTCTCGTTCGAGTTTGAAGGTTTGATTATGGTAGCTCGCGGGATTGAAACTTTTGCGTAGTCAAAGTACGAAAAGTCGTCACGTTGCCAGGCAAATAAAAATTGAATTCATAGTCGTACGACTACGCAAATCACACCTAATGACGAGTCTTGCCGAAAATACTCTAATCATTCGAATGAGGTCGAGGCTAAATTCCGGACGAACCGACATTTCATTAACCATTTTATAGGCGTGCGTCAACTCACGTATAGCTTAAAGTTTGATGGAAACGGAGGTCCCGGTAACTCAAAACCAAGTGCGGTGTACAGATTTGTCTGTGACAATCCGAGTCTGAACTGCGATCAAGCTCGAGCTGAGCTTGAATTTAACTTCCGAGTCTTGAATATATCTTGTTTGGGCTATAGTGCAAGTAATGGGCCATTTTTTTTTTATGATCAAAAGTAATGGACCATTTCAGATCAGCCGAATTGTACTTAAATGCGAGCTATATCCACTGAACGACCATCCTCTAGTCTAGCATTGGAGGATTGCCGACACAAACAGTAGTTGGGTTTTGCGGTGAATAGTTGCGCTCCGCATGTGATTTTTCGCACCATTAGTTTTCAACGAGGCGAGTATTGACGAGTCCACTAATGTTTATTGTTCTGATTGAGCAGCCCGCCATTACTCACCGAACTTTAGGACGGATTCGTGTTTAATTGCCGTTGATCACGCAGCTCTGATATTGTTTGATTAGTGGAATGGATCCACGCCCGGGAAATTAATGAGGCCATTCGACGATAGGCGCGCGCGTGTCCATGATCTCACGGTTGCTCGTGCCCTCATCGTCCGATGGACGGCGTGTGATCCAGCCCCGGCCAACACTGCCAAAAAATGCGTAAATTACTTGCGTGAGTTGTATTCGCGTGCGACGGGTTAACAACGCTTGTTCAAGACGATCATTAGTGGCCAGAAAAATTCCAAGCTCGCCAGCCCACGCTTGGAATTAGTGGGGGCGAGGTCTAATCAGGCGAGTTATGCTGCGTTTCTTCATCTCCTGGGAATGGAATGTCTCGTCAATTCCTCATTTCTTTTCTTCTCTAAAGTGCTCGCAAAAGTGGGGGATTGGGGCTTTAATCATTGTCCTTCCTCACGCTTTGTGGTGTCCAGTGATGATTAACTATAGAGCATCTCCATCAAACTTGTCTTTCTCACTCGCCTTTTGACTAAAAAACAATCGGGCCAATTTCGAATTTTGAAGGGGGAAGTAACTCAAATCCCCAATTTCTCATGTTTGATCAACTTGCTCGAAAGCTTGTTTCCTTCGTGACGCGAAGGTTCCGTTTGACCCGAAATTGCATGGCCCAGTCAAGAAGCCCAAGAGAGATATCTCAATTTTTACTCGGCTTTCTGGTACAATCGGACATGTCTTGGGAACCGAATCGCGGGACGTGCACCACCCCATCTATTCGTCAGCCTTGTCATGGAAATAAAAGGCCCAGCCCATCGGCTCGATCCGGCCGGATATCGTAAAGGCCTGAGCGAGCCACATCGATGAGATTGGATACCAAGACAAACTCGACCGGCAAGCCATAAGTCACTCCTTATGTTGTGAAAGATCAGATTTTTTTGGGGGTTTAATTTATTTCGCGCGAAAATAATGACTGACTAACATTTCAATAATGAAATTCGCGGCATCTTCAACATACAGCAGTCATGGTCAATTGATTAAGCCACCTTGAAGGGCTTTCGGACATCTATAGCACAAAAAAGGTAACATGTTTAAGAGAAATTTTCCGGGATATTCATAAGTTTTGCCATCCATATAAAGGGAGCGCTCACATTAACTCTGATTGTTATTTGTGGGTAGTGCCTCATAAGACAGACATTAGATTTGCAGCCCAAAGGATGACTGATCCAAGAGGAAAAAAGAGTTCTTCGCCAAACTAGTTTGGCTGATTCTCTCCTGAGAAGTAGAGATCGGGGCATAAGTCGATCCCTCATATAAACCCATATTTTCGATTCACCTGTTACGTGGTAATTCCACTTATTTCGAGCCACTATATTCGAGTAATTCATTTGCTTAAGTTTCGTGGAACGCTAATAGAATCTAATATTTACCTATTCCGCTATTCATGTCCGCTATTAGTAGCATGCATGAAGACCATAAATATACTATACTTCTCCAGGTCTAGAGACCTTCTATAAACTCAAGGATGAATTTAAAGTCATGTGCTTTTTTGCATGCTTTTTACACTAGGAACGAACGAGAGACGACAATGTCCTCTTTTTGAAGAACCTTCTGCATGACCACAATATCTCTATGACCTTGCGGGATGAAGAAAATTTGACTTCAACGGCAAGGGGATAACATGTAGTCGTCACCTTTTCCTTTTGGAGTTTGGCGACCTTTTATCTTTCACTTTTTAAGCATCCATTTGTTTAATTTACGCAACTCCAATTTCGTTCTGTCAAAGGAACGCTGCTTCATTGACGAGTCCGATGCACGAAAATTACCGGCTAATTTTCTCAATTAGTAGTATAGCCTGGATTAAATCAAATCAAATCAAATCAAATCAAATTACGTGGGAAGGTTTGCCGCGATGACGAGTCCCTCTCACGTTCGCCGCAGGTAGGGAAAAAAGCCACACGAGGGTCCCCCCACACGGACGCGACACGAGGGTCTCCCCAACGAGACGAGCCCCTCTTGGCGACGAGGCGATCGCCTGGTCGACGCCCAGATTTAAGGAAAGCCGCACCAGCGCTCGCTTCGCGCGTTGGTGTTTTTCCTCTTGTCCTGCTCTCCGGACGATTTCTTCTTCTTCTTCGTCTCCGTCGTCTCCGTCTCTCTGCAATTTTCGGAGGATTCCCGACGTGAATTAAGTACGGAGAGACGGAATCAGGGAGAGACAGGAGGGGGGGAGGGAGGGAGGGAGATTGTGGCGTGCGGAGGCGCGATGCGATTCGCGAGGTCGGGGCGGGCAATGCGCGGGCCCTGCCGCTGCATTGCGCTGATTCTGCTATGCATGGTGGCCTCCGCCGCCGCCAGATCTGAGAAGGAGGTGCGGGAGAGGTTCTACGGCAGCCTCCTCAACTCGACCGCGCCGGAGTCCGGCGAGGGGAGCATCGCCAAGATGTTCGATCGGGTCCTCGAGAAGGAGTTCTCCGACAACGAACAGCCCGAAGGTGCGCCGCTCCTAAATTTTGCTCTGTTTCGGAATTCGGGTCCTTTTTTATTAGCTATCGGATGACTTTTTGCGCTGGTCGCGATGAGGCTTCAGATTGGTTTGATCAACTGAACCTGGTTGGTTCACGTGTTTCGATGCCTCGGGTGTTAAAAACGCGTGAAATTAGCGATTGATATGTCTGGGCAGTTCTGCAAACGAAAGCACGGGAGGATACAGTAATCACTTGTCTTCGGGGTTGTTGTATTGTTAGTTCGTGATGGGAACGATTTCGTATAGCAATGGATGGCCCTCTGGACGAAGTTTTCCCATCTTTTACTGCAACGTGACGATCTTTCTCCGTAGAGAGGATTGAGTTCAAACGTAGGGAATTTTGTTTTTGATTTCTTCCCCCAGTGCCAGAGGTTAAGCATTTGCTATCGCGACTATTTTTCTTGATTTCCTAGAAATTTTTGGTTGATTGGTCACACATCTTTGCTCTTTTATGTTTAGTTTGTTTGCGATATAATGTAGCTGGTTTGTTTTATTGTTCTCTACGTTTTTTTCTAGGAACCGAAGAAAGCAGCTTTAACAACAGTGTAGCTGGTCAGCAAGTGAGTTGATTTCTTATATTAAAATCTCTAGTAGTATCTCCCTGCATCAACATTTTCAAATCTTATATACCACAGCCTACTGAATTCTGTTGTGCTCGAGATCTTTGTTTAGCTTGATGTTGCTCAATATAGGTTGGCCAGAGTAGCTTATCACGGGGAAATTTGGTTTTTTATGAAGCTCAGTTTAGATGAAAAAGGAGCACTATTCTTTTTTCTTTGACTGTGCTGTTCTTTTAACAAAGAAGTAGGTTGGTTCTTTCTGGAGTTTACTGTTTTAGATGGCATCAGTTTGCTCTCGACTTGCAAGAGAAGTGTGCACATCTCTTCGAGCTTTCATGCATGAAATTTCTGAAGCAGTTCAACATAATTCTAATAGATTGTTCTCATAGTAGAGGTCTGTTGGCCGTTGGGCACTTCTTGTTTGGATGATGTGTGTGCACACCTCTTTTTCTGCTTTCTTACTTCGTATACCAATGATGTTTCTACAGGCAGTGCTGGAGACTGTAGCTAAAATTACTCACGACAAGGTCAAAAGAAATGATACGCGAGAAACGAAGTATGTAAAAGCATTTGAAATCTCATGTAAATTGAATCTTTAAGCAGACTAATGAATAATCTTTGTTTGCCACGCAATAACACTATAATTTTGAATGCTGGTTATATCAGTGGTACCAAGCCATTTCAGCTTCAAGATGTTTTCTCCCTTGAAAGTGAAGATTCTGATGACACAACAACCTTAATTGACAACAAGGTATGCACAAAGTGTAGGAACTCATGGGAAAATTTAACCATCACTCTTCTTTTGGATGTTATTGCAACGAGCTTTCTTATTGTGGGCATTGGCAGGATAACGAGTTTGTGATGTCAAACAAGAAATCCAAATATCCCATACTTCAAGTTGATCTGAGGTTGATATCTTTTACATCTTACCTGTCTGTTAAGCATGAATTTATGTAATTCTACATGTCTTGTATCGTGATGAGGAGGTAATATTGCAAATTAGGGCTCATAGATTTGGAGATCTCTCGCAAGTTTGATTTGCATGCCTATTGAATTTCTACTTATATTTTGATTGTGCGTTCTGCAGATTAATATCTGATTTGGTGGTTGTCATAGTTTCTGCCGCCATTGGTGGAATCATTAGTTCTTGCCTGGGACAGCCAGTAAGTTTATAAAACAGTATCTTAATATTCCTATTTATTTGCAGCAATTTGTTCTGCCTCGTACAAATGGCAGAATATCATAATTCAGAATTGCGTGATTTAGGTAATTGTTGGTTATCTTCTTGCTGGTTCAATCATAGGACCTGGTGGTCTCAAATTCATTCACGAGATGGTTCAGGTATGCTATCATGAGTCGCTTAAGTTCTTCTTCCCTCAATCATTATCACTTCCTGAATGATTATCAGTTCTTTTCATTATCTGAGTCATAAGTCTCTTCTTGCTGATTGTGGTGTCCTCATCATCACACTCAGATTCTGAAAGTACGGTTAATGGTTCTCTTGCATCTCTCCATCTCGGCCTCTGGAATTTTGAGTTATCTTAATTCCGGCTCCCACATTCTTCCTTGTTTTACCATCGGAGATACTTTAAACTCATGACATAATTACAATATATGTTTTTGTGCTGGTTAGGTATTATGCAAAGCAAATTGTTTTCGAATAGACCCTTACTCTACTATATTTAGCATCTCATCGGAGTTGAATTTTTTTATGAGTTCATTGGAATAAGTTCTTTTTTATGAAAAGATTTCCACCTTTATTTTGTTTGTTCACTACTTTATATAGGCATTCGTAAAACTAGTATTGCTATGAGCGGCTAATTACAGAACAAAGTGAATTTTTGCGGTAGATCGCTTTCTCTGGTTGAAATTCTTGAAAGAATTTAAGCTCAATCAGTGAGTTTGTCCATTGTCCATTGCTGATATTCTAACATATGATGGTGAAACGACATTTCCAATTGTGATAAAGAATGTGAAGTCCATTTTTGGCCTCAATAATTCTACATTTATCTTGGTGTTTGTTTTTATGGTCAATTTCCATCCTTTACATGCATAGTGTCATTCTTCTGTTCCATAGGACTAAACAATTGGTTTGGTACTTCTATATTTTATTAAGAACGTGACCTGAAATACCTTTTACAGATCGCTTTTCTTTTAATAGGTTGAGACTGTTGCACAATTTGGTGTTGTTTTCCTCCTTTTTGCTTTGGGCCTAGAGTTCTCTTTGACAAAGGTACGGTGCACACGGGTTGGCAGCTTTTGACAACAGTATTTTGCATATGGAATGTAAAACTTCAGTTGTCCTTACTATATAAGGTTATTCTACCTTGTTGCTCGTGCAGTTAAAAGCTGTAGGGCCTGTTGCTGTCCTAGGAGGGCTACTTCAAATTGTGATATTCATGCTTTTATGTGGCATAAGTGCCATGGTACAGTAGCACTATGGTCTTTTTAATAATACCCATCATTGCATTCTGACGAAATAGATTTTAATCTTATCAGTCAATTTTTCAGGTTTGTGGAGCTAAGTTGTCTGAGGGCGTATTTGTGGGTGCTTTCTTATCAATGTCATCAACGGCAGTGGTACTCATCCAGACATTGTCTTGATGCTAGTGTCCACATCCATCTAAATCTATGATTATGCACCTAACTGTCCTTTATGCAGGTGGTGAAATTTCTTGTGGAACGAAATAGCAGTAATGCTCTTCATGGTCAGGTGACCATCGGGACTTTAATTTTCCAGGTACTTAATTGTCATCTAATCTGACAAAAGAGTCAAGACCTAAATTTACACATACAGATCGTGGTGCTAATTTCTGTGATTTCTCGCCTATTTTGCTTCAGGATTGTGCTGTTGGGTTACTATTTGCTCTTCTGCCAGTTTTGGGCGGTAATAGTGGTCTACTTCAAGGAATGATATCTATGGGGAAGCTGTAAGTTTGGTTTCATTTCCTATTTTTAAGTACTTAATGTGGCTCAATTTATGTTCAATACATGATAATTTGACAAATGAAAGTCTACATTGAAAGGGGTTTGATGAAACTGAAACTCACACAGTTTTTCTTGGCACTTTGTGCCCCTGTTGAGAATCATTATTAACATGCGTAATGTATACTTTACTCTGACAGCTAATATCATTTGCCCCAATTGTCTATTCTTTTTACCAGCACCCTTATGTGGCATCTGTCTTATCTTCGATTGCAGGCTTCTTGTACTGTCGATATTTCTCACTGCTGCATCTGTTTTATCCTGGTCATTTGTACCCCGCTTTCTGAAGCTAATGATACAGTTATCATCACAGGTGAGGTTAAAGGAATTCACATGTCTCCTTCTGTTGTATTTTGCATCTGAAACAGTATTCTGCTGTTATGCAGTTGTCTCGCTATTTTTGGCTCATATATTATTTGATTTCATGATGTAGACAAACGAACTATACCAGCTTGCTGCCGTTGCTTTCTGCTTATTATCTGCATGGGTAAGTGTTACAATGTCGAGTAACGAGAGGGAGGGAGGGAGTTTCCATTGCTTTACATAGCACATGCCCTGTAGTTCAGTTCTTTGATTTTTGAAGATTTAGTAAAAGAAAAGATATCATCGCTTCTCATCCATGTGTTTGCTGCCATTTTCTCAGTGCAGTGATAAATTGGGCCTCAGTCTTGAGCTAGGTTCCTTTGTTGCTGGAGTTATGATATCCACCACTGACTTTGCACAGCATACTCTTGATCAGGTAATTGTCTTCTCGGGCCTGGTTTTTTCAGTTTTTCTGCAAGTGTACATTTCTTCTATTTTTTTCTTCTTTTTGTGTACAAAGGACTCTCTCTCTCTCTCTCTCTCTCTCTCTCTCTCTCTCTCTCTCTCTCTCTCTCTCTCTCTCTCTCTCTCAAGAAGGGAGCTAGGGATAGTACATCTTCATTACTCTCTAGGCAAGACATGTTCCTGTCGGTGAGAAATTACAGTTTGTCACCGCACCACACGAGTAGAATCATAGTATTTTGGGGTCAGATTGGGTTAGGAAAATCCAAGCTTGCTACCTCATCGGGTCATAAGCGGAGCCATTTACAAGGCAATTTCTTTTAACATTAAACTTTGTTATGTTACAGGTGGAACCTATTCGGAATTTATTTGCTGCTCTCTTTCTCTCCAGCATTGGAATGCTTATAAATGTACACTTTCTTTGGAATCATATGGACATACTTCTGGCATCTGTTTTGTTGGTTATTGTCATTAAGACGGCAGTTGCTGCAATGGTTACAAAGGCCTTCGGATATAGCGTCAGGACGTCATTTCTTGTAAGGCATTCAGCCTAGCATCAATTTCTTACCAGCATCAAATGACCGTTGCTTACTGTGTATAAGGGTTTGTAGGTTGGAGTGTTGCTTGCTCAAATTGGAGAATTTGCCTTTGTTCTCCTCAGCCGTGCCTCAAATCTTAATCTTGTTGAGGTGATTCCTTTCTTTATGATGCATTGTGCTGCTCTCTATGTTTGACTTTTTCCTTGTTAGTGCTGGTTTACCATTACTACCTTTTTCAAAATAATTAGGAAGCAAAAGATGCATATTAATATGAGATGGAAAAGATTTCCTGGCTGTTCCTTCAGAAAAGAACTTTAACCAAATTTTCATCAGTAGCTCTCATATGCTTCTCAAGTGGAATAATGGAATGTTGGCCTCACAATTCTTTAATTGGCTTTTTAACAAGAATCAGCATCACAAACTTCTGCGTTTTATGACATGTCCCGAGTGTCACCTATTCAAGCATCTTTTGCAGAACCGCCATCATTGTGATAGCTCTTAAATTTAACATTTCCTGGTATGCAGGGGAAAATGTATCTTCTTCTTCTTGGAACAACAGCCTTTAGTCTGGTAAGTCTCCTTTTTGCCAAATGATTTGAGGGATCTTTTCTACAATGCCATGGCGTAAAAACTCGTGGTGAATTTCCACCATTCAACAACTTTAATGAGTTCATTGAACCGTTGGACCAATGAAATCCACAAACTGCTAACTTGGGGAAGCTATCGTTCAGTAAGCTTCTAGGATGTTAGGAATCGGTCAATTGTATGAGTAACATATGAAAATCCTTTCATCTGTGAAAGTCACAATCTACTTATATTGCTTAAGAAAGTAACTATTAACATGAGGAAATTACTAATAATAACTATTGATATGAGCAATTAGTTTTTCATATGGTACGTTACTATTGACAACATGGAGAAGTTATTAGTAACTAATAGGTTGTGAATATTACATTTATTATTGCAAAGTTGGAGAAGTTAATTAAGTGCAGCTATAGTATTGGGTACTTTTCATCATGGAGAAGTTACTAACTGCGTGGGAAAAAATTTTTTATTATAGAAAAGTAGCTATCAATCAGTTAGCAGCTTTTTACCTGATTAGTAAGGATTGTAAGTATTTCTTGGGCTAGTATTATTAATTGGCAATAATCTGTAATTTAGCCCACAGATTTGAACCGTTTTTAAGCCAACCGATTTATAGAAATGCCTGATCTCGTTGTTTCTGCATACCATGTTTCTGAATCAAGCAATGATCTTGCAGGTGACGACTCCTCTGCTGTTCAGGTTGATACCTGCAGTGATAAACTTGGGTGTACTCATGCATTGGTTCCCTTCAGAAAGCGGCACACAATCTGAGGTCTCTCTCTCTCTCTCTCTCTCTCATGTATATGTCGGGAGCAAGTTACAATTTTAGCTGATGCGAAATGTTAGTCTTATTTGATGTGATAGGAGTTAACTTTTTTAAAGTGTGACAGTTGAATATTGGTCTGATTTTCTTGTCAATCTTGTGTAATCGTTTGGTTTCTGCAACACTCACTAAAATTGTTTACCCTCACAGGAGAAGGTTTCCAGAGGTGCATAACAAATTTCTGTAATAATTCTAAGGTTAACAAGTTTTTTTTCACGGGAGAACAGCACGTTGATCTCAATCAATTGTGAATACCGGGGCTTCAACGCCATACTTACTTTTCAGATATACATAAGGGTCCAGTTGATACTCCAAGTTCCACAATAGAATCGGAATCAGCTCACAGCTTCTTTGTACATACAACGGGATTTTGTTGGCTATAGTGTACATATTGCCATTCGGTCATGTCTGGGGAGTGGCTTTTGACCTTAATTTGTCGGCTTAAATCGGTCTGATCGTCTTCCATGTCGTAAACGATTGTGCTTGTGTGGAAAGGAAAAGAAGTTTATGGAGAATAGATTGAAATATTGATTATTTACTTTTTACGACATTAGTCGTAGCAGATGATAATAGTTGATATCCAAAAGCCGAAGAAACAATACTAAGTAGGGAAAACGACGGATGGTTCTTAAATTTTGATTCAACGTGTTGTGGTTTCTGAAATTTAACCTGTTGCGCAATATCGTCCATGAATTTTTAATTTATTCAATATAATTTTTAAATTTTTGATACATATTCAAATTACTTTTTAAATTATATGAAAATATTCAATATTGTCTTTGAACTTAAATTAATGGAAGGATAACATTGGATATTTTCATATAGTTCAATGATTAGTTTGAACACTTATAAAAAGTTTAGGGATTACATTAAATAAATTAAAAATTAAGAGGTCACATTTCACATTAGATTAAAGTTTTGAGACTATATGTATTATTAACTCTACTAAGTATTGTGATCATTGAATACCAAGAAAACCATTCCTTCTCAGGATCAGGCATAGGAAATTCGCAAAGCCTAGCAATTTGGGAGACGCTGAGTTCATCTAGGATCGTGCAAACGATGTTCAACTAATATCACCATAAAAAAAAATGGAAAATGTGCTTCATTGTAACACATATAATTTCACAATTAGTGAGGATCAAGCACAAGCTCGAAATCCAAAATGGTATGTCGTAAATAGTTGAAGAAGAGACTAATTTGCAGAAACTTTCTGGAAAATGGTGAATAAAACAAGTGGGCAAACCAATTTTCAGGTCTCCAACTAGCCAAGGGTTAGATATTTTAAAATAGGCCATAAATCTATTTCTTAATCTATATTTGATGGGCTGAATTGTTATATGAGTTAATTATATTCAATTAACGAATCATAAATGGATCTAATGTGGGCGTTAAATAGGTTTGCAATTAATTAGATCAACCCATTTCTATAACTCTCTTTCTCCTTCACTTGATCTCTAACTTGCTCGCTCCATGCTTTCACCCTAGTTTGTGTATGGGTTTTTCTAAATTTGGTTAAATATAAAAGTGTATTAGTAATATGAGTCATGATTAGGTATGTGTCGCGAGATTTGTATTGCATGGAAATGGGTTAAAACCTGTCAAATGGATCAATTTGAGTCGGACCAAATCCAACCCGACTCAAACCTAACCTGGTCCGCATGTTCAACAGGTTTACTAAGAGCAGTCACTTAATATCGAATGGACAAAAGTGCCCCTCACTTAAAGAAGTTGTCGGCTCCCACTCGAGTAGAGAGGCCCAATCGGTGCAGCTCCTGAAAATGGGCCTGGGCCTAATCACGATTCGGCCCATCACGTGTTGGGCTTCGTCTTCAACCCAGAGCCGAGCCAATCGAACCAATCCAAATCCAAATGAAAAAGAGAAGTAAAAGCTTGACTCGCATCGACTTCAACAGCTCCGGCGGCGGCGACGAAGAAGAAGAAGAGAGCGACGGAGAGAGAGAGAGAGAGAGAGAGAGAGAGAAAGGGGGAGGATGTCGAAGGTCCGGTGCCAGAGAATCGGCTGCGACGCCTTCTTCTCCGACGACAACAATCCAGAAGGTTCCTGCCGGTACCACGCCGCGGTAATGTTCGGATCGATTCCATTGCCCCTTTGCAGTATGCTGTTAGGTCCCCCTAGGTTTTGATTCTGATATCTTAGCTGAGGCTGACCGGCCGTGAGCAATCGGGGGGGACGAGTGGCTGCATGTTTCCTCTCGCCTTGCTACGATTGCGACGTGTCGAGCGCGTGAGGTCGAGTCCTCCGGTGTGGCGCGGAATTCTTCGTCCCTGAATCGAAGAGATTCGGAATTGCGGTTGCTTCGAACCGTGCATGGAAACGTGTTTTGCTCTGCTTTGGTGCTTTGAATTTGGGTTATTCACTGTAAAGGGAGCCGGCGTTGTTTCTCTGCTGATTAATCTTTGTTTCTTCGTGCATCGCCGCCGCTGGTTACTCGCGACGGCGTGTTCCCCTCGTCATCAGGGTGTAAGTTTTTCTTTTTTGTCTCTCGACTGCTTTTCGTCTGTCTCTCTATTAGCCGCGGCGCAATCTCGTTTGTTGTCCTTTTGTGCCTCCGTTCTTCGTCGCCTTGACTTAGATCGAGATGCTAATGATCTCTGCAGCCTATATTTCATGATGGGATGAAAGAATGGAGCTGTTGCAAGAAGAGAAGCCATGATTTCAGTGAGTTTCTGGGAATTCCTGGGTATGTACGTATTTTTACTTGCCTAACTTCGTGAGGCCAATGACTTAGCATGAGCATGTCAGCATGCTGTAGAAATGCAATTTACCTGGTATTGGGACTTGATAGGAATGGCATTTGCGCGTAGAGGTTTTATTTTTGCTGACCCGTGCTCTTACGGTCATCCTCTCGATGCCGAGAGTCTATCAACGTTTGATAGTGTAATTGGGTAATCAGATGTTGCAAAAAGTTCCTCGTGTCTTTAAGTGCATGAGTACGCGTAAAATAGTCTAATGGGATAACAGTTTCCTGTGGATCAAAAAAAAAAAATCTCTTGGCTTGTTTATTTCGAGAATTAGGATACGTATTGCGTATAGTATATTTGTTTATCCCTATAATGTTGGAAGCAAGTTGAAAGCAATATAAATTGGTTCCTTTTCAAGATTAGTTGAGAGCATGAACTAGAACACAATAATGTCTCTGCTGTTTTATGTTTTAAATAGCAAAGAAAGTCAAGCACCTCCAGGTCAGGTCTTTGCTTCCCACTTTATTTGATGTTGAGCAAAGAAATTTTTCACCATTGTGGAAAGAGTACTAATAGTACTGTGGTTATTTTACTTGTCCAAGATGGTGTAATGCACATGAGTGAATTACAACATGCCCTCTCATGTTGGTCAATGCATATGCAATTGCTCGAACTCGGACATGCATTCAAAGTTGTTTCTGCTGAATGAAAAAAAGTGGCACTTGCTGAAACCCGTCTTTAAGGCATCAATAAATTTTTTGGATGTATATGTATAGTATTTTTTGGATGTATATGTAAAGTGTGTCCCTTTAGAGAAATGTGATAAATGTAGTGGTTCCATTTGGATGAGTGAACTTTACATTATCGTTTTACTTGGAAGGGTTCCTTGAGCTGGATGTTGACGTTGGGGCATTTTTTCATTGATTTTAGATGTAAGACAGGCAAACACACCACTGAAAAGCCATCAACGAAGGCAGTTAAAGCTGCTAGGACTCCATGTCCTGCCGTCATTACTGCTCCTGAGACTAATGCATCATCAAAAGAGTTGTGCTCGAGATGTCGGCAGGGTTTCTTCTGTTCTGATCATGGTACCTAATTCATACAGGGTTCCTTCAATTTTAATTGATAATATTATTTTGTTTTTATTGCAGTACATTTTTCACATAGAATTTCCTTTAATTAAATCGATAATATGCAAGTTCTTATGGAATACAACTTCTAGTAGAAGTTGAACCTTTCGTTTAGAATGCCAATATAGGTAGAGCTTACTCCCCAAGATTTTGGATGGAAAATGATAGTTGTCTTGAATAAGTTTGCAGCCCTCAGAATCAGTTCTTTCATATTATGAACAATTTCTAATGCTGTTCCTTAAGCTAAGATTTGATTATTAAGTATGACGAAATCATATGGTGGGCTATTTAAAGTGAATGATGCAGCTATCTCTTCTAAAGAATGTCCTTGTAATTATTGATCTAATCTTCTTTGGCCTTAGGTTAATATGAGCATCAGATAGAGATTTCAGAGTGCCATCACTTGTGAGACACATTTATGTATAATATAGATGATTACCAATGAGCTTACCATTTAAAGTTCTGTTAGTGAGAAGCTATTTTAGCCCATGGTACTTTCAGCATTTCATGCATCGAACTATTGATTTCATCTCAGGTTCGAGAACCGGAAAAACGAACATTAATGTGGCAAATGCAAATGCTGAACCTGTTGATGAAAGAAGTAAGGACGTCAAGATCTCTGCGGTTCCACAAAAGAAAATACTCGACATAAACCAGCCGCAGACCTGCAAAAATAAAGGATGTGGTCAAACTTTCAAAGAGAAGGATAATCACGAGACAGCCTGCTGTTACCATCCTGGACCTGCTGTTTTCCACGACAGGATGAGAGGGGTATGATCTCTTTCTTTAGTGAAAAACTTCTTACTCTACCTATTTATATAGATATTGCTTCTTGTGTCGAATCATATCTTTAACCATTTTTCCATGTTTGCGCCTCAGTGGAAATGCTGTGACGTTCACGTTAAGGAATTTGATGAGTTCATGACAATTCCACCATGTACCAAGGGATGGCATAATGCAGATCCGGCATCATAGGGAGCACTAAGGTGTAGCAATGAGGTTTTGTGTGCATTGTATCGGGAGTTGATATTGGACTGGAGTTTATTATCCTTTACAGTGAAAATTCCGCTGATTTCCTTGATTGACATGGAATTGGCCATGTCAAGAAGATATCCTGCTTCTCAACTGTGATTAACTTAACTGTACCCTAATTTTCAGTTAGAATTCCCTTTGATCATTGCTGTGTTGCGAATCACTATTCTTAGGTTCGGGGTAATCTTCTCTCCAAGCAGTTTTCCCGGAAAAAGTGTTAGAAAAGTCCTAAATTTTTTGCATCGTTGCCAATTTAGTCATAAACTTTTTTTTGTGTTAATTCAATCCTAAATCTTTTGTCTTTGGGCCAATTTAGTCTTTCCGGCTAATTTTAGCCGAATTTTGCTGACGTGGACACCAATTGGCCTACGTAGCATCGCTGGCAATGATGTGGACAGCTTTTAATAATATTTTTTATTTTTTAATTTCTTTTTTTTTTGCTTTCTTCTTCCTCCAGCCGGCGACAGCGACTGGCTAGAGGCCTCTGGCGAGCCCCGCCGACCACTGGCAAGGCTCGACAATGGCTAGGCGAGCCCCGCCGACCACTGGCAAGGCTCGACAATGGCTAGGCGAGGGTCTAGCCTCACCAGCCAGGGTGAGGCTTACTGGAGGCCGGGGGCCTTTGGCGAGCCCTGCCGGCCACTGGCAAGGCCCCCTGGCAAGTCTCGCCCTCATTGGATTGGGCGATGCTCGACAAGGTTGTCATGGCTTGCTCAAGGGTTAACCTTGCTAGATTTGGCGAGGAGAGCCCTCGCCGAGGCTCATCTAGCCTGGCTTGGGTGAGCCCAAGCCATGTCGGGCCTCACCTCGCCTGGCCGAGCAATGGCGACCCTCGCCTAGGTGAGGGCAGCCCGCTTGGCCATGGCCGGTGGCTGATCACTGACAAAGGGAGAAAGAAAAAAAAAGAAAAAAAGGAAAGAAAGAAAACAGAAAAAATGATTATAAAATATCAAGAAAAGTTGTTTACGTCTGCGTAGGCAGTTTCAAATAGGCTAATTGGTGTTCACGTCAGCAAAATTCGGTCAAAATTAGCCAGAAGGATTGAGAATTGGCAGTAGTTCAAAAGGTTTAGGATTAAATTGACACTAAAAAAAGTTTAGGACTAACTTGGCATCAATGCAAAATATTTAGGATTTTTTTTACACTTTTCTCCATTTTTCCTAATCATTCTGGTTCGGGAACTCCCAAAACGAAGAGTCTTTCATCGGTTCTTGCTTGTCATGATGCAATTGAAAGTAATAAAGAGCACCGGTATGTTATCTTTACCCGAATTGACATGGTGATTGTTGCGGTGCTTCTTGGAGTAAGCATGTGGGAGTGAGTTTTTATAACATTTTGATGGCGGGGATGGGAACTGAATTTACGACTGCGATTAATCTGAGCGTACAGCTCTGAAGCAAATGCTCATGCTCTATGCATCTTGCGTGAATAGATTAGTAGCTCATCTATATGGAGGGTTCATTTAGTCTTGAGCAGTAGGCCTTTAAGAGGGACCCTTCTCAAGCCAACAGGTCATTTGCATTCTCAAGCAAACCGGTATTGATCATGTTCCACTACAGTTGTCTCATTAGATACATGTTGCCATGTATCTCACTTGAGATCACTCGATTCTAATGTTAAGAGCCAGCTTTTCCTACTTCTCTCTGATCAGATTCATTCGCGTAGTATAACTGATAACTAATAGGTAGGGGTGTAAATGGTTCGGTTTGGTTTGGTTTTTTGAGAAAACCGAACCAAACCGAATCGAACCGAACCATTAAGGGTGCCCCCTTGAACCGAATCGAATTTGATCCGAACCGAATTTGAACCGAACCGAAAACTCGATTTGGTTCGGTTCGGATCGGTTTTCGGTTTCAAGTTCATTAAGCAAAGAGAGAGAGGAGAGAGGAGAGAGAGAAGGGGAGAGAAAGGGAAAAATAGTCCTAAACCAAAGTGTTTATTTTAGTTCGGTTCGATCCGAACCGAACCGAAATAAACCGAACCGAAAAGAAAATTTGGTTTATTTTGATGATCCGAACCGAAACTGAAACCGAACCGAAATGGACGAAATTTTCGGTTCGGATCGATTCACATCTCGGTTCGATTTTTCGATTCGGTTTTGACACCCCTATTGATAGGACCTTTTTCTGGGTCTGAAAACCGAACCTAATGATGAATAGGACTATAAAATATAGAGCCTTGCGAAAGAACTGAAGCACTGGCCGACAAGAATTGTAGATAATGCTTACGAACTTTTTACTTGACCGTGGCGCTCTCTGGGATCATGCACATGGCAAATGTAATCATGTGGAATGGGCACTCGTCCCTGACCCTCGCTAAAATAATACTTGGCCACTAGCGACTTGCCAAGCGATGTTCCCATGGACTCAAAAGCTTCCCATGGTTAAGCCCATGCCCTAGTTCGTCCGGCCATTGATTAAGCTGGCACTGTTCTCTTTGCACCCTGGTGGGTATACGAATCAAGCAAGAGCAACTGCTAATATCTAACCATTCAAAGACAATAATTGCTGTACTTATTTGAAATTATAGTCGATCGTACTTCAACAGAGACAAAACACCCACAATGGACAACAATAAATGACTCTTATCTACAAGATTTGACGGCACTGTCGTTTGGGAACTAAGCTTCATTGGGCAAGCCATGCTCTGATTATATATTGATCCCTCAAAACCAGGTCACTTCTTTACACGGGTCCAATCGTATATCACCCACCACATACGTACAGATGATCAGGGCCGGAAACAAAACAGACCCCCGACGATCTGAACCTCAAAATGAAAGAAAGTAGAAACCAAGACAAACCCAGATCTCTGCGGCAAGTGGAGAGGGGGAGAAGGGATTCTTTTTGCAGCAGCGAAGGGAGGTGAGGATTTGAGAAAAGTTAAAGGAGGGATTAAGAGAAAAACTAAGTGTATGCGACTGGAACATTGATCAGACCACCCAGGTTGGTGCACTCGAACAAGGCCTTAGCCGTCATCTCCCTCTCGAACCTCCAAATGTAATTCAGCCCCACCAGCAGCTCCGTGATTGCCGCCTCCGTCTTCTCCGTGTTTGCGAAGTAGAGCGTCTGCAGCAGATACACGTTCGTCCTCAGCACCAAGTCGTTGGTCTGCTGCTCGATGCTCCTCTCGCTCTGCCACTTGATCATGTTGTGTGCCAATGGGGCTAACCACCCGAGGATCCTGGTCAGCGCGTCCCGCCACTCTGACGCCAGCGCCGGATCTCCCGCGCGGCATATTCCGACGCCCCTCAGCCTTGCCCTCAGCGCCAACCTCACGCTGCTCGGCAGCATCGCGTAGAGGTCGTCCCTCGCATCGGCACCAACCAGCTGCGGTGACTTGATCATCCTCTCCATCACAATGATCAGGTTCGCATAGTGAAGCGCGAGCGCCGCGGCTCCCAGTGTCGTTGCAGGCGGCTTCAGGAGCTTGGAATTTGACTCGAAGAAGGCATTGGCCGAAGAATCGTCAGTATCAGTTTTTAGGTGATCCTCTTGCTTGGTGCTTCTCAACGGTCCTGATATGAAGTGGTTAGGATTTTCGCTAGGATGGACTGCCGCCGAAGCCGACAAGCTGCGCGGTAGAGATGTTGGATTGGCAATCATGCAACGATTTCCGAGCCCGAAGACGAGCTTGATCCTGGCTAGGTTCGTGAATATACACGTCGCTAACGTCAGAGTCACCGAATCGAAGCTTCGGTTCCACAAAGATTTCTCTCTGAGGCACTTGATCTCCTGCTTCTGAAGCATTATCTTCTGTTGCAGTTCGATGATCTTCTGTTCTTTCACCGACAACGACAGCGACAACAAAGATGAGTCGTGTTGCTGGTCGTGAAGCTGGAGAGATTTTCGCAAGCTGCTCTCTAGTATCGAGAGCTCCTCCATCTCTCGGTGCAACGTCGTGGTCGCGGTGACGTACCGATCCGTCTTCTTCATCAAAATCTCCATGTCCTTGTAGCACAGGCTCCAATGGTTCGAGTCGCGTCCGGTGTTCGCGAACTCGCCAAGAAACCGTTCAAAGTCCCAGAGGTTTGAATCTTCACAACGCTTACCAAGGACGCCGACGGCTCTTGCCACATGCCGGAGGCTCTCGACCATCTCTGCGCAGGCGAGGCCTAGGAGGAAGGCCTCATCGTTGGAGACAATCTTGCGGACACCTTCAAGAGAGACAGACTCGTTGCAGAGGCGGACAACGTTCTTGTCCGAGAGGGACTGCCACAGGTGGAGGAGCTTCGACATGAGCCCGGCAATCTCAAAGGCCAAGACGCCGACGCTTCGCTTCTTGTTGCCGGCCAGCTTCGGGTGCGGCGCACCAGACTTGACGGCGTCCAAGCCGTGGGATATGGCAGTTTTCACCTTGATCACCCATGTTTCCAGAGCCATGTATGTATGATATGTAAGTACTTGCGTGACTCAAGTTACTATGTTAAGAAGAAGAAGAAGAAGAAGAAGATAAGGAAGAGGATAATGGAGGGGGGTTGAAGTTGAGAGAAAGGCAGGTGCGACGCTCGTGGGATGTTTCAGCTTGATGAGACTTTGCGAGCTTCCCTTTTTTTAACATCCATTCCTCATTTAAAATTCTCTGAGAGAGAGAGAGAGAGAGAGAGAGAGAGAGAGAGAGAGAGAGATGTTACCCTAGATCAAGAAGCGACGCCATGTTTCATAAAACGACAACTGTTAACACACGATTCAAACGATAATCACAAACATAATACATTAACCAAGAATATCTATACATGTATTCTGCTATCATTTCAGAAACTGCTATTACTGGTTGCCAACCAGTGGTTGGCATTGTCACAAGTCCTGTCAGACTATTACACACAATTTCAGTTTTATGAGAAAAACAACCTTCTGATCATTAGATTATCAGATTGGCTTAGATTTCCATACTTGAAGTCTCTATATGATCAGTGTTTGGAATGCCTAGACTCTAATTTTATACTTTTTTTAAGATTTGAAATGGTGCTTTGATTTCTTTAATAATAAAGGTTCGAGGAATCAAAGCGGGAGGGCACTTATACTATAGGGTGCAAAGAAGCACTTTTAATCTTTAGATGCTGTTCTTTTCTAAAATGAGGCAGAGGGCCATGCTATTATCGTCCTCTTCCTTTTGATCTTTCGTAATGCCCTTTATCTTTTCTTTATTCGTTTGTGGTCACTAATATGTCATAATGACTCCAGGAGAAAGGACAGGAAAGGAAATTAGATCGCGCACTTCTTTTTTTCTTTTCTAATCAAATTTGAGAGACTCTTACATACAGATGAGTGCCCCCCCCCCCCCCCCACTAGTTTTGTGTGGAATGATAGGGTGGACAGTGCATGAAACTCTTAGATTCTTATATAGTTCAAACAGTTAGATACTCACTTTATGAGGTCGAGCCCAAAGAACTAAAGAAAGGAAAAGGAAAATTCAGAAACATTCGATTATATCAAAGGGAGAACGGCTATGTGGGGCTGATCCATTTAAGCGGTTCTCATGAATCGGGTGTAGCGATCAATCTAATCGAAAATGGTTTATTGCGCACGGTCAAGGAACGCTTGGTCAAGGTTTTAGTTTGAGATTCTTACATTTTGAGGCTTGATGTTAAGAGACAACAGTCCCAATTGTGGTGCATATTTTCTTGTTCTAGCTAGTAAATGCTGACAGCGCAAGCAAAGAGAAATGAAATGATCTTCTTTGTCCTAAATAATTTTGGGATGTTATCATGGAATCCATGATTATGATCCCTGAGTGTATGAAAGATGGTAGGGTTTCGGCAGATGACAACCCACTAAGGACAATGAAGCCCTTACACACAAATCGTGTTCGATTGGGAATCTATCACTTTCGATTGATTACACAGACTATCCAATTTCCACTACTTCTACCATATAATTTCGCTTGTGGACTAGATTGAAGAACGAGTAAAAGTAAAAGTTCAAGACGGATGGTGTTATTACCCCTTTCGTTTATAACATCGTACATCTTTAAACTCTGGGTCATTTTTCATAATCATCTATATCTTTTCTTATTCTTCACAAAATTCACTCTCCCTCAAGCAAAACGCCCAAACAAAAGTTTACATCTTACCGTACTGTTTTTGATGTAGAATGTTGTGACATGTTTTTAATATAGTTTCGACTCATATTCAAGGATGACCTGGCTTAAGGTGATTGAATTTTAGACACGAACAGTGACACTAAATAGAGTTTAAAGAGGGGATATTTACATGTATCTGGGTGCATGCATCTCAATACGATTGGACCATTCAATTATTCGAGGTTTACCCGCATTACTCATGAGACTACTTAATTCGGCGGTTCATATGGATCGACACTACATACACCCAATTTAAGATTACTTCAAAGCTAGATCATAGCCACGCAAAGTACATTAGAATGAGAAATCTCTTGCCATCGCCACCTTATGTCCTATTCTTGATAACAACCACGGAGGACATGAATGGAGGGCAGTGTCTAGGGTTCGAGGGAACAGTGCCCCATAAAGTTGACAAGAACTGTGTTCTGCAGATTATGTTATTGTGCTGAAATGATCTACCTACTACAACCAAGAAGAAGAAGAAGAAGAAAAAGAAGAGATGAAAAGAGAACCCCACTCACTCATTCACCTCACATGGACACTGGACATGCACAGTGGAAAGTGGCTTCGTTGGGTTTTCGATAGATTTGGGCGTCATCGATTATTCATGCAGCTGTGTGGAAGGATGATAATCTTCTTTCTACGATTTGACTTTTCCATATTTGGTTGGTTTTTCTTTCGTTTTTCCCTTAATTTTTCTTGCTGAATTTTGCAGCTGCCCTTTCTTTTTAAACTCTAACCTTTGTTTTTCTTCGCCGACCAAATGACTCGGCAATCCGCAAGTGCCCTTGTCTACTTGTCCCAATATGAACAGGCAACCGGTGCTCCACTCCCTTGCCTTTTGACTATCTCTCTCTCTCTCTCACACACGTTTTTTTATTTGTGTTTGACTGTACTGATGTGATGCAGTTTGCAGCTACACCATTCAACTTTGCTTTCCCTTTCAGATTTCTTTCATGGCCAACGTAGAGAGCTTATACGTGCACGGTACAATCATATTATAGCAAATGTCCGGCGAAAATATTGCGAAAGATGAATGATGACTTGTGCCGATTCGGATGTCAACCTTTGGAGATGTTACGTCAGGTTTTTTCCCCGGAGGTTAGCGGAAAGCCTAGAGCGTATCGGTTGCAAAGGTGACCGAAGTAAAATTAGCGATCTGATTACAATTGTATAGAAATATAACGATCATTATGGGAATTTATTCCTCTCTCTTTCACTCCCTTATTTGCTCTTTTTCTTTTGTTTTGATGCTCTAGCTTTGCTGACCAAGAACTAAGATCAAATCTGAAGTGATGTACCCTGGTGTGAATCCATATAACATAGAAAAAAGGGTGAAAAGATCGGATGATAGACATGGAGGAGAACCCGCAGGCACCGGGATTTGCAGCCACTCGAGCCAGAAGAGCAATCAAACACCGCAATGCTGGTTTCGATGAATCAACAGATCTTGAAACAAATTGTTGGGAACAGAAGCCGGACCACGTCCCTGTTGCTGACCGAGTAGACACCCGCCTATCAGGCTCACGCAGTTGTCGCGTCGCAATTGGCCAAGATTGTGCCGATCAGGGAGGGGTCTAGATCTGAACGGCTATGCGATGTCGCAGTTCCAACTTCCCATCGGTAGCTTCGCATGCACAGCAATGTTTGACCGCAAGATTATTGCCATATAAAGAAACCATGCTTGGATTGACATGTACGATACAAGGAAAAAGAAAAGAAGAGAATCGTAGAAGATGGTGTGTCTTTTAGTATAAAGTGCAATGAAGCCACTTCTCAAATTCCGTGATCTACGAAGATTTTGATTCACTCCAGTCCATTATATTCATAAACTATATGTTTGTTAAATCTTCCCTTAACACGAGAATTGGAGAACTCGTGCACACCCTTAACTTACACACTAAACATATCATTATCCCACCCTAGAAAATACCCAAAGTCCACGTGTCCATCCGCGGGGGCCACCGTGGACTACACGTGTACATAGGGTTTTTTGTTTTCAGGGTCGCTTCCAAATTCAACACGCCCGCACAGTTTTGTACGCCACATCTTGTTGTTGCTTCTGTAACAATCTCCATGTGAACTCTGCTCGCCTGCGGACATTGACCACTCTGCAATTTGCATCATCTGGTGGAGAGTGGAAAGATGCGTACGCACTAACCTCTGAGAGACCGTGGGACAGTGGCTTCCATCGCCATCTTTTGACTTGGGAACAGATCTCTAGCTACGCTCGAATCCGGGATCCAAGGTCACGCCAGGCGACCCGAGCCGAAGTTGGCCGATACCCACCTAGCCGGTTTAGCCAGCTTCTCCATGAACAAGTTCGGCAATCTCATATTTGGGTCCATTCAACTTATCTTAATTGCTTCTCTACGGTGCTCGTCTTGATCGTACATGATATAATCTTGATGAGTCGAAATTCCTTTTAGCATAAGCACGCCCGTTGAATTTTCGCATCGCGTCATACTCAGATTCACGGCGGAGGTCATTGTCACAAAGTTGGACTATATCCATTGTCATAAAAGTTGGACTATATCCATGAATGAAGACACTCGAGGGCAATGTAAAGGAAACGTGAGGCTCTCTTTCAACGTCAAAGCGCTCTCGATTGCCATGCATTATCGAGGTCATACGTATGCAGCTGCTCTGGATCCCACTATCACGAGTGCTTCTTTTCCGAAATATCCAAAGAGTCCCCCAATTCGATTGTGGTTGCGCTTTGCAATGCGGAAAGAACTAGTGGGGAAGAAAAAAAAAAAACCTTAGTGCTGGACGATATTGCGCACGAGAGCAGACACCTCATGGCCTCGCATTCATCGAATTAGAGGGGCTCGTGTTCCGCTTTAGCTTGACAGAGCCTTCAGGAAAAGAAATGGTCCCGATTTTAGCAGCTTCCATACATTCATCGTCTCTCGAGCTACATTGACAGACCATGTGCACGTGCGTCATCATTATCGTGCGTCCGTGGTAGACCAAATTATGTTAATCGCTTCGCACGTGCTTGAGGCCCCCCCCCCCCCCACCCTCCTTCCCAGCACACATGCCCGACATCCCAACTAAGATCAGACACAAACTGGCCTGGGGGTAGTAATTGCTCGTTAGATGTCACACGATTAACGGGAATTTCTCCTTTGGAAAAAGAAGGGGAAAAAAAGGAAAGGAAAGCGGTGCTCATGCCTTAGCCCACGCACATCCAAAGCGGCAAATTTGAGCTGTTTCTGGTCAGATCACTTTGGAAAAAGTTGGCCAGAGGCGTCATAATTTCGGAGATGGAGGCCACACACTGGACTGAACAGGGAATGTTCCACTCTTGTGTGTAGATTCTCGGTACAAGGCAGGTTTAATGATTTGGTTGCATGAAAAAGAGAGCTGGTGATATCATGCGAGATTCGGGGGGGAGTGCTTGAATGCTCCAAAGGCAAAAGGGTCTGTATATTTGAAATTTTGAGCCTATGAGAAATTCAGTTTCCGCTCTGAAATACTTCAAGGCGCAGCTTCAACCCTGAAGCTGAAGGTAGTTAAGGAAAAGGAAGCAGAGAAACTTTAAGACACTCGTCATGATTAAGTTGGTGCAGTGATTCGAGGGCTTTAGGTGCCCTGTTTCTTTCGTGCATTACAGGGAGGTCCTCGCTTCCAGTGGACCGAAACCCCACTAATTACGGAAGAGGAATCCGAGTTGGAGCTCTTCCCCTCTAATCAGTCCTTTTAACTACGTGTCCAAAGAAGTGAGAATAACACAATCAATCTAATATTCAGCTAATCGCTTGTAATTGGGCCAATGATCTCCCCCGCTTTAATCGAGTTTCTCGCCAGGGTGCCTAGCAAGCGTAAATGCAGTTTGACTCCGACTGCAGTTTGTATACAATACTCGGCACGATTGGCCAGAAAGGACTAATGACTACAAGAAGCCTTGAGGCAATCGCAATTTTTTTCTAGAATTAGCTGAAAGAACATAACTAATTGAAAGTCCCCGTGTCACCTAATGTTCCACTGAGACGGGCTTTTTCTAAGAATGAAGCACCCATACATCTTTTTCTAAGACCATGTTTCATGCCAAAACCTGCACAATTTGGTCTTTCAGCAGCTAAAAACCATAGCCTCATAGGCTGCACATTCTTTTCAGAAAATTCACCGGCATTTGCAATTACTCAATCCAAAAGCTGCACCAGAATGGTTCACAAAGACATAAAACATGCTTCTTAAATGTAATCCCCAATGCCACCCCCAACAACATTCAAGCAAGAGGGCATAAAAAGAAAATCAACCAAGTGTGATCCATTCATTTCTGTCCAGATTTTTTACGTGCTCCTAGCACTACTACACTGCGACAGGTCAAATTTTCGTCGGACAAGAAAGATATATGAAATTCATTTCCATTAACAAAAGGTTGTTCCCTTTTTCGCAAAAATGCTCTTGAGAAAAGCAGTTCTGCATCCTTACCCAAAAAAAAAAAAAGCAGTTCTGCATCCCTACAATGAGCCGTTGAGTACTGAACAGGAGACCCGCCAAGAGTGAGATGAGACACGTCTATTAAAAAAGCTTTGGCAGAATCATTTGAACTTCCAAGCATGCCTCAGTCATCTTAAACTTTCTGAACTTAGAAATCTGACTCCCAGGGATCCCAAGGAAATAATCGAACAGCATCCCTCTTTACCATTTTGCGACTTACTTGTGGCTCAAAATCACATCATCATCTATCTGCAAGGTACAAAAACAATCCTGTTGGTAATAAACATGATAATGAATGGACTATCAGTCATCAACATGTCTCACTTACAGATTTGGCAAGTTCCTCCGCTTTCTCATCAGTAAAACCCAAGGACGATAGGATCTTGTGACCTGCTGATTCCTTTTCAGACCAAATCCCAAGAAGCAGATGCGTTGTGGTTATTTCTCCACTTTCGCCTGAATTTTCCACAGCACTCAATAAGTACAGCTGGATAAAAACATTTCTTTGCGACAAAGTAGACGTGCGAGACCTATTAGAAGAAGCTAAATTACCTAGTAAAACCACATCCGTTCAAGCAGAAAACTGAGTAGAATTATTGACAGTAAGGGTAGTCATGACAGATCGGACAAGCTGAACACCAGAGCCCCACTTAGCAGAAGAAGGCTCTCTATTGTTCCATAAATGCTTTGGGGATAAGGCTATAGGAGTTGCAATGAGCGGGAGTTTGTCTTCTAAATAGGGAGGATTAGAATCAAATCAACTGGAGTACGGACACTGGTTTGATTATACAAGTGTGAATGCCTCAGGGTTTTGGTTTCTCAATCTAGCTCTTTATGGATCAGTACATAGCTTTTTTTATCGGCATAAGATCTTCAAGTTGGTTTGAATTTCGATGGACTACGCTTGGATGGAAGAGAGAACATCGAGCTTAGAGGCAAAGGAGGACTATCAAATGTATCATGGGAAATGAAAAGAAGGACATCCCAATTATCTGGTACTGTTGATCAACTCACTGCTCTGACTTTCCATAATGCCTCTCTTGACAAGCTAAAACTCCGCACGATTGGTACAATGAAAATATGCATCCAAATAATCTCAAGCAAAGATGCAGTCGCCTGATAGCAGCAATTACCGGATGATTTTTAATTGCTTCAACATGGAATACACCCAGCTGGGCAAATGCTTGATATGCATATGTGCTTCTTGCAGCTTAAATTTTTAGAAGACAAGAATGCTCAATGGGGTATAAAAGCTTTGTCTCAAGATTCCCAATATTGGCATTCCCTCTTTCTACATCTCACCATTACTCCTTCCTATCCTCCACATGTTGTGTGATGTGGTTATGTTAAGGGGAAGTGTTAAGATATATACTTGATATACATCCTGGGCACGTTTCATAAAAGATTAAACTTTTAGGTAAAATCGGTCTTCAATGCAAAAGAAAAAAGCCGGTAAAGTTAAACATAACCTATCGAAATCACAACATCCATAGATTCATAAGGAGAAAGTACAAGTTCCATAGCATGGCCAGCACTCAGAGGTAGGTTACCAGGAGATGGCCAACAGACACACTGACTGCCTCACTTAGAACTGAGAACTATAAACCTCCACCATGTCTCCTACAATGGAAGCCGAGGAGCTAAGCCCTCTTTACCCACCTAAGGGTTGCCATTGCTAAACTCCACCTCGAGGATTCAAATTGACCAAAGATCGTCCAACGGATAAAGCAGCCCATACCTTTCTAATAAAGCTACAAAAGGTGCATGAAATAAAAAATACCTGACTTTAGTTTTACATCAACAGCCCAATCAAGGGCTTGCTGCGCTTGCTCGGTCAATGGAGGATGCTCAGGGCTGAAAAAGTACATGTCAGATTTACCTAGCAAGTTCACCGTTTCCTCTCGAACCTTGAAAAGCGTAATTCCATTAGCCCTCAAAAACTTTGCAGCTAGGCTAGTGCCTGAAGTAGGAATTTAATATTCTAGAGTTAGTCCCAAAGTTTCACCAAGGGAACTGCATATTTTAGAAGCATTTACAAGGCAGTGGGGAATATATGAAACTGAAGGGAACGCCCCCCTTTTCGTTATTCAGTTTGAAGCAGCAAAGGAGCATGCTTGTACAAATGGTGATGTCAATTTTCAGTAACAAGACTGGAAAAACCACGATATATAGTATGACCAAATTTTTGTTGTGAAATTTGCCGACTTGCATGGCAAAAATGATTATATCACAAAAAAAAAATGATAAATGGCATGATTTGGTCAATTCAACCTAGGCCACAATGAGAAATTGACACAATTCCACTATTAGCTAATGGATGGATTACAGAGTCCTAGTGTCTCATACTCGAACAAAGCCCAATAACACCCATCGGTACTCATTTTTCAATAGCTCACTGTTTAATCTCTGTGCTCTCACAGAAAAACTCTCTATACAATCTTGTCAAACCTCTACTTACCCCAGCTCATGTCAAACCGAGCAGCCAACATGGGCACGGGTAGACTCCCCTTTCTTGCCTGCCTTATTATAACGGGGGGGGGGGTGGGTGGGGGCGGCGCAATCAACATCTTATGAACCTCCGATTTTGATGAACCAACAGCCGACCCTGAACACAAAAATATTTCGAGCCTTCTCCTCTTACCGAGCTTCCATCCACTTTGGTCAAATCAGTTTGTATTTAATTCAGGCTCAAAGTCAAGACGCTTAGTTAAAATTTTTGTTTACTGCAAAACAAACCTATAGATCCCTCATGGATGAAAGATATTATAATTTGTCAATCAAACCAATTGTCGAGCACAACCTACACCTTTGTGCATGCATATAGGAGATGTCGCAATTTTGAAGTTTTGGTTCCGCCAACCTGAACTTCAATCAACCGTTCGTGGGTTGCTCAAAAGGATCAGTTACAAATTCAAAGGTCCATAATTGCTCTTAGAAACCACTCAAAAGAAATACTGTAGCAAGCTTCAAGTCCGATGAACACTAACCCTCGACCAAAATCCCCATGAGAAGAGCTTCAGTGCCGGTATTCGGATACTTGAGCTTCCTCGCCTCCAACTCCGCCATCGCAAACGACTTGATTGCTCTCGCCGACCATCTAAACATCATCACTCCATTCAAGAAACCCGAAATTATAATCAAACGATTGACAATCGCAAGTCAAAGACACGCACAACGCGCGCGCTCGGAAAGACTTTGAACTCACTTTGGGAGCTTGTCAGCGGATGCTCTCTCGGGTTTCCTGCGGAACCCAAAAGCCGATAAACAAACGCTCGATTCGAACCCAACAAAAACGTCTCCAATCGGAATTACTCGAAAGGTTGAAAATTTACCCGGTGGGGAGGCTCAGCAAGACCGTCGCCACGGCAGAATTGAACCTGCGAACGAGCCGTCTCGAGCGGAGGGGAACGGCGCAGAGCCTGCGCCCGTTGAACGAGCTCGCCAGGCAGCTGGGCCTCCGGTTCCACGCGAGCGAGACGGAGGAGTCGGGCGCCGCTCTTCTAGGGATCGGCTGAGGATTCGAGGGCGAGATTGGGAGCGCGGAGAGCGAGCGAGCGGCCATTGATCTTCTTCTTCTCCTTCTGATTCCTAGGACAATGCGAAGCGGAGATTGCTGGCAAGTTTCGCTATCGCCGATGATGTTTTAATTGCAATCTGAGATAGCGGTGAGAAGTAGGCTTTGGCTTTTGGCAAATGTTAGAAGAGTAGGGAGTTCTGTATCTTCCAGTTCCAGCTTCTTTATAATCATTTTTTAAAGTATGAGTAAGTACGATCGATCGATCCGAAATTCTATGTTTGAGCACGGAACCAGGTCTTCGATGCCCAAGCATGTGACCTTGGTGGTGGAGCCTGGATCCTCAACTCTCACACCCGAATCCATTGAGGTCAAGGCGGGGACCCTGGTGCCCGTACCTAGGCACTCGATGCTTGCACTCAGGTTCACCGTGCCCGAAACCCCAACACCCGAGTCTGAGCCCATAAAGGCCAAGTGCAGGATCTCGGTACCCGAGCTTGTATCCCCAATACTCGAGCTCGAGTCCACAAAGGCCGAGCCTCGATCCATAAAGTTCACGTTCCTATCCATCGAGGCCGGGCTCGAAATTCAGGTGCTTGTACCTCAATCTTGGTCAAGGTCCATCAAGGTCGAACCCGCGACTCTAATGTCCTTACTAGTTTCTCGATTGTCTATGAGTAAGTTATTAGTGCTCGAATAGTGTATGTCTATTTAGGAAAGTGAAATCAAATTTTTCATATCAAACAAAAGAAAAATATTTTCAAGTTCATTTTCAAATTTCAACCAAAACACCGAAAAAATTCACGAAAAACATTTTGCAGAGATGTTGCATTTTCCGGGAAACGATTGAAGCTTTTTTTTTCCGCAGAAGATAGATAATTTTAAAAATATTTTTCAAGAACCAATCTCTTGTATCACTTGCAAAAATAACTAGGATAAAAACACTGTCATCGTCGCAAAAATGCCGAGACATAGGTCATGTCGATAAATATTTTCTATCGACTGATTAATTCAAGCGATACAATAAATCATTTTTAGGTAAATATTTTTAAATTATTCATTTTTTGTAAAACAAACGTTAAAACGTACGCGGTACCTTGAATCTGAACCGTCCAAATTGAAGAGATTCACGTGGAGTTTACTGTTTCCGACGGTCGGCAGAGATGACACGGCACGCGGTCCCGTCCTTTTGCTCCTGGACGACAGCGCTTATATACGCTCCGTTCCACTCTCCTTCCACTGGAGCCTCGACCGTCCGTTAGCTGGCAGCTTCTCATTGGCCCCATCCTGGACACGAAAGGACAAAATTCGCCCCCCGCCCCCCAAAACAAACACCCCCGAAAAACGGTCACATCACAAACGAGTGGGGGGGGGGGCTAGAGACACTTGCCAAATTTTGAAATTTCAAAATCCGTTTCACCACTCGGAGCTCCCCTGCTCGACTCTGCAGTTTTGCTCCTCCTCCCCCTCTCCTCAATCGCCATTAAAATACAAATCCCCCCCCCCCCTCATCCGCTCCCAACGGTCATTTTTCTCCCCCCTCCGGAAATCGCTTCGAGCAGTCCGCCGGTCGATTCCTCTCCCGAAAGCCGAGCTCGTTCGCCGGGACGATTCGAAGGAGTCGCGAGGTTCAGGTAATGCCTTCGCCTTCGCCTTCTCCTTCTTGAGGCTCTGTTCGGTCGCGAGAGTAGAGAGGATGAAGCTGACTCGGAGATCGAGTGGGACGAAGTATTCGCCATTAGGATTTGGAGTTCTAAGTTCAGTCGATGGTTGTTTGCGTGGAAGGCGGACCTGTAGGAACTTAGATAACGGCGTGCCGCGAGAGATTTGAGCTGGATAGAATGCTCGTGTTGGTTGTTTTCGTAGTTTTCGTACTTTGTCCAGCTTAGTGATTCCGAGAGATTTGCACGAAGAGCTGGATATTGTTGGTTTCTATCTTTTCGAACTGCAGTACCAGGGAAGACGGCAATGGTTGGCTGATAGATGAATATATTAGCGCAATTTATCGGATAAAAGAGAGGGGGTCGAAAGGAACCGCCTAGGTCGTGCTCTTTGTCGGTAATCGCCGGAGCTTGATCTTTCCTCCTTTGAGAGCAATATTATTAGATTAAGTAATAAAATCCGTATTTCCGCCTTTTTTTTTTCCCTTTTATGATGTTCGTAATTCTGGCGGGCGAATGTGAATTGTCAATTTATAGATACAATGCCTGATTCGGTCCGAGCAGATCCAATCAAATAATCAGGATAGAGACAGAACCAAATGTGATTGAACGCGTGTCTTCATTTGTATATTCGGCAGCATAGAATGGAAGTACTAAGGAAGGACTTCTGGATTAAGCTGAAAAATGGATAGTATTGAAAGCTTAGTGCTCGAACTTGTGTTGATGACGTCTACTTCTTGCTGGCTTTTTACCTATCATGATGTTATGTTCAGCTTCAAAGATTCCTGAGACAGCAACTGTGTGTGCAGTTCTTTGGCAATGTCTAACCTCCTAAATGACCCACTGTTCCAAAAGGAGACAACATGCGGAACACTTCTATACGAACTCCAGGTTTTTCAACAATGATGGCCTATTTTCATTCGCTATCTGAGTTCCGAAGATCAAATTGTGTCAAAC